>JAVANC010000028.1:26260568-27010568 GCA_033319125.1 Parnassius glacialis | reverse complement strand
ACCCCCTGCCCCGCCGTTACCATGGTCGCCACCGTAGCCAGGAATAGCAGGGCCGCCGGGGACTGGGGGCCGTCTCTTCATTACTTTCATGGGGGGTATATTACCATAGTTGCCACGCTTGGCGAGCGGGTTGGCAACCGCAGTTTTTTTATTGTTGTTTTGCTGTTATCAGAAAGATGCTACTGCCCATCTCCTGCCTGTTTCCCTATGTCGCCTTTTACGAAACCCACGGGAAGATATGGGTTAGTGAGTATTCTTTCCCGCCACTACACGGGGATTATCTAATAATACCATATATATATATATATATATATATATATATATATATATATATATATATATATATATATATATATATATATATATATATACAAGGTATTTTTGAAACGCTCCCGAAAACAAAGACTGATGATAGAAGATACTACACCTTAGCACATGGGTCGCAAATAAATTTGATCCCGACGAAAAAAAAATCATCTTTTCTTAACGTTTTATTAACTTTATTCACGCTCCATCATGTTAGTACATCTAAATGAAACGAAAATTTCATTAAAAAAATCATGAAAATACTTAAACAGAAAACCAGCAGTGAAACTTAAAAATTACATCAGCTGATAATAGGGTCAATATCCTCGCGGACGTCGAACGCTTATAGATCCCGTCACGTAAAAACGCTGGCCTTGAACCTGGGCACTGAGCGATTTATCGAAGTTTCATTTTTTAGTTTAATTTTTCATTTCTTATACAAAATTAAAGATAACGATGAGATAGTGTTTATAATTGTGTGAGTACTGAGTACCCAATTAGGTACGTTTATTAATTTCAATAATTTTTTGTAGTAAAAATAATGTAATAAAATGTACAAAATCAGGAAGGAGAGTAAAATTCCCTGAGTATTATCGCCCGTATCACGGTGTCTAGAGGGGAGTAATGTGGAGGCATATCGAACCTGGAACTTCAAAGCGCGGCAGCGAGTGAGCGTACAGCTGTCTTTATACTATGGTACAGCTACTACTGCTAGCTAACATATGGCACGACTGTATCTAGGTCAAACGGCCACGCCTCAATCGACTTGCGCGTGAGCGGGTTCCCCCCGCCAGTCCGCAGCTGCTACCGACGTAGATCGCATGTCACTCTTGCGCTTGTCTGGGCTATCGTATTCATTAATATAATTATTGTAGTCGCGAGGTACATATCGAGTTGTGTATAAGTTCTATTGTTTGTGTTAAATTGTCTTTCCTTTGTTTTCACTGTGTACATTATCCGCCTTCTTAAATGTTCTGTGTACTTGTAGACAATAAACGTTTTGTGCGTTATATGTGGTGACTTTTATTGACACTCTAAACACCCATACAACCATAACTTTTAAATTCCATATGAAAATTAGTCGTAGGGATAAAACTTATAAATAATAAACGTTGACGATGTCTTAACATACATAACACTTTAACGGTGTGTGGAAGGTTCTCCAGTGCGTCAAGGACTTTACATTGTGCGCATTTGTTTTAGCGTATTTGATTAATTATTTTAGTTTTTAAAACAGTTCCGTGTTGACTATCTAAAGAAACAGTTTAATTGTGTTGTTTATTAAATGATTGTTGTTATTAAAAAAAAATAAAATAAAAAAGCCTTTTATTTCTTGCTTCAAAGTAGAAATTTACAATTTTAAAACAGTGTGCATGCAAAAAAAAAAAAAATAATCTAGTGTTACAAAAAAACTTAGTATTTTGGTATATATTACTTTTAATAGTTAGGAATATAACGTTTATTTAGTAAGGAATATACTTAATTTTGATAGATAGATATGTAATAGAATAATATAGAACAAGATAATTTATCTTCTTACTTCTAGTAGTTGTCTTAGACAATTATAACAATGCATAATGAAAGTTTTTTTTGTTTTTGTACAATTGCAAGAACCCCTCTCAACGGAGGGTAAAGGCCTCCTCCAGAGATGACCATTGTTTTCTGTCCTCTGCTACTCGCATCCAGTGGGTACCTGCTATTTTTATAATGTCGTCTGCCCAGCGCGCAATTGGCCTACCCCTTTTCCTTTGGCCCAATGGCCCTACCCATGATGTTGTCTTTATGGTCCAGCGATTGTCAGTAAGTCTGGCTACATGTCCAGCCCATCGCCATTTTAGCTTCTGTGAGTAGCTGAGAGCGTCAATGGCTTTTGTTTTCTGTCTTATGGTAGTGTGGCGGATTTTTTTGATTTCTTAATCTTCAAAATGCTTCTTTCCATACTTCTTTGACTTGTTATGATCTTATTTTTTATTTTCCTAGTATATTTCCATGTTTGACAGGCGTATGTTAGTGAGGGAAGTAGACAGTTGTTCATGACTTTGCTTTTTAGCCTTATGGGCAAGTTGCTTTTTAGAATCTCTTTGAGGCTCCAGAACTTCTTCCAAGTAATGTTGACTCTTCTCTCTACTTCTTGTTCGTTGTTGTGTTGGTTAAATGAAATTTGTTTACCCAGATAAATGTATGTATCAACATAGGTTAAAGGCAGATTTTTGAGATATATAGGTATTTTAGTGTGATTTGTCATGATATTAGTTTTATTTAAGTTGATTTCTAAGCCTACTTTACTACTTTCTTCATGTAGAGAGTTTATCATCACTTGTAGTTGGTTTGTGCTTTCTGATAGCAGAACTATATCGTCAGCAAATCTGAGATGACTCAGGTAACAACCGTTTACGTTTATGCCGACTTTCTCCCAGTTTAGTTTGCGAATGATGGACTCTAGCACTGCTATAAAGATTGTTGGTGAGACTGGGTCTCCTTGCCTTACACCTCTTTTTATTTGTATGATTGGCCCAGTGGTCTCCAACTTCACTCTACTATTACTGTTATCATAGATGTTTTTTAGGACTTGTATGTAGTCCAATGCCACTTCTTGAGAGAGTAGAGCTTCCCAAATCGATGAGTGGAGTAGAGTATCGAAGGCTTTTTGGTAATCAATAAAGACAGCATAGAGTGGTCTGTTGAACTCTTGGAATTTTTCTATTATCATCTCTAGCGAATGTATATGGTCAACAGTGGAAAAACCTCGTCTGAAGCCCGCCTGTTCTATAGGTTGGAAGTTTTCTGTGGTTTCTTTTATTTTTTTCTCAAGTATGGAGGAGAAAAGTTTGTATAGTGAAGGTAGCAGGCTTATTGGTCTGTAATTACTAATATTGTTTGGGTCTCCTTTTTTGTAGAGCAAAATTATTTCCGACTCTGACCATTGACGTGGGGTGTTTTTGCAATTCAGTATCATGTTGAACAGTCTGGTTAGAGGTTTAACTAGATACTTGTGTCCTGTTTTTATAGCCTCGTTGGTGATTCTGTCGGGCCCTGGGCTTTTATCTATTTTTAGTGCCTTAATTCCTTTAACCACTTCGTCTTCATCAATGGTTGATTTCGCCTCGTCTGCACTACTACTCGGTAATTTATATGCTGGTAGCTTAGGTGTGCTGTAAAGATTTTTGTAAAAATCTGTTGCTATTTTGAGTATTTCCGTTCTATTTCGTGTGTTGTTTGTATTACTTTTCAACTCTTCGATCCATGATTTATGTGTTCTCAGTTCCTTGTATGCTTTTTTGGCGCTCCCTGTGGCAAGAAGGCATTTTTCTATGGTTTGTGTGCGGTGTGCCTTATAGTCTTGGTTAATTCGTTTACTTATAAGCTTGTAAAGTGCTTTTAATTCATTTTTCATAGCCCTTGATTTTGGTTTTGTTTTTTGTAGTTCTTGTCTTCTGCTGATTAGTGCTTTTGTGCGTGCTGATATTATTTGGTTTTTGTCTGTGTTTATATTAGATGTTGGATCATGTGCTTTTTTTAGGCTGATATCTATTGCGTGTGTTATTTTATCATAACAATTCTGGACGGTGTCTTTGTCATTCCAGTAGTCTAACAGATTTGCTGAGCAGCTGTTCAGAGATTCAATGTAGGTTTTCACTTCTTCATCGCTCTTTAATTGGGATTGGGGGCGTTTACCAAACTTGCTACGATTTTTTAACCTTGAAAGAATACTGAACGCTGCCCTAACAGGTCTGTGGTCCGAAGGGTAAGTGATGTTTAAGACCTGTATATTGTTTACGTTTCTCGGTAGGTTTGTTAAAAAGTAGTCTATTTCGTTTTTTGTATTACCATCGGGTGATTTCCAAGTCCATCTCTGTTTGTTGTTCTTTTTGAAAAAAGTATTCATAATAGCTAGATTGTTCTCGTACGCAAACTCGATGAGTCTGTCTCCTCTACAGTTTCTATTACCATAGCCGTAACTTCCCGTAATGGTTTCGTTTGGTTTGGGTTGACCAATTTTGGCGTTAAAGTCACCCATGACTATTATATTATTTCCTGAAAGTTGTATGGCTTTGTCGACAGTACTGTAGAATAGCTCTAGTTCTTCTTCCTTCGAGGCCTCTGTTGGGGCGTAAACTTGAATGATGCTTAAGTCTAAATTGTTGGTATGCATTCTTAGCAGGGCCACTCTTTCTGACAGTCCATTGAAACTTTTTATGTATTTTTTCAGCTGTTTTTTGACAATAAAGCCTACTCCATATAATCCCGGCGTTTCTCCAATGTGGTAGAAAATAAACTCATCATGTTCTTCTATTTTGTTACCGAGTTTTCTGACTTCTGAGAGACCAATAATATCGTACTTTACGTTTTTTAATGATTCTGTTAGTTCCAGTAGTCGTGAATAAGTCGATAGGGTTTTAACGTTGTAGGTCGATATATATAGGTGGTTATGATACTTGTTTTTAGTAGTCTTTGACGAACCTGCTAATGTTTCCTCTGGAGGGTTTCGGTCGTAATCTTCCACGGGGACCAGCCGGCTTGGAAGATGTGGTTTAGTGTTTGTTATTATTTGTAGTGTGTTTTCCGTGAGAGAGGGCTGTAATTGTTGTTGTTCGTTATTTTTGTTTGTTTGGTCGTATGGTAGGTTATTTTGGTTGTTGGTGGTTTGGTTTTTAGTTGTTAGGAAACTAAGTATTCCTGGTTTCATAACTCCCTCTGATAAACTCGACGATCTTCGTAGTCCTGTTTGAGTTTTGTTCTTTTTATTAGCTTGTGTCTTTGGTTCTGGTTGCGTAAAATCATTGTAGTTTGGTGATGTTGGTAGAGTTCTTTTCTTGTTGCCTGATGTATTTGCATTTTTGTAGTGTATTATCAGTTTATCGTACTTGATAGTGGCGGAGTTTCCTTTCTCTTTTTCAATTTTTGCTTGCTCTTGCAGTTCCCTTCTTTTTTCTAAAATATGTTGTGGAAAGTCTTCTTTTATGTAATAAGTGGTATCTTTCAATACTCTCCTGTGTTTAAAGATTTCTATTTTCGTGCCCAATGAAGTAAACGTTACGGTAATCGGCCGTGGTTTTTCTCCTTTCTTCCCTATTCTCCTAGTTTCTTGTATATCTCTGTGTTCTAGTCCTACAGAGAAGTATTGATTTATGAAACTTAATACGGTTTTTCTAAATTTGCATATGATGTATCAGTTTCCGCTAAGCCAAAAATAACGATGTTCCTCTGTCTTGACTGTTTTTCTAAAAAGTATAATCTTTTTTCCTGGTTTTCCAGCTTCTCTTTAAGGTTTTCGTATTTTATATCTATTGCTTTGAACTTTTCCTCCAATATGGAGTTTATATTTTGCGTAACTTGTTCCGTAACTTTGTCAGCTGATTGCACAATTGTTGCTTTTTGTTCATTCAGCTCATTTTGAATTTTTCTAAGCATATTCATTACTTCCTCCATATTTGTTGGATATATTTTACGATAATATAGTGTTGTGAATATTTTTTTGTCGTTTTGCAACTTGTGCTGTCCTCTGTTGGCTCGATTAGGAACTAGAGGACGGGACAGTTGTTTGGTGCGTGATAGTCTTTATAGTTTTGAGTATTTTCTCTAGATGGCACTGTTTTATTGATCAAAAATGCAAAATCATGCCTAATTTAATTGTGTTTTGTAAGTTTTGCACTTGAATAATGTAAATTATAGTTTTGCACTTCGTTCATTTGTTTTTAGACTACTGTTGACAATCTAATGTGGGAAATATTGTTAATAGTTTAGTTTTGAGGTCTTTTTCACTTCACTGTTTTGCACTTGTAATAGTTTGCTATTCACTGTTTTCTGACCTTGTCCACAATGTTTTTCGATAGTCACTTGTTTATTATTCCACTCCACTTGTTTTTAATGTCAAATATCACTTGTTTTTATTTTTATATTACACTAAATACGGAACCGATGTTTATCATGGCTCAGTAGCGCCCTCTCTCCCCCACTATTTACTTATTACATTTAAAATAGTTTATAGCACAGGTTGCACTTTCGTTCTCATTACACTTTACTATGGGCTTGATTCCTTTAAGCCCATACACTTCACTAAAGTCCAGATTGCTTTTTCGTAGCACTTCACAATAGTAACTAATACTCACAAATTGTTTTTTATATTTCATTAAAGTCTAATTCTTAAACCGGTGCACTTTACCAGAGTCCATATTTACATTACATTTACTATCACTATTTCGTTACTCGGTAGTGGGAGCCGATAGGGCCGCCGCCAGCCGCCCCGGCGGCTGGCGACAGACTCTTTTGTTGTTATTACTTGCTATTTATTACTTAATGATATTATCCTTGTTGTAACGTTTTAAGTTTCTTGTTTTGTTTTTATAATGCCTAACGCGTACGTTTATAGAAGCTCGCAGGAATGCTTCGCATACATTGCGAATTTACCGAGAGAAATTCCCGACCGCTCGACGGCCAGCTGACTGATAACAGCAGCATTTCAGCGAGTGTTGGAAAATCGGCCCATTGCTCTGGTAGCGGCAGGAGGTGGAAGTCAAGTGGCTGTTCACTCGGAGGGGCGCATTTTAAATGTCCTTCGCCGGAATCCGAACCTAGGTACACGAAGTATCGCTAACTTGTTAAGGCGTCGGGATGGAACAAGTGTGTCATACTGTACAGTTCACAAAGTGTTAAATTGTAACCGAATGCGCCCAAACAAAGTGTACAAAGTGCAAGCTTTAGTTCCCGGCGATCACGACCGCCGGCTAGTTTTCTGCCGTTGGTTATTAGACCAGCAACAACGTGTGCCTGGTTTCATTGAGCACGTCACCACGGAGGATTTAGAGCAGTAAGCTGTTTCATACCTAATTTTTTTAAGTAACTTAGTACTGAACTGATTTGAATAGGTACGTAACTGAATACATCGAATAATAAACACACCTACACGATGAATAAAACACATGGTGCACCTTGGTTACATATCATTTAAGTATTTTTTTCATTAGCGGGGAATCGAACCAGTTATTTGGGTTATTTTACCTGTGAATTCTAATTAAAGTGGCTACGTGGAGACAAGCACAGTGGCAAAATAGTAGGTTAAGTAGATAAGTTAGGTATTTAGACAAGTGTTGTAAATTATTAGGTATTGTGATATGGTATGGCCCATTAGGCTAGTGGGCGCGCGGCCTCTGCGAATTCTGCGTTCTCGCGTACATTGACCCTTAATCAGCTGATTGTAATTCAGTAATTCCACTGATGGTTTTATGTTTAAGTATTTTCATGATTTTTTTTATGATATTATCATTTCATTTAGATGTACTAACATGATGGAGTGTGAATAAAGTTAATAAAACGTTGTGAAAAGGTGATTTTTTTTTCGCCGGGATCAAATTTATTTGTGACCCATGTGCTAAGGTGTAGTATCATCTGTCTTTGTTTTCGGGAGCGTTTCAAAAATACGCTGTATATATACTAATTTATTGTGAAAAACACTATTTATATATGAATAAATATATATTTTGCTTATGAATAAAATGGATTAGTTTATTTATCAAAGAAAATTATTTATGCAAGTACTATTTATGGTTGGCAAGAAAAAAAATTTGTGGCTCTTTATTGTAAATAGTAATTTTTGACTCTTCCGACTCAAAAAGTTGCCGACCCCTGGTCTAGTGCTATAGGAACATCACCCGGATATATTATTTCTATATTTTATTTTTATTATTTGTTTCTTGTTTTTACCACAAAAATTGATATCTTTTTGAAGTGAAATAATAGTTTTAGTATATACTGTAAATTAACTATAGATTGTAAACTTTAGGTAAAATTATATGTAAATAAGTCTATTAATACGACACTCAGATTAATTTTAAGTATTTTGTAATGACTTAAATATTGCCTACCCGCACCTTCTAAGTTAAATCCGTACAACTGCAAAATAACGGAATTGTATTTTTTTTTTGTTGAATAATATAAATAAATTAGGTAACTCTTTAATGAATGCATAAAAGCGCCTCTTATTTTCAGAAAAGCGATTTAATAAATATGCCGCTACTAATAAAAAAAAACCTTGTTTCGCCGCCACCGGTCATTTGTGCCAGACGCGCTGTACCCAGCTACCGCACGCTTGTACGATGTTTTAGGACTTGTCGGTCCAATAATACTTTACGCTAAATTATTAATTAAAACTTTGTGAGTTCTTAAACTTCACTGGGATGACACTCCATTTGCTATTATTGTTAATATATGACAGCAATATATTTCAGATCTTTCACCTTTAATTTCAGATTAAAGATTTCACGTCATATACTCACCTTCGCCGACGAGAAAGGTGTGACATTTATTCGCACGTTGTTAACGGAAATGATCCCCCCATTATAACGCTCATTTGTTCTAAATCTCGGGTGTCCCCATTAACAACTATAACTTAAGATAGGCTTGAGTTAAATGCCTTAGTTTTTATCGCTAAGTTAATACGCAACGTTTATGATTCGTTGTCATTGAGGCATCCGATTAACAAATGTCTAATCATTATCATTACGGCCCCTCACAAGTCTACTGCTGAACATAACTCTCACACAAAGATTACCACAAAGCACGGTCCTGAGCCACCTGCATCCATCGACTTCTTGCATATCTTACCAGATCGTCACTCAATCCAGTGGGTGGCCGCTTTACACTTAGCTTACTCGTACTGGAGGATCGTTACTCGATAACCTTTCTTTCCTGTCGGTTGTCGGTTCTTCGAGCTATATGGCCGGCCCATTGCCACTTCAGCTTACTAGTTGTACTCAGTTGGGCAATGTCGTTACTCTGGTTTTACTGCGTATTTCCTAATTTCTAAGTATATCGCGCAGAGAAACTCCGAGCATAATAGCCCTCTTAACCTTGAGCTTCTTTATACGACAAGTAGTAAAGGACCACAACTCAGATCCATACGTCATACGTCACTGACAACTCGCACTGGTTGTGTATTCTTGTTTTCAAGTTTTAAGGTATACCTGACAAGAAGATGTATCATCATTTTCCGAATGCTGCCCAGCTAAGTTGAATCCGTCGATTGACCTATCGGTCGAATTAAGACTTACCTAGTCGGACTATTTGTCGTAGGTAAACATAATTGTCGATAAATTCAATCTTAGTTCCCCCAAAAACTATCAGTATATATGTTACACGAGTTAAGGTGGCTTAAATACTTTGTAAAATTGTAAAAGCGCCGTCTACATATCGCTTGTAGAATCTAGGATTTACAAGAGCAGTAAAAAGGGCTTTATCCTCGAAGTCCTTCACGAACATATCAGCGACTATGGGAGTTACAAGCGAGACTCGCTGCTGCCTTGCTGGATGCTAGAAAACGCGTCCAGCGCGTCCAGTAAGCAAACAATAATAATTATTGAACTAGGTCAAGCCCACACATTATCGTTTTTCAACGTGTAGGGTCATAAAGCAACACGGGCCACCGGTGGATCGAAGGGGAGTAGTCACACGTAGGCGTTTCCTGTCAATGTATACACGCGGTCATATGCGTACAATAAAATCAGTTGTAGTCACACTGCTCACTAGACTAAATCTAGTTGCGCGGTTGACTTCCTACAACGTCGACTTGATCGATGTCCTACAAAAATGCCGAATTGTTCAGTTTTTTACTGCAAAAAGAGATCTGCCACGTCAAATTTACATAAAGATAGCGTTCCCTTTCTTATCTAAATAATTATTAATCAAATTATTGCTACTTACTTGTTTTAAAACTTTAAAATTACGAAAATAATCGTGTTGTTTCGGATTTGTTTACCAACACAGTCGCTCGCCCTCATACAATATGTGGATCAGTCGAGCGACTGATTCGAGTTGTCGCTGTTACCGGGCGATACTGTTATAATGTATCGATGTATGTGACACTGTTAGTTTATTGTATTAATTATTAATTGTGAGTTTCGTAGTGACAGATGATTGATTTTATGTGCGCAGATTTCACTCCGCAAAAATGACAGACAGTTTTATGTCGGGAACTGACATGACTACTATCCTCAGGTCTGTCGGTGTCGGTCCCGTCTTGCTCTATATGCAGTGTGCATGATGCATGACTTTGGCGGGACGTATAACAATTCAGCATGATAGGCCGTGTGTTTGGCGTTTATCTTACAAAAGGTAGTATTTTCAGATTATTCAAAGTACTCTGTAGTTAGTATGTACACTTTGTAGTATTAAATGATGGACTATCATGGAGTTTTCGCGGGAACTTGAACGGCGGTGGATTGCTGCTTCTGTATTATTGTTTAAATATTGGTTTAAAGTGAATTTTGATATGTAAACATGTCCGTGCTTGTGAAACATTAGTAGAAACTGTGACACAAGTGCCGTGATGGTGATGTGAATCTTAGGATAAATCTTTGCTGCCAACTGTTTGCCGGCTCAAGTTGCCGTCAATTTCTCTCAAAAACTACGCAATGTGACTCATCAACATAAACTGTGAAGCAGAGTACTACAAAGGATTATTATCACTTGATACTCAGACCATAAAGCAACACAGGCTTCCTCCTGTGAACCAGACAAATTAATGAAGACATAGCTTAAAGAACAAGCATCCAAGCCAAAAATCTTAATAAAAATGAACTTTCATACATAGACTTACTACTCTATGAACGTGAGCTGCCCACCAAAGATATTATAATATACTTCCTATAAAATATCTTTGCTGCCCACATAGACTTTGTATATATCTACGGCTGCCCAGCCAGGGTAATCAGACTCCGCATGGGACTGCAAAATTAGTTGAATGAGGGTTAATAATCTTCCATTCACCAGATGTCGCTAGTTGTGGCTGAGGTAAAGTTTTTTGTTACACAGTGTCAGTTAATTGAGAAATTAGTTTTAAATAATAGTTTATCATTATCTAGAGTATTATATTACATAACACAATACGTCAGTGGTTTGATTTTTAATTTTTAGCACTTTATAACTCATTTAAAAAACTCGGCTTTTAGTTATATTCTATAGTTTCGTTTATTCATTTCTAATATAATTAATATAAAATATAACTAATAATACAGAAAGAAACCTTAAAGATTACATTTTCCTAAGAAATTATCATCCCCGCTATGATATCTGTCAAATATTTTAACCTCACTGTAAAGTGGCGCCGCCCTGGTGGTAGAAAAAGTCGTGGATGCCCTCATTACAACCTTATACTATATGCAGCAGTTTATCTAATATTATTAATGGGTTTAAACGAAGCAATATAATAATAAAAAATGATTTTAGAGTTATTAAGGTCTAATAAGTGCAATTGTTATCACTTTATCACTAACTTTTCGGTCATCGAAAACCTTAGTAAACTAATTTTAGGTTATTTAAGAACTTGGAACTTTGGTGAATCCAAAATTTAAGTTATAAAATCTGAAAACATTAGACTATCAATATTTGGTGCCGAAAAAGTTATTGGTGTAGAAATTTCAAGTAATACCAATAACTTTGTGGATATTTAATTATCATAGCTTAAATTTAAAAAAAAGGTGTAAACGCAAGAAAAAATATTAGTAATTTATTTAGATCGTATGAGAGCCGTGGTAGCTCAGATGGTTAGAGCTCGCTGTAAGCTTCACAGTACTCGAGCAACCCGGGTTCGATCCCCGCCGGCACCAATAAAATTGTCAATTGCAGTTTTAAGTGCTGATTTATCACGTAATCGGCGGTGAAGGAAAACATCGTGAGGAAATCTGCATGACTGAGAAATAAGAAAAAAAAATTCGAAGACATGTGAAGTTCGCCAACACGCATTGGGGCAGCGCGGCGGACATTTCCTTGCCCTAAAAAACCCTCTCAGAAATGAGAGGAGGCCTGTGCCCAGCAGTGGGACGTAAATAGGCTGCAACTATACTAACTATAATATATAACACATCATAATATATTGCAGAAACACTTTTTAAAAAAATCATAATATCCTACTATGTGTGTAAATTTCACGCTTTGCTTAAGTAGCTCCTTCGAATATATTACTTTATTATCAAAGTATTAACTTCGTAAGAAAATTTATATGTTGCTTTGTTATTCTTCACTGTTGGTCAAATGATGACAGGTAATTTGTTTTCTTTCATTCATTATTCAGCTATATTATGGTGGTAGCACGAATGGTTCGGCTCGACCGGGAAAGGATCATACTCTCACAGAATAACAGCGTAAACCCTTCTTACTGGGTACGAGGCATTCCATCTTAGTCCTCAGTGTCATGAACGCATCTGCATTTTGACTCTTAATCCAGCATAGATGTAGATATCTATGAGCCACAGTATTCACTTACCATCAAGTGGACTTTGTACTTGTTTATCACCCTTTTTCCTTTTTAAAACATATTGCTTTTAACGATGTATCGCAGAAATGACCAAATAAAATACCATAACAAAATTTTATCAATGTTTGGTTATGAAAGGAGAGATTTTCCACCAATCTTTAGCTCAGGGAGCGACACACAATTCATTTATCCGTACTAGGATACAAATCTGTTCTATATACATATAATATACCTACAGCAGTAGTTCGTTTCACATATGGTGATACCACAAAAGTATACCTAATCTTTTAGCCAGCAGCAGTATAATATTGGTAAGTTCGATATTGGTGAAAAGTGTCCAGATATTAGTAATTTCGCCAAAACCTTGTCGATTTATAAATACTTTTAACGCAGAATGTGAATGATTAGTGTCGCAGGTTAACTAAATAAAAACCAAATAAAGAAATAGCTTCGCTAACAGGCAAACATTTCAAGTAAAGTAAGGTATTGAAAATTATTATGATTTTGAGCCTCAGCAAACTAAATGAAATGATCTTTTACAAGTTGGGGTTTTATAATGAAAAACTTGTACTGAGTAGAATGCGTAGAAAGATTTATTGCTAAAGTGTGACTTCTTTTATAGAAAAAATTAACAACATTTCTCACCAATGAAAATGTCTACATTAAAATATTTAATCTTAACATTACCATATTGAATAAAAATTAACTTTCATTTAACATGCGGTTGGTCGTAAATATGAACGATAGGACGATAGCGCGAACATTTTGTACTCTTATCTATTTTAAGAAACGGTGCGCGCGCGATTTTACCCGGACGGAGCAGGACCAAACTGTCGTTAAGATACAAACTCTCACTTTACAAAGCTTGGATAAGTTCTATTATGTCCTAAACAAGCGTAACTTTCGAGCACGTGCCTCATTGCAATTTGTAGCACCTCCAAGTCGTTCAAAATATATTCATTTGCATGCCACTAGATCTCGGTGGTACCAGCGAACCTCCGACTTGCACAGAGATTGTCAACTTCCGACGATATCTGAATATATCAAGGAAATGTCTCGGCGCTACTTTAAGAAGGCTGAGATAAAGACTCATCCCAACCCGGAGACCCCGTAATGTTTTAATTGAACCCCCAGTTCCGCTAGACTGTAACGAACCAAATGTGAACCACACATGTACACTACATACTCACCGAGTGTCACAAACGTGGTACATCCATTGTCCATCACGTAGTGTCCTACAGGATGGACAACGGATATAACATGCACATAATGCTGCAAGAATTTAACAATTCTATGGCGATACTTTTTGAAAGACTTTTACTTTAGTAGTACTATGACTAAAGTAATTTTAGCCAAAGTAGGTCCTGGGAAAATAGTCTAGCAACACTGCTATTGACTGACGTTATCACAGATTAGTGAGACCTTATGTCACCCTTATGTTGGTGTTATATTACATGTTGCATGGCAGTGTGACCATATGTGGCACGTTCCTGCCATTTTGGCAGGATTGGCGTCTTAGTTTAACCTCTGGCATGATTAGTTGACGTTTTATAAAACCTGACAGTGTTTGGCAGTACTGGGGTATTAAAAATAGATTTCATTATGGCAACTTAAAATGCCGAAAATGGCAACCTTAGATATTTCGCCAGCATGATGGTGATTTCCCTGTATTTCCCTGTATTTCTCGTATTTTGTTTGTATCACATTCAATAAACGACTTAAAAATTGTTTGTGTGTAAACTTGATAGTCTTTTTTTATAGGATATGGGTGACAAACGAGCACACAGTCCACCTGATGGTAAGTGGTTGCTGCGGCCCATAGACATCTACATCTATCCTCGTTTGCGAATCAAAATGCAGATGCGTTGTCACCCGTGAGGACTAAGATGGAATGCCTCATTTCCAGTAAAAAGGGCCTCCGGCCACCTGCACTCATCAAGCGAAACACAGAGGTAAGCTTCTACTTCACGCTGGTATTCTGTGAGGTCGTGGTACTACCCCGGTTCGAGCCGGCCCATCCGTGCGACAGCAAAAGCTGCCGCGTGGCTCTACCACTGTTAAAACTGTCTTAAAACGAGTATTCATAAACACGAGTTTATGGTTAATATTTCAATCAGTCCTAGAAGAGACGTACTTTAGTTTGGTATCGCATTAGATTTCATGGTGATAATATCTTGTTAAGAATATTTCGTGGACGATAGTAATTATACGTGGTGGTGATGAAGCAAAAATATGAAAGGGTGTATAGAGCGGAATGGAAGCAAGATCCTTTACTTTCCTCGTGGACCTCCAAAGTTAAAGATGATCCAGACTGTGTAACTGTAAAATTGGTAATTCGGCTGTCCGCTTTAAAGGAGCATGCCGCTACTAGTAAACATCAAAAAATATGAGTGGATTCAGCATGGGAAAGAATATTCTCTCCAATAAATTTAATTAAGACAAAAACACGAAACAGATTTATAAACAAACATGTGTCTTGCACGTTAAACAAGGCATAAGTGAGCATGGCGATTGATGTTTAATTTTAATAAAAAAAAATATATGTAGCATTTATATGTGTATTTTTACTTTTCTTAGTTTAATACAATGGTAAATAAAGTTGGCAGTGTTTAGGCATTTTTCACCACAGACTTTGGCAGGGTTTGGCCGGTTTTGAACCAAAGTAAGGCAGGATCTGTATTTTAAAGATAGTCACACTGAGCATGTGAAAAGCTGACGGAGAGTTTTGGCGGGAACTTGATCGGCGGCGGTTTGCTGCTCCTGTTTTATAGTTTAAATAATAGTTTGAAGTGGATTTTGTAAAAGTGGTGCGATTTTATGTATTAACTGTCTACACATTTGAACTATTAGTGGAAACGGTGAAACAAGTGCTCTGATGGTGATGGATTCTCAAGATAAGCTGTTTGTATAGGCGCCTTTAGATACCATCACCAACTGTCAGCTGTCTGCTGGCTTAAGTTGCTGTCAAAATCTCCCAAGGGCTGCACAATGTGACGCATTAACATATTGTGAAGTAGTGAACTATGAAAGATAATTATACATTTGGAGAAATTATAATAAACCGAATAAAAATACTCAAGACTTGGCCTAAAGGTCTAGATACCTAGCCATAAATTCCCAAAAAAAAAAAAAGAAAAGCTGACGTTGACGTGACCTGGTATATAGTGTATTATCTATGGACATGACGTGCGTGACGTTTAACCGGAATAGACATAGAAATAGGTTACATTTTCATTTACATTTTAGTAATTTACTATTAGTTTTTGTTGTATAATAGGAGGAAAAGTTAGTATTTTTGTTTAGATTATTTAAGTTAAACATTTGGATTGATTAACTCTCAGACATTTGACAAAATTAATTTTATTGCTTTTAACAGTTTTCCTTTTGGTATTTCAGTTATCAATTGAAAACTATGGCAAATTTCGAAGAAAAAAAATGTCTAATAACTCGTAATCTTCAAGAAGTGTTAGGCGAAGAGAAGCTATTAGAAATTCTTAAACAGCGGGATGTTAAAATATATTGGGGCACAGCTACAACAGGACGCCCTCATGTTGCTTATTTCGTTCCTATGTCGAAAATTGCGGACTTTCTTAAAGCTGGTTGTGAGGTAACAATTTTATTTGCTGATTTACATGCCTATTTAGACAATATGAAAGCGCCTTGGGAGCTTTTAGCTCTTCGCACTCAGTACTATGAGGCAGCTATCAAAGCAATGCTGACGTCTATTGGAGTACCATTAGAAAAACTTCGGTTTGTAAAAGGAACAGATTATCAATTAAGTAAAGAGTATACATTGGACGTGTACCGGTTGACATCTGTTATAACAGAGCATGATGCAAAAAAAGCTGGAGCAGAAGTAGTAAAACAAGTTGAACATCCTTTGCTTAGTGGCCTCTTGTACCCCGGATTACAAGCTTTAGATGAAGAGTATCTAAAAGTTGATGCTCAGTTTGGTGGAGTTGATCAAAGGAAAATTTTTACTATGGCTGAAAAATATTTACCTCAATTAGGCTATTCTAAGAGGATACACCTAATGAATCCTATGGTTCCTGGTCTTACAGGGGGGAAAATGTCTGCTTCTGAAGAAGATAGTAAAATTGATTTACTTGATAATCCTGCTAATGTTAAAAAGAAGTTAAAGAAGGCATTTTGTGAACCTGGTAACATAACTGATAATGGTGTGCTATCCTTCACAAAACATGTAATTTTTCCATTAATGAAGCCTAATGAGGGTTTTAAAGTTAGTCGTGCAAAAGAATATGGTGGGGATATAGAATATTTAAAATTTGCAGATTTAGAAGAAGCATTTGCAAAGCAAGAAGTCCATCCAGGTGACTTGAAGGCTTCTGTAGAACAAGCTATTAATAAACTTTTAGCTCCAATTCAGGAAATATTTAAAGATTCTAAGCTTCAAGAATTAGCAAAAAAAGCTTATCCGGCTTCACAAAAAGCTAAAGGCAATCCTAATGCAGGAAATGAAGAAATCACACCATCAAAGTTAGATATAAGAGTAGGGCGTATTGTTGAAGTCACTCGGCATCCTGATGCAGACTCACTCTATGTAGAAAAAATTGATGTTGGGGAAGAAGAGCCCAGGGTGGTTGTGTCGGGATTGGTAAATTATGTTCCAATAGAATGTATGCAAAATAGAGAGGTTGTTGTTTTATGTAATTTAAAACCAGCTAAAATGCGAGGTATTGAATCCAAGGGCATGGTACTTTGTGCATCCATTGATGAACCAAAACAAGTGGAACCATTATTGCCACCAATAGGTAGCAAGCCTGGAGAAAGAATTGTAGTTGAAACTTATGAGATTGGGGAACCAGATGATGTTTTAAATCCTAAGAAGAAAGTTTGGGAAAAACTACAAGCAGATCTAAAAACCAGCACTGAACTTGTTGCTGTTTGGCACGGAAACAAATTAATTGGTAAAATCTGTGGAAATCCTGTAACAACAGCGTCATTGGTAAATGCTCCTATAAAATAATAAATTGTCTATTTATTTAGTACATTGGATTAAGTTTTTAGTGCTTTTATAATATGTACATTGTACATAAAACTTTAATTTGTTTATATATATGTAAAAGGACAGTCCCTAAGTAAACACACAGTGGTAGTTACATGTTTTGTTTTATAGTTAGAAAGTTATACATGTCACAAAAATCCTTATGTGAGAATTTGTAAGAAGAAATTTTTTAATTTTATTACTAATTTATACTATAATAATAATAGATACTGGAACTTTTTAAAATACATTTTTGTGTAGTTACAAAAATGGAATAGGCTGGTTGTATATTATTCAATCTAGTTATTGAATAATATACAACCAGCCTATTCCATTTTTCTCACACATTGTCCACATAGAACTTAAACAAAAAGCTTAAAAAAAAAATTGATATTGCATCAAAATTTTTAGTCAGAAGATAAGATGTGAGGACTATCCTTATGTGAAATTGCAAACTTATTTATATTTCTTAGTCTTTATGAGATATTCAGAAAAATCATTCATTATATCACTAAAAATCCTCCATTTGCTTCACAAAAAATATAGATTGGATCACTTCGGGCGTTGCTCTCTATCTGTATGTGAAATTTCATCATCATTGGTTCAGTTAATCCGAAGATTAGCCTGGTCAATCAAAAAAAGTTGTCAAAAATATTTATTTTTGATTCAATATCATTCAAATGACCCCCTGAGTTTATTTGATAGCGATTATTTGAATATTACAGAGAGACACTTCAATTTTATTTATATGTATAAAAAGTATTTTTTCCTAGAAGTCCATCTGGATAGGTATCACCTTATGACCAATTTCCGCTCCAGTTTTAACGGTAAGAGAGTCAGTGTAACTACAGCCTGCATCATTTCCTGTTATTTGTCATGGATAATAATATATCTGTAGTGTTCTTTGATTGAAGTTAGTGTATAGCTGCATTAGCCACTTACTATCAAGTAGACTTTAGCTTTAGCTTGTTTTTCACTTTTTACGATCATCAACATCAACATTATTAATTTTACGAAATAGTTTTTCATATATTTTCTGCTATATCAGGGCTTTGTTTCTTTGAAATATCTGTAGTAAACATTTGTAATGGCATTAATTACTTTTAAAGATAAGTACTTTAAGTAAACAGTGTTATGTGACGTGTAACTGTATAATACTTATTTAAATACTTGCAATTTTGACACAATGCACTTATTGTGCTAAACTGATATTTGTCCAGGTGCAATTCATGTATTTATAAGGAGAAAATCATAGTGTAATAAATTTTTTTGTAGAAGAGGAGGCAGACCAGCATATGGCTCACCTAATTGAATTGTTTGCCATTTAGAGTGGGATGTGTGATGATAAGAAAATAAAGGGGGGAAAGAAAGGCTTATAATATAATATTTACCCAAACTTTTTAAAATATGGAGCATTCAAAACATTCTCCTGTAAACTAATGTTTCTAGATGCTATGGTTTACTTAGGGACTATAATTATGCATTATTAAATTGTTTCAAGAAATAAGCTTAAAAAAAACTATCAAATATACTTTTTAAAGTAAATAATAAAAATATTTATAATAATATAGTACATAATTATAATAATAAATTATGTATGTACCCTAACATTATAAATTTATTTTTGTTTATTTGACTGATATATTTATTTAATATAAGCACATTTTTTATTTTAAACATTTTCCAGACTATTAAATTATTAACTACATGTGTATGTTTCTGTGTTGTAAATATGATTGTTTAGGTACTCCTCTTCATCAGCCTGTAAATTTCCAATATCTAATCTAGACATAGGCCTCTCCCATCGCAATACCAGACTTCTCGCACCTTTGTCCCTGTTGCCCATCGCGAATCTGGTTGATTGGTGAGGCGACACGAGAATTAAACACTATGGGAAAATTTAAATTCTTTCCTAGCGTATCTTCGGTGGAAACGGCGTGGATTGGCGAGGGTATTCGAGATGAGAATTGAAATATATTTTGGTAGTATATTGTACAGTATAACAGCTTACACAGTTTATTAGTTAAAGAAAAACAGGATTACGTAATGCTTTACGGGACAGCTCTGTGCTCCCACGGCCAAGGGCGTCTGTTTATATCGATAAAATTTGACATTTAGTTTATCTAAATTAATAGTATTACCCAAAAAGTCTTCACTCATCATTGTTTATCGCAAAATGATCTAAGCCCCACTTTATGTTTAATAATACCTACCTCACAATTAAATCGCGATATATGTCAATATTGATGGTGAGCTCGCCATAGCTATTAATGGCAATTTTTGGCAATAATGGGTCGTCGAGCACAGCGTAGGTACATTATATACCGTCGAGACCTCAATTCTCGTCTCGCCTCGCCTCTGGTCTCTGGTGAAGCATTTGTGTACAAAGTGTGCGTAGTCGAGCTATGCTGCAAATATATTAGTAGTATAGTTATAGCACGAATGGGTCGGCCGGGGTAGGACCCAGCTCTCACAAAATACTAGCATGAAATAGCAGCTTAACGCTGCTGTGTTTCGTGTAGTGACCGTAGAGAACTGGAGATCCCTTTTACTGGAAACCGTTCATCTTAGTCCTTATGGGTGGGAGCGCATCTGCTTTTTGATTCTTAGTCAAGGATTGATGTAGATGTTTATAGGCCGTGGCATCTACTTTCCATTAAGTGGACTGTGCTCGTTGGTCACTCTTATCCTATAAAAATAAAACTTACGTCGGATGTTACGTTGAATTAAACGAGGTGGTTTTCTACCATCTATCGGAAGTTATAAGATTTCTTTGGTATTTTGCATAGCCACAGCATAGATGAAATAAGATTATAGATTTTCTTATGCCTTACGGCACGGCATTTAAATAATATTGTAATTTATAAAACTTGCTTCCTTCCCGTGTGTTCCCGTCTAGTGGTGACGAGGAACTTAGTATCTACTTGTGGCATCGTTA
The DNA here is from genome assembly GCA_033319125.1 of Parnassius glacialis. Taxonomy (NCBI): domain Eukaryota; kingdom Metazoa; phylum Arthropoda; class Insecta; order Lepidoptera; family Papilionidae; genus Parnassius; species Parnassius glacialis. The sequence continues at coordinate 26,990,072 of JAVANC010000028.1, read as the reverse complement.
CCAACACAGAAGCTAAAAGAAAACTACTACTACCTAGTAAATGGTGCACTTATGTAAGTACATAATAATATGTTTATTTTTTATGGTAGAAGGGGCAAACGAGCATGCGGCTCACCTAATGGAAAGTGTCGATCGCTGCCCATGAACAACTGCAAAACCAGAGAAATTGCAGGTGCGTTGATGGCCTTTTAAAAAGAAGTAGACTCGTTTCTTGCCCATTGACTGCCAACGGCGCATAAAAGTATCGGTCCGGAAAAATCGACGCTAGTAAACTATTCCACAAAGTAGTCGTGCGAGGAAGAAAACTTATTAAATCATAGAGTAGTGGACCGCCAAGCATACAGATGATATGGATTGTAACGAAAGATTTGTTGCGATGTGCGTTGATGAAATTTGGCGGCTGGAATTAATCCGAACAATTCTTCAGAATACCGCCTTTGCATTTTTTATCGCATTTAGCGATAGAAAATGCAAAGTTATGCAATATCTCTTCGCAGCGCCACTGAATCTAGCCGATCGGAAAAAACTTTGCCGTCGACGAATCGAAACGGCTTGACGGAATTTGAAATGCGAGGTATTGTTTGAATCATCTTTGTCTCCAGCACAGACATTTATAATATGATATTCGTGGTCTCCAGATGTGAAAGTAATTATCCTGACATTATTCGTCTTAAAGCTCACATATCTGTAGCTATGTCAGAAGTGGAAAGCTTATTAACTTGTTAATAGGTCAGGAAAAAGTTTCATCGTATTTTGAATTGAAGAAAAATCTATTCTGTTTGTATCTGGCTGGTTTTAATATCAATACATTAAGAATAAGTTAATATCAATACATTAAATATCAGGAAATTAAGAAAAAGAAAAATAAAAAGTAAAATCACTTTCCCGCCATTTTTCAACTGTATTTCTGTCTTCCAAAATGACACAAGCCATCTACTCATTAGTGGTCATTCTGAAGTTTTATTACAAAAAAATAGAAAAATCGAAAAAAATATGTGACGTTTATGGACTTAATGCAGTGTCTGTAATAAGAGTAGCACAAAGTTGGTTCAAGTGATTTCAGTTCGCGAATTTTGGTGTCAAAGATGCAGCTCGCTCTGGTCGTTCTCATACGGATAAAGTCGATGCCATTTTTGAAAAAGTGGAGCAAGATAGGCGTATTAGTAGTTGCGATTTAGCCTAGGAATTGAGGATTGACCACGAAACAGTTTTGACCCATTTGAAAAGTCTGGTCACGAGCTCAGTGAAAGAAACCTGACGAATCGTGTAGAGTCATTTGTTATTCTCTATTGAAACGTAATAAAACCGAACCATTTTTGAAAAGATTGATCACTATAATTATAGTTATGAAAAGTAGATCACTGGTGATGAAAAAAGATCATGTTCAAAGGGTGGTCGAGCTCCACAGACTGTAGCGAAACACGCAATAAGGTGATGCTGTGTATGGTGGCATTGGAAGAACATCATTTATTATGAGCTTTTACCGCCAGGCAAAAACATCGATTCGAATCTCTACTGCCAACAACTAATCAGACTCAAGCAAGAAATTGAGAAAAATTTGGCTGGAATTGATCAACAGAAAAGGAGTGGTCTTTCGTCATGATAACGCCAGACCACACACATCTTTGGCCACTCAGCAAAAATTGAGAGAGCTTGGTTAGGAAGTGTTAAAATAGTCCTCACCTTGCACCCTCATATTTTCACCTGTTTCGGTCTCTTCAGAATTCTTTAGGTAGCGTTAGGTTAACATCAAGAGAGGATTGTCAAAACTATAAAAATAAAAAAAATCACAAGATTACAGAAACGGGATTATGTCACTACCTACAAGATGACAACAAGTTATCGAACAAAATGGCACATATATATTATAATTAAATGTAATTAAACTTTGAAAAAAATTCTTGAATTGTATATAAAATACGAATAAACTTTTTCCGCGACCTTACACTTTAGATTTTTATCGTATATCGAATATCCAGCAAAGCTCGTTTTTTTAGGATAGGGTGACAAACGAGCACACAGTCTCCACCTGATGGTAAGTGGTTGCTGTGACCCATAGACATCTACATTTATCCACAATAAAGAATCAAAATGCAGATGCGTCGTCACCCGTGAGGACTAAGATGGAATGCCTCTTTTCCAGTAAAATGAGTCTCTGGTTCTCTACACTCACCATACGAAACACAACGCGTTAAGCTGCTATTTTACGCTGGTATTCTGTGAGAGCGTGGTCCTTCCCCGGTCGAGCCGACCCATTCGTGCTACAACTATACTACTAATATAGCTGCAGCATGGCTCTACCACGTGAAAAACGTACACGTAAGTCAAAGTGGCCATTAAAAACTTAATTCTTTATTTTGCCACCCATAAGGGTAGAATTTTCCTGAAGTATAAATCTTAAATCACGCAGGAGTACGTTTGCCATTGCCGTGTAGTGGCGGTTAAGAATATCCACTACCCCATATCTTCCAGTGGGTGTCGTAAAAGGCGACAAACGGAAACAGGCAGGAGATGGGCAGCAGCATCTTCCTGATAACAAAAAACTTACAATAAAAAAACTGCGGTTGCGTACCCGCTCGCCAAGCGTGGAAACTATGGCAAATACCCCCCTATGACGAGAGTAACAAAGAGACGGCCCCAGTCCCCGGCGGCCCCGCTAATCCTGGCTACGGTGGCGACCATGGTAATGGCGGGGCAGGGGGTGCTAAGAATCTCCGGTGGAGGTTCGGTTGCGACCTAAGACGACTCGACCTGGCTACATATAATGCACGCACCCTGAGGACTGACGAGAAGATCGTGGAGCTGGAAGAAGAGATAGACAAGTTGCGCTGGCATATTATAGGATTATCCGAAGTCCGAAGAGAGGGGGAGGACACGGTAATCCTCGAATCCGGCAACTTGCTCTATCACCGGGAAGGCGACCATCTGTCCCAAGGAGGTGTCGGATTTATCGTCCACAAGTCTCTCGTTAACAACGTTGTAAAGATCGGGAGTGTGTTATTCAGAATCACCAAACGGTATTCGCTGAAGGTCATACAGGTTTACGCACCAACCTCGGCACACCCCGATGAGGAGGTGGAGGAAATGTATGAGGATATCTCTAGAGCCATGTATTCCTCCAAAACCCAATATACGGTATTAATGGGAGACTTCAATGCAAAACTAGACACAAGAGAGAACGATGAGCTGAAAGTAGGGAAATTTGGAATAGGGCAACCGAACCCAAGGGGCCAGCAGCTGGCCGATTTCATGGAGAAAGAGGGACTCTTTATGATGAACTCTTTCTTTCAGAAGCGGCCCCACAAGAAGTGGACCTGGTCGAGCCCCGACGGTTCCACAAAAAATAAGATTGACTTCATTATGACGACCAGACGACAATTGTTCAGTGATGTCTCAGTGATCGCGAGGGTGAAAACCGGCAGCGATCACCGAATGGTGAGAGGCACACTGAACCTAAATGTTAAGTTGGAGAGGTCACGTCTGATGAAGTCAACGCTCTGTCCCCCTTGTGCCCTAATCCAAAGTCCCGAAACCTTTCAGCTCGAGTTACAAAACCTTTTTCAGTGCCTAGAAGACTGCAATGAAGTGGACGATATGAATGACAAGCTCGTGGAAACTGTCCATGCGGTCGGAGCTAAGTTCTGCAAGATCCGCCGCGGAAGAACATAAAAACTTTCCGATCACACTCTTAATCTCATGGCTGTTAGACCGGAGATGAAGCTGCATACTTCAACAGATTTGACAGCATACAGGCAATTGAACAGACAGATCTCCAAATGTATGCGGCGGGACTTACGCAACTTTAATACAGCTTGTATTGAAGAAGCGATCGAGTGGAACCAAGGTTCTAAAGTCTTTGCCAGAGATCTGTCTGCCAGAAAGAGCGAATTGTCAAAGCTGAAGACCGAGTGTGGCAGCATCGTTTCCGGGACACCTGAGATTTTGAGTGAGATTGAGAGGTTCTATGGGCAGCTGCACACGTCATCGTTAGAGTCACACGCAAGTGTGAGTTACGATCCGAGAGCGAGTCTTATCCGACTGTTACGGCCAGCAGCTGCTTATCCAACAGTAGAGTCCCCCGGGGTCCATAGACGGAGAACCTACAAGCAGATGTTGGTCGGGCCTGCTACAGGCCTAAGGTGGAAAGTTTCTAATTACAATAAACAACCGGGGGGAGCGTTATATTCTAATAAAGGGAGCTTACTTACCTCTATCCAAGGCGACTGGTCCCTCAGGATTCGGTCAGGTCGCATGTATCCACATGCGACCTGACCGTATAGTGCTAGAAAAGTAAGGGTCAGTGATGTGTATCTGGGTGTGGCTGGTAGTGTTATTGACCTTATTAGACCGTTACCATCTGCAGCAGTTCGGACCTCCGCACCGCTCCCACTGCTCTCCGTCCACAGTCACTTTCTTCGTTTCTACGATGACAGTCCTTTCACTCTGTCGTACGATTAACTACCTTACAGAAGCCACTAACTCTCGTTTGTTATAACGCCTAACTCGCGAAACGAACACAGAACGTACGGATCAAAGGTCACTACCGTTTCGCGTGGCCACAGTTATTTCTAGAATATCAAATACCTCACTAGCTATTATTGTCGAATGCACTTATACAAATTCTGAGTTAGATACAATAAGTCCCGGGTGAAGCTAACAAGCAAGGAATGCGCGTTACGTATCCTAAACCGTATATTTCCTAGATGCGCGTGTCGTATTCCGCTTCCGATTTCCCGACAAAATGACAGCGTGCCATCTATCGCAGCGCTCAAGTTGGACTCTCAATTTTTCTAGCGCGTTCTAGACACCCACCGTTCAACACGCTCGGACGAACTTCATCCCGTATCGCGCCGAGCCGAGTGCCATCTAACGTCGATGCTTGATATTGGCGCTTTTGCGCTAACAAACCCCCGTCCCGGACATAAGGATTTAGGCCCGCGAGCAAACCGGTCAGCTGGACAGGGTCGCGACGGCAAATTGCAAGACCGAATCTACAACCAAACTAGGCCACCTTACGCACCCCATCAGATCTTGCAACCCTAACCAACGCTTCAAAATTACAGCCCCAACGGGGGCTAGCCGGAGGGTTGAACTGGATGCTCTTCCTGGACATCGCAGCACATAAATAAGTCCTATTCCTAGACAGAAGTCCGACGACCTCCTTCAAACACCTATCTGCGCTCCTATGATTAGTTCCGCAATCCGACCGGATCAGGTCTGCAAACAACGACGCGACACGAAGCGGCCCAGAGGGACCTCCTAAGCTTCAGTGCAGAGCGCACCCCCAAATTCCCCATGAACGTCGTCTGTGGAGAGCCGATCGAAACGCACAGATAGTCCCTAGTATGAATTTTCAAACAAGTAGGCATAACCAAGCCATCCACCTATAATCATTTACCAAATGGTGCGACAGCTGATTTCCATCTGATAATCTACAAACCAGATAGCCCTTTACACAGGTAGTCCTATGCTCATATTTCAACTAATTTTTCAAAAGCATCAATGTTCAACTACAGAATTAATTAAGACAAAATAATCACTGATGCACATAGGTCAACTTGACAAAGTAAACAAAACAATAAACGTAAGAGACAGCGCTATTTCTCATTTCAAATAAATATCTTAGACAGTGCCAACAAAATGTAAATCAAAAGAGAATTGACTCTTATTCCCTTCGGCACAAATAGGGTTATCCTTTTCACAAAGCAAAATGATTAAACACTATCACAAAACATATACCTAATTTTCCAAATCGCGTCATTCAATCTCAAATGAATTCAAACCTTCCTTTCAGCAAACAGACGCAACAATTAATTACAATTACAAAGCATACGCACAAGCATTCAAAAGGGCACGTAATTCAATTTCAATTTTCCGTGCAACAACAAACAGTGATCAAGTATATTTACAAAACATATGCAGCAGCATTTAAAGGAGTATTTTAAATTCAATTCTTTTAATCACAACCGCTAAAAATATGATAATTTCGCGGAAAACGCAAAGCCTTTTTTAATTTTCAATTTAAAGCGTCGTTAATTAAGTACTCGACCAAACCCAAATCTAACACCCCCTGACAGCGTGATTCAACGCTCCCCCCTCCTTCCCTAATCTTCCCACCACCAAGTGGAGGCCACACCGCGTGAACCCGAGACTAATAGAGCGCAAACCGCTAACAGTCGCCACTCGGGTTGTACGCCTTCACCGAGGCCGTCGGCAACGGAACATTTTGACAAGCGGACTGTTGACGGCTTAAGGCTCAGTGGAGGCGGCCGTGGTGGGAGCTAAGGCGGCAGCTAGCTAGGGCCGCCTCCATCAAATGGGGAACAGTGGTACACCTGTTGCGGCCACTCAGTTAACGGGAGTGAGAAGGGTCCAGCAGACTGATGAGTGGCCGTGAAGTTCCTCTCCGCACGCTGAGGGGGGGTGATGACACCCCCGCCCCTGGGGGAATTACCCCCCGACTGGTCGGGGGAGGGACCCCTTTCAAACCTAGGGGCCTGGTGGCTAGCCAGCGGGCGCCGAGCGTCGCCCGTCAGAGGGCGTGGCGGAGCGCCCCCGCCCGTGGGGGTCGAGGGCCTGGCAGAGCCCTGAGAGGAGACGCCGTTCGTACCCAGGCACAGAACGGCATGGTGATTGCCCCGGCAATGCAGACAGGGCCGCCGGTGCGGACATTCTCGCTGGAGGTGCCCTTTCAAACATGAGTAGCACCAGCGGCGCTCCTTGGCGATAGTTCGCCTCGCCGGAACCGGCTTACCTAATAATTTCGGGCAAGACGTTACCCGGTGATCAAATGATCGACAATAGGTTGACGACGGCTTGCCCGGCGGATTCCGCCTCTAACTGGGCACGGCTCGTAAGTCGTGGACGGTGCCAGCCGCGTGCTCGATCTGTCGGCACTGTTCCTCCAAAGAGCAGCGCGTTCTAGACACCCACCGTTCAACACGCTCGGACGAACTTCATCCCGTATTGCGCCGAGCCGAGTGCCATCTAACGTCGATGCTTGACATTAGCGTTTTTGCGCGAACACCGACACTGTTCCGAAGATATCCCGGACGTCAGTATGAGCGAGATTAGAATGGCTCTCCAGCACCTTAAAAACGGCAAGGCTCCAGGCGAGGATTGAATTACAGCGGAGCGTCTGAAAGCGGGTGGAAAACCGGTACTTGAAGTACTTCAGAAGGTCTTTAATTCCGTCCTCCATGGTGGCATTACACCGGAGGCGTGGAGCAGAAGTACGGTGGTCTTGTTCTTCAAGAAAGGTGACAACACTCTCTTGAAGAACTACAGACCGATTTCCCTTCTGAGCCGCGACTACGTGCTGTTTGCGAGAGTCATTACGAATCGTCTCGCGCGCAGACTTGACGACTTCCAGCCTCCCGAACAAGCCGGTTTCCGAAAGAGCTTTAGCACCATAGACCACATACATACCCTTCGGCAAATTGTACAGAAGTCCGAGGAGTACAATTTGCCACTATATCTGGCGTATGTGGACTATGAGAAAGCCTTTGATTCCGTCGAAATTTGGGCGGTGCTGCAGTTCTTTCAGCGGTGCCAAGTTGACTGTCGGTATATCGAAGTGCTGAAGTGCTTGTACAGTAGGGCTACGATGGCTATCCGAGTACAGAACCAGAGTACGAAACCTATCCAATTGCAGAGAGGTGTAAGACAGGGTGATGTTATAATATCCCCGGAACTCTTCACCGCTGCATTGGAAGATGTTTTCAAGCTTCTGGACTGGAAAGGATACGGTATTAACATCAATGGCGAGTACATCACTCACCTTCAATTTGCCGACGATATAGTCCTTATGGCAGAATCGCTGGAGGACCTAAGCACCATGCTCAATGACCTCAATAGTGTCTCCCAACGAATAGGTCTTAGGATGAACATGGACAAAACAAAGATCATGTTTAATGTCCATGTCACACCTATGCCGGTAGTTGTTGGGAGCACTAAGCTCGAAGTTGTTGACGAGTATGTTTACCTGAGACAAATAGTCTGACTAGGTAAGTTGAACTTCGACCGAGAGGTCAATCGACGGATTCAACTCGGCTGGGCAGCGTTCGGGAAACTACGACACATCTTCTCGTCAGACATACCTCAAAACCTTAAAACGAAATTGTACAACCAGTGCGTGTTGCCGGTGATGACTTACGGATCTGAGACGTGGTCCTTCACTGCTGGCCGTATGAGGAAGCTCAAGGTCGCTCAGCGAGCTATGGAGAGGGCTATGGTCGGGGTTTCTCTGCGTGATAAACTTAGAAATGTGGATATCCGCAATAGAACCAGAGTAACCGACATAGCCCAACGGATTAGTAAGCTGAAGTGGCAGTGGGCCGGCCATATAGCTCGAAGAACCGACAAGCGATGGGAAAGAAAGGTTCTTGAGTGGCAGCCTCGTACCGGTAGGGAAAGTGTGGGGCGACCCCCCACGAGATGGAGTGACGATCTGGTAAGACATGCAGGAAGTCGATGGATGCAGGTGGCTCAGGACCGTGCTTTGTGGCATTCCTTGGGCCCCCCCTATGTTCAGCAGTGGACTTGTGAAAGGCTGTAATGATGATGATGATGACATTTCCCAAGAGTATTATCTTTGTTTTTAAATCTTTATGTAAGATACTCTTATTTACTTAAAAACTTAATGTTACTATAGAATAGAATAGAATAGAATAAAATAATTTTTTATTCAATATTGATTATTACATAATTCTTATTGAAAGTCATTTTTTATTTACCACTGGTTCGGAAAATACCTCAGTCCTGGGAAGAACCAGCAAGAAACCCAGCGGGACTTTTTTTTTTCAAACATATTTCACTTAACAATAATTTCATTTATACAATTTTTAAATGATTTTTAATAGAACCAGCATGGTGGCGATCACCTTATTCCCAGGGGTTATTTTCATTCATGTATTCCTTGATATTATAATAACCCTTTTTGTACAGTTTTTCTTTAATAAAACTTTTAAACTTGTTTATTGATAAACTTTGAATATGTTCTGGGATTTTGTTGTAAAAGCGTATACATTGCCCCATAAATGAATTACTGATTCTGTGGAGTCTAGTAACTGGTATTACAAGCTCATGTTTGTTCCTAGTGTTTAAAGAATGCACATCCTTATTCTTATTAAAGCTATTTATGTTTTTATGTACATACATTACATTTTCATAAATATATTGCGATGCCAAAGTTAATATGTTTATTTCTTTAAATTTTTGTCTGAGGGACTCTTTACAATTTAGGTTATAAATCGCCCGAACGGCTCTCTTTTGCAAAACAAATATAGCTTCAATATCAGTCGCATTACCCCATAGCAAAATTCCATAAGACATTACGCTATGAAAGTAACTAAAATACACTAATCTAGCTGTCTCAACATCTGTGAGACTTCTAATCTTTCTTACAGCATATGCTGCAGAACTAAGTCTGCTTGCTAATTTAGATATATGGGGGCCCCATTGAAGTTTCGCGTCAATAGTAATACCGAGAAAAACAGTATTATCCACAAGACTCAACTCCTCCCCATTTAATAGCACATTGGTATTCGAATGTTTTACATTAGGTATTGTAAATTTAATACACTTTGTCTTATTGCCGTTTAAGAGCATATTGTTGGCGTTAAACCAATGTACTAATTTCGATAGAGCATTATTTACATCGTCATAATTAATTAATTGCCGTTTGAGTTTGAAAATTAAAGAGGTATCGTCAGCAAATAATATTATATCGTGATTGTCCCCTACAAGATAAGGTAAGTCATTAATATAGATTAAAAACAGGAATGGGCCAAGAATCGAGCCCTGAGGAACGCCCATTGATACTACCGATCCGGAGGAACCTTTACCACTTATCACTACTTTTTGAGTTCTGTTACTTAAATATGAAGTAATAAGTCTAAGCGCCAAATTTTTTACACCGTAATGTTGTAGTTTCCTGATTAATGTTTCATGATGAACACAATCGAAAGCCTTGGAAAGATCACAGAAAACACCTAAGGCATCCTGTGAATTCTCCCAGGCATTAAAAATATATTTCATAAGCTCAACACCGGCGTCAGACGTCGAGCGACCCCTTGTAATTCCAAATTGGTTTTTATGAAGTAATTTATTTGTATTAAAAAAAATTAACAATTGATCCAAAATAATTTTTTCGAAAATTTTACTAAGAGTTGGTAGTACAGAAATAGGTCTAAAATTAGCGGGGTCCAATGTACTACCAGATTTAAATAAAGGTATTACTTTACTATACTTCATTAAATCAGGAAACACACCAGAATCGATATAAGTATTATTTTAAGTATTATTAAGGTGCAATTAAATCTATTATGGACGCAATAACTGTCACAGAAATCCCCCACAAATCTGCGGTTTCCTTTACATCAATGGTTTTGAAGTATTTTACAATATCTTGCGGTAATACTTTTTCAAATCTAAATTCTTTTAAACAGATATTAACATTCTGTTTGAGTAATGACTCGGCGACAGTTGGAGAAGTATTCAAAGACTCTGTTGTCAAAATAGGAATATCAGTGAAATATTTCTCAAACACCGCTGCGACTTCTTGATTTGATTTAGTCAATTCATTGTTAATTTTTAATTGATAGTTTGAGTTACGAGGTTTTTCTTTACCGGTTTCGCTGTTAATTATACTCCACGTCATTTTAATTTTATTCTTAGCCGTCTTAATTTTGTTGCTAATATGTAACGATTTGGCTTGGAGCAAACTTTTTTAAACATTTTAGAATAATTTTTGACATATTCTTTAAAAGCATCAGAAGGATTATATGATCTTTCATGGTAAAGGTCATATAACCTTCGTCTGCTTTTATGAATTCCCACTGTCGCCCACTCATTAAATACCTTGCGACTGTTTCCGGAGAATGTTTTAGAAGTAAATGTTTTTTTAAATTCATTGCTTATAAGGGTAAATAATTCTCCATATAAAAAGTCTGCATTGTTCTTATAAGAAAGCGATGGAAGGTTTTTTACCATATTACTTCTAAATCTCTCCAGGCGTTTTGCATTAATAGGAACAAACACAATTTTCTCAATTTCCTGTTTTTTGTGCATATAAGGTAATGAAACCAGTTGTCCACAGTGATATAGTTGTACCTATTTAAAAAAAAAACAAGACTGGTGACTCGTCAGACGTGTCTAATTATAGGGCAATATCCCTGGTTACGGTGATTGCGAAAGTATTGGACGATTTGCTTAGTCGGCGCCTAAATAAGTACATCTCGCTCAATGACGGCTTCAGACCTGGTCTTTCTACCGAGAATGCTATTTTGTGCCTCAAGCAGACTGTCCAGTATTACTCTGCAGGAGAGACCTATGTATGCGTGTTATTTAGATTTGTCAAAGGCTAACAAATTCGCTGCAATCATATGCAAACGCCGCGCCTCGCTTACGCGACAGCCCCAAACCCCAACAATATCCTGCGCGCATTGGCCGACCGCTGGGACTCCGATGTTGGCTCGCTGGATACGGTTGCATGCTCCCTTGTAGATTGGCTACTTGCCACCATCGGTGCAGTTTCGTACGCGCCGCCACAATCTCATCGACGACATTCACTATCATATTCCTTGGCGCCTTTTGTAAACAGGCAAAATCGTACTTTACAAAAGCGCAAAACGCTGTTTAAATATCTATACTTACATCTAATATTTATTATATTTAACACAGGACGCAAATGCTAGGTAACAGTGACATGGCGAAACTTATAGGATGAGATGACGGGCAGACCTGTATATTGGTGGGTGCATTAAATGTTTCCAGGTCGAGTCGCCAAGGTAGCAGTCGAACTTCCGCCAGAGATTCTTCGCACTCTCTGCACCGCTGCCAACATGGTCGTCACCGTAGCCAGTAATTGCGGGGCCGCCGGGGACTGGGATCTGTCTCTGTAACTCTCGCCGTGGGGGAGTTATTGGCATAGTTGCCACTCTTGACGAGCGGTTTGGCAACCGTAGTTTTTTTATTGTTCTTTTGCTGTTAAAATTAATAAGAAAGATGCTGCCGCCCATCTCTTGCCTTAGTTTTCCTCTGTAGCTTCTTACGATACCCATGGGAAGATATGGGGTAGTGGATATTCGTACACCGCCACTGCTCAGGAACTCTTATCAATAAAATCAATTAATTCGAAACAGATTTTATTAAAATCGGTTAGGATTTTTGATATCCAACAATTACCTTTCGGCAAGGTAACTTTTTATACAGGAACTTTGACGTTATTATACACTTTTTAAAAATAAATCCTATTAAAGTTCGAGCCTTATAAATAATTAGGATGTTCTGCCCCTACTCTTCTAGCGGAGTTCGATCAATATCAGGAAGTAGGTAACCTAAAATATATTGGTGCATTCTGTATGTGATCAACATTTGATTCAAATTTGTCTAAGTGAGAAGAAGAATAATAAATTCATCTAAATTGAAAAATATTTTTTATGGGCAAGCATAGGAACAAAATACTTTGAAAAATGCGGTTGGTAACCGAAGGCGTATGGTAAGACGTGCCTTGTCTTGACAGATATTTTTACGTGGTAGAACCACGCTGTAGTGTATTATGGCTGTAGCACGAATGGTTCGCCTCGACCGAGGAAGAGCAACGCTTGCACAGATTATCGTCGAATATATAAGTATGAAACAGCAGCATAATGTAATGTATTTTGTATGTCGAATGACGATAGCCGGAGATCCTTTTTACTAGTAACAAGGCTTTCCATCTTAGTCCTCATGGGGTAAAATAGGTGAAATTCAGGCATTGTGAAATGCATCTAAATTTTGATTTCTTTATATTTTGGGCACGCAGTCCAAAGACTAAATAGTATAGGTACCGGGGCATTGCAGCTGAAAATAGTAAAGCTAATTGACTTAGCTTAAGCGAGGATGAGATGCAGGTGTTAGTGGGCCACAGTATTTGCTCCACACAGGTAGACTATATGCTCGTTTCTCATACTTACGTAAAAATGTTTTTTTTTTTTTTTTACGTTTTTTTAGATTTGAGTCTGTGCAAGCGAGGAGTGTATAAAATCACTCTGTTTAAATTAAATTAAATTAAAAATCATTTATTTCGGAACTAGTCCATATCACACTTCATAAATACACATAGAAATTCAAATATTGAATCTAAGTTATGATGTCAATTTTATATGAATTACATAAAAAAATATTTCATTTAAATTAAATTATTATAATAACTTAAATTCATATAAAGAAATTAAGTTTTAGTTCACCAGCACACTTAAAAAGAAGTATAACTTCGCCTCCAGGTCCTTCAAAAGAGTTATTGCCAAGGCAAAGTCAGAGCACATAGGCAGAATTGGCGAGAAACTAGTTCGCCTTCCTTCGGGAACCCGTGCATTCTGGTCTCTCGCCAAGGCTGTCCAAGGAAATTTCTGTAAGCCATCACTACCATCTCAGCACAGGGAGGACGACTCACTGGCCCAAGACGCAAAAGACAAAGCCGACCTTTTAGGCTCCAACTCGACTCTTGATGACGGGGGGAAAACACCGCCGACCATCCCGCGGTGTGAGTGCTCCATGCGGGATGTGCTGTTCTCACAGCGCTCGGTTCGCAAAGCACTTCTCTCCCTGGACATCCAGAAGTCAAATGGGCCTGACGGAATCCCCCCAATTGTGCTGAGGACGTGTGCTCCGGAGTTGGCACTGGTCCTAATGCGTCTTTTCCGGTACTCCTACTCCCAAGGCGTAGTCCCGAATTCATGGAAGACAGCTTTTGTCCACCCGATCCCTAAAAAAGGCGACCGCTAAGACCCGTCCAACTATAGGCCTATCGCGATCACCTTCTTGTTCTCCAAAATAATGGAATCCATTATTAACTGCCAGCTCATCCGGTATCTTGAGGATTACCAGCTGATTAGTGACCGCCAATACGGTTTTCGTCGGGGTCGATCAGCTGGTGATCTTCTGGTCTACCTGACCCATAGATGGGCGGAGGCAGTAGAGTCCAAGGGGGAGGCGTTGGCCGTTAGTCTGGACATTGCGAAGGCGTTCGATCGGGTTTGGCACAAAGCGCTTCTTTCGAAGCTCCCTTCCTATGGGCTTCCCGAGAAATTATGCAATTGGATCACCAGCTTCCTTGCAGATCGGTGCATCAAGGTCGTTCTAGACGGTGCATGTTCTGACTACAAGGCTATTAACGCTGGTGTTCCACAAGGCTGTGTGCTATCACCAACGCTGTTTCTTCTGCATATCAATGATATGTTGCTAACTGGTAACATTAATTGCTATGCGGATGACAGCACTGGTGATGCTCTATACACCGGCCGTGCCAATATTTCTCGGGAAAACGTCGCCGAGTACCGGGACAAACTTGTGTCTGAAGTCGAGTCTTTGCTGGACAAAGTCTCGGATTGGGGGCGATTAAATCTAGTCCAGTTTAATCCTCAGAAGACACAAGTTTGCGTGTTTACCGCTAAAAAGAACCCCTTTGTCGTATCTCCTCAATTTCAAGGCACTCCCCTTCTTGCTATCGGTATCCTCGGAGTCGACATATCGACTGACGTGCAGTTTCGTGGTCACTTGGAAGAGAAGGCCAAATTGGCCTCTAAAAAGATTGGCGTGCTCAGCAGAGCGGGACAGTATTTCATGCCGGCACACCGCCTGCAACTTTACAAGGTGCAAGTTCGGCCTCACATGGAATACTGATCCCATCTCTGGGCAGGGGCTCCCCAGTGCCAGCTCCTTCCACTTGACCGCATCCAGCGCAGAGCGGCTAGAATCGTCGACGACCGAGCCCTTTCCGATCGTCTCGATTCATTGGCACTGTGAAGAGATGTTGCATCCCTTTGCATTTTCTTTCGCATCTACCATGAGGAGTGCTCTGAGGAATTGTTCGGATTAATCCCAGCCGCCAAATTTCACGAATGCACATCCCGGCACAACTCCCGATTCCATCCACACCATCTGGATGATTGGCGGTCCACCACTGTGCGATTTAGAAGATGTTTTCTTCCTCGCACGACTTCCTTGTGGAATCGATTACCATCAGCAATTTTTCCGGACCGATACGACTTAGGGACCTTCAAGAAAAGAGCGTACTCCTTTTTAAAAGGTCGGCAACGCATCTGCAATTCCCTTCCTGGTGTTGCAGTTGTTCATGTGCGGCGGTAGTCACTTGCCATCAGGTGAGCCGCATGCTCGTTTGCCCCCTCTCCTATAAAAAAAAAGTTCAAAGAGCAAGTTCGAAATAGCAGTGCACCAATTGCTGTACTCCGTTTTGAAGGGTTAGAGCTCTAGAATAATGGGGAACACAAAAGGGTCAAAATATTACTACCACATACTATTAAAATCGTAGCAAAAATCATGCACATTACATTAGTTTTTATTTCACGTCAATACATGCAGTATTTCCGAAGTTATAACGACGAGAAGTTTAAGCCCTTTTTTGAATTTCAGAGATTACGCGCGTTCACGCTATGACGTCATACCCCCGCAGACCGCGACCGCGACACAAACGCGGCGTTCGGTCCGGTGCGGTTTGACCAAATTACGCGGTTCTCGTTTCATTTTCTTTCGATCGTCTTTGTATTCCTATTACTTATAGTGTTTGTGCTTGTATTTCAAAGAAATAATATTATCATCTTAATCCTTTTACACTAAAGGTATAGTGCTAGAATGGAAGAAGGTTTTGTAAAAGGACAGTCGGTCAATCTGCCAAAAGTGGATCGTTTGATGGTGGCACAATATTTCATAAAGAATCAAGATTTTATGGCTGCTGAAATTCGTGGAATAAAGATGAAAAGGTACCTACCTATGATCTAAGTAAGCATTAGGTACCTACTCTCCTCGGTAAGCATTACGTTTAAATTTGTACAAATACCTACATAGGTATTTGTACAAACTTAAATCTAACTGAAAGTTTGTGTGTTTAATTTAATACTTACCTAATATCGGTGGCGATAAAAAATACTAAGTACCTACTCGTAATCCCCATCTCGAGGTTGTCGATGATTATTTTATGTGTTTTATTAGTTTAAATTTACAGAAAATGTCGATATTTACCCATATACCATATAACAGATGTGGGTAAGCCCTACTACCTAGGTATTTACGTAGTTATCAGATTTCTAACTAGGCATATAGGTACCTATTATTCTATTGTTATACTTAAACAGATACCTATTTTTAATTAATTTTGTCCAATGCTCGCTTTAGTTTATTCATGTACATTTTTTAAATTAAAACATTTAAAAAATCAGTGCTGATCAACTTGTGGGTCGCAAATTTTTACTTCACATTTTTATTGGTTATTTATTAATGCCGGACGCATAAACAAGGGTGTTAAAAGTTTGATCGCTATGTGTGTCTGTCTGTATGTCTGCCTGTGTGTCTATATTTCTGTCTGTGTGTCAGTATCTCTGTCTGTAGTACTGTAGCTTATAAATGGGTGAACCGTGTTGTTTTTTTATTTTGTATTTAATGTTGTTTTTAACAGTGGTTCATAGACATGTTTTACCAAAATCGGTTAAGCCGTTCTAATAGCACATTAAAAACGTACGTTTGGTAGTTTTTTTTTATTCGAAGTGTTATATGGTTCTAGGTCAGGAAGAGAGAGCTACGGGGATGTTGCTATAGGGTATATACAGTTAAAAAGAGAGGGAGATATATGTACCGTTAAGTGCCGAATAACTACTGAACACAAAGTGCGTTCAAAACCTTACCACTGTATTTTGCAATGCAACGAGAAGGAAGAGGAGATAATAAACATATCCTGTGAAGATTGTGCAGCTAGCAAAGGCGGATGTATAAATTCTGTGGCATTTTTAATGTGGTTTCACCACAGAATGGAGGAGCCTTCGCTGTCATCCACTTTTTCCTCATTTTTGGGTCCTCAGGCACATAAAAAAAGAGTTTATCAGGTGTTTTAAGTGTTGAATTAAAGCACTGAGACACAATACAATATTTTTTACATTTTTACCACAGAGAACTTTGAAATTCTGATTTTTACTGCGCAGCGGCGTGCAGATGAAAGCGCGATTGTTGTATGAGCGGGGGTGTGACGTCATCGGCAAGTGAGGGCCCGCCCGCGTTTTTAAAAATCTTCGTTCGGAAACACGCAATTAGATCGTTAATATCTCAGCCAATTTTTAAGATATGAAAAAAGTTAAAACACAGTTTTTCTCGTATTATTTTGTAGATTTATTTGGTATGTAAAGTAAAAAACGTTTGTCAGAACCATTATAAGTAAAAAGAGACTATGAAAGTTAATATCCATGCCAGTAAAAGTTGATTAAATTAATAGTTTCGTCACTACATTGCCGTTTATTTTTTTTGTAACACTATGCCTCACCTTACCCTACCATATAACAGATGTGGGTAAGTCCTAATACCTAGGTATTTACGTACTTATGTTTTCTAACCAGGCCAATAGGTACCTATTGTTCTATTGTTATACTAAAACTGATACTACTGATATTACTTATTTTTGATTAATTTTATCCCATGCTCGCTTTAGTTTATTCATGTACAGTTTATTTTACATTAAAATATTTATAAAATCAGTGCAGATTAACTTTTAGGTCGTAAATTTTTACTTACCATTTTTATTGGTTACTAGCTGTTCCCCGCGACTTCGCCTGCGTGTTATTTGGGGGTTTTAATTTTTTTGCGCGGAACCCTAACTCTTTTTCAAAAATGAAATTAGCCTAAGTTACTCCTTATGACATCAGCTATCTGCCAGTGAAAATCGATCTAGCCGTTTCGGAGATTAGCCGGAACAAACAGACAGATAGAAAAGAAAATTAAAAATTGTATTTTTGTTAATGTACCATATAAACTTTCATATGCATTTAGTAAAATGTTGAAATTTTGACATTACAAACAAACACTTCAATTTTATTTTTTTATTTATTTATATAGATGTATAGACTAGTTGTTCCTCGTAACTTCGCCCGCGTGTAACATAAGGTTTTAATAATATTGCCCAGAACCGTAATTATTTTTCTCAAATATAAGTAGCCTAAGTTACTCTTTAGAACATCAGCTATCTGCCAGTGAAAGTCCCGTCGAAATCGGTCCAGCCGTTTCGGAGATTAGTCAGAACAAACAGATAGACAAACAGACGAAAATTTTAAAAATTGTGTTTTTGTAATAAGTACCGTACATATATTAATATGTATTTAGTAAAAAAAAACTGTTAATTTAACATTACAAACAGACACTTCAATTTTATTTTTTTGTATAGATTGTATAGATTTATTACTGCCGGACGCGAAAACAGGGCTGTTATAAGTTGGACCGCTATGTGTGTCTGTCTGTGTGTCGGCATTTCTGTATAGTACTATTAGAAACTATTCTCAAAATGATTTAAATAAAATAATGTTACTCGTATTAGAATAGAATTTACTCTGAAGCACAAACTATATTAGAAACACTACGCGCTCTGAAGCAAAACACGGGCCCCTCTCACAATGGCCGCGCCATAGCCTCGGGCTGTGACAGCTTAGTTCTATTCTACGCCACTTGGCGCTACCATCAATATTTCTTATTTTTCTTTTATTATTTTACTCTCAATCCTAACACGGCCTTTCCTGACAATTCACACGTCCCTGTGTGAAGCCTAGAGTGACGTTACCGGCTTAATGTAAGTTTACCGTCTCGGCCTTTTCTGACCATGAAATACAGACTAAATTTTTGGAGAAATGAAGACATCGTCCCAATCAGATTTTAGTATACAACGCTTCCTACTAGAGCTTAACACACGCATACTATACAAATCGTACTATACAGATCACACTATACACAGAAGACACAGGGCACCCAGCTAAACGCACTCCAGCAAGCGGTTCCGGTACGTTCAGCACTCGCGCAGCACTCGCGGCAGCGAGCTGTCTCGGCGCACTCGCACTAGTGAACTGTCTCGGCGCACTCGCACTAGCGAACTGTCTCGGCGCACTCGCACTAGCGAGCTGTTTCGGCGCACTCGCACTAGCGAGCTGTCTCGGCGCACTCGCACTAGCGAGCTGTTTCGGCGCACTCGCACTAGCGAGCTGTCTCGGCGCACTCGCACTAGCGAGCTGTCTCGGCGCACTCGCACTAGCGAACTGTCTCGGCGCACTCGCACTAGCGAGCTGTCTCGGCGCACTCGCACTAGCGAGCTCTCTCGGCGCACTCGCACTAGCGAGCTGTCTCGGCTTCAATACTGTAGGGATAGGCACCAAGTTTGCATACCCCTCAGTGGCTGTTAACATAGGCACACAGTTAGCGTGTCACGCAGACTTCAACACTGTAGGCATAGGCATCAAGTTTGAATACCTCTCAGTGGCTGTTGACATACAAAGTTAGCGTTAATTAGTACCTGAAACCTTTTCATATTGGATTTTACTCAAAGTAGTTTCAATGTAAAATTTTAAGTACACAACAGTCCAAGCAAAAGACTACGTTAGATGCACCAGCGTGCACTCAAGCGCATCCAACACTTGTTTCACAAAATAGATAACCAAAGTAATTTAAGATTGGAATAGATGTAAAAAGTTCCAGGTGCATGAAACAAATAAATAATCTGCTTTGCAATATAAAAATTTAAAATTTGTAAAAGATAACTGTATTGCAAACCATAGAATTCCGGACTTCTATATTTCACCACACATAGTCATAAGAAACGGCAGTTGCCACACGTAGAACGGTAAGGGCCACATGACATAGTGGAAACAGAGCACATGACATAAATCGTAGGCATAAGCCAAACGCGCACGTGGCTATTAAAACAGCATAGCACACGCCATAGTTAGCTGCCATGAGGCAAGCGCACGTGGCTAAGAGAACACAGCACATGCCATAGTTAGCAGTCATGAGGCAAGCGCAATTGGCCAAAACAACAGCACAGGGCGTGCCGCACTCGCACGGTGAGCTGTCGCGCCGCACCAGCGCCAGCGAGACGCTACGCCACGTCACGTACTCGAAGCGTTAACGGGAGCAGCACCAGAGATCTCACAGGCATCGTCGGGGTTGTAGTCATCGTTATCTGCGTGAAAAACAAGTTGTTAATTATCAAGACAACATACACCGTTGCCTATTCTCTCACCCATCACGCATACGAGGCCCTCAAACAGAAATACGCTCTCATACTGCAGACTACAATAAAGAACTTCTCTTTCACAAGTATGCATACATCTCCATACGAAGTATCTCATACATACTCGTACTTGAACTTGCAAGTTCCCACGTTAAAGACGTGAACCAGGACAGCGCTTGCCAGGACAGCGCCTGATGCATGTTCAGAAAACACGACTTCCGCGCACACAGCGCCGCGCACACAGCGCATCGCACACAGCGACCCAGGACAACGCCTGCCAGGACAGCGCCTGATGCATGTTCAAAAAAACACGACTGCCGCGCACACTGCGCTCGCGCACACGGCGCCACGCTCACAGCGCCTCAGGTCAGCGCCTGATGCATGTTCACAGAACACGACTTCAGCGCACACAGCGCCCCAGGACAGCGCCTGCCAGGACAGCGCCTGATGAATGTTCACAAAACATGTCTTCCGCGTACACAGCGCCGCGCACACAGCACCACAGGACAGCGCCTGCCAGGACAGCACGATGTACAGCATACACGCGCTCCGCGACTGCGCCCGCCATGCGTACAGCAAACGCGCGCTCTGTGATGGCACCCGCCACGCGTGCAGCACACGCATCCGTCGAAACCAGGCCATGATACAACTGGACCCAGCAGTCCAGCTCCAACGAGCAAGGCATACACGCCTCACACTCTCGCACATGTAATCACATCACACGTGCTACTGTAACACACAAAAGAAAGCGTATTAAAAAGATTCAGTCTGAACACACTTTCAAAGAAAATGCAGCACCACTTTCGGAACACTATTTGTATTTCCAGGGAACCATATACTGAGCTGCGGCCTGTGTAGTCTTGCATTGCCAGATAATAACTTGAGCTCGTACTGATCACTTGATAACATTTAGTTATTCGGTGTGGACCCTTTTGCATCCCCTGTCGATTCAAAAGAATGCTCAGGTAAACGCATTCGATTTTCCAACAAAACACCTGATTCAATGCTTGACTTGCCTTTACATAAATTTAAAATACAGAAATTTTTAAATAAATGTTACTCATCCCAGGATCAAGTTTCCCAAGCACTTGGCGGCACCCGGCCATCCCGCCATAAGATCGGCCAAGAAACAGCAGTTTGCAGCAGTTAGTAGCGGTGTAGCCTCAACCTTACCGAAGCTCGGCCACGCACTAGACCATGTCCAATTAGCCTTCTCCCATTTTTTTTATGGAATAGGGGGCAAACGAGCATGCGGCTCACCTGATGGTAAGTGACTACCGCCGCCCATGAACAACCGCAACACCAGGGGAATTGCAGATACGTTGCCGGCCTTTTAGAAAGGTGTAAGCTCTTTTCTTGAAAGTTCCTAAGTCGTATCGGTCCGGAAAATTCGCTGGTGGTAATTGATTCCACAAGGAAGTCGTGCGAGGGAGAAAACTTCTTCTAAATCGCACAGTGGTGGACCGCCAATCATCCAGATGGTATGGATGGTAACGCGAGTTTTGTCGCGATGTGCGATGGTGAAATTGTGCGGCTGGAATTAGTCCGAACAATTCCTCAGAGCACTCCCCGTGATAGATGCGATAAAATACGCAAAGAGATGCAACATCTCTACGCAGTGCCAGTGTATCGAGCCGATCAGAAAGAACTCGGTCGTCGACGATTCGAACCGCTCTGCGCTGGATGCAGTCAAGTGGAAGGAGCTGGCACTGGGGTGCCCCGGCCTAGAGATGAGAACAGTATTCCATGTGGGGCCGAACTTGCGCTTTGTAAAGTTGCAAGCGATGTGCCGGCATGAAATACTGTCTCGCTCTGCTGAGCACGTCAAGCTTTTTCGAGGCCAATTTGGCCTTCCCTTCCAAGTGACCACGAAACTGCACACTATTCGATATGTCGACGCCAAGGATTCCGATGCTGGCTGAGGCAGCAAGGGGAGTGCCTTGAAACTGAGGAGATACGAAAAAGGGGTTCTTTTTAGCGGTAAACGCGCAAACTTCTTTCTTTTGTGTCTTCTGGGGATTGAACTGGACTAGATTTAGTCGGCCCCAATCCGAGACTTTGTTAAGCAAAGACTCGACTTCAGACACAAGTTTGTTCCGGTACTCGGCGACGTTTTCCCGAGAAATATTGGCACGGCCGGTATATAAGGCATCACCAGTGCTGTCGTCTGCATAGCAATGAATGCTACCAGTTAGCAACATATCATTGATATGCAGGAGAAACAGCGTTGGTGATAGCACGCAGCCTTGTGGAACACCAGCGTTGATTGGCATGAGATCAGAGCATGCACCGTCTACTACGACCTTGATGCTCCGATCAGCAAGGAAACTGGTGATCCATTTGCACAATTTCTCGGGAAGCCCATAGGCAGGAAGCTTCGAAAGAAGCGCTTTGTGCCAGACCCGATCAAAGGCCTTCGCTACGTCCAAACTAATCATATCATAAACTAATCTTTCCAATATTTCTTTCAACATTTGTTAACATATTTGGGTACGCTAAGGAGTAACAAAAGTATTTTCGGGTACTTCTATATAAATCAAACAAAAAGATTTAACTTTTTGCTCAAAATATTCGATTTAAAGCTTTTACTTTACACTTTTGTGGTAGTACATCTATGTAGTAAATAAGACAGCAAATTTAATTACGACATTAAACATAAAAACAAAGTTATCAATGCGAAGCGCATTATAGTTTTTTAAGAACGTAATAAAAATTAAACAAAAGGATTTAACTTTTGGCTTAAAACATTTCACTTGTATACTTTCACTCTACACTTTAGCGATTCGTCATTGTCGTAAATACGACTACAAACTTTATTTAATTCTGATTTCCCAAACATAAAAACAAGACGCGAGGCACGTCATATTCTTTCACCAACGTAATAACCCTCACAATATTCAAAGTTTATACGTGGACAGTAACAAGGACTTTATCCCACTTCTGATATTAGAAACTATTCTCAAAATGATTTAAATAAAATAATGTTACTCGTATTAGAATAGAATTTACTCTGAAGCACAAACTATATTAGAAACACTACGCGCTCTGAAGCAAAACACGGGCCCCTCTCACAATGGCCGCGCCATAGCCTCGGGCTGTGACAGCTTAGTTCTATTCTACGCCACTTGGCGCTACCATCAATATTTCTTATTTTTCTTTTATTATTTTACTCTCAATCCTAACAGTACATTAAAAACGTACGTTCTTTTATTTGAAGTGTTATATGGTTCTAGATCAGGAAGAGAGAGCTACGTGGATGATGCTATAGGGTATATACAGTTAAAAAGAGAGGGAGATGTATGTACAGTTAAGTGCCGAATAATTCCTGAACACAAAGTGCGCACCTTACCACTGCGTTTTGTAATGCAACGAGAAGGAAGAGGAGATAATAAGCATATCCTGTGAAGATTGTGCAGCTAGCAAAGGCGCATATAAACATTCTGTGGGACTTTTAATGTGGCTTCACCGCAAGCTGGAGGAGCCTTCGCTGTCATCCACTTTTTCCTCATTTTTGGGTCCTCAGGCACATAAAAAAATTATCAGGTGTTTTAACTGTTGAATTGAAGCACTGAGGC
The DNA here is from genome assembly GCA_033319125.1 of Parnassius glacialis. NCBI lineage: Eukaryota > Metazoa > Arthropoda > Insecta > Lepidoptera > Papilionidae > Parnassius > Parnassius glacialis. Next base: position 26,966,465 of record JAVANC010000028.1, on the reverse strand, counting down.
ACAATACAGTTTTTTTTCCATTTTTACAACAGAGAACTTTATAATTCTCATTTTTAATGCGCAGCGGCGTACAGACGAGAGCGCGATTGTTGTATGAGTGGGGATATGACGTCATCGGCTAATGAGCGCCCGCCCGCGTTTTTAAAAATCTTCGTTCGGAAACACGCACATTGATCTTTAATATCTCAGTCAATTTTTAAGATATGAATAAAGTAAAAACACAGTTTTTCTCGTATCATTCTGTAGATTTATTTGGCATGCAAAGTAAAAGACGTTTGTCAGACCCATTGTATTTATTTTTTATTTTTATTTAAAAACTTTATTGCGTCCCTTAAGAAAAAAAAGGATACAAAGGGCGGACATAATGCCTCAAGGCATTCTCTGCCAGTCAACCCATTGTATTGTATAATTGTAAATATAATAAAAAACATGCTGAGGTATTACATCTTAGTCCTCAGAGGGAATCGTGGCACTCTTTGTTTAAAATTTATAGGGGGTGCCCATAGGCTGGACCATAGATAATATATAGGCTAGGGCTGGACTTAATCACGTTTGTTACTTTAATGCTACATACGGAGGGGCACACTAAAATGATCGGGAATAGAATATTTCGGATTGAGTTACAATAAAACCTTTTTTAGAATTTGAATACTGGCCTCTTAGAATCTTAATGACATACAAACAATAAAAAAAATTTTAAAAACAAAAACTATGTTGGTTTAAAGTTGACACGTCGTTAACAGAAATGGAGCTCACGCGTGAACATTTCGGTGCCATAATTTATCACAATTTTCGTCGCGGCTTATCTCAAGATAAATGTTTCAGCGAACTTGTTTCGATTTATGATGTTAAAGCACCGAGTCAAACGACAATATACCGCTGGTATGCCGAGTTCCGACGCGGTAGTGTATCGCTCAGCACTGTTTCGTCTGCAGGTCGACCAAGAACAGCGGTCACGCCTGAAAACATCGCCGCTGTGCGAACTTTACATTAGATGACCGTCATGTGACATACGAGCAGATTCGGACTGTTATCAGTATCTATGTAATTCTGTCGATATTACATAATGAGCTGTGTGTAAGAAAGCTAGTTTGCCGCTGGGTTCCCCACAATTTGTTCGAAGAGCAAAAGACGGCTCGTGTTGATTGTTGCCGGAATACTCTGCAACGCTTCAACGGAGGGAAGTCAAATGCCGTTTATCATATCGTTTCAGGTGACGAATCATGGATTTATTCATACGAACCTGAAAGAAAACATCAGTCAGCAGTTTGGGTCTTCGAAGACGAGGTCAAACCAACGAAAGTGGTTCGCTCCCGCAGCGTGTCAAAGAAAATGGTCGCTACGTTTGTCTTGAAAAAGGGTCATGTTGCTACAATTCGTTTACAGGAACGCAGAATGGTTACCGCTGAGTGGTATATCATGTTTTGTTTGCCAGAAATGATAGCCGAACTCCGAAAAAATAACCCGAAACGTCGCATCATCTTACATCACGATAATGCGAGCTCCCATCGGCTCGGAAGACAAATGATTTTTTGAAGCACGAAAACGATGCGTTGATGAGCCATCCTCCGTACATTCCTGACCTGAGCCCATACGATTTCTTTACATTCCCTAGAATGAAAGATTTATTACGCGGTCAACGGTTTGAAGACCCCGAAGCAGCTGTGGAAGCGTACAAATCAGCCATTTTGTCAACATCAACTTCAGACTGGAATTACTGTTTTAATGATTGGTTTGCACGAATGGAAAAGTGCTTTAAGTTGAACGGAGAATATTTCGAAAAACAATAAAATACGATTTAGCTATACCGTACATGTGGTTTTTCTTACTCCCGATCATTTCAGTGTGTCCCACGTATTAAAATTAAACTTATAGTGTATATATTTTAATATTTTTGTTTCACAAAGACCTTTTAATTTTCTAGTAGATAACTCAAGATAACAATAGACAATAAAAAACTTTATCCCTTATTTTTCTTCCTTATGTGTGGAATTTTTCAAACTCTTCACAATTGACAAAGATATCGTGCATAATATGTACGAGTACAAAAATACATCCGAATTGAGAAACGCCTTCATTTTTGAAGTCGGCTAAAAAGTAGGTACTTAAATAAAACATAAGTATAAAAACAGTATGCAATAATTTTACAATTTGGAATCGTGTATTTGGTACGTGGTAGAGCCATGCTGCAGCTATATTAGTAGTATAGTTGTAGCACGAATGGGTCGGCTCGACCGGGGTAGGACCACGCTCTCACAGAATATCAGCGTCAAATAGCAGCTTAACACTGCTGTGTTTCGTATGGTGAGTGTAGAGAACAGGAGACCCTTTTTACTGGAAAAGAGGCATTCCATCTTAGTCCTCACGGGTGACAACGTATCTGCATTTTGATTCGCAAACTAACAAAACAAAATTAGATTTAGATGTCTATGGGCCACAGCAACCACTTACCATCGGGTGGACTGTGTGCTCGTTTGTCACCCTATACTATAAAAAAAAAAGTCCTATCTCCATTATATCTTAAAGAACGTTTTCAACTTTTCTCATAATGTTTCCCTTCGGTCCAGAGAAAACCTTTCATTTTTAAAAATAATTATTGTCTGTTTTTCAATTCTAAATTTGGAACTTCTTACCGCTGTCAATTTTTACAGAATGTGTATTTCTGTTGCCGCTATAATAACCCATAATAAAAATAAAAGTAATTTAAAAATTAAAGGGGGCTTCCCTTCTAGAAACGTGTTTTACGATGGTACGAAACCCTTCATGCGCGAGTCCGACTCGCACTTCGCCGGTTTCTTATAATTTTTAAGTGTGTTGTATTTATAGTACATATATAATTTAGATCATAATAATATTTTTATTTTCCACAAAGTACCTAAGTACCGTTTTGAGCCACTTGCGTCCATCAACTGCCTGTGTGGTGCGTGTTTCATTACGTCGTCGTTCCATCTATTCGGGGGTCGCCCAACACTGCGGTGTACGAGGCTGCCCCACTTCTTCCATGTCGGTTGACGGTTCTACGAGCAATATGGCCGACACACTGCCTGTTCAACTTACTGTTCCGCAGGGCTATGTCAGTTATTCTATTACCTTGTGGAAATCTATGGAAGAGGTCTATGTTCAGCTGTGGGTTTGTGACGCGTTGGTTTATTATCTTGCGTTGATAAGTATTTAACTCGTTTTGATAGATGCAATGGTTACAAACGAGGACACAGTCCACTTGATGGTAAGTTAATGCTGTGCCTCATAGATGCCTACATCTAAATGTAAGTGCGTGTCACCTCGGAGATCCTAACCAGAATTTTCTGTTTACCAGTAAAACAACATTATGCTCCTATTATATGCTGGTATTTTCAGCAAGTGGCCCATCCTGGGTCGAGCCAACCCATTTGTGTTGCAACGCTGCAGTTATTTATTCCAAAGGTTCGAAAATCTTTCAGGAGGCACCATCATGCTTTGCTCGTCCCGCAACAGGATGATATACCCTCTGTGTGAACTTTGAACGTGGCCTTCAATTTACAGAGGTGTATGAGTGTGTACGAGTTACAAGATGGCAGTATTCTGTCAAAAAATAACAAGTAACGGTTCAAGTTTATATTTTGATAACGTAATGTTGAAAATATTGCCACTGAACTGAATCGAGCAGACAGAACCAGATTGATGTTATATAGGCATATTCATGCTTATTAAATAAATAAAAAAAAACTGTTTATGGCAGACTTAAAAATCAACACTTCAGTAGGTATGTTTTGTTTGTACGTAAAAGTTAGTTAAAAAACTGCACGGATTTAAAAAGTGTGACTGTATTGCAACTGTAAAGGATACACGGGATAAAATTAGATATTCAATAAAGGCAAGGGGCCGGGACACCGCCATTTTAGAAATATGTACCTTGGTGAACATTGCAGACGAGGGGTGACGCGCATGCGTAACAAAAGAACCCGCACCCTGTCTATAGGGCCGAGACCTCAGTAAATGTGATGTCAGAAAACAAATTATTCTCTTCGTATATTCATTAATCTACGGCGCTGTAATAATTATAAAAATCTTACGAATTAAAAGTGTAATGTGCTGTATGTGATCGAATTTGAAGCTTATGTAGTCCTGAGCCCAAGTCACAAGTGGTACTTTTTCAGACAATGACAAAGATTGTTCAAGTATCCGGCGTTTTAATCCTTCGTTAGATTTGTTACATCACGTATAATAATATCAATAATATTAAACATTAAGTTCAAGTTAATGAAAATAACGTTCACAAGAAAGTGATTAAACATTAAGTTCAAGTTAATGAAAATAACGTTCACAAGAAAGTGCATGGATTTTGTGTACATCTGTTTAATTACGGGCAGCCGGTTTGTGTTCAGAAAAACCACAGTTAAAGTATAAAAACAGTTTAAAATATAATGGGATGACAGGAAATACAGATTCATGGAAAAGGTTTGGCGCCGAGTTGGTCTCCATTCCTCCCGAAAGAAAAGGGATGGAAGTGGAACTAGCAGAGAAGTGACGTCATCTGCTCCACCGGAAGCAGAGTATCAGAATATTCACACATTAAGAACAGCTGATTTAATTCGACAGCGTCAAGGCGAGGAAAAATCAACTCTTCGGTCTTCGTATATAATAAGAAACGGTGATAATTTCATATTAGTAGAAAGAAGACGACGGCGACGTCGAAGGAGTGGTACCAGGGCATCATCAGGAGGAAGGCATCATACTCCGCCGGTAGAGGAGAATGCTCGTTCAGAGCAAAAGCGACGTCCTCCAGCAAAATTAAAGATTTTCGGAATACAGTGGCCACTACATTCCAGTGATACGAGGTATGGACTTTTTGATGACTGACTGTTATAAATGCGGAAATCTTATAATTTCGTTCCGTCCGTTTTTTCTAATGCGTCTCATCACCATTTTTTAACTTACGTAATATTTTATTTGTCGTAGGTCTCAACTTTGAGTTATGAAATCGCACTTTGCCTTCTATCTGTTATGTATTTTCTCCTATCCTTAGATAGGACATTTAAAATAATTAATTAGGTATAGGATTTCAACCAAGTTCAATTCAACACGTAGACTATGTTGTTTTAGTTACTTATGTATGTTCATTGATGTCTCGGAAACAAATGAATTGAAATTTAAATGATTATTTTCTACCGACTTCCAAAAGGAGGAGGTACTCAATTCGACTGTATGTTTTTTATGTGTGTTACCTCGTAACTTTTTTCTCGGTAAACCGATTTCGGTGATTCTTTTTTTATTTGAAAGATGGTGCTTCTTATGTAGTCTCATATAAATTTGATCAAGATCTGACTAGTAGTTTCGGAGTTATCCTTAATAATGCGTATTTAATTGACTTCAACTACATTGATGATGTTCTCATTTTATTATATTGAAGTCGGTGGTACAAATTTTTTAATTTTTAATTATGTATTAAATAGGATATACTTCAAGGGTGGTTCTTTTTAAATTTAACGAAAATATTCCATCCATAAGGGTGAAAAATAGGGGATGAAGATCTATTTAAACGACATTCTATTTGTTACATTGAACTTGTACATTCTCACCACGGTCCTTTATTAATTCTTCGAGTTATAAGACCGACCCATTACAAATTAAGCTTACTGATCCGTTTGGATGAGTCGGTTACTTCAGTTCTACAGCGAATATCGTCATTACAAATTTATTCACAGTCACGCAGAGAAACTCCAAGCATAGCCCTCTTTGTAGCTCGTTCGAATATCTTGCTTTTAAGTTTTGAGAAATACGTGACGAGAAGATGTGTAGTAATCTCCCGAACGCTGCCCAGAGTTGGGTCCGTCGACTAACCTCTTGGTCGAAGTTGAACTTACACTTTGTTCTAGATAAATACACTCGTCAATAACTCCGAGCGTAGGGTTTCCAACAATTACCGGTTTCGGTGCGACCGAAGAATATACTATTCTCACTGATTTGGTTTTATAAAACCAAAGAGATTTAAATATATAGGTATACTACTACTTAAAACTTAAATGTCTTTGTATAAAACTCAAGTGGCAAACGAACTTACATTAGTGGCTAGTAATGTCCATGTATATCTGAAGCAAAGATCACTGCGAACACTGGCTACAGATGCGATGTCACCTCTGAGTAAGATAGAATGCCTCACAATCAATTACTGTAATGTAATAATTTACTGGCTCTCTTTGCTCTTCAGGCCAAAATACAGCAATGCAGGCTCCTCTATTTGGCGGCATAAATAAGCAACTAAGCAAAAGGGTGGTACCTACGAGGAAAGAAGTTCTACCACCTAGTTATATATCATCATCATCATCATTACAGCCCTTCACAAGTCCACTGCTGAACATAGGCCTCCTCAAAGAGTGCCACAAAGCATGGTCCTGAGCCACCTGCATCCATCGACTTCCTGCATATCTTACCAGGTCGTCACTCCATCAAGTGGGGGGACGCTCTACACTTCGCCTGCCGGTATGAGGCTGCCACTCGAGAACCTTTCTTCCCCATCGGTTGTCGGTTCTTCGAGCTATATGGCCGGCCCATTGCCACTTCAGCTTACTAATCCGTTGGGCTATGTCGGTCACTCTGGTTCTACTGCGGATATCCTCATTTCTGAGTTTACCACGCAGAGAAACTCCGAGCATAGCCCTCTCCATAGCTCGCTGAGCGACCTTGAGCTTCCTCATCCGGCCAGCAGTGAAGGACCACGTCTCAGTTCCGTATGTCATCACTGGCAACACGCACTGTGTGTACAGTCTCGTTTTCAAGTTTTGAGGTATACCTGACGAGAAGATGTGCCGTAATTTCCCGAACGCTGCCCAACCGAGTTGAATCCGTCGATTGACCTCTCGGTCGAAGTTGGACTTACCTAGTCGGACTATTTGTCCCAGGTAAACATACTCATCAACAACTTCGAGCTTAGTGTTCCCAACAACTACTGGCATAGGTGTGACATGGACATTAAACATGATTTTTGTTTTGTCCATGTTCATATTAAGACCTATCCGTTGGGAAAAACTATTGAGGTCGTTGAGCATAGTGCTTAGGTCCTCCAGCGATTCTGCCATAAGGACTATATCGTCGGCAAATCGAAGGTGAGTGATGTACTCGCCATTGATGTTGATACCGTATCCTTTCCAGTCCAGAAACTTGAAAACGTCTTCCAATGCAGCGGTGAAGAGTTTCGGGGATATGACGTCACCCTGTCTTACACCTCTCTGCAATTGGATAGGTTTCGTACTCTGGTTCTGTACTCGGATAGCCATCGTAGCCCTACTGAACAAGCACTTCAACACTTCGATACACCGACAGTCAACTTGGCACCGCTGAAGGGACTGCAGCACCGCCCAAATTTCGACGGAATCAAAGGCTTTCTCATAGTCCACATACGCCAGACATTGTGGCAAATTGTACTCCTCGGACTTCTGTACAATTTGCCGAAGGGTATGTATGTGGTCTATGGTGCTAAAGCCCTTTCGGAAACCGGCTTGTTCGGGAGGCTGGAAGTCGTCAAGTCTGCGCGCGAGACGATTCGTAATGACTCTCGAAAACAGCACGTAGACGCGGCTCAGAAGGGAAATCGGTCTGTAGTTCTTCAAGAGAGCGTTGTCGCCTTTCTTGAAGAACAAGACCACCGCACTTCTTCTCCACGCCTCCGGTGTAATGCCACCATGGAGGACGGAATTAAAGAGCCTCTGAAGGACTTCAAGTACCGGTTTTCCACCCGCTTTCAGAAGGGAAGAAATCCTCGCCGGGGGCCTTGCCGTTTTTAAGGTGCTGGAGAGCCACTCTAATCTCGCTCAGACTGACGTCCGGGATATCATCGGAATAATGTCGGATAAGACTCGCTCTTGGATCGTTACTCACACTTGCGTGCGGCTCCAACGATGACGTGAACAGCTGCCCATAGAACCTCTCAATCTCACTCAAAATCTCAGGTGCCCCGGAAACGATTCTGCCACACTCGGTCTTCAGTGCCAACTGTCAAAGTTGGCACTTTCTGGCAGACAGATCTCTGGCAAAGACTTTGGAGCCTTAGTTCCGTTCGATCGCTTCTGCAATACGAGCTGTATTGAAGTTGCGTAAGTCCCGCCGCATGCATTTGGAGATCTGTCTGTTCAGTTGCCTGTATGCTGTCAAATCTGTTGAAGAATGTAGCTTCATCTCCCGTCTAGCAGCCATGAGATTAAGAGTGTGATTGGAGAGTTTTTGTGTTCTTCTGCGGTGGGTCTTGCAGAACTTAGCTCCGACCGCATGGACAGTTTCCACGAGCTTGTCATTCAAATCGTTCACTTCATTGCAGTCTTTTAAGCACTGAAAGCGGTTTTGTAACTCGAGCTGAAAGGTTTCGGGACTTTGGATTAGAGCACGAGGGGGACGGAGGGTTGACTTCATTAGACGAGACCTCTCCAACTTAACGTTTAGGTTCAGTGTGCCTCTAACCATTCGGTGATCGCTGCCGGTTTTCACCCTCGCGATCACTGAGACATCACTGAACAGTTGCCGTCTGGTCGTCATAATGAAGTCAATCTCATTTTTTGTCGAACCGTCGGGGCTCGACCATGTCCACTTCCTGTGGGGCCGCTTCTGGAAGAAAGAGTTCATCATAAAGAGTCCCTCTTTCTCCATGAAGTCGGCCAACTGCTGGCCCCTTAGGTTCCGTTGCCCTATTCCAAATTTCCCCACTTTCAGCTCACCGTTCTCTCTTGTGCCTAGTTTTGCATTGAAGTCTCCCATTAACACCGTATATTGGGTTTTGGAGGAATGCATGGCTCTAGAGATATCCTCATACATTTCCTCAACCTCCTCATCGGGGTGTGCCGAGGTTGGTGCGTAAACCTGTTTGACCTTCAGCGAATACCGTTTGGTGATTCTGAGTATACCCTCGTCGACACACTCTCAATCTTTACAACGTTGTTAACGAGAGACTTGTGGACGATAAATCCGACACCTCCTTGGGACAGCTGGTCGCCCTCCCGGTGATAGAGCAAGTTGCCGGATTCGAGGATTACCGTGTCCTCCCCCTCTCTTCGGACTTCGGATAATCTTATAATATGCCAGCGTAACTTGTCTATCTCTTCTTCCAGCTTAGTCAGTACTCAGGGTGCGTGCGTTGTATGTTGCCAGGTCGAGTCGTTGTAGGTGGCTACCGAACCTCCACCGGAGATTCTTAGCACCCCCTGCCCCGCCGTTACCATGGTCGCCACCGTAGCCAGGAATAACGGGGCCGCCGGGGAATGGGGGCCGTCTCTTTGTAACTTTCATCATGGGGGGTATATTGCCATAGTTGCCAAGCTTGGCGAGCGGGGTGGCAACCGCAGTTTTTTTTATTGTATTTGTGCCGTTACCAGAAAGATGCTGCTGCCCATCTCCTGCCTGTTTCCCTTTGTCGCTTTTTACGACACTCACGGGAAGATATGGGATAGTGGAATCCTGATAATTGACCCTCAATTTTTTTATTGTGAATTTAATGATTTTTTAGGACACATGGTCATCGGAAAGGGCAGAAGAACGTCTGCCTGGTCAACTAGTATATCTTTATATATAAAAATTACGTGTCACATTGTTTGTCCGTGATGAACTCCTAAACTACTGAACTGATTTAAATTAAATTTTGCACACTGTGCACAGTTTGGTCCAATTTGAGAGATAGGATAGTTTTTATCCCGATAAGTGATCACGTTTCTTATAAGGAATTTAAGAACTTTTTTTGTAAGATAAAGGGTCGTCGGAGAGGGCAGAACAACGTCTGCCTGGCCAGCTAGTATATATATATTATGGTGATGTTATAGTTATCATTATGATATAAGATGATGTTACTGTAGCACGATAGTATTACCTTCTGAAAATATTAGAGACAACCTGCACGACAGAATCACAACTGGTACTTGGCTACATTTTACGCGCCTCTAATAATAACATGAACCTGTGTGTAACTTGTGGCGGTACTGTATCGATTACTGCTTATAAAAGGGCTGTCAATACATACTGTATGTATGAATATAATGGATATTTTCAATTCAGTTTACTCACTGAGTAATTTAATATTGTGCACTTATAAAGTACCGATGACAATACTATAAAATCATAATGACCTAGTATTTTTACTCCATCACAGCTCTTGATCTGATCAATGCGTTATATGTGCGTAAATGATTTTGTGTTTTTATCCCAAATTTTATATTTTAAAAGGAAGTACGTGATTCTTTACGTTGCGAGGTTGTGACTAAAACGTTTGTACATCAGACAAGATTGTAAGCTTGGGGAGTTGGTAATACTATTGCTTATTTTAGTGGTTTTTGCCATTTTAGCGGAATTAAAAAACTACAAACTATATTAAAAATTAAAAATCGATTACTGCAATCCGCGACGGTTTGACGAATCATTACATATATTTTATATGTTTATAACATACTAATATCAACTGCATCGGCATGCGACGCTACCTGCTCAACGACGGACAAAGTTTTGACGACTACTGTTGACGACGGCTAATTGTAATCTAGCTATAAACGTTGAACCTAAATTTCACAAGTGTTGATAGTTTTATGGACCATTTGTAGTGCATCTATGGATGCTGTGGCCTTTAAACAAATGCAAACGCGTTCCTACCCCTGTGTGTGTGCTACCGTCATCGAAATTTATTGAACATTCCCTTTAGAAGCTTGGAAAGAGCAGGTACAATACAATAGAGCGAGTGTGTTGCGATTAGCGACTCTATCAACCTGTGTTGTAATTTCTTACCCCATACAAGACATCATTTGAAGAATGCTGTTGATTAGACTTGATGGCATATTATAGTTCCTTAAAAAACGTCCAAATGTCCTATTGCATATAAAATTGATATTGTTTTATCTGTCGACTTCCAAAAAGGAGACGGTACTCAATTCGACTGTATGTTTTTTTATGTGTGTTACCTCATAACTTTTTACTGGGTGAACCGATTTCGATGATTCTTTTTTTATTTGAAAGCTGGTATTTCTCGTGTGGTCCAATATGACTTTAATCAAGGTCAGACCAATAGTTTTTGAGTTATTCTTAATAACTTATATAGAAATCGGCTGTACAAAGTTTTTAATTTTCTGCCGACTTCCAAAAAGGAGACGGTACTCAATTCGACGCGTATGTTTTTTTTTATGTGTGTTACCTCATAACTTTTTACTAGGTGGACCGATTTCGATGATTCTTTTTTTAGATGAAAGCTGTTACTTCTCGTGTGGTCAAGAATTTGATCAAGGTCAGACCAATAGTTTTTGAGTTATTTGAGTTATTCTTAATAACTTATATTGAAGTCGGCTGTACAAAATTTTTAATTTTAAATTATAAATTATTAAGTCTTGCTTTAATAAAAATACACTCACTATCGCAGTCGTATGTAACCTGTTTGTAACTCTTTTAAAGAAATCCGAATCAGCTGGTACATTTTTGGAAACACCTATATTCAATAGAGGCTTTAAAAAGGTTTGTCATTATGGGTTAATAATAAAAATGTTTTCGAAAACGTCGCCAACGCGGCTTTTAGCTTAGCTGACCCGAAAAGTCGGGAATACAAATAAGTAAAATAATAAAACACTTTATAATCCGTAAATTTATTATGTGCGTTAATATAAGATTTTTTATTGTCTTCTAAAGTCACTGTAGCTTCATCATTAAAATTAATTGGCACTTTAAAACTCATAAGACTATTATACTATTGACTATTTGTAAGCGATAATTGGATAGACAGATAAGAGATATTTTTGTTGTAAATAAAACTAGATAGTTTTATACTATTAACAAAGAGGCAACATATTTTCAGGCACACTTCAATCACTCGAAGGTTCTGCCGCGGGCGACGTTCCCGTGACGACAACGAACTCTACCGTTCAAACAGTTTCAAGTTTGAGCGATTCACTAGGGAGCCGGCGGCGGATGAATTTACATCAAGCTCACAGGTAAGTCTGTCTGTTGCATATCAATTAAAGATTAACATTTTAGGAACAATTTAATTAATTTTTAATGATAGTTGGCAATGTGTTTTGAATGCAACTGTAAAAGGTTTTCGATTTCCAAGACCTTTCCATAGATATCTAATATTTTAAGTGTGATAATAAAATGTTTTTAAATCAGATTTTAAATTTGACTTCATTTTTATCATTAACAATATTGTCTTATTAAAAATCTATTCTCGTCTTACTGTTAAACGAAATTAGCGGCACTGTTTCTTTAACTAAAATAATCTCTAACACTTATATATATTAAAAAGGTCGTATGTTGTTTACATAATTGGTACACTTATTCTAGCTGTGCTCTTTGTTTTGGTTTCTGGTACTATCGATTTCTAATACCTCTATTAAACACATTTTTTACTAGTAAGAAGTTTTACTTCATTTTTTAAAACAAGACTCTTTTATTCCTTTACATACAAAGCGTCGGAAAGCGTTAGGTACTCTACTTATCTACGTAAGAGATCTTGAGTACAAAAACTGTCATTTACCAAGTCAACTTGTGTCTTATACATACTAGAGAAATCTTAACATGTTTATTGCTGGTATGTATAAAGTACGTAACATTCTATACCTACATACAAATAAAATTGAAGCGTCTGTCTGTAATATAATAAGACATATTGAGCTAATTTCCATGCCATTAAGACACGGGTAATCTAAATAAATTTATAAATTTTTCATCTGTCTGTCTGTCTGTCTGTCCGGGCTAATTATAGGAATGGAGAACCGATTGTATTAAAACTTAACGAACAGATAGAGAGCGACGCCAGGAGTGATCAGTGAGGAGGTCATATTTTATGCGAAAAACTTGGAGTACTTTTTATGAAATCCAAAAAAATAGTAATTGATGATTATTTTAGAAAACTTTAATGACTCTACATTCATAGACCCCATGCCAGGCGAAGCCGGGGTGGCCCGCTAGTGATCAATATAATTGACTTCCTTTAAACATGAAAAAAAATCTTTATTAGTAGGAGGATTAAAGATTGTAGTCCCAGAAATCGCTTGTAGTTGCTACTAAAGTTAATCTTAATTAGACGTATGGTGAGAGTAGAAAATTTGAGATCTCAGGGGTGACGGATGTCTATGGGCCAAAGCATTCACTAACCATCAGATGAACTGTGTGTTCGTTTGTTACGCTTACTCTATAAAAAAGTGAACTGGCAATCGTAGTGCAAGTTGCCTCGCATCTTTGAAGCTGCTCTCTATCGCCAATCTAGTTTTACTTCTGGTTCTGGCACATAATTTACTACCTACTGCCGTGTGGTGACGGAGAGGATCAATCACCCTAATTCGTTCCGTGGACGATACGGTGTGATGGATCTTCTTACGACGACGTCATATAATATATAATATCATAATTTTTATTTTATTTTTTTTATATTTAGAATAGAATAGAATAGAATATTTTTTTTATTCAATATAGATCACATGTGTAATTCTTATTGAATGTCATTTTTTACTTTACCACTGGTTCGAAAAAAAAACCTCTGTCCTGGGAAGAACCAGCAAGAAACCCAGCGGGACTTCTTTTTAAAGCAAATTTTACAATAATGGTTGTACTAACTATATAAGTACAAAATTTATTTTAGAAACAGCTTGGAAGCGATCACCTCATTCCCAGGGGTTATTATCAACCATGTATTCATTTATACTATAATAACCCTTTTTATACAGTTTCAACTTAACAAAACATTTAAACTTGCTAATGGAGAGAGCCTGTACACTTTCCGGGACCTTGTTGTAATAGCGTATACCATGAAGCTAATACAAAGGGGAGACGGCATAATCAACTGTGCACTGTGATTCTAAGTAGGTCCTGACGTCATCATAGTGGGCGTGGCTTTAGTTAGTACACTGTCAGCATTCGTCCTGTGCGCTTATGTGTTGAAAAAATCGCATATCATACACCGATATGCGATTTTTTCAAATCGTAATATTAAGAAGAAAAGGATGAAGTGTTATGTTTTATTGTGTAAAAACTACTCAGAAACGCTCTGATGTTATGGATGGCATCACATTTCATTTGTAAATAATTTTACACCTAATTTATTAAAATAGTTCTAGAAAAATCTCTGCGTCGGCTTTCAAATATAATTAAATATATTCGACACTAGATGGCGACACTTTGTGTCATGTGAACTAAAAATATAAAGGTCCGTAGAGCTCAGTATTGGTAAAATAATCATACGAAGGTGCTGAAATTTGTTTTGCATTCAGACATAAAGAAATTTTAATCGCAAAATATTATTTTTATAGTTTATAATCATTTTGAGAACAGGCCGTATTCTCGTCAAGTAAACCTCATAAAATAACAAAAAGACAGGGCCGTAATTAGAATTCAATTATTTTTCCCAGTAATCCACAACTTTTAATATTAAAATGCAGGAAATTGTACTTAGGCTGATTTTTACGAAATGTTTAAGTTATATTTAAGTGACATTCTATATACAAAGAATCACTTAAAAACAATTTAATGTTCTTAGATTGGCATTCAAAAAGTGCATTCGGATGCCTAATTTGGAATAAAATATTTATATTCTTATTGATTTGTTAATAAAATTATATTAATTATAATAATTTGGCTATTATTTGTTCTCCCTCGGAGCCCACACATAAATAATAGTCCAGCCGTTACTGTGTGAAAAAAATTACACATACACAGTACATACTTAGTGTGGAATAAGCTCAAGGAGACAGAAAGAACACACAAAATGTCGCCTTTATAATATTAGTGAGATAAGTAGGATATTTAGTTCCAAATTAAATATCCTACTTAATATTGAACATAGAATATTTAGTTTCAACGAAACTATTTTATGGATAAAATAAATATTTCTTGAAGGTTGACTTTCACGAAATGATAAACATATTAAATTGTATTTAAGTGATTCTTTGCATATATAATGTCACTTAAATATAACTTAAACATTTCGTAAAAATCAGCCAAGTACAATTTCCTTCATTTTAATATTAAATGCTGGGTTACTGGGTAAAATAATTGAATTCTAATTGCGGCCCTGTCTTTTTGTTATTTTTTATGAGGTTTTCTTGACCATAGATGGCGGCTTGTTCCCAAAATTATTATGAAAACCTTAAAAAAATTACTTTGGCGATTAAAATTTCTTTGTTTGAATGTATTTGCTTCATAAGATAGACGCTCCGATGCTATGGATGGCATCACATTTCATTTGTAAGTAATTTTACACCTAATTTATTAAAATAGTTCTAGAAAAATCTCTTTGTGTCGGCTTTCAAATATAATTAAATATATTCCACACTAGATGGCGACACTTTGTGTCCTGTGAACTAAAAATATAAAGGTACGTAGAGCTCAGTAATGATAAAAGAATCATACGATGGTGCTGAAATTTGTTTTGCATTCAGACATAAAGATATTTTAATCGCCAAAATATCACTTTTATACTTTATAACATTTTGCGGACATGCCGCCATCTACCGTCAAGGTAGCTAAGCTACATTGCAACATCGATATGGAAAGATTCGAGTAGTTTTACTATTTATCGGTAGATGTAGATAATGTAAAGTGGGCGGGGCTTTGCATCCCCTCACCCCGCAAATTGTCACGCGTTGTTACATAGTGAAATTTAACTACAACGTCTCCTCTTTCTATTTGCTTCATGGCGTATACATTGCCCCAAGAATGAATTACTGACTCTGTGGAGTCGAAAAACTGGTATCACTAGCTTGTGTTTGTTCCTAGTGTTTACAGAATGCACATCACTTTTTTTTATTAAAACTACCTTTGTTTTTGTGAACATACATTAAATTTTCGTAAATATACTGAGAGGCCAAAGTTAATATATTTATTTCTTTAAATTTATCTCTAAGAGACTCTCAGTTTTAGGTTGTAAATAGCTCTAATGGTCCTCTTCTGTAAAACAAAAATAGTTTCTGAATCAGCCGCATTTCCCTATAGCAAAATCCCATAAGACAAGAAATAACTGAAATAAACTAATCTAGCTGTCTCGACACTAGTGAGACCTCTAATCTTTTTTACAGCATAGGCTGCAGAACTTAGTCTGCTTGCTAGTTTGGATATATGGGGGCCCCACTGAAGCTTTGCGTCGAGAGTGATGCCAAGAAAAACAGTGGATTCAACAGGGCTCAGTTCTTCCCCATTTAAAAACACATTGGTACTCAGATTTCTAACATTCGTTGTTGTAAATTTAATACATTTAGTTTTATTTCCGTTTAAATTTAAATTATTAACGTTAAACCAATGCACTAATTTTGATATAGCATTATTCACTTTGTCACATTTAAATGATTGACGTTTAAGTTTAAAAATCAAAGAAGTATCATCAGCAAATAATACTATATCATGATTATTCTCTACAATAGAAGGTAAGTCATTAATATACACTAGAAACAGGAATGGGCCGAGAATTGAGCCCTGAGGGACACCCATTAGTACAGGTATTGTAAATAGTCATCTGTTGAAAAACACCTTTCCCAAATCAAAGAAGATTTACTACGTTGACCAGATTAACTGGTGATCGCAGTTTTTAAAAAATAGAATAAGGGTGACAAACAAGCACACAGTCAACCTGATGCTGTGGCCCATAGAAATCTACATTTACACTCAATAAAGAATCAATTGAGGACTAAAATGGAATGCCTCGTTTCCAGTAAAAAGGGTCTCCCGTTCTCTACACTCATTATACGAAACACAGTAGTATTAAGCTGCTATTTAAATGGGTGTGTCTTGATATTATCATCCACCCAGCCACACCCAGCTTCACTTCAACAAGGGTATTATATTCCAAATAAGTATTAGGTACATGTAGCAGAGATTTTATTATATTAAAATATAGTAGCCATCAAAATCGACAAACAAATAAGCAATACACACTACAAAGGTACAAAGTTTTACTTCTGAAAGACACTTTAATCAATTTAGAAAATAGTTAATAGAATCAGGCATTACTTTGCGGAAATTCATTATATATTATAGATGTTAAAAATCCGCGATCTTGGCTGGTTGATTTTTAACATCTTCAATTTAGAATAGTTTGTAAAAGCGCCATCTATTACAAAATGTTATGAAACTACAGGACTTGTAGGTTGTCGCTCTCCGCTAGGAGTAAAAGTATTCCGTGGTTGTCACGCTGTTTATACCGAATGTTAATAGAGAGCGTTCATAGTTTTTTTTTCTAACATATCAATAAGCAAGGTTAAGGCAATTACAAAAAATTAATTTGTTCAAGAATCACATACTAATTTTAATTCAGATAGCGCGGTACGGAACAATTTTGGGCACAATGAAATTAATAGATGAAACAGTATAAACGCGGTGGTAAGTACCAATCCTATATGTTAATTAGCGATGAAGCATAATTTGGTACCGATTTATCATATTCTTACACAATATATAGTTTATAATTTTAATCATAAACAATTGTTTCTAATAATTATGATGAATTAATCAACGGAAGTAGGGTTACCAGATGAAAAAATTAAAAGTCCGGAGAAGAGGCCTGATTTCCATTTAAAAATCCTGAGATTTTTTTACAGTTTGAGAAGAAAACGTTACTTAAAAAGGTATCTTAACATATTAAGTATGATAAAACTGTTTAAGTACCTACTTGGATAAATAAGTTTTGATTTTAATTGTGCAATTATTACCAAAGGAAAATTATTTTTAATTTGTTTAACTTTTATTAAAGAGATCTTTAAAATGTAAGCTGTATTATATTGAAAGTTCTAAAAATCCTGAGATTTCATGAGATTTGCAAAATCCTGCCGCAATCCTGAGAAGAGTCTAAAAATCCTGAAATCTCAGGACAAATCCTGAGATATGGTAACCCTAAAGGGAAGTATCATAGCATGCTACGGATTTTTTGTTTATTCTTGACATAATTGGCCGGTAGATGGCGTTCGTTCTAATTTGTGATAATGAAAAAACGTTGCGATTAAAATATGGATGGAAAGCTGTAGCAAGTGTATTTATAAAGGATATTTTTGTTTCGTTCGTGTTACCCTAACAACACTATCTACTATGTAGGTACTAGGTAGTAGGGTAGGAGTCCGCATGTGTAGGGCCCACCTTCTAATCTATATCTGCCACCAAAATAGAAACGCCTGCGCTGTCGTCTTTCGATCCGAAGGATAAAGAGAGTCAATATAATTACAGACTGTGAGGCATTTCGTCTTAGTCTTCAGAGAACGCATGACGCAGGGGCTAGAGCCCTTCCTTGTTTGAAGTTGTCTTCAAGTCTCCATGGACTACAGTAGCCACTTACTATCAGGTGGACTGTGACGTTTGTCACTTCAATTTTATATAAAAAACACAAGTTTGAAATATTTCACTACTTCTAATTTCAACTGCTTGTACCATTAGTACGCTGGTGACCTTCAAATTTACTTGTAATTCAGAACTCCATAACGCTATTGCGAATTTAAGCAATTTCTTTTGTTATTTTATTTATTTATCATTTCATAGTTGAATATAAAAGTATAAGTAAAGCTGTAAAATAGCATCTATAAACCACACAGGTTTGTAAACAATGCTATCATCTACATGATATATCCGTATTGTTTGATAAAGAGAAATAGAAATAGAACGTAATAATACTCTGTGTAGCAGATAGTTTTAAAATCGGGTTAATTTTATAAATTTGAAATAACTTGATGCTTGGTAAGTTCATTTCTAAGTGTCAAGATCAGTTTTAAGTAGGAAATACGATTAATTAATTTAATTTGAAACCTGTAAGTTAATAGTCGAGACGTTTTGGTTGGTGTTTCTGTCAATGATCCACGACTTTTTCTGCGACCAGGGCGGCGCCACTAGAATGTGAGGTAAATATTGGACAGATTTCATAGCGGGGAAGTTAATTTGTTCGGAAAATGTAAAAGTTATTGTTTATTTTTGTACTATTAGCTATATTTAATATTAATAAGATTAAAAATAAATAAACCAAACCATAGATATTCATAAAAGTAGAAAAATAAAAAAGAAGTTAAAAATGTGCAAGAAATTAAAGAGCAAACTACTGACAGATTGTTTTGTGTATTAATATAATACTCTAGAAACTGATAAAATTTTATTAAAAACCAATTACTCAATTAAAGTACACTGTGTAACAAAAAACTTCACCTCAGTGTCGACTAGCGACATCTGGTGAGCAGAAAATTATTAGCCCTCATTCAAAAATGTCAAGCAATACTTGTGGTGTATTTAATACCGTTTGTGTTTAACTCTTTGTAAAATCTAGGTCTTTATGTACATGGACATTACATGTCACTGACATCAAAGTAACTTCACAATTGTACAGGATCATCAATTCTCTGATTTACATACGTACCTACTACATAATAAGAATCAAATAATCTATATTCTATTTAAAATAGCATTAGAAATAGGTTAAAAAAGGATTTTTATAACGCACACTTTGTAACAAAAAGTACAATTAATATGGTACAATTAAGATTGATGCTAAATTTCTTAACTCATTTTTACACCAACTGTCACTCTTATTTGTAATAATTTTAATTATTTATCGCATGAAGTGTGGTTATCATTTAGATATTATAGTATTTTATATTATTTAAAATTCCAGTGTCAACGCTAAGAACCTTAAAGAAACAGGGGTGGACAGTAGCGGGAACGTTTTTAATTTCATTGTTATTTTAACAAAATAAAAATAAAACGTTATCCCCTGATAAGTTTTGACGGCAGGGTTTTCCTAATTTATGCCGGTTTATGATGTAATCTATCATTTTGCCTAAATAATCTGTGATTGTCATTAACTTGTAAATTATATTTGTAATGTTAGCAAAAGAAACGGTTTATTGTAAACTCTTCATTTTCACTTCAATTTTATTGTAAAAACTTCTGATATCGAATACAACAAGTGAATCCCACTTAAGGTCTCGGAAATACACCAGGAAAGGTTAATTGTTGAAAATAGTAAAAGTGTGAGAGCGGATGTTCAACTTGCTCTCTTGCTTACGGAATTAATCATTATCAGTAATAAGACAGCGTAACGCACTGTACTGTATACTGTGCACTGTTCAGTATAGAGCAATTACAGTTCGACCACACCCACGTCCCCGCTACAATCACATACCAATGTAACGTGAGGGACGTAATTACATGATAACACCAAAGTATTCAAAGCAACAGCACTGTGTAACACTATACATCTCAGAGTTACACAGTACAGCCTCTCAGCAACACCTTCTTCTTCGCCTGCACTAGAAGAACCACCACAACGGATAGAACCAAGATACTATCTTGGCACTCGTATCATGACTTCACTATGTATGACTTAGGCGGAATCAATATATAATGTACTCTGTGGGTGGAATCTCCCGCACTGAACTTTATACTGCACAAACGAGTGGGGGGTTTCTCGCTATACCCTCAATGCCACCTATTATTATCGATATTACTATCGATATGACGCTTCGCTAGAGTAAGGTAACCTCTCCCTCACTCTCAATCTAACCGGTATTCTATAGATGCACCGACATATTTATGATTTTTTTACTGTATTTGTTTTTATTTTTTATTTTTGTTGTTTATGACTTGGTACAAAACGTTACATTCAGTTGTAATGTCTCCCACGGAAACAGATTTTTTGTCATAAACATTTTTAAACAAGTTTCAGAAAAACCTTATAAAACTCATATATTTAACAAAACTTCAGACGTTGCAGATAAGGATCATACAAAATTTTTGTAAATAATATGGCAATTTTGCTTTGATCCTGTAATTAAATAATAGGAAAAGTTTTGCCTACTTGATGGCATAATTGATGATGTGGTAGAAATATTTATTAAAAGTGTTGGTAAAACATCTTCATCTACATTTGATGATGATCATGAAATAATATGTTGAATACGAAGAAGTTTCACCAACACCTTCGTGTTATAAGTTCTTATTTTAAATAAAATATTGTTTAGAAAAATTACTTTTATTTCCATTAATTTATTTTGTTGAAAACTTGTAACATGTTGTCAATGTTATTAAAATGACTGTCATTTCGTTAGTATTTTTATTTAGTAAGTACCTTCTCTCCAAGGTACTACTAATTTTAACATAATCACGAAAAACTAAAATTTTATCAGCCTAGGTTAACTTAGGAAAACACAATTTAGTCACATGTTATACGTTAAGTATAACATGTGACTAAATTGTGAAATTGTTTTAACATAACTTTGAAAAATTTATTAGTGTTAAAGTAATAAATTTCTCAAAGTTATGTTAAAACAATTTCATGAAATAAAATTTTTCATTAAAATTATTTAAATTTTAATTTTAATTGAAATGTTTTGTACCCCTGCTTCTACGAGCTTCCTTTTTCTAATGCTATAATAAATAAAGTATAGGCTTTTAGGATTTTCACTAAACGGATTAGAAAGTTAATCATATGCTCAGTTGTTACTGTAAAAATATTTTGTAAAACAACATTACACATAAAGAGTGTGAGTATCACCCCGTCAAGTCTTGAATGACCACCATTTTGTTGGCTATTAGAACTTTAGAATTTACAAATCAGAAAATTATTAGAACACAGAGGACCAACATATTATTATCTTTAATTTATAGCACGTTAAGATTTCACAATATTTTCGCCTATCGTAAAACATTATGCGCTTAAAAAATTCACTGTAATGTTATAATTAAAGTAGCTACTTCACAATACAACCTTAGTGAAATTAAATTTTAAGTTTCAGTATCGTCAAAGGTACGGTATGTATTAAACTCGACATTATCATCGACAATTTTACACGTGGTAGAGCCATGCTGCAGCTATATTAGTAGTATAGTTGTAGCACGAATGGGTCGGCTCGACCGGGGAAGGACCACGCTCTCTCAGAAAACCAGCGTAAAATAGCAGCTTAACGCTGCTGTGTTTCGTATGGTGAGTGTAGAGAACCGGAGATCCATTTTACTGGAAAAGAGGCATTCCATTCTATCTTAGTCCTTACGGGTGACGACGCATCTGCATTTTGATTCTTTATTGAGGATAAATGTGGATGTCTATGGGTCACAGCAACCATTTACCATCAGGTGGACTGTGTGCTAGTTTGTCACCCTATCCTATAAAAAAAAACAATGTATGTAAGAGTATGTATGTTACTCTCTTTCTTACGCAACTAAATATTACCAGCAATAATACAGCGTAACGCAACCCTCTCTACTTGCAGCGTAGTGCAATTATGAGTACACTAGCTGTTCTCCGCGACTCTCGACTCTCGCGACAAGTTACTCCTTATAACATCAGCTATCTGCCAGTGAAAGTCCCATCCAAATTGGTTCACAGGTTTTTGCGTGATGCGTGTTCAGACAAACGTCATGTTATTTTCAGACTTACTTAACATTTATCGTTGTATTTTGGCCAATTTATACAATATCTTTATTAATTATAGCTTATGTGCTACTACTCTTACTCTTATTCTTACTTTAATTGTTCTTATTATGTTATTGATGGTGTGATTATTTAATATATAAAGATTTACAAACAAAAAAAAATACTTCTGTTCATTTTTGCTAATATTAATATTTTGTTAATATGCCCTTTGAATGAGTTTTTCTGGAAAAACTCATTCAAAGGGCTAATATGAACTTACAGAGTTGTATTGGTGATTTTAATGATAATAATTCTGTAAACACATAATCGCTACGGTCGCGAATCATATTTTGTTAAATATACAACCTAACCCTGACCTGCAAATTCCGAAAAACGCAAGAAAATTTGAATTTCGCGGGCCACACTGGAGCTTCTACCTTAAATTACATTGTGTAACAAAAAACTTTACCTCAGTGTCAAATAGCGACATCTAGTGAGCAGAAAATTATTAGTCCTCATTGGTTTAGAGTTAGGAAATAAGAACCCTTATTTTACAATTATTTATTTATTTGCTACGAAAACAAATCAAAAATATATAACAAATATGTACATAATTTAAAACCAAAGTGGTAGAGCCATGTTGCAGCTATTTTAGTAGTATAGCAGTTGTAGCACGAATGGGTCCGCCCGACCGGGGAAGGACCACGCTCTCACGGAATACCGTAGTCGTCGTAAGAGGCGACGCAGGGAAACAAATCAGGACATAGGCGAGATCGTCTACCGAATAACGACTTAAAATAAAAAAGGCAATATGAGGCAATCTATTGCGGAGTATGTTCAGCATTGGATTTTAAAAGGTTGTAACGGCTGACAGAAGTTCCCTTGGACTGCCTTAGCGAGAGACCAGAATGTACGGGTTCCCGAAGGAAGGCGAACTAGCTTTTCGCCAATTCTGTCGATGTGCTCAGACCTTGCCTTGGCAATGACGCTTTTGAAGGACCTGGAGGTGGAATTATACTTTTTTTTATGGAATAGGGGGCAAACGAGCATGCGGCTCACCTGATGGTAAGTGACTACCGCCGCCCATAAACAACCGCAACACCAGGGGAATTGCAGATGCGTTGCCGACCTTTTAGAAAGGTGTAAGCTCTTTTCTTGAAGGTTCCTAAGTCGTATCGGTCCGGAAAATTCGCTGGTGGTAATTGATTCCACAAGGAAGTCATGCGAGGGAGAAAACTTCTTCTAAATCGCACAGTGGTGGACCGCCAAACATCCAGATGGTATGGATGGTAACGCGACTTCTGTCGCGATGTGCGATGGTGAAGTTGAGCGGCTGGAATTAGTCCGAACAATTCCTCAGAGCACTCCCCGTGATAAATGCGATAAAATACGCAAAGAGATGCAACATCTCTACGCAGTGCCAGTGTATCGAGCCGATCAGAAAGAACTCGGTCGTCGACGATTCGAACCGCTCTGCACTAGATGCGGTCAAGTGGAAGGAGCTGACACTGGGGTACCCCGGCCCAGAGATGAGAACAGTATTCCATGTGGGGCCGAACTTGTTCTTTGTAAAGTTTCAAGCAATGCGCCGGCATGAAATACTGTCCCGCTCTGCTGAGCACGCCAAGCTTTTTAGAGGCCAATTTGGCCTTCCCTTCCAAGTGACCACGAAACTGCACACTATTCGATATGTCGACGCCAAGGATTCCGATACTAGCTGAGGCAACAAGGGGAGTGCCTTGAAACTGAGGAGATACGACAAAGGGGTTCTTTTTAGCGGTAAACGCGCAAACTTGTGTCTTCTAGGGATTGAACTGGACTAGATTTAGTCGGCCCCAATCCATGACTTTGTTAAGCAAAGACTCGAATTCAGACACAAGTTTGTCCCGGTACTCGGCGACGTTTTCCCGAGAAATATTGGCACGGCCGGTATATAAGGCATCACCAGTGCTGTCGTCTGCATAGCAATGAATGCTACCAGTTAGCAACATATCATTGATATGCAGGAGAAACAGCGTTGGTGATAGCACGCAGCCTTGTGGAACACCAGCGTTGATAGGCTTGAGATCAGAGCATGCACCGTCTACTACGACCTTGATGCTCCGATCAGCAAGGAAACTGGTGATCCATTTGCACAATTTCTCGGGAAGCCCATACGCAGGAAGCTTCGAAAGAAGCGCTTTGTGCCAGACCCGATCAAAGGCCTTCGCTACGTCCAAACTAACGGCCAATGCCTCCCCCTTGTACTCTACTGCCTCCGCCCATCTATGAGTTAAGTAGACTAGAAGATCACCAGCTGATCGACCCCAACGAAAACCGTACTGGCGGTCACTAATCAGCTGGTGATCCTACCAAGGTACCTCATGAGCTGGCAGTTTATAATGGCTTCCATTATTTTGGAGAACAAGGAGGTGATGGCGATAGGCCTGTAGTTGGACGGGTCTTAGCGGTCGCCTTTTTTAGGGATCGGGTGCACCAAAGCTGTCTTCCATGAGTTCGGGACTACGCCTTGGGAGTAGGAGTACCGGAAAAGACGCGTTAAAACCGGTGCCAACTCCGGAGCACACGTCTTCAGCACAATGGGAGGGACTCTATCGGGCCCACTCGACTTGCTGACGTCCAGGGAGAAGAGTGCTTTGCGGACCGAGCGCTGCGTAAATCGCACATCCGGCATGGAGCACTCACATCGCGGGATGGTCGGCGGTGTGTTCCCTCCGTCATCTAGAGTCGAGTTGGACGCAAAAAGAGAGCTCAACAGATCGGCTTTCTCCTTTGCGGCATGGGCCAGTGAGTCGTCCTCTCTGTGCAGAGATGGAAGAGATGGCTGACAGAAGTTCCCTTGGACAGCCTTGGCGAGAGACCAGAATGCACGGGTTCCCGAAGGAAGGCGAACTAGCTTCTCACCAATTCTGCCGATGTGCTCAGACCTTGCCTTGGCAATGACGCTTTTGAAGGACCTGGAGGCGGAATTATACTTCTTTTTAAGTGCGCTGGTGTTTACATCCCGAGACGTTGATGCGTCAGCCCAGGCCTGGTAGCACTCCTGCTTATAGCGTGATGCTATTACAGGAGCGACCAAACCATGGCTGGGATCTGCCTCCGATGGGCACCATAGAGGATGGAATAAAAAGTTCCATACCCTGAAGTACCACATCAGCAACAGAATCGGCAACAACGCTGGGATCTTCCGGCGAGAAGCAAACCCGCCCCCAAGGGTAGGATGCAAAAAAAGACCGCATCCCGTCCCAATCAGCTGACCTATAGTGCCAAACACGGCGGCAAGCTGTAGATCGCAACTGCGATTGGAGCGTGAGTGGCACCGTACTCCGGATCAGACAATGGTCCGAAGAGCCCAGAGGGGCATCGACGGAGACCTGATATCCGTCCGGATGAGAGGTCAGCAGAAGGTCCAACAGGGAAGGTACATGGTCTTCCACATCTGGGATCCGCGTAGGCGAAGTAACCAGTTGTAAAATACTGCTTTTTAAGAGCGCTGGTGTTTAAATCCCGAGACGTTGATGCATCAGCCCAGGCCCGGTAGCACTCCTGCTTATAGCGTGATGCTATTTTACAGGATTTACCAAACCAAGGCTGGGGTCTGCTTCCGATGGGCACCACAGAGGATGGAATAAAAAGTTCCATACCCTGAAGTACCATATCAGCAACAGAATCGGCAACAACGCTGGGATCTTCTGGCGAGAAGCAAACTCGCCCCCAAGGGTAGAATGCAAAAAAAGACCGCATCCCGTCCCAATCGGCCGATCTATAGTGCAAAACACGGCGGCAAGCTGCAGATCGCAACTGCGATGGGAGCGTGAGTGGCACCGTACTCCGGATCAGACAATGGTCCGAAGAGCCCAGAGGGGCTTCGACTGAGACCTGATATCCATCCGGTGTAGTGTTATGCTACTTACTTATCATTTTACATTAATTTAAATCCATTTTTCCATTCTGTTTCAATTCTCTGCATTCACTTCAAATCGGGATATTTTACATCACCTTTATTTCCATAGGATCCTGTAACGATTTCAAACCATAAGAACACAATCACAAATCATTTCTACTTCGTATTTCCACATTATCAGCACTTTTAAATTGGTGTCAATGAAGTCTACCTTTTTTCGATCTTTTAGTTAGTTTTCCGTAACTCTACAATTTCGGGCTTTGTGTGGGTAGTTGCGCTATCTTTTTTTTCTATTTCAATAATATCTCCTTTTCCACTTAAATCTTTCCATTTTCTTATAACAAGCCTAAAACTAAAATTTGACATGTTCTGTTACTGATGTTTATTTGGTCTCCATGGAAATTATATTCAAATTTGTTACCGGTCTGTAGTTTCTATTTCGATAATTCCACATAAATACTTTTTCCTCTTGACCATTTACAAAAAAATTGCGTTTAATTTAAATAATTTTTCCGTTCTCTCTAGAAAGATATAAAAGCCGAACAATCGGTGAAGAAATTCAGTCTTGCTTCAGTTCTCGTATCGGAAGCATTTTCTAAAGGCCTTATCCCGGGGCCGCTCAGCCCCGGGATCCTGCAAGCCTCTATCCTGCCTGAAGCCACTGGACTCTACGATCCGTTGCTCTGCCTGAAGTCGCCGGATCCTACAAAACGTTGCTCTGCCTGAAGTCGCCGAGATCCCACAAGTCTCTACTCTACCTGGAGTCGCCGGAACCTACAAACCTCTGTTCCGCCCGAAATCACCGGAACCTACAAACCTCTGTCCCGCCTGCAGTCACCGGATCCTGCAGGCCACTGCGCTGTCTGAAGTCGCTGAGGATCCTGCAAGCTCCTGTCTGGGCTGAAGTCGCCGATCCTGCAATCGCCGCATTCACCTGAGGTCGTCGCCTAGAGACGTCCACGCCTACCCACCTACGCCGTGCGTGCTCGTTCCAGGCGCTGAGAGCACGCTTGGGATCTTCGGACTCAGCTACGACATAAATCTTTTTTTTATTACCTTTTTTTTAAAATATAATTTGTAAATCACATCATCCATCATCTTCATATTTCATTTTTTTTTATAAAATTGTAAATACTCTTTTAAAAACTTAAATATATTATTGTCTTGGTCTATTTGGTTGTTTTGCTGATCGTAGGTTAGGTTCTTTCTTCTTTTAATTGTCGCTTCACGACAGTTTGGCGCCCAACGTAAAAGTCCTCTTTCTCTCTTAATTCTTCACCTTTACTGCGCCTTGTCTAGTTCCTTTTGATTTAATTGCTTTCCCTTTTGTTCTTAACTTACTATTCATCATTCATTTACACATCCTTTTCATATCTTCAAAATTCTAAAACAAAACTTCTTCTAGTTTTTTCCACTTATCTGGATTGTATTTAAGCCTACATATAACACTTCATTTACATTCATCACTCTAAGTTACATTCATCACTCTAATATTTTTTATTCTAGATAACTTAGAGGTACGATTTTTAATAATATTTTTATTTCTTAAACTTAACTTTACACTTTGCATTTTATATAAAATTGTTTTTGAAAGCTGAAGCAAAACAAACCATAACTTTTCTAAACATTTATTAACTGTTAAATACTTTTCTAAACATTTATTAACTGTTAATTTGTATATATGTATAAATATAACTGTTAATTTGTATATATGTATAAATATCACCATTTTCACCTTATTATTTTAATTTCTTTTAATTTGTTTGTTTGTTTGATGATCCAGTGTTCTTCAACACATCTTGCTTTAGGACCTCGAACTTTCGTTGGTTAATCGTCACTTTTTATTTTTATTTCAGACACACTCGTTGGTGATGTTGCTGATCTCTGGCTTTGAGCCCTACCGCTCTGGCCGTTCTTAATCTTTACTTAAGTCATAGCGACTAAAGCTTACTTGAGGTATTTCTTTATCTTTATCTTCACTTGGGAGCGGCTGTCTACTCCCTTAATTCTCTTTACCTTTATCTTCACTTGGGAGCAGCTGACTACTCCCTTAATTTTTATCTTCACTTAGGAGCGGTTGACAACTCCTTAAATAAGCCTGAATGTCCTTTTGAAAACACACTTCTAAGAGTGGTGTTTCTTCGACTAATTTTTTTTCCCACACAGGAGCGGTTGACTACTCCTTAAATAAGCCTTAATGTCGTTTTGAAAACACACTTTTAGAGTGGTAGTCATTGAATGTGAACTCCACCCTTACCTGAATGCAGATGATGAATGTAAGAGATAGTATATCTGATTTTGACTGGTGATGTCTGTTTCTGCAAAGCTGTGTTTTTATGGTTTATTTTAGAATGTATATATCAAAATTTTTGCTGAGTCAAAAATTTTACAGGGTCGGGGGGAAAATGTAGTGTTATGCTACTTACTTATCATTTTACATTAATTTAAATCCATTTTTCCATTCTGTTTCAATTCTCTGCATTCACTTCAAATCGGGATATTTTACATCACCTTTATTTCCATAGGATCCTGTAACGATTTCAAACCATAAGAACACAATCACAAATCATTTCTACTTCGTATTTCCACATTATCAGCACTTTTAAATTGGTGTCAATGAAGTCTACCTTTTTTCGATCTTTTAGTTAGTTTTCCGTAACTCTACAATTTCGGGCTTTGTGTGGGTAGTTGCGCTACCTTTTTTTTCTATTTCAATAATATCTCCTTTTCCACTTAAATCTTTCCATTTTCTTATAACAAGCCTAAAACTAAAATTTGACATGTTCTGTTACTGATGTTTATTTGGTCTCCATGGAAATTATATTCAAATTTGTTACCGGTCTGTAGTTTCTATTTCGATAATTCCACATAAATACTTTTTCCTCTTGACCATTTACAAAAAAATTGCGTTTAATTTAAATAATTTTTCCGTTCTCTCTAGAAAGATATAAAAGCCGAACAATCGGTGAAGAAATTCAGTCTTGCTTCAGTTCTCGTATCGGAAGCATTTTCTAAAGGCCTTATCCCGGGGCCGCTCAGCCCCGGGATCCTGCAAGCCTCTATCCTGCCTGAAGCCACTGGACTCTACGATCCGTTGCTCTGCCTGAAGTCGCCGAATCCTACAAAACGTTGCTCTGCCTGAAGTCGCCGAGATCCCACAAGTCTCTACTCTACCTGGAGTCGCCGGAACCTACAAACCTCTGTTCCGCCCGAAATCACCGGAACCTACAAACCTCTGTCCCGCCTGCAGTCACCGGATCCTGCAGGCCACTGCGCTGTCTGAAGTCGCTGAGGATCCTGCAAGGTCCTGTCTGGGCTGAAGTCGCCGATCCTGCAATCGCCGCATTCACCTGAGGTCGTCGCCTAGAGACGCCCACGCTTACCCACCTACGCCGTGCGTGCTCGTTCCAGGCGCTGAGAGCACGCTTGGGATCTTCGGACTCAGCTACGACATAAATCTTTTTTTTATTACCTTTTTTTTAAAATATAATTTGTAAATCACATCATCCATCATCTTCATATTTCATTTTTTTTTATAAAATTGTAAATACTCTTTTAAAAACTTAAATATATTATTGTCTTGGTCTATTTGGTTGTTTTGCTGATCGTAGGTTAGGTTCTTTCTTCTTTTAATTGTCGCTTCACGACACCCGATGAGAGGTCAGTAGAAGGTCTAACAGGGAAGATACATGATCCTCCACATCTGGAATCCGCGTAAGCGAAGTAACCAGTTGTGTTAGACCATATGCCAAGGCAAAGTCATGGACAGATCTACCCGCATGATCGGTTAACGAGAAACAAGCCATTCAGCGTGGTGGGCGTTAAAATCACCGAGTAGTGCGAGCGAGGAGTGGAGTAGTTTTGTCGTGGATACTCAGCAAGGGATTCTCCAGGGGTGCTGGTACCCTCCTGGGGTAGTCTTTTGTTTAATTTTGCTACCATGTTGATCGGGGTGGGGGAAGAATTGGGCCTCCGTCTGCCTGCACTCACCAAGCGCTACGCAGAGGTAAACCTCTACTCCACGCTGGTATTCTGTGAGGTCGTGGTACCACACCGGTTCTAGCCGGCCCATCCTTGCGACAGCAAAAGCTGCTGCGTGGCTCTACCACTGTTAAAACAATTTTATAATATAATTGGGTACACATTAAAGCTTAATTTCTAGCAACGCGCCAGAGTCTGTGCTTATTTCCGCAATGACATCTGCTGTAAGCGTCTCCATCACTTTGAAGACCTCATTTTCTCCATAATTTGGTTATTGATAGATACAGGAACGGACAAAATTATTTATTCTTGTGTCTATCGATCGACCAGGAGAGAACTAGGCTATTTGAATACCTCAGTGAGGCCTTCGATGTGGCTTTAAATCGGTACTCTACCGAGCAGTTGGTTTTTCGTGGGGATTTGAATGCCTGTCATCAGGACTGGACATAGGCTATCCAATGTGGATAGACATACAGCCAGCTGCCGCGAGCAGCGACCTTCTGCTGACTACCGATCTGAACAGGTGCGATGTTTAGGTTAGTTTAGGTTTAAAGTAGGCGGGGTAACTTCCGACCACTGTCTGGTGAAGTGTGAGTCATTATATTTCCCACCTAATTACGATTTCCAAGGTGTGCGGCGAATGTGGCGATACAAGTCAGCAAATTAAGATGAGATACGGCATTTCTTTCCTTGGCATCTTATCCTTGGCAACTGATCTGCTTCTCGTTTGAAGATCAGTCGAGCTGCGTGGATGCCATTATCTATGTGATACGTCAAGCGATGGAGTATTTCATTCCCTTTACTGATATGCCCAATGGTGGTGAAAAGCGAAAAGCGGAAAAGCAGAAGCAAATGGCGTGTTTATCGTGGGTCGATGCTTGGGACTGCAAAGCTTCGAATGTTAACCATAATTAGATAGCCTTGAACCAAGCCGCCAAGCCCTGTAAAAAGGCATTACGGCAAGTAAGTTTTGACCGCATTAAATACATCGACGCAAAGCTCTCTGCCTAACGATCTGGCAGTAGAGCTTTTTGGTCTAACGCCTAAACGGTCGAGACAAACTTCTGCCGGTCTACACTGCCGCCGCTAGTAAAACCAGATAGCTCACTGGCACATGCGGCTAAGGAGAAAGTGAACTTATTTACTTCTCTTTTTGGTACCAATTCGTGTCTAGACAGTAGCAACAGCGTAACATTTCAATTACCTCACTGCTGTACCTCTACGTCAAAGGTCCGTATACCTTAACATGGAGGTTCTTATAACCTTGCGGAGTCTAGACATGAACAAAGCTTGTAGACCAGGTAGTATATATAGCTATAGTCCTAAAGGCGTTTTTACGTGGTAGAGTCACGCTGCAGCTAATTTATGGCTGCATAGCGAATTGGTCGATTCGACTAGGGTAGGACCACGGGCTCACAGAATACCAGGGTAAAAAAGCAGTTTAATGCTGCTGTGTTTTGTATGGTGAGTGTAGAGAACCGGAGATCCCTTTTTACTGGAAATGAAGCCATTAGTCCTCAGGGGTGATAACGCATCTGCATTTTGGTTCTTATTCGAGGAAAAATGTAGATGTCTATGGGCCACAGCATTCACTTATCATCAGGTGGGCTGTGTGCTCGTATGTCACCCCTTATTCTATAAAACAAAAAAAGTTGAATCCTGAGTTGTCTCCCGTCTTGACGCGCTTGTTCTGCCTCTAATTTAGGACTGTGTCCAAATCTTGGAAGATAGAATTATTTCTAATTAAATTAAATTGTTATCATATCGAGTCTTCGTTATTTAGTCAATATTTGAATGTCTTTGTTGTAAAAAAAAGGAGACGCCAGCTTCTGCTTTTGTGAAAATAGTTCATTTGCACATTCCCGAGGTTACTTTTATTTTCCCGAAATAAAAAGTATTCCATACGTTAAGGTGTTACCTAGGACATAGTCTATTTGCCCGCCCAAATATCCAAACACTTACACAATAATAATATAAACTTAAAAATAAAATAAACTTATACAATATCATCATCATCATCATTACAGCCCTTCCACAAGTCCACTGCTGAACATAGGCCTCCCCCAAAGAATGCCACAAAGCACGGTTATATTATACAATATAATGAAACATAATTTTACATTATCCTTAAATTATTAATAGGTCATCGCGCGGTCTGAGCGCGCGAAGACCTACCAATAGACATTATCTTATATTGTTCATATTCATGGCATTACACATCGCTGGCCATCAAAACATTAAAGTCTTACTTGTGTACTAAACTTATGTGCGCGTTTTGAGCCGCGCTATATTCGGCATTATTCTAAATCACGTTTAGTATTAGCCGGTTTTCTGCACAAATGAAATGATCTGTAGTCTGAGTATATTGTCTAAAAATCACGAGCTCTTGATTATCACACTGGCTTCCTCCTATACCTTCACACTGGGTTTTCCAAAATGTTTTTTTTTTAACAAATTCGGGCCCCTTTCATAAAATGAATTGTCGATGATTACCACTGCAAACCAGTCTGGTTTGGCCACTTACGCATCATAATGCATTTAACATGGGTTAGGCGGTCAACGTCCGCACTATTATAAGTGCTAAATGTAGGTAGTAATGTCTTTATCGTGGGATGTATTGACACAAACGCTGCGTTATCTCACGGCACAACCTATCAATGAGTCTGGTTCCATAAATATGAGATCGCTCTCTAAGTAAATTGAATTCCTAAACCTACAGCGGATTGAAAGCGAACTTTCTGGATAAATGCACAAATCTAGTTGCTGTACTTACGTCTGTAAGTCTTTAAACATAGATATAATTTAATAGAGACTGAATAGTAGACGATGAAATATTAGTCTACAATCATGACCCTGAATAGTTCTAGAAACAAATACGACTTAGAATTATTCAATTAATGTACAAAACAATATACAACATCTTCAGAAATAAGGATATCGATATAAATTACGTTATTGTAATCATTTTTCAGTGTAGTGGCGGCGTAAGAGAATCCACTAGGCCAGGGATGGCGAACCGATGGCACAATAATTTTGAGCACGCCACCGATCATTGTTGCCGTTTTGTAAATGAAAAAAATGCTAGACC
This sequence comes from Parnassius glacialis, assembly GCA_033319125.1. NCBI lineage: Eukaryota > Metazoa > Arthropoda > Insecta > Lepidoptera > Papilionidae > Parnassius > Parnassius glacialis. The sequence goes on along the minus strand of JAVANC010000028.1, from coordinate 26,933,195 downwards.
TTGGCGGTGATAACGCTAAATAAAACTGCTGAAACACTTGAATATGCTAAAAATGCCAGCTGCTACGTTTTGTTTAAATGAAAAAGAAATGAAAATAAATTGTAAGTAGGTATTGTAATTAAAAATGCACTGCTATTTTAAAGTAAATTAAAACATCAAGATAAATCAAATAATATTTGTAGATCATCATTATTAGCTTCGTCGTGTGTTTGTGCTTGTGATGTTGAAAAGTCATCTTCAAAATCAATAGTCATTGGCATCACAAGCGACTCTTTAGTCTCTCTAATCTGTTTTAAAACATCTTCAGGAACGTTATAGGAATGACAAAATTTTCCTGACCTTTTAAGGCTCTCTGATGTGTAGGATCGAGTTCAGTGTATGTAGTGACATATGATTTCGGTATAATACTTCATAGTGAACTTTGTCATTGGTGGCACCGATCACAAAGTTGACTATGAAGTTATTATATTACGAACGAACGCGAGTGATTCTACTTTACGAAGTGTTGGGGCGTGGTGCGCGGGGCGGCGGTAATCACGAAGTCAAAACTATTTTAGGGTACGTCTATGGCCTCATTAAGCATTTCTTTAGAAAATGGCACGTTGAAACATAAAGGTTCGCCACCCCTGCACTAGGCATTGGTGTCGTAAATGTAAATGATTAGTCACCTCTGAGAACTATGACGGAATGCTTTGTTACCAGTAAAAGGGTCATCATAATCATCATCTATTTTTATCATAGTAGCATTTTAAGACCAGGCTGGTATTGCATCTGCAAAAAAGCGGGTAGGCAGAAGTAGGCGCAGACATTTGTGAAAGCGCATTAGGAATACTGCCATCACTGTAGTTTGAGAAGCTCTTAACTGCACTGTATTGATGAATGAAGCATCAGCATTTTTGAAATGGATTTTTCGCCTCATTCAAGACCTCGTCCTGTCTTTGTACATTGTAGAGTCACGCTGCAGCTATGTTATTACTGTAGCACGAATGGGTCGGCTCGACCGGGATTCACAGATTACCAGCGTAAAATGGCAGCTTAATGCCGCTATGTTTCGTATGGTGAGTGTAGAGAACCGGAGACCCTTTTTAGTGGAAACGAGGCATCTTAGTTTTCAGGGGTGATAACGCATCAGCATTTTGATTATTAACCGAGGAGAAATGTAGATGTCTATGGGCCACAGCTTTCACTTATCATCAGGTGGCCTGTGTGCTCGTTTTTCATTCTTATTGTATAGAAAAAAGGACTAAGATGGGATAAAATCACACACACAGGTTATATCGATTGCAAGTAACTTGACATTTAGCAACTATACTTTCTTTTTCTTCATAAATATTTTACCTTATAAATATGATTTTTCAAACAATTTTTTCATTAGGGTCAAAGTAAAATCAACATTGATACATGATCAGTAGCCCAGCGCTGGACATGTCGCGATCTGATTTATTGCACGATATATTAAATTCTTATAAGGCACTTTAGCAGTCCTGGTGCAAAAATAAATCACGTTATCCCTGCAGTGATCGGAATTGCCTCATCAACATACTAATGCCGTGCGCGCCAGATGCTCCCCAACTCTTGTTCGGCATGCTACTTATAAGGTTCGGCTAGACAGTGTATTGTATACAACTAGAGTGAAATAACTGTATATTTTATGTTCAGTATATTCGCCGCTAGTTTTTATTTTGTTTTAGACTTCTAAACTATATCTTTTAGAAATCTCCGTAAGAAACATTACCTATAATCTGAGATATTCAAATATATTATTAGCAGCGATTAAATCTCTTAGCCTATACCATATTTACAATTAATGTGTAATTGTAAGAGAAAACTTACAATGTAAATACACATGTAGTGCAAAACACTTGGTAACAACGTAAACACCGTTTACCTGTACTATCTGTTACCAAATGTTTAAAGCGATCCTCTGCAAAAATTTCCTTATTAATAATATATTTTTAAATAATTTTTATAGCTAGTGCGTAAGAAGTAAAGCTTATAATTATAGCATAGACAACCACCAGCGATTTTTTTGGACCGACAAGAAAAGAACGTAGCCTTTTTTAAAAGGCCGGTAACGAATTTGTAATTCTCCTGGTGTTGCGGTTGTTCATGGGCGGCGGTAGTCACTTACCGTCAGGTGAGCCGCATTCTCGTTTGCCCCCTCTTATATATTAATAAAAACTCAATGCCTAAATCGAACCGACAACCGATGGGGAAAAAAGGTTCTCGAGTTGCGGCCTCGTACCGCCGGACGAAGTGTAGGTCGTCCCCCCACTAGATGGAGTGACGACCTGGTAAGACATGCAGAAAGTCGATAGATGCAGGTGGCTTAGGACCGTGTTTTGTAGCATTCCTTGGGGGAGGCCTATGTTCAACAGTGGACTTGTGAAGGGCTGTAATTATGATGATGAATGCCTAAACAATTGTGATTAATTGAAAATGAATAACTCTAATTTGATACTGATACATTACATAAACTCGCTTAAACAGTTGCTACTAAAATTGAATTAGCCAATGTTTGAAGGTCTACCTGGTTCAAGCAAAAAATAACTAAAATCCGACACCGAAATGTTAAGTGGTGAGTCAAGAAGAAATTTATTATCATTCTTAATTTGGAGGACGGACAAAACTTGAGCCGTCTTTGTTTTTTTTTTGCGCTTAGTTTTTGGTATCCCAAACGTAATATTACATCTATCTAATTTTACGTGGTTAAGCCTTTTGACTGTATATAATTGAAACATAACCCCTGAGTAAATTCGAGTTATTATGGCTATGGAGTAGGACGGACCATAAAGTAATAACAGAATTTCAATGACAGCTCTGAGGCGCAGTGGCTTAGCATTCAGCTGTGGCGCTCAGGGTCGCGGGTTCGAACCTCCCACGGTACAGCTATTTGTATGACCTAGAAATACAAGTTCTGGGCCTTGATATTTACATTTGTGTAATTTATGTTTGCTGAAAGCGCGCGTCAAAGGTGTAAAACGTCGACCAAGCGATGAAAATTAAGACCAATTTTCAGGCCCATGTCCAGCCGTAAACTTTTACAGGCTGATATAGAAGAAAAAGAAAGAAAGAGTTAAAATAAACGCGATAAAATCCTTTAAAGTTAGTTTTATTCAATGTGTATTATTCGCGATAGAATAAATATTATTTAAAATATGTTTTTCTAGCATCACAACAGAAATCATAATCGGTTTTGGAATATAACCGCAGGCAACCCTAGGCCCGGGTCCCGTAGCACTCATCCGCTGCGGACGGTCTGTTTCATTTTGTTCGCATAACCAAATTTTAATAGAATATATCCGCGGATAGAGCTTAATTCCGTTATGCCTGAATTAAAACGGCTCGACTATTCCCTTCGGCCATTCCGTAATCCAGTTCTGTTTCAGATAGCTGTAATTGAAAATGTCGAACGGTGCGATGTTCATTTTCCACTAATTAATCGCTGTGATGACATTGCATCCCCTGTCCCTAGACGCGTCATGTGGTGCCCTAGGTATGTGATATATAGTCTATATATGTAAATATTTATATCGAATACTCGTCTAATGTAGGTGCTTATTGTAGTAAATACATACGTCTACTATCTCTTCCGTTACCATAGATTATCATTGCATAAAATTTTAAAAATTATTTCCGACATATTATCGGTGCTTATATGTATATTAGATACCATTATCAGTTTTGATCTTATTTTAGTGTGCAAACATACTCGTTATTGACGTAATGTTTGCGGTCAAGATATTTTATTTTTAACCGTCTTCAAAAAAGGAGGTTCCCAATTCGTCAGCAATTTAAACCTTCTTTATATGAATACCGGTACTGTGTCTGCTTCGACTGTTTCCTATTAATTTTTTTTATCAAAAAAGTATACTTTCATAGCAGGTTGATATACATTTCAATCACATTCTATTATAATTTAATTGGCATCGATTTTTTAAATAAAACAATTATATTTTTTGTAAAGTGGAGACAGTTTTCATAACATTTATGATGTGGAATAAATGCCGACCCTAAATAAAAACGCAGAGGCCAGAACCAAGCAAAAAGCAAAATAGAGGAGTGGTTAACGATATCAGTTGAATACTCTCACAGTATATCAGCGTAAAATAGCAGCTTATTGCTGTGTTTCGTATGATGAGTGTAGAAAACCGGATACCCTTATTACTGGAAACGAGGTATTCCATCTAAGTCCTCAGGGGTGACAACTCTTATGCATTTTGAGTCTTAATCGAGTAGGTATAGATGTAAATGCCCATGCCACAGCATCCACTTACCATCAGGCGGAATGTGTGCTCGCTTGTCATCCTTATTCTATAAGAAAAACTTGAACAGCGAAATCGAACTCACGACAAAAGTTTACGGTCCGTACTTTTAACCAAGTGGCGACTAGTTTACTAATTTATGTGCCCTGTATATTATTTAATAATAATAAGTAATAAATTCTTCATCATATCTTATCTTCATATATCAATATCTTCATTAAATCATAATACGTATTTTTTCTTTGTTATCTGTATTATAAAAATAACAAAACCCAATTTTAACGTCTATTACAGGGTTTTTCAAGTTTAGGAAACTGTAATGGCGCATACATGTGCAAAATGATTTATTTAGCACGATTGTGTGCGACGATGTGCTGAGTAGATGTTGCCGATGTTATCTGCTTTGTTTATGGTGTTTTGTATACGACCCGTTTCTTCACTAATGTTCTATGAAGTTGTCCGCGTGAGAACTGCGGAGGCTTTGACTTTGAAAAATTCCACCGTGATGATTCAATGCAAACTTCAAGTTGATGATATCATTAGGGAGTTAACAGGTTAGCAGGCATACGAGGAACTTACGGATTTATTTTCGGGCATCAGTCGAGTTCAAAGTACATGTCCGTTTGCATCTTATCAAGAAAATGAATTTTATTATATTTTAGTTCTCACACGTGATCTAATATCTTATAGTTGAGCACAGGTCTGCTTTCACTTACGGAAAGTTATTTGCTGGGAAGATTCCGATGGTATAGAAGTATTGTTTTTTATTTTTTAAATACATTTTTCCTTAGGATGGCTTTCTTCACCGCTGAGCACGTGGTAAATCAGCACTTAAAATTGCAATTAAAATTTTTATTGGTGTGAACGGGGATCGAAGTGGATTTGATACTATACACGGCATATATTTATCACGTATGTAATATGTTATCATGTATGTAATATTTACCATGATGTTTGTTTATTTAATTGTGTGCATGTTCATTGGCGTTGCGTGTTAATAGGGAGCACGCTTATCGACAAACTTCGTTTAATTATAGTTAGCAGGTCTTATTGAAAGTAAAAGAGGAAAAGCCCCTATTGTTCCCCGGAAATATTTCACTCGTTATTGCCGAGACCAACCAACATCAATATTTTTTGTTCACGAGCCGACTGAAAAGAGACTACACATATAATGTACGCTACACAAGTTTTAGTTGTTATTATTGGAAAAGTTGATTTTTTTTATTTTTTTTATTACTTTTAAAAAATACTAGTCATGCTCTTAAACATTATTAATATTCCCTTTAACCACTTCTGGTAAGCTTAAAATGCTTGTGTTAGAAGTGGCTCACGACAGTAGTCGAATGGCGGACTCGAACCCACGACCTTTCAAGTTCGCGGTCCGCACCCTGCCATTAGGCTACTGACGCTTATAACAACACGTTTGCCTACCCATTAGAATTTCACAACTTTGTATCTTGAGAAATCTAATTACGTAGTATAATAACATCTGTATGTTATGGTGCCATAACAGTCTAAGAGCCAGTGAGCGGCAGACTTATGGCATTTCAATAAATTTCACCTATTTCTCAGTTAATCCCCTATATCTGAAGTGCAACCAGTGCGTGTTGCCAGTGATGACTTACGGAACTGAGACGTGGTCCTTCACTGCTGGCCGTATGAGGAAGCTCAAGGTCGCTCAGCGAGCTATGGAGAGGGCTATGCTCGGAGTTTCTCTGCGTGATAAACTTAGGAATGAGGATATCCGCAGTAGAACCAGAGTAACCGACGTAGCCCAACGGATTAGTAAGCTGAAGTGGCAGTGGGCCGGCCATATAGCTCGAAGAACCGACAACCGATGGGGAAGAAAGGTTCTCGAGTGGCAGCCTCGTACCGGTAGGCGAAGTGTAGGGCGTCCCCCCACGAGATGGAGTGACGACCTGGTAAGACATGCAGAAAGTCGATGGATGCAGGTGGCTCAGGACCGTGCTTTGTGGCATTCTTTGGGGGAGGCCTATGTTCAGCAGTGGACTTGTGAAGGGCTGTAATGATAATGATGATGATCTGAAGTGCATGAAATGGGGACTCTTTAGTTTGACCGGCGGTTGATAGAGACGCTCAGATGTGAAAGATGTAAAAAATGGTAAAAAACAACGTAAAAGTAATATGGCTGCCGTTCGACACCATGAAATATTCAATAAAAGGTGCTGAAAAATAACATTGGCAGACACAAGTACAATTTTTTCCTTTTTTTTTGTTTGTATGAAGGGCCCATGTCTGAGTTTTATATTACTCATAAAAAAAGAAATTCTGTCCTTGTTAACGGTTATACCAAATAATTTTAGTGAATTTTTGTACTTTGGTAGAGAAGGAATCCCTGAAATTCTTCAGATTCCTGAAGTAGGCAGTTCATCAGAAGCTATAATTCCTATAAATATGGGTCGTCCATGTTTGTTTTTGTAACAAAGTAAATAAAAAATATCGGTCTAAACAATTGGTTTTGCATACTACTACGAAACTGCTGTTCAAGCTACTGGTTAAGAATACGGTATTAACTTCAATGGCGAGTACAGCACTCACATTTGATTTGCCGACGACATTATCTTTATGGCCCAATCACTGGAAGACCTAAACACAATGCTCAGTGACCTCAATAGTGCCTCTCAACAGATAGGTCTTAAAATGAACATGGACAAAACAAAGATCATGTGCACGTCCATGTCACACCTATGCCGTTAGTAGTTGGGAGCAGGAGTACTAAGCTCGAAGTTGTTGACGAATATGTTTAGCTGGGATAAATAGTCTGAGTAGGTAAGTCCAATTTCGACTGAGAGGTCAATCGAGGCGTTTCTATATAAACCGCCGGTCAAACTCAAGAGTCCCCATTTCATGTACCTCAGGTCCCCTATACCTGAAAAAAAAACGTGAAGCTTATTGAAATACCGAAAGTCAGCCGCTCACTGGCTCTTAGACCATAAACAAAAACGCCCATGAAATAAAATGCAATCCAATTATCTTGTCAAAATAAAAGTAACCATAGAGCAACACGGCCCACACACGTACTCCGCGCGCGTGTTACTCTATGGGCAGTAACATACCAGAAATAACCTTTTATTGCTGTTATCCAACTGCGGAAGCTAATGTGTTTATCAGCTTATGTACGTATGTTTGTTCCATAGAGTAATTAAATACAGTTTGTTCTTTTGTGATGTTCTGAAGAAAAATGTGTGGGCCGATTTTGATAATTCTTACGTCAATCGATTTGTCTATACTTGTGAGTGTTACTAAAGACATGACATGACAGTGGTAGAGCCACGCGGCAGCTTTTGCTGTCGCACGGATGGGCCGGCTCGAACCGGGGTGATACCACGACCTCACAGAATACCAGCGTGAAGTAGAGGTTTACCTTTGCGTTTCGCTTGGTGAGTGCAGGTGGCCGGAGGTCCTTTTTACTGGAAATAAGGCATTCCATCTTAGTCCTCACGGGTGACAACGCATCTGCATTTTGATTCGCAAACGAGGATAGATGTAGATGTCTATGGGCCGCAGCAACCACTTACCATCAGGTGGACTGTGTGCTCGTTTGTCACCCTTATCCTATAAAAAAAAGTAATCAAAATTCGATATGGCGACAACCAGACGCAATATTGCTTAAAAGGAAAAAAATTCAAATTGACAAACTATGTCAAGTGGGGTATTATCATATACTTAGAATATACTTACGCCAGTATACTCTAAGTCTGTGAGTATTATTAAGTCTATGAAAATCATATTTAGGTTTTACTAGACATTTTCCATTTTGAATGACCATTTAGGATCTATAACGATTTAAAGTTGGTCAGCGACCATTCTCGCTTAAATTTAAAGTTTTTTTAAAACAGTATTAACCTTGATTGTTATATTTGTTAGTTGTCTGGGATTCCACCCTGTTTGCGACAGGAGTTACCCTTTTAGCAATTTCTGCCTTCAAATAGCATTGCTTGTATAGCTGTGTTTCGGTCTACATGGGCATTGAGAGCCAGTATAATTAAAGACTAAGACATTCCATCTTAGTCTTCAGAGGTGACAAAGAATCTGTGGCCTTCTTTACATTGGCCATGGACAACAGTAGCCGCTTGCCATCGGGTGGACTATGAGTTCGTTTGTCACTTCAATGTTAAGAAACATATAAATAACGCTATTCTAACAAAGTTGTTCGAAACTATACCTTTTTATCTAAATTCGTGATTTTTTTCATACTATTTGAGATACGGCAAGAAGTACCTACATCGAATAAAATTAATTCGAGTGCTTTGCAGCACCCATGGTGACGGAGGGACTGAGGTTTTTGACGTCCTCATGCCATATTATCAGTATCCACCTGATAACAACTCAAAACTATAAAAAATTGCAGTTGCCGATCCGATTGCTAAGCGTCGCAACTAAGGCGAAATCTGCTGCTCACTGCTGAACGTAGAGCCTAGCCATAGACTGCCTCATAGGGGGATATTTGTCATAATTGCCACGCATAGCATCTTAGCAGGTGGGTAGGCCACCCATAACCCACGGAACGATATGGAGTTTTTGATATACGTACACTGCCAATACACGGTGGTCCTGGTCATATAAAATAAAAATGAATGTTTATTTGCTTTCCAAAGACGAAATTAATAGTTAGTTGCTAGAGTCTTCTTTCAATCATGTAAATATGCTTTTGCCAAGAAGATATTATATGTAGATATATTGAATAGATGGCTAAACATTGACAGGTATGTTATAAAATACTGGTATTTTATGACTCTTATTTTTGAAGGGGTTTTAGGTCAAGGAAATGTCTGCCGCTCTGCCCCAATTACATACTCAACATGTCTTCAAAATATTGTTTTTAATTTGACGAGAAAACGTGAATAATGCATGTCTCAGACCTGCATGTCCATGTCATTATTCACGGTTTCCTTCACCGCGGATATTTAGGACAAACGCTTAACCCCAAAGCTACGACGCCTCTTTCACATTCAAAATCACACTTAATTAAAGAATTTAAGTTACAGGTAATAATTGAGAGATTCATTTAAAAAAACCGGCCAAGTGCGAGTCGGACTCGCGCACTGAGGGTTCCGAACAAATCCGTAGGTTAAAATTATTAAAATTATTTTTATTATATGATATAACTAAAAATTTATGCTTTTCGCAAATTTTCCTTTATCTGTGCTATAATACGTTGCTTCGTACCAAATTTTAAGATTCTGAGTTCACGGGAAGTACCCTGTAGGTTTTGATTCCCTTGCGGCATAATATTTGCGGCATAAACGGCTGTATCTTTTGATTGCGTTGGCTTAGAAGTTTGATTTTTTCACAGCTTCAAGGGACAGTAGACTTGAGTATTTGATATGAATTTCAGCTTGATACCTCCACGCGTTCCTGAGAAAAAGGGTCTTGACAGACAGACAGACAGACAGACAGACAGACAGACGGACAACAAAGTGATTCTATAAGGGTTCCGTTTTTTCCTTTTGAGGTACGGAACCCTAAAAAAGGGTTGTGAAGGACAACTCCAACAGAATCATACAACAAAGACTATACCGTAGTACCTATTTACGAACTTTAGAAAAAATAAACAGAGAAGCAAAAATCAGTCGGATGGAACACACAAACTGATCCCTGGCTTCAGTTGCATTAAAATTTACATATTTTCGCTTTCTATTTGCAACCCCTCTTTGATGTCGTATGTCCTTTTGAACGTTGTTTCTGTCTTATGAGAATCGATCTATGTGCGGTATAAAAATGTTTGTTTTTGTTATTTCTAGCATGATAGTGTTTTTTTTTATAAAACTGATGTGACAAGTGAAGTTATAGCCAACCTGATGGTGGCAACCTGCAACCAAATTTATATCAATAGGGCTACAAATGCGTTGTCATTCCTGAGGACTAAGATGGTATGCTTCGTTTCCAGTAAAAAGGGTCTCCAGTTCTCTACACTCACCATACGAAACACAGCGGCATTAAGCTGCTATTTTACGTTGGTATTCTGTGAGAGCGTGGTCCTACCCCGGAAGAGCTGACCCATTCATGCTCCAACCACAATATAGCTGAAGCATAGCTCTATCACGTAAAAAAACATCATCATCTTCTTCATCAGCCCTGCTAAGGTGAACAGTAAAAGTCAAAGTAAATTTGCCATTATTGTCATACTATTGACAAACAATCAGCGACACTGTTGAATCTGCTGCTTTACATTTCAAAGACAGCGACCCTGTGGAATCTGCCGCTTTACATTGCAAAGACTTAGCTGTTGAACTTAATAAAGAGTTGCATTATAAACTTTATTTATTTACTCTTACCGTACATCAATTAATATTGTGTTTGTTTTATATTTACCAAAAAAAAGCTATAATTGAATAATGTAACTGTCAAAAAATAAGTAGACCTTAGTTATAGCGATAAAATATGACTTTGTGAGCAAACACAATATACACGCCTGATTGCGTCGCGCCGCCAGTCTATCCAAATTACGGGGTATGTTTGAACAAACCTTGTTGATACAATATGCTCTCAATAAAGATGACTTTAAGTATCTAGAATCTAGATAATGCACTTTACGCTATGTATGAGTTATTGGCAAGTTTTAACACGTTTATGATTAGGCTTTTTTTAACTTTATCTTTACCATACGGAGTAATGTTATGGAACAATTAAACCTGAATACAATTTTAGTCTCCTATATATATATTTATTTTGATAGTATATACGATGCGTTTACTAGCTTTACTCTTAAAAAGTACAATTATAGTGCAGAGAAGCGGTGGTAGGTACTAAAAAACTCTGTGGACAAAAAAGTGCTAAATATGGTCTATTAATGCTAAGTTGGTTGCATTGCCGCTCTGGCATCGACCGACTCGTTTCATGTCACGGATTTTTATGATAATACAGCCTCCTACGCAACTACCGGCTTACTGCCGCCCAAACGCGTCTTGTGGTCACGCTTTTGGACTCCTATTTTCATCATTATTCGTATTGTCATGAATCCCCGGCACTAACCGGATTAAGAGAATAGTAACAATTTTTACTCAAGACATCCAACTTACTTATATGTGGTCCATCCTGCTTATTAAAGAAAGGGGCTAAATAAAACATTAGGGTGAACAAAATGAATTTACTTATATGGTTATAAGAAAACTGCGCGTCACGCTTTCAAATAAGAAGAGAGAAACTTGGTCACGCTATTCTGATAGGTACTTTCACATGATCATTTTTTTTTATTTATAGTAACAATAAAATTTATGGGAGATAATTTATAAAAGAATTGAAGTAGTGTTATGTACGTAGGTATATATTTTCATATTTAATTAACACTAGTAAATGCAATTTTACAACTATTTACAATGTACTTATTTCTATTAAAGATTTAGTATTTTGAAACCTTAATTTATAATTATTTGTAAAAATTAATAGGCGGCAGATAGCTTTTCATTGACGGGCCTGCTCGACCTAAAGGTGGTAGTTTAAACGAATCTGAGTTTTGTATTCGAGATGCACTTTGTAATTTATTGTTTTTTTCTAAATTGGGAGTTTTTGTGTTATTGCGATGTAAAAGTTTATAGTTTTTTATTATTCCACGTAATTCTTGGTCATGTGGATGAATGTGATGGATTAAATTTTTGAAAGTTGGTTCATTAAATAAAACTTTATTCTCTTCACTGTTAGTGTTAAAAATCGAATCGGTGGCTTGACTAAAACTATTCATATTAAGCGGTGACTTACTCTTGTTTCTTAATTTATTTGATTCGAAAATATTTTTGTTGGATACAAAGTTAAGAACGTCGGATATATTAAATGGCTTGTTCTTAACAAGTTGCTCATTATAAAATTTCAATTCATTATTTATATATTTTGACGAATTAAGTGTGTTTGCGTATGATGCATCTTTTGTATTGATCTCAGGTTGTGATTGTTTAGTAAAGTCATCTTTTTGTGGATTATTGGTTTCTGATTTAAAAAGATTTTTAAGAAAAATGTTATTTCTTATGTCATCATTTATATTACCTTCAAGATTAGTAGTTTCTTGTTTCTTATTCTGCTGCTGTATTGTTTTATCCTGGTTGTATGTATTCAATAATGGCTTGAATTCATTATTTTGATTAAAATTATTGTAATCTGTTGGTATAATGTTATTCGTGGCTCGTATTTCATTAATAGAACTTCCTTTCAGTTTATTGTTTCTTTCATTATTATTCGAAAAGTTAGCATGAGATTTAAAAGTAGTGTATGGAAAATATTTATTTTCTAAATATGTATTATCTTTAGTTTTATTTCTAGTGAATGACACAGACTTTTTCGGTTCGAAAGAAGTGTTTAAAAAATCAATTGATTGTGGTATAGATTCAGTTGTAGGTGTTGTGTATCTAATAGGATCATTTGATACAAATACTTTTTCTGTAGATTTGGTTATTAGGTCGGCGTAATGTTGATCACTATAGTAAGTATGATGTACATCCGTATTAGTATCTGATTGTGTTCGAGATTGATCGGGACCACTTAATAAAATTTTGTTGTCCGGTTGCAAAGCCGATAAATAATTATAATTATTACCATTATACTTGTTATTCTCAATATTACTATTGTATAATTTTAAACTGTCGTCAGATATATTTTTATTATAATAATTATATGCATTTTTTATTTGTCGGTTGGTAATCAGGTCATTATTTGAATCCGTTTGTGAACTTTCTGTTAGTTGATTCCTTATAATTGTTGTGTATTGCTCTGGTGTCAAATCACTAAAGTTAATTATAACATCCTCTCCTTCACCGAAAGACCTTGATATTGAGTCTTTGGATGGATTTTGGCTACCGATATTACTATTTAATTCATATTGCCGTCTCCATAAAGCTTCAGTATTTTCCTGTTCAGATTCCTTTTGTCTTGACTCGTAATTAATCAACTGCGGCATTGTTGATTTTTGAGGTGTATTTAAAGAAGGAGAATGGGCGCCTTGTGAAGCTGAAAAAGTAATTTGGGGTTCCAACATATCCTTATTAAAATTTCCTTTTATTTCCTCTCCAGAAACTTCAGAGCTTGTTTTTAAAGGCTCATTAGGCCTAGCGATAGGTGTTAAGTTGTTTTGGGAATTCGATCCTTGAGAAAATCCCAATGAAAAAGCTTCTGGTGTTCGGCCAGTAAATAAGTGTTTTTGCGATGATAAGGAAATTTTTTGGTTGTTTTTAGTATTTTTTGCAGTGTTATCGTTTCCATCGTCATAAAAATCGTTAAGAGGTGGCGGTTTTTTAGCTTCTTCGGCAAGATTGTATTGAATTGATCTATAAATAATATTAATATTATTTAAACATTTGCTGTATTGAAAGATGATATAAAGAATGTAAATGATTCTTTAAGGGGTTTTTATTAATTAAGGAAATTGAAATAATTAAAAATTAAAAACATTATATGCTTATTTCTGTTAACTGATTTTGAATGCAACAGTTACAAAGATATATCTATCGTCGATTATAACGTCACGCATCAAAAATATGTAGAAAAATTACATTGATTTTATAACAAAAATCACTTCATGGCATCATTATTATCATCCTTAGAATTCATCACTAGTACAGTGCTGATCAACGGCAAAAGGGGTACCTTAGAATGATATAACGAAACAGTGCACGAGTCACCTATACACCTATACGTGGGCTTGGTTAAAGTAAATCATTCGATTTCTATGATTTGGATACACAATTGTACTTGTTCCACAATGTTTATTAAAGATGCCGTGAGGCGAAACAGTTCGGTTAAGAATTTGTGAAACAAGTACAAATGTCTATCCAAATCACATAAATGGTGCTGGAATTTCACGAAGAGACAAGAATCGCAAGTATAAATCATTTGAGCTACCATATTAAATTATAAAATACCTTTGTATAATCTCTGGAATCGGCGGTGCTACCGGCAAGTGATCACCAGTAGCTCGAAATCCATTTGAATCAGCAATATAATGCACAGTATATGTTCGTCCATTATCGCCAACATATGAATATGAACCTTCAACTATTTGAGCCTCTTTGTCTGTACCTAAATTTTCCATACGGCTGTGCTGCACATAGTGGGTTTGATCAGCTCCTAAGGCCCTGTAAGATAGAAAAGGGAATCAGACTTCTCATCAGTGTTGTAACTATCTCATCGTCATTTAGATATGATATATACTAATTCTATTTAAAAAAATATGTCTATTTCCTATGCCCTAAATTCATCTGTCCATTACACTTATCAAAGTGCACTACTGAAAGTAAGCCTCCCTATAGAATGCCTCATAAGGAGCATAGTTGCTATAGTTTCCACGCGTGGCTGGCGGATTTGTAACCGCAGTTTTTTATTTTGTAGTTGACAATATTGAGATGCTACTGCCCATAGCCTGATTTGTATACCTCTGTCGGATCTTACCAAACCTAGGTGACCTTACGGGGTATTGAATATTCTAAGATCTCCATTAAACGGTAGTATACGGAAGTAGGTAAATATAGTCATCTCTTAGGCTCTGCTCGTACTCTTTACACGTGGTAGAGCCATGTTGCAGCTTCATATTTTAGTAGTATAGTTGTAGCACGAATGGGACGGCTCGACCGGGGAAAAACCAAGTTCTCACAGAATACCAGCATAAAATAGCAGCTTAACACTGCTGTGTTGCGTATGGTGACTGTAGAGAACCGGAGACCCTTTTCACTGGAATTGAGACATTCCATCTTAATCCTCACGGCTGCCAACGCATCTGTATTTTGATTCATTATTGAGGATAGATGTAGATGTCTATGGGTCACAGCAACCACTTACCATCAGGTGGACTGTGTGCTCGTTGGTCACCCTATTATATAAAAAAAGAAACTCGTCAAATAAGTTATGTCAGAATTGCACCGTCTAAAACCTTATGGTGTTCCACCTTCATCTCAATTTAATAAGACCACGGGTACGCTTTCGCACAATACTGCGGTACCACTAGCGCCGCCTGTCCCATGTCCTTTCAAGAGGACAACCCGCGCCACTTCTTCTGTGGTAAGGTGCACTAGAACACTAGGGGCTCCGTCCTCTGTTGCCTCCGAATTGCGCTAGAAAAAACGAGCTCTCAGAAGCATCAACCTTTCAACCGATCACAGCATCGGATTTGGTCTGTGGATCTATCACCAACTAAGTTTCGAATTCACAATACCGACATCCTCGTTCTCGCAGCTCCAGGACCACCGCATCAAGGGTGTGATCCTGCCAGAGTCTCGGAGCCTTGTTTAGATAGGTATTATAAATAAAAATATTAAAAAGTGATTCTTGTAATACTTACTCGTAACTGAAGCTCCCATCTAAATCCATTTCATTAGATAGTCGAAGTATAGGTATTGCTGTTTCTGTCGTGGAATATATTAATATCGACTTTGGAGCAGAAACAAAGTGTTCATTACGAAATGATGCTTTTTGGTCAAGTTCTCGGTTCATTCCGTTTTCTGCTGAGACTAACACACTTCTGGTTTTTGCTTTTTCAGCTGGTTTTTGGTTTTGCAGGCTTGTAGATTCTTTAAATGTCGAGAATTGTCTTGGGAGTTTTGTATCTATTTTGACTTCAACTGGATGATTGTAATTAATCAAACTTGGAATTTCATTAACCGTCCTTTTCTCGACTTCTTGTACGTAACTTGATTTATTAGTCTGATCGTTAAAAATTTGGGAAGCAGGCGTTGGCGACGACACGTTAGTTTTAATACCGTCTTTATTTTTGTCGATATCAAATTTATCATCATAATTCATCGTTGAAGTTAATATGATTCCATATGGAGTAGTATATACATTTGGCATGTTTGTGATATATGATGAGGGCAGTTTAAATGGGAATTTATTCATATTATTTTGATCTAAATGTGAGTTAGATGTATAGAATTCTGGTGGTAAATAAATAGAACTATCTGATGCGAACATTGAATTTGGCACAGTATACTTTGGTAGAAAAGAATTTTGCTCTTGTTGCACTTTTTCTCCGCTTAAGTCAGTAACCAAATTTAAATAAATAAAAAAATACAGCTGAAACAAAGTGCACTTTTTTAATATCTGATTATTGACAATGACAATTACATCGGGTCAAAATAAAAATTAGCACGATCACATATTTTGTATTTTCTCAAAACACATACGACTCTCACTTACCAGCTTCATATTTCCTGAAGCTATGTAACTTATGTGTCTCGATATCGCGTCACTCTTTCACACCATTAGAAAATAGACTGGTAATGAAAATGAATTCCGCATATATTTATACGCACGCAAGATCGTGTTCAGGCATTCGTGAAAATCTTGCTTGCTCTTAATTTTGTTTTCTCCTTTGTTACTGGTTCTTCTTTATATTCACAATATCCCTTTGAATTCCTGTTCCATACCAAATTTGGAAAAACTGTACATACTATATAATGATGACTTAATGTCCAGGCCAATGTTTTATAATAATTAAAAATTAAAAATTTTGTACAGCCGACTTAAATATAAGTTATTAAAATTAACTCAAAAACTATTGGTCTGACCTTGATCAAATTTATATGGGACCACTTTCAAACAAAAAAGAATCATCGAAATTGGTTTATCCAGTAAAAAGTTATGAGGTAACACACATAAAAAAAAACAAAAGAAAATACAGTCGTATTGAGTACCGTCTCCTTTTTGGAAGTCGGCAGAAAATAGGTCACAATTTAATTATTTTACGGAATTTGGAGCATCACCTTATAGGTGTTATCCAGTTAATCTAACCTGATAAATATCTTGTAGTATTTATGTCAGCAGATGTATGTGAATGAATAATAAAAAAAGAGGATGAATGTTTGCTTTACTCGGCGTCATGCTTCATTCAACATCAACGACTTAACAGCGCAATGGCTAAGAATTTGGTTGTGGTGTTGTGAGCGGCGAGTTCGATTTCCGCATGGAAAAAGTACTATCATCTTCTCTATTTATAAAAATCAATTGCTGTCTGTTAACCTCGTTAAAACTAGAAAACGGCTCGAACGACTTAGATAAAAAAAATATTTGCGTTTGAATGTGTCTCTAGATGGTTTAGATTCACAATTAGACCCGGTATGTGGTGCTGTTTTTGAGATCCAAAAGTAACCCGCACGAAGCGAGGGATGATCGCTAGTATGTCATACAAATAAAAGTAATTGTTCCAAGTCTGACATTTAGGTATGTAAGACTCCTCCACGATACATAAGAAATTTCTGGCCTTTAATAAATTAAATAAAAAAAGATAAACATTCTATAGAATGCGTTCATTTTGAATTTTTCGCGGCCAGGTTGTAAAGTATCTTAAAGTTGACTTTGTCGCGAAATGGTATTTAATGAAATTTTACGCAAATCAATGACCAAACGTGAAGGGACAAATCGACAAACGTTGACATGCGATATTTGGAGATGCGATATGCGAGATTATTATAATTCAGTAATGATTGGCTATATCATGAGATGATTGCGTTTATTGAAATGGATGGACACTTTATGTTATAATCAATTTTAGGATCAGGTATATAAACATGGCAGCTTAGTGCGGTGCTAATTAGATTACAACTTAATAAATAACCCAATTATTTATAGAGGTGTGGGCCGGATTAAAAATCAGTACATAACTGAGGCCGGTCAATTTGGTGGTTAGTTTGCTCTCTTTTTATATTAGTTTAATACTGTTCTTTTTATAATACACATTTCTTAAATTCTGTTGTTTTTATCTTATACTTATTTTTTGTAAATAATTCTCTACCACGTATGAACTACACTACTAATATCTGCAGCATGGCTCTACCACGTATGAACGCGTATGTAATATTAAATTTTAAAAAAATGTCAAAAATAAGGATACTTGGAGAGTTTTATTTGGTGTTTCTTCCCTGGTCAGAGGAACCTTTTTCGAAACGGTAGTAGATTTAAAAAAGACATTTAACAAATGAAATTTTATTTACTTGGGTCATGGAAATAAATATATTTCAATTTAATTTTTTTCATTTCATTATAAATAATTATTCATATAGTTATTCTTATGTATAAACTATGTTAATAATTGTATAATAGTATCAGACATTCAGGTTTGTACTAAATGTTAATTTTCTAAGGGTTAGTCAAAACTTTTTATTACCCTTTTTGGTTCTAGGCTCTAGGCTCTCAGCTATTACAGAGCCTACCGCTTTTGTTTTGTCGTCGTAATTCAACGGAATAGTAATTTTAAATATGATGGGTAAAAATCGAAATATTTTTTTTAGCATTCTATGTTTTCATACTTTAATTGAGTAAACTTATTAAAATGATTTAGTTTCGTAATTATAAATGGTAAGTCACCAATGTGAGTATCGTAGGTAAAATGCTATGATGACAGAAATTTTACCTAATTTACATAAAACGATAATTTTATAAGCGAGTATTATATTCATATATCATAGCTCGATTTAGGTAATCAATATGTGATGGATTAAAATCAAATTAAATTTATTGTGCATTGATTCGGCACGAGCAAACCTAGTGCGATCACCTCACTAATGAAATTGTTACTTGAAATTTTAAATACTAACTTATTGTTGATAGGAGTGCTCGGCGGTAAAGAAAAACATCGTGAGGAAATCCGTAAAGTAATAGGCATCCTTTTGTTACAAAGAGGGTTTTAGGCGGCTAGGGTTTATGCGCCGTCCGCGCGCCCTGCCAAGTATTGAATTATTTTAATTTTACATTATCTCTTAAACTATGCGTCAAAATAACATGGTATAAAGAACAAAGTTTATCTTCATAAAATTGTGTTGATGATGAAGTAACTTTCGTTCTTAAGGATAAAATAGGCCATGCCTAATAATAACGCTTATAAATCACTTTTGAATTTTCAATATTTTTTGTCACAAAATACCTAATTATGGCTTATGTATAAGAAATAGACATATGGTATCACAGACGTTTTTTAGATGGAGTAAAGATCTATATTTTTCTAGAACATTGTATTTACGTATCCCTAACCATAACACCAGCGTATGCGGATAAATAATTTCGGGAGCGCTTTTTCTTCCGACTTGCTTAACAAATATCCATATTTAAGGCTAGCTGAGTGATGTAGCTTAATGCTAGATTTCCACATGAATCTGGCTATAATATACAAAAGAATTTTTCAAATTGGACTGGTAGTTCCAGAGATTAGCGCGTTTAAACAAACAAAAAAAAAACAAATAAATTCTTCCGCTTTATTATATTATAAGTATAGATCCTTTTGTTTTTCTTTTTAAATAACGTTACCCCCACACTAGGATTTTCTCCTCTATCGTGGAGCCAGTTTACAAATACAAATTGCACAAGGACAAACATCGAGACCTGGAACAATTATTAGTAGGCCATACAAATACTTGTTCCGTGCGGGATTCGAACCCGCTCCCCACAGCACAGCAACTCATTGCTAAGCCACTGCGCCGCGGAGCCGTCAACAACACCCCTGAATTATAACCATTTTAATAATAATTTAAAATTAAAAATTTTGTACAACCGACTTCAATATAAATTGTTAAGAATAACTCAATAACTATTGGTCAGACTGTGATCAAATTTATATGGGACCACATGAGCAGCACCACCTTTCAAATAAAAAAAGAATCATCGAAATCAGTTCACCCAGAAAAAAGTTATGAGGTAACACACATAAAAAACATTTAGTCGAATTGAGTACCTCCTACTTTTTGAATTCCGCACACAAAAATTTCTTCAAACACAAAATAGGATAGAATAGAATAGAATAGAATGATTTTTATTCAATATTGATTATTACATAATACTTATTGAAAGTATTTTTTTTATTTACCACTGGTTCGGAAAATACCTCTGTCATGGGAAGAACCAGCAAGAAACCCAGCGGGACTTTTTTAAACATAATTTCACTTAACAATAATTTTGTTTATAGAATTTTAAATGAATTTTCATAGAACCAGCATGGTGGCGATCGCCTTATTCCCAGGGGTTATTTTCTTTCATGTATTCCTTGATATAAACCTTGATATAATACCTTACCTTCCTTGATATAATACCCTTTTTGTACAGTTTTTCTTTAATAAAAGTTGCTTATTGACAAACTTTGAACATGTTTTGGGATTTTGTTGTAAAAGCGTATACATTGCCTCATAAATGAATTACTAATTCTATGGAGTCACACAAAAGAAGTTATGTCCGAACATATAAAAATATATAAGTACATACGAACGAATTAAGAACCTCCTTTTTTAAGAAACTTATTTAAAAGTTAACGAATATCTAGAACCAAATATCACACTGTGACAGTAAGGCCGCGTTCCGACGAAACGCACCCGCTACGCGCACGCCACGCGCGTCGGCACCCGCGTCTAACTCGCTTTGAAATTTGTTGCATATAATTTGAGTCTTATGACAAATCAATAAATCTGAAATTGTATAAAAAGCGCGGGCGTAGGGCATAGCGGGGAGGGTGCAGAGCGTGTGCGGGCCGAGCGCGGGGCTGGCGCGGAGCGGGAACGAGGCGGGCGGTGGCGTGTGCGAGGCGTGTGCGGCTGAACGTCGATAAATGTGACAATGCATCTGCATTTATTGAGGATGGATGTAGATGTCTATGGATCACAGCAATCACTTACTATCAGGTAGACTGTGTGCTCGTTTGTCACCAAATTCCATAAAAAACTTCCATTTTGTATGATCATGACACACTTTTCTCTCTCCTTTTTTACATCCATTTAAGTATCTACGCATATATGCTCGTCGTATAAGAATACATTATGCTCATCTATCATAATCATTACAGCCCTACACAAGTCTACTGCTGAATATAGGTCTCCCCCAAGGAATGCCACAAGGCACAGTCGCGACCCACCTACACTTCGCCTGCCGTTGCGAGGCTGCTTCTCGAGAACCTTTCTTCCCCATCAGTTGTCGGTTCTTCGAGCTATATGGCCAGGCCATTGCCACTTCAGCTTAGTAATCTGTCGGGCTATGTCAGTTACTCTGGTTCTACTGCAGATATCCTCATTTTTAAGTCTATACGCATACGCAGAGAAGCCCTGAGCATAGCCCTCTCCATAGCTCGCTGAGCGACCTAAAGCTTCTTTATATGGCCCGCAGTGTACGGACCACGTCTCAGATCCATAGGTCGTCACTGGCCACACTGGTTGAACAATCTTGTTTTGAGGTTTTAATATATACTTGACGAGAAGATGTGTCGTAATTTCCCGAACGCTGCCCAGCCTAGTTGAATCCGTTGATTGACCAACTTAACGTTTAGTCAGTGTGTCTCTCACCATTTGGCGATCGCTGTCAGTTTTCACCCTCGCGATCACTGAGACATCACTGAACAGTTGTCGTCTGGTTGTCGTAATGAAGTCAATCTCATTGTTTGTCGAACCGTCGTGGCTCGATTAGGTCCACTTTCTGTGGGGCCACTTCTGGTAGAAATAAATTAAATCTAAAGAATCATAAGGAGTCCCTCTTTCTCCATAAATTCAGCCAACTGCTGGCCCCTTGGGTTCCGTTGCCCTATCCCGCAATTCCCTATTTTCAGCTCACTGTTCTCTCTTGTTCCTAGTTTGCATTAAAGTCTCCCATTAACACCGTGTAGTGGGTTTGTAAGAATGCATGGATCTAGAGATATCCTCATATATTTTCTCCACCTCCTCATCGACGTGGGCCGAGGTTGGTGCGTAAACCTGTATGACCTTCAGCGAATACTGTTTGGTGATTCTGAGTATAAGGTACGCAACCCACGTCGACACACTCCCAATATTACAACGTTGTTAACGAGACACTTGCGGACTATAAATACGACACTTTCTTGGGACAGATGGTCGCATTCCCGGTGATAGATAAGTTGCCGGTTTCGAGGATCACCGTGTCCTCCTCTCTCTTCGGACTTCATATAATCCTATAATATCCCCGATCCAGATCTCTTCTCCCAGCTTCAGGATCTTCTCGTCAGTCCTCAGGGTGCGTGCGTTATATGTTGCTAGGTCGAGTCATCTTACGGGGCAACCGAACCTCCACCAGAGATTCTTAGCACCCCATGCCCCGGCGTTACCATGGTCGCCACTGTAGCCAGGAATAGCGGAGTCGCCGGGAACAGTGGGCCGTCGTTTTGTAGCTCTCGTAATCGGGGGTATATTTCCATAGGTGCCACGCTTGGTGAGCGGGTTGGCAACCGCAGATTTTATTGTTTTCTGCTGTTATCAGAAAGATTTTGCTACCCATCGTCTGCCTCAGTTTCCCTCTGTCGCCTCTTACGACACAGACGGGACGATGTGTGGTAGTGGGTATTCTTACTCGCCACTACACGGCCCATCTCAACATATACATAAAATTGAAGTGTCTGTCTGTGATATTGAAATAACTGGTTTCTATTAATCTCGGGGGGACATAAATAACCATTTAAAAAAATTGTATGTCTGTCTGTCCGCGCTAATCTTCGGAATGGCTGAGCTGATTGCGATGAAACCTTACGAACAAATAGATAGACGCCAAGAAGGACGTAGGCTATATTGCATGCCGTAAGCGCTAAACGCGTCGGTATGTTCTATTAGGGCCTAAAAATTAGGATTCCAACGTTTCGTCGCATGAAATCATATCTAGCAAATATTTTATCAAACACTTAAAGTTATATTTAAAAAAAATCTGATTATCTTTAGTCTAAATAACGCCACATTAATAGATCCAATCCAGGCGAAGCCGGGGCGATTTGCTGGTCTTCAGTTTATTGTCAACTTCCGTCTAGGGCGTCCCTAACTTAGTCTGCCATTTCCTTCTGCAACTCTTTCAAAACTTATAAACTTCCGAAACATTACTTTCGTAATCCTGGCGGTCTTGTAAACTATATTTTCCTTTTCTTATTGCAAAATCTTTTTCCCTATCATTTAAAGTCATATCTAACATTTACACAGGAATTAATTTTATCCTCATGATTCTGCCATTTCCAATTTTAACTACCATAAATTATTGTGACTTGCACAGTAATTGGCTAACACAGTATTGTAAAGTGCCATATATGTGCCATTTTTGACACATTCTGTCTTTCCACAACAAAGTGAAGAGGCCCTTTACCAAGAATAGGCAATGAAAATCTAATAAAAAAGCTTAATGGTTATAATATAAAAAATGTACCCAATTGCATACCTTTAATGATGCAAGTTTTGTAATATTCCAAGTCGTTGCCCTTTCAAACTGGTTATACTGAAATTGTTGATACAAGGTCTCAGTCCTAAAATTTAAATGTTCTTTTTTGTCAGAATATTGTCTCCTTTTTATCTTATCTTATATTTCAGCGACTGTAACTACGAAACAAAAAAGGCTTAATATGAAGAGGTTCCCAATTAGAGTGCATTTTCTTTTTCAATGCTTGCGACAATAACTTTGGAAATCAAGGTTAGTTTACCGATATAGCTAAGTTTTTACCGATAATACTATACTTACAGTTATGTACCATATAAATTTCAACCAGGTTGCTTGATTATTACGGTCAGTTTCTGAATGTTTATCTCTTTTGTTTAGTGTATTTGTTATTCGTGACTAGAACTTAAAATAAAATTACATTTATGTTACATTATATTTATTTCATTTAAATAAAAGCAAATCACACGCATCTTTGTCACATACAATCTTAATTTAAATTAATAAGCACTTACACACAGCAATCGAGTTCACAATTATTATTATCGTGAAAAAGATAGCTGGTTCGTCAGCGATTTATTGAGTTGTCGATATTTAAAGATATGGATTATATTACGCCATGTAATATATGCACTCATATAGAAAATATCTAACTTTTATTTTAATTTGTAACAAAAATCAAAATAATCACAGTAACCATGTTAGCTTTATGATTCGCATAGAAATATATCAATCTCATTATCACATAAAAATGTCATTTAACTTTAATACATAATGCCCGTTTCATGATACCTTTATGTACATCAACTATTTTCCATAAGAAGGGTAGTTTGCTGGTGGGTAGTAAGTCTGTTGTTGTTGCTGAGTTTGTTGCGGATAGTATGTTTGCTGTTGTTGATTCTGTTGTTGGGGATAATATGTGTTTTGAGGTTGCTGAGGGTAAACTGTTTGTTGAGGTTTCTGTGGTACTTGAGGTTGAACCGGTTTTTGATTTTGCGGGGGGTAATAACCCTGTTGAGGATTCTGAGTTTGTTGAGGGTTATAACCTTGTTGAGGGTATTGGGTTTGTGGTGGGTAGTAACCTTGCTGGGGTTTTTGAGTTGGTTTATTTTGTTGAGGTTTATTTTTCTCTGCCTCAGCTTTTGCCGCTTCTTCTTTGGCGTTCTGTTCTATTGCTCTGCAAATAAAAAGAGATAAAATAAACAATAAATCAAATGAACCTTCTTTTAACTTTACCTTAGGTTTTTGTTGCATATGAGTTCCTTATTAAGTTGGTAATTTATTTATTATTTGGTTTTTATTATTATGGTACTTATTTACTCAACTTTAAAAACGATCAAAAATTTATAGAGATTGTTTCGGATTTGGGGATCTGTGCATGTGCAATTGACACATTTTTTTATATAACGAGGGTGACAAACGAGTACACAGTCCACCTACTGGTAAGTGTATGCTGTGGCCATTAGACATCTACATTTGTCCTCCATACATCTATTATTAGAATAAGAAGGTCAGAAGGATAACTATGATGAAAAGGGTCTCTTTTTCGTCATTAGTACAATCACCATACGAACCACAGCAGCATTAAGCTGCTATTTTGCTGGTATAAGAGAGTGTGTTACTTCCCAGGTCGAGCCGATCAATTTGTGCTACAACCATAATATGGCTGTAGCGAGGCTCTACCACATACGTAAACATATAAAACAACTCTACATATACATTTAATATAACTCTACTCTAGAAAGTTCTTTTTACGCTAAGAGTTAGTAGGAGAAATTATGAGTTACAAATAAATTAGAATTGAAGTGAATGTTAACCTTAAAAACTATCTAACCAGAAAACGAACTATTTATGTTTATTAACAAAAATGGTTGATTTCGCGGTTTTTATTCTTATATGTATTGAAATGAATATATTTTATAGCTTCTTTAAACTGACATTTAATCATTGTATATAAGTTACAGTCTATATACGTCCTACTGCTGGATACAGGCCTCCTCTGAGCGAGTTTTAGGACACGGAAATGTCCGCCGCGTTGCCCCAATGCGTGTTGGCGAACGTCACATGTCTTCGAAATATTTTTTTTATTTCTCAGATATGCTGGTTTCCTACGAGCACGTGGTTAATCAGCACTTAAAATTGCAACTAACAATTTAATTGGTGCCGGCGGGGAATGGAGTGGTAATTAATACGATACTTACGCCTGAATCGCTGGTGGTACTGGAGGAGGTGTTGGAAGATGATCTCCCGTAGCATGGTAGCCAGTGTCGTCAGCCCAGTATGTAACGGTGTAAACTTTTCCGTTACTGTCAGTGAAAGAATACCATCCTTTTTTCACGATGCTCTCGCTGTCAGTATTGTAATTTGTAAAATAACCTTGTTCACCGACATGAGTGCCGTCTCCGATCTCATATCTGCGGATACACCATTTTATGCTGTACTTTATGACTATACGATGCGTAGGATTGAGGAAACAAATTTCATAGAAAAAATGGATAAAACGGGGTCATTATTTACGTAAACAGTTATATGTTGAAGTGACTGCTTTTATAGATATACTGCAAAATTTGGTTGTTTGTCGAGATTTTTATGATACAGTTAAATTGCTACTAATATAACCGGATTTCTGTTAGTTTAAATCAAAATTAATTGAATAATTTGGTAACCGTTAAAATCATAAAAATATTTTGTCTATATACTGTTCAAATTTGGACATTTACATTTACTCCGGTATTTTGAGCCAAAACATAACAAATATCAAATAATTTTTAATATACCTACAATCTATTATTATAAAAATATATTTGCCCGTTCAAAATATAAATATGTTTGAACTGCTTACTCATATTTGTAGCTGCCATTATCTCCAAAAGATTGTTCATTTTTTATCACCGGCACTGATGTTGTTGTTGACGTTGTCGGAGTCTGCGGTTGCTGGTTGTTCCAGTTATTCCAATTGTTGTTATTGTTGTTCCAGTTGTTTTGGGGAGGTACATAGTTATTTTGTGGAGGTACATAGTTGTTTTGCGGTTTGGTCCATGTATTTTGGGGTGGATCATTTTGAATGGGTACGTAGCTAGGTGATGGAGGCACATAATTATTACTACCTGATGGTTGTACGGTACTTTGCGATGGAATATAATTATTTACAGAGGATGGCGGGGTACTTTGCGACGGCACATAATTACTGGGCGAGGGATTCCAAGGCCTTGGCGGCGTTTGAGTGGGAGGCACATAGTAAGCGGGCGTCACTGGGGGTGAATAATATTGGGCGTAATTGTTACGTGCACTTGATTGTGCAGCAAATTGATCTACATTTAACTGTTCTGTAGCTGCTGCTTCTAGATCTTCCAGTTTATTTGTTTCTAATGTGGCAGCATGGGCGAGCGCCAAAACGGCGGCTAAAGTGCAGACCTATTATGAAAAAAAAGTAGATATTATTGTAAATTTTTCCAATTATTTTTATAAGATGTTATTAAGAAAATACTGGAGTTAACTAAATTGATATTTATTTAAACGTAATTTTATGAGCACGGTAAGTATATTATTTATAAAGGTAAAAATATTTTCTTTAAAGTAACGAAGAAGTTTTTAAAAATGATGTTAGCGTTTGTGGCGATTTTTCTTGGTCATTTTCCATCAAAGGTAAACTTTTTTTAATTTTTTTTGGCAAGGTATAATTGCACTGTTCTTTTTTATATCTATCGTTGCGACTTGAGGATGTGTAGGTTGTGTCAGAGATGAGGGTCTAAAACGATATTTTAAGATGTTATGGGTGTTCAGTCCGGAACACAGAACATCTATATAAGCGTCGCAAACTACCTAATATATTTTTTAATTTTTTTTTTTGCAAATATTTCTCAAAATACAATATAAGAGCAGTGAATTTAAAATATATGTATATTACTCTGTAAACTGTCGTTAAAAGTTATAAATCCTATTATGATATGATATTAATACTTAATAATCTCTACTCTACAATTGTGATAACACGAAATAAACGCATGTCAAAAAATAAATTTCTAGCTATTTGTTATGTAAATAATGAAAAAAAAAAATCATGTATATCAAATATTTAAACATTTAGATAATGCTTATTACGTATGAGAACAATACAAAATCTTAAAAGAACTTTTAAAACACAAAACCATGGTCGTATTGAAGTATATTTTAACTTACTTCACGTAAAACACTTGTACACGCTTTAAAACAAAATTTAATAAGCCCAAAACTTTAAGGAAATGTAAAAAAAGTTAACACGATTTTTTTGTAAATTTCAAGGACTCACCAGCTTCATCTTTGTGTCCTTCTGAGACCGTAGTCTGCTCGATACTGTGACCACAAGGGGTCGCTCCACATTTTATAGGAAACATCCTGCGTCCGAAGACGCATGCACATTTTTGCGTATGTGCTGAGCAAAACAATGACCTCGGTTTTTGAGGCCGTATCTGATTAATAATTCGAATTAGGGAGAGTGTTTTCGGCTAACAGACGAAGTAAAAGTATTTTTATTTTATTCCTGGGAGTTATTTTAATTCTTGAAATAAAGTATTTAAATAAAATTATTTTAATTCTTGAAATAAATAAAAACAGTATTTAGGAAATTTGTCGTAAGCTAGTAAGTAAGGTTATGTTTACCTCCTTATTTAATAAAATGGTTATACATCTCTTAAATATTTTTGGAACCGTGAAATTTTATTTTAGCAATTTTATCAATATCGTAAACAACAAAGTTCACGCTAAAAAAACTAAACGGATGTATTTGTAATTATGCAGGGTTATATTGTTTCATGATTTAAGACGTAAGTTGTCCATGCTGGGCTGGGATTAATCTCGATTCTCCACAGTTTCCTTTCCTAGGCGAATTCCACGCAAGCGAATCCTCGGAAAATAGTCATACGTCAGCTTCGCTAAAAGGGCTAAAGTATTTAATGTAAACTTAGCAGACATACGTGGTAGAGCTATGCTGTACCTATATTAGTAGTATAGTTGTAATATGAATGGGTCGGCTCGACCGGGGAAGGACCACGCTCTCACACAATACCAGCGTAAAATGGCAGCTTCACACTGCTGTGTTCCGTATGTTGAGTGTAAAGAACCGGAGACTCATTTTACTGGAAAAGAAGCATTCCATCTTAGTCCTCACGGGTGACGACGCATCTGCATTTTGATTCTTTATTGAGGATAAATGTAGATGTCTATGAGTCACAGCAACCACTTACCATCAGGTGGACTGTGTGCTCGTTTGTCACCCTACCCTATAAAAAAAATAAAAGAGAGGTCCTATCTACATCTCTTTTTCCTAGGCGAGTTCTACGCTATCGTGGCCGCGGGCAATAGCTTTAGCCACAAAGAAATATTTTCACATGTACGTTTAAATATTAAAGGTGTATTTTTATCTTCATCGCCTTCTAAGAGTCCACTGCTGAACATGAGCGTCTTCCGTTTCAGAGAGAATTTACATTAACCGTCGACGATCGCGGTATCAGATGTCCCACACCTATGTCGCTGCTGCCCTCGCCAGTCGGGATCTCTAATACATATTGTTAATCTATGGTCTACATATTATACGTCTGCCGTAACAAAATGGTTATACTATCAGCTATCGGAAGCTATGGCATGTTTCTGGCATTTCCAATTGTTCGGAATAACGCAACTCTGCAGCAACGTCCACGAGAGCAGTTCCCAGAATATACTTATATATTTTTGTCCGTTATATAACTATTATAATTCCTTCTGTTATAAGAAGATAGATGTTATGTTTATCCTGTTAAGAATCAAAATGCAGAAGCATCGTCACCACTGAGGGCTAAGATGGAATGTCTCTTTACTAGTAAATAGGGTCTCCAGTTCTTGTCACTCTCCATATATCTCTCCATATACATAGCGGGATTGTGCTGTTATATCACGCTAGTATTTGTAGTATCTTTTTTTATAGGATAAAGGTGACAAGCGAGCACACAGTCCACCTGATGGTAAGTGGTCACTGTGGCTCATAGACATCTACATCTATCCTCGTTTGCCAATCAAAATGCAGATGCGTTGTCAGCCATGAGGGCTAAGATGGAATGCTTCTTTCCAGTAAAAAGGGTCTTCGGTTCTCTACACTCACTATACGAAACACAGCAGCATTAAGCTGATATTTTACACTAGTATTCTGTGTGAGCATGGTCTTTCCTCGATCGAGCCGACCCATTCGTGTGGCATCTTGGCTAAGCTCTATCAAAGACCCTAGCACGGTTTAAGCTGTATGGCCTTCAAACTGGTGTCTGTAAGGAAAGTAAGGAATTATCGTCATTTGTTGGATACCCGTAACGTATCCGGTTAATATTATGTTCTTCAGACCTAATTTCGTTTACGGCGGTAATGTCTTAACGAAGACTACCATTCTGTGCAGGATAGGATCATAGTGTTTGAGTGTATGCGCAAGCACAGGTGCATTCTCTATGAATAAATAGAAGTTGTCAAGTATATTTTGCCCATTATAAAACAATTTACAATAAGCAAAGTCTGCGGGCTTATTCACAACATAATTAGTAAATCCAGAAGTAAAAATTCATGTTAGTATATTTTAACTTTTCATCTTGAAGCGCAACATTACTTAACATCAAAGGCTTGTGGTCAAACGGCGTAAAAATGACGACAACCTACGAATAAAAAATGAAATATTGAAAAATATATGAAATAAATGAAAATCAGCTTTGTTAAATATTTTATGACGACTTTATCACCCTTAAACTTATGAGATTAGCTATGTGATATTTAAATAGCTTTTATCGCATTACGTCTATTAGTGTCATTAGTGAACACCACACACATTTAAAACCCAATTAGCAAAATAAAATTTTTTTGATGGTCTGGGGTGTTTAAAGATATTTAATTGTAAAAAAAAAACAATTTAAAATTTGAATTATTGAATGATCAATTTTCATTCAATAATTCAAATTTTAAAATTAATTATTTAAAAAAAATGTATTTATATAATAATGATATAATTGTGTTTTTCTTGTGTTATATTGGGGTATCAATAGAGATTATGCTTTCATTCATTTCATTTCTATTTGTGTAATAAATATATTCGGGCAATAATTCTGAACTTAATTAATTAAAACTTTAATTACCTACATATATGTTTTGAATTTTAATGTTAATATGCTTAAAATTAAGTTTGCATTAGCGTTATTTAGTTAAACAATTAATATTTCTGATACGATGATGAACGTATGAATCAGCCAACAGGTTTTTACCTTTGTAACGGTGTAAAAAACCTGAGCGGGCCAAGTTAGGTCGAGCTTTAGGGTGCGTTTCCACTGAAGCGGGTACGAACAGATATATTCCACCTCCTATCAGTAAAACTCTATTTGTTCTCAATGGAGAACATGTGACGAATATGTTGGCGTGTATAACAAACTAGCGCCCTTAAATAACACTGCCTCAATAGCTGTAGCTACTATATATACTATCTTATAAGATGTAGCAGCTAATATAACTGAGTGGCGACCCCTTGAGTTGTATGCTATACGAGTCTACGCTGTACACACCACCGAAAGCTTTCAAATTCAAATCAAATTTTATTTATTTGTGAATACAGGTAATGGGACAGAATAGATCTTTAAAATAATGATGTTCGCTGCATTCAACCCTTAGGTATACAAATATTATAGTTACAATTATATTTATAATTAAAATTATATCTGTTACATTTCCACAATTAAATTATTTAATTATATTATTTTTATTATAATTATATTAGAATGTTTAAAAATGATGTAATTATTAATCTCTATTCAGAAATTAGTGTAGAAACTGAGTGACGAGGGTTGGGTGAGGCGTTCGGCGCGTATGAGATATATACTTTGGAGTATATACTTTGGATTATTCCAAAGTGCATGCTTGTCACTGATCACTGTACTGAATGGTGACCACTCAAAATGTGTACCGAACGCGCTGTTTCACTGCACACCATGCTGAATGCTAATTCATAGAAGTATATATTGTTATGTACTTACTATATCTTCCCTCCGTTCGTTATTTTTGGTGCTGCATCCACTATATTTTTTAAATTGTATTTTCATTGACACTCTATTTATGAAATCGAAGCGTCAACAAGGTGGGTTTTGCAAATAACTAATTGTTGTTTAATCCTGCATATTTCTTTCCTCTCGGGTCCTCGTCGTTTCAGTGGAAACGCGCCCTTAAGTCGTCAGTATTGCCACTTTGAATAGCCGTACTAATACGACGCGCGAAATATTACTTTCGGCAGTTAATGGCGTTAACTCTTAATAATCTGCTAATACTTTAAAAAAGTCAACTTCTCATAAATGGATTGAGGTGAAATAATCCGGGCCTTGTGAGCCTAAGGGAAATTAAAATTATCTACCTTTGATTTCTTGCGGGAGTCACTCTTAATTGGCTTTATTTTAAATTTTCATTCGACGATCGTGTCGTTTAATAGTCGAATCTGGCTGGATCCAGTGAGTTTGGAGTTGGAATTTCCATCCATCCATCGTTTTTTATAATTTTGAGTC
Organism: Parnassius glacialis; assembly: GCA_033319125.1. Classification (NCBI taxonomy): domain Eukaryota; kingdom Metazoa; phylum Arthropoda; class Insecta; order Lepidoptera; family Papilionidae; genus Parnassius; species Parnassius glacialis. Next base: position 26,901,295 of record JAVANC010000028.1, on the reverse strand, counting down.
GTTATGAGGAAGATGCTGCTACCTATTTCCTGTTTCCGTTTCCCTCTGTTATCTCCTACGACACCCACGGGACGCTGCTACACGAGCTTGAATCTTAGCTGGAGCCAACATTTTCGTGAAAACACAAATTGTTGGTCCTCGGAACGGAAGTGCGATTGTGTAACTCTGGTGAGCATCGCCGTTGGCTTCGTTCAAATCGATAAAGTGTGATTTCGTTGTACTGTTTATCAATATCGATTGATAAGCCTATAGTTTTTAAATATATTGGTAAATCCAATTGGGCATACCTTAAGCGCATTAAAAAAATTACGTATAACATGATTATACGGAATTTTTAAAGTAGTTTAAATACAGTTCGACAGCACTATCGGCTTCAACGTCCTCGAAAACCATGAAAATGACACCCGTGATGAAAAAATTGATACCTATTGCAGCCGCCATCTTGGATTTACATTTCGACAATCCTATCGGCTTCAACTCTCTCGAAAACCATGAAAATGACACCCATGATGAAAAAATTGATACCTACTGCAGCCGCCATCTTGGATTTACATTTCGACAGCACTATCGGCTTCAACACCCTCGAAAACCATGAAAATGACACCCAAGATAAAAAAATTGGTACCTACTTCAGCTGCCATCTTGGATTTACATTTCGACAGCACTATCGGCTTCAACACCCTCGAAACTCATGAATATGACACCCATGATGAAAAAATTAATACCCATTGCAGCCGCCACCTTGGATATACATTTCGACAACCCTATCGGCTTCAATTCTCTCGAAAACCATGAAAATGACACCCATGATGAAAAAATTGATACCTAATTCAGCCGCCATCTTGTATTTACATTTAGACCGCACTATCGGCTTCAACTCTATCGAAAACCATGAAAATGACACCCAAGATGAAAAAATTTATATCTATTGCAGCCGCCATCTTGGATTTACATTTCGACAGCACTATCGGCTTCAACACCCTCGAAAACCATCAAAATGACACCCATGATGAAAAAATTGATACCTGTTGCAGCCGCCATCTTGGATTTACATTTCGACAGCACTATCGGCTTCAACACCCTCGAAAACCATGAAAATGACACCCAAGATGAAAAAATTTATACCTATTGCAGCCACCACCTTGGATTTACATTTCGACAGCACTATCGGCTTCAGAACCCTCGAAAACCATAAAAATGACACCCATGATGAAAAAATTGATACCTATTGCGGCCGCCATCTTGGATTTACATTTCGACAACCCTATCGGTTTCAACACCCTCGAAAACCATGAAAATGTCACCCATTACAAAAAAAATTATGCTACTTGCTTTTAGTACGTACTACTATTATTTATTCTGTGCTTTTAAATATTGTAATAAAAAATGTCTTATTATTATTATAATTAAGTATTTAAGAAATTTGGTTATTCGAATATTGTGTATTTGTACAGCAATCTTTGTGAGCCGCTGCAAACAACCGATACAATGTCCACTCACGAAGGTGACTGCAGCAAGACTGAAGCCAAACCAGTGGCATAACAGTCCATACTATAATTTTTCTTAGAGGTATTATTATGTCATGACAGTTTGTCCATGTTGCAGTAGATGTCGCTTTTTTAAATTTAGCCATGCTAGGCTAATTTAGAATCAAACAAATTAATGAATAGTTTAAAATACAATCGAACCTTGCTAACTTACTATTTTGTTACAAAACAAATTTGTAAGTAAATTTTCAGAATAATTTATTTATTTTACATTATTCCCTATATATAATGTACTCTGTGAGCCAAACTAAACTACTCATTACTACTCTGTGGCTGTAGCTTCCCATTTACAGAATTAATTTGTATACGAGGCTAACAAATCAACGAAAATTTCGCCATTTTGGAGCCGAAAAAAATTAATTATAGCTAAACAAAACAAAACTACACTGCCATTTACATTCAGTGGCTTCCCACATGATCGATGAAGAGATTAAAAAATAGATTGAGTTAAACAATTAATATTTTGAAAAGTTATTGTGTTTACAAGCCACAGGGACATGATAAATCCACACCATAAGCCACTAAAACCCTTTTTTTATTTAAAAATAGCAATTAATCGATTTTAAAAAATTATTAATAAGTTCAACAATCATTTATCTTTCTAACAATGTGCTTTTTATATCATTTATATGTATAATATGATTGCTAGATACGATTTTATTCGATAAAATGTTGGAATCTTAATTTTTAGGCGATAGTAGAACACACCTTGCGCTTTCGCTTAAGGTATGCAATATTACAAGCTTTTTATCAACTTGCTTTCTTCGTGTGTCTTGCCGGCCTAAAAGTTGTAATCAATTTTTGAAGCCCTTATTGACATCCGATTTAGCTGAAATTCGGTATGTATTTTAGCCTAGTCTTTAGGGTTCTTTTTTCGAATTGTGCAAGCAGCTATGCAGGTCTTTTTTATAGAATAATGGTGACAAACGAGCACACACTCCACCTGATGGCAAGTGGTTGTTGTGGCCCATAGATATCTACATCTATCTTCGTTTGCGAATTAAAATGCAGATGCGTTTTTAACCGTGAGGACTAAGATGGAATGCCTCTTTTCCAGTAAAAAGGGTCTCCGGTGCTCTACATTCACCATACAAAACACATCAGCATTAAGCTGCTATTTTATGTTGGTATTCTGTGAGAGCGTGGTCAATCCCCGGCCGAGCCGACCCTTTCTTGCTACAACTATACTATAACACGTATGAAACCTAGAAAGACTAGTATCACTGCGACCTGTAAGATCTATTATGATCGCTGCTATGGCTATAAATCTATGCTAAGCCCTGTTTCAATAAATTGAATGAGTTGCTTAGCTGTGAGCAATTTCACTACTTCACTTTGTGTTTTTAAAGGCTAAATTTATTTATATCCTACTAATCCATATATTTTTATAGTAATAATAATAATTATTATTCGCCGTATAGCTGCGGCGTAAGACAATCCGCTATCCCTTACTATCCCGTGGGTGTCGTAAGAGACAACACGGGGAAATGAAACTGATGCTCAGCAGCACTTCCTGATAGCACTTCAAAATAATAAAAAACTGCGGTCGCTAACCTTCCTACCCTATTATTGATTTAACGTTAAAGTTAGAGCCTATACATGGCCCACTACTGGGCACAAGGCACAGGCCTCCTCTGATCTCTGAGAGAGTATACAATTTGTATACATTAGTATTGATAAATATGCTTAAATAAGTTTGATAAAAATTGTAAAAGACTTTGTCGAAGTTATACATGCCTTTTTATCATATTAGAACGACATGTAAATTAGTAGTTGATGTTATAATAAGCTTCTGGACACCTCCAACCGACTTTAGACAACGAATGCCATTTGAACGTTAGGTTTTTTGCACACCTACACGACGCACTTGTAAATTTCTTCTTCATGTTTCTTCATGTTTTTTTCTTCATGTTTTTTTTGTTTTATTTAAGAAGAACGTTACCTCCACACTAGGATTTTCTCCTGTATCGTGGAGGCAGCTTACATACATAAATTCGACAAGGACAAACATCCAGACCCAGAACAATTATTTGTAGGCCATACAAATACTTGTTCCGTGCGGGATTCGAACCGGCGGCCCTTAACGCAGCAACTCATTGCTAAGTCACTGCGCCACAGTGCAGGCAAGTAGACTTGAAGTTAGCATTACAAAGTACAAAGTCAGTTTGACAGTGCAGGTATGGTACACAAGTAAGTACATTCAAAATACGATTTAATAATTGAGTATTTTATTATATAAAGTTGGTTAAAAAGCCTTATATTATTTGCTTTTAGAATGTGTATAATTTTAAAATGAATGAATAAGATTTCACGAAATATTTTTTAAAGGCGATAATTATTATTGATGTAACTTTAAATTACATTAAGTTTCTGACGTATTTTTATTGTACTAAAAGCAAATTCTAAGAAGACGGCATTTGTACAATACACTACAAATGAAGCACATAATTCGATTTGGTGTTTATCTTAACCTTAAGTGGATTTATATCTCTGCAATAAAACAAGGGTTCACATCAAGGATGAAACCATTAATTCTTTGCGTGAGACGTTTCTAAATTCATTTCGATAAAGCTAAAATATGGTAGTTACTGTAACAAATGACATGAAGTCATAATAACTTATAATACAAAGTAAGAAATGGAGAATAAAAAATCCCACATTATTTGAGATGTACTTCACATTCATTATTTCTTATAGTTAAAAAAAAAAACGTAATCCCAAAACATTTTTTGGATCACAAGCCAACACACAGTTTACCTAATGGTAAGTGGATACTGTGGCCCATAGACATCTACATCTATCCTGTATTAAAAATCAAAACGTAGATGCGTAGCTCTCTTGGAGACTAAGATGATATGTCTTGTTATCGGTAAAAAGGGTCTAACATTAACATCATTGATAGCTTAATTCGACATAAAGCTCCCGTGGCAGTTGACGAACTGGAAGTAAATTGAGTCCTGTGGCTGAGATTCAGAAAAACTAAGTTAATGTTCGAAGACCAGCGATTTTTCCGGACCGATAACGCATCAGGCCGGCAACGCATCGGCGATTCCCCTGGTGTGCTCGTTTGCCCCCTCTCCTATAAAAAAAAAGACGGAGTTTTATTTCCCTTTAAGCAAACACAAAATACCTAGCAAACGCAAGTATAGATTCCGTTTTAAAGAGAATGAATAAATACATCATTAAAACAGACTGTTTTAAAAGTCATAAATCTGCATTACTCCGGGGAAATTGCCAACAATTTCCAATTACATTTTTTTATAGGGTAGTCCGCCTGATGGTAAGTGGTTGCTGTGACCCATAGACATCTACGCGTTGTCACCTGTGAGCACTAAGATGGAATGTCTCATTTCTAGTAAAAAGGGTCTCCGGTTATCTACACTCACCATACGAAACACAGCAGCGTTAAGCTGCTATTATACATTGGTATTCTGTGAGAGCGTGGTCCTTCCCCGGTCGAGCCGACCCATTCGTGCTGCAACTATAACAGTAATATAGCTGCAGCATGGCTCTACCACGTATAAAAGCCCCCACTGTTCTCTGATCGAGTTCGCTATACACTGATAAGCTCCAAATTTATAATAGTAATTTTTGAGTACATCACTGAACAATGAAGAATGATAGTTCAGTTACCGGTAGGTGTGTTATCCTTTTCGATTTTGTACATGTATGTTATGGAATATTAATTTTAAAAATGATAAAAAAGAGGATAAGAGTTTTGGTCGTCGTTCTTTTCCAGTCAGGGGAACCTCATTTCGATGCGGTAGAAAATTTGATTTTTTTTTATTTGAGTAACGTTACATCATGTTCTTCGTCGAAGCAATAAATATATGTACTCATTTCATTTCATTTCTTCAATATCGATCTTAGGTGTTAGGCGAAAATCATGGTGTTGTATATGTTTATTGGTGATAGCTGGTAGATAATGTGGAGTCGAAACATAGTTATACCAAATTTAAGTTGCATTACAATTTCACATCGCCATAAAAGAAATCGTCACAAATCAGCCAATTACTCGGCATCCATAGTAAAAAAAAAACCCAATTAAAATGTTAGAATCTTAAACTCTTGTCTTTTATTTTCCATAAAACAGCTTGGCAAAGTCTCTGTTTTTGTTAGCTGTGTGAGTACTTAGCTAATCTCGGCTAATCTGGGTACTGGGTAATTTTTTTTACGTGGTAGAGCCATGCTGCAGCTATATTAGTAGTATAGTTGTAGCACGAATGGGTCGGCTCGACCGGGGAAGGACACACTCTCACAGAATACCAACGTAAAATGGCAGTTTGACACTGCTGTGTTCCGTATGGTGAGTGTAGAGAACCGGAGACCCATTTTACTGGAAAAGAGGCCACAGAGTAAAGAAGTTCTTTACTCATGTGAAGAGGCATTCCAACTTAGTCCTCACGGGTGACGACGCATTTGCATTATGATTCTTTATTGAGGATAAATGTAGATGTCTATGGGTCACAACAACCACTTACCATCAGGTGGACTGTGAACCCGTTTGTTACCTATTCCTATAAAAAAAACCTAGGTAGAGGAAGAGAGGTTCTCGAGTTGCAGAGGTAGCTCAGGAGCGTGCTTTGTGACATTCCTTGGGTGAGGCTTATGTTCAGCTTTGGACTTGTGAATGATGATGATGATAAATAAGGTTATGTAATTACATAAAATATGAGTTAAGTGCATAAGTATGTATAAAATAAATATTCATAATCTATTGATCAGTAAATGCAAGTACTTATATGTAAATGTTTGCTTTAGTAGAAAAACTATATAACAGAAATTTCATTGAATGGGTCTCATGAGTCATGTACTAACAAAGAGAGGTTCATTGTCTATGTCTTGTATTTATTTAAATAATATAAAAGCGTTAAATTAACAAATCAAAATCAAGTGCTTGCCAATTAACCGTAAGAAATAAACGGTATTGGGTTGTAAAGAATAACGGTGTTATTTAAACTGAGGACCTGTCATTGAGGAATGTTTAGTGTTACTTTACATAGAAAGTCGTGGCAGCTCTGGGTCTAAATACCGGCCGTAAATTTCGTTCGATCCCCGCCGCCAGCAAAGAAGATTTGAATTGAAATTTGAAAAATGATTCCTTCATTGCTGAGAACGTGATAAATCATAGCGAGAAAACCAGCATGACTTCCGACTTCCCTCTTTGACTTGACGTCCTCCAAAAAACTTTGGAGCAGCTAGGGGGACTAATTTTTTTTATTGATTAAGGGTGACAAACGAGCGCGCAGTCCACCTCATGGTAAGGGTATACTGTGGCCTGTAGACATCTATATCAATCCTCAATTAAGAATTAAAAGGCAGAAAAGTTTTCATTCCTGGGGATTAAGATCAAGTGAAAAGGGTATGCAGTTCCTTGTATTCACCATACGAAACACAGCAGTATGAAGCTGCTTTTTTACGCTGATATTCTGTGAGAGTGTGGTCCTTCCCCGTTTGAGACGGTCGTCATTCGTAATACAACCATAATATAACTGCAGTGTTGCCCTACGTATGAATTGCATCATAACCCTCTCAGAAATGAGAAGAGGTCTGTACGTAGCAATGGGATACGTATAAACTCTGTAACTGTAATATTTCGAGGGCATGTAAAGTGCGCCATCACTCTTTGGGGTAGTGCTGCTCCAGCCTTTCTCAGAAATGAGAGATATAAAGCAGAATTACAGTTGTAATGTATTTTAATAAATAATAAACATATGCAAACTTCTTAACACCAATGCTCCAGGAAGTCTGCAGTCTGTGACTTTATCTTAGATAGCCCCGCCGTGACATCAGATTTGATAATCTGACGTTTTTTTTTAAATTCCGATAAAATTAATTTCATAGACTGTGGTTTGTCAAATATTATGTAATGAGGGCGTATACACTCGCAAAATAACACCTGCTGGTTAGGGAGTGGACTAAAATTAAAAATCATCATAAAAGCCCTTCATAAGTCCACTGCTGAACATAGGCCTCTCCCTAGGAATGCCACAAAGCATGGTCCTGAGACACCTGCATTCATATCTTAACAGATCGTCAGTGTGGGGGGGGGGGGGGGTTATATGTCGCTTGCCGGCACGCAGCTCCTTCTCCATTCCCATCGGTTGTCGGTTCTTCGAGCTATATGCCCGGCCGATCCTTTGCAATGTCGGTTACTCTGGTTCTACTGTGGATATCTTCATTAGGTGCTTGTTATCCTTATATAAATAAAATAAATCCAATCCTAGCCAAGCATATTTCTGCAAGACGCAAAGATATATTGAGCCGGAACAAATTACTAATTAAAAGCCGAATTGGGTTAACTATGACATATCAGGACGTCAAACACATCAGTCTTCCCGTGACCATGGGTCGGGAGTCAAAAATAACTTAAAATTCAACGCAATAAAATCTAATAAAAAATAAAATTTTATTTTAGGTGTCCGTATTTGCTCGTACTACTTGCACACGCATATACACAGTTAAGAAACGTGTTATTTGTATTTTAAATGTGTGATCTTTGGCTTATGACAGACAATAGTCATCCAGACCGAATTTCGGTCACAGCGGTTAGCCTTAGTACAGACTAGCCAGCGCAGGACAAAATTATAGTGCAAGATGTGTGCACAAGCATAGGTGAATGCACCTTTGGTTACGCTTATTCTCTCGCTCTCATACTCCGATATGAGTGCAATTTGACACAACCGGAGCAGGTGTAGAAGCAATAGCTTTACATGCTCTGCGAGTTGTGGTGGTGAAACACCGTAACCTTCTTGACTCCAGGCTGCTACTGAGTATTTCTCAACAGAAAAACCCAATAACTGATGTTTGGTTCAGTCAGTCACGCTTATGACCGCTACATCAATGAGATAAGTATTGGTCTTCTATGATGTAATTGGTTATAACGGTTTATACGCCTTAAATATAATTACAATAATGGAAGTGGTTATATCCAAATTCATGTTGTCAGTATTTACACAACGGTAAAACGGCGACCGCTTTGTGCATATTGTTATTGACACACTGATTAAGGGCTGACTTTATATTTTCTGACATCTTAGTGTAGAAGCTGAGTGAAGTGCGTGCAGTAGGTCGGGGTGATCGGTGTGAGTTTTTTTCATTTCATTCCGAAATCGGACAGTTAATGTGTTTACACGTATATATCTGAACTAGCTGTTCCCCGCGACTTCGCCCGCGTATAATTTCTTACGATTGAATTTCGTGGGTTTTAATTCTTTTGCGCGGAACTTTAAATTACTCCATGTAACATCAGCTATCTGCTCTTTCACTAGCAGATAGCTGATGTTACATGGAATACCGGCGAAATCGTGCCATTCTGGAGATTAGCTGGAACAAACAGACAGACATAAATTTAAAAAATTGTGTTTTTGTTATGAGTACCGTATAAACCTTCATATGCATTTAGTAAGAAGCTGTTAATTTTGACATTACAAACAGACAGTAAAATTTTATTTATTTGTATAGCTATATGCTGTATAGTGACGGCGTAAAATAGTTCATCACCAAATTCCGTCCTGTGGGCGTCGTAAGCGGCGTTTATAGGGAAGGCCAGAAAGATCTCATGAGCTCTAATAAATGACATACAATCATTACACACACACCCACACGCAAATAGAGTACACAATCTTGTATAAGCCAATACGGATACCCTATACGGAATGTCAAAGAGAAGTGGTGAACGTCGCCATGCTTGGCACAGCGGCGTAGCATGGGTTACTGCCGTCCGGGTCGTTAGAGCCAAAAATGCCATCACCCTTTGTCCCAAGAATTTTTGCAAGTATCTGTAAGATAAAAATAAGTCAAAAGTTTTTTATAGTCTAGGTTTAGCAATATTATTTGAAAATTAATAGAACATTGATTTTTACTGGTACATTGATCTTTACATTTAAATAGTAATTTAGCTTAGTTATTTAGTTAGGTAGTTATTAGGTGGTGGGAGTCCTCTTCTTCCTGGAAGTTCATTTGGGTAGATACTAGCCTCTTCCCTATTTCTGTCGCCAGGTAGCAGTGCTTGCACAACTGTGTTTCGGTCTGCATGGTTTAGAAAAACACTATATTTACAGGCTGTGAGGCATTCCATCCTAGCTCTCCGGGTTGATAGCAGATCTCTTGTCTTCTCACATCTGTTATCTTATTTCTTTGAAGTACACGTGGTAGAGGCATGCTGCAGCTATATTAGTAGTATAGTTGTAGCACGAATGGGTCGGGTCGACCGGGGAAGGACCACGCTCTCACAGAATACCAGCGTAAAATAGCAGCTTAACATTGCTGTGTTTCGTATGGTGAGTGTAGAGAACCCGAGACTCTTTTTACCCGAAATGAGGCATTCCATCTTAGTCCTCACGAGTGACAACGTATCTGCATTTTGATTTGTAATAGAGGATAGATGTAGATGTCTATGGGCCACAGCAACCACTTACCATCAGGTGGACTGTGTGCTCGTTTGTCACCTTTAACCTATAAAAAATATTTGGTAGGATGTGTCCATGGCTGCATTAGCTACTTACCATAAGGTAGATTGTTACTTCGTTTGTCACTTCAGTTTTGTGAAAATAACATCTGGGGGCACGACAGTGCCCCCGCCAAGTCGAGCAATAAAGCGGCACAGCCGTACCATCCTTTTCTCGAAGCAGTTCAGGCCATTTCCGAAACCCTATAACTTCGTTATGGATAAAACTAGAAGCCTGAATTTAGGCATTCTATAAACTCGGTATATTTCAAATTTCATTGAATTTGAACCAGTAATTTAAGAATTATTGCTAGTCAAAGTTTCTTAATTTTGTCACTCACTGACTGACCGATCATCAAAACTCTAAGGCACTTCTAGCAGACATAGAAACTTCAAATTTGGAATACTATTATTGTTTAATATATAAATCATGGAAAAATTAAAATATTTTACAATTTCGGTCCAGTTTTCAAGAAACACCAACTGCATAAGTAACTTTGTAATCCTATATAAACATATAGTATTACAAAGTTACATTTGCAGTGAAGTGTACCTATATACCGGGTGTCCAGTAAGGGTACCGGGTATTTGACAGTTAAATAAAATGAGAAATACAATTAATTAAATACATCCTTTATTTTTAATTCAAAAACAGTTTCTTGGAAATTTATTTGGCGAATATAACATTATCTAAATGTGTACCCCTACGCTGCTGGCACTCCTCTAACCTTGAACGCAGGTTGGCGACGACGCGTTGACAAAGCGAAGTTGGGATTGCCCTCATCTCTGACATGATGTTCTCCTTCAATTGACTCAGATTCGTTGGGTGGTTATCGTATACCTTACCCTTAAGGTATCCCCATAAAAAATAGTCGAGAGGACTAAGATCTGGACTTCTGGGGGGCCAGTTAATGGTACCCCTACGCGAGATAACTTTGTTTGGGAACAATTCTTTTAAAGCTTCTATTGACGCCCCTGCGGTGTGGCATGTGGCTCCATCTTGCTGAAACCATGTTCTTGAATTAAAACCTGGGAAATCTTGTAATGCGGGCGCCAAAAAAGTCCTTAACATGTCACAATAACGGTCTGTATTCACCGTAACTGCTCGCCCACATCTGTCTTCATGGAAAAAGGGGCCGATTATGCCTCTACCAGAAAAGGCGGCCCAAACGATGACCTTTGGACTATGAAGTGGCCGTTGATGTTTTGTTTTAGGATTTTGCTTGGACCAGTAGCGACAAATCTGTTTATTAACGTGACCGTTAAGGTGGAAATTGGCCTCATCGCTAAACAGAATATTGTCAAAGCTATTGAATCGCTCTAGCATTTCAGTAGCAAAATTTAACCGACTTTCATAATCGGAATCCTTCAATTCTTGGACTAACTGGATTTTGTAGGCTGTGAGATGCAAATCTTTCTTCAAAATTACCTGCAGTGAAGATTTTTTGATGTTTAGTTCTTGTCCTCGTTTGCGAATTGATACCGACGGATTTTCACGTACTGAAACTCTCACTTCTTCGATTGTTTCTGCATCTCTAACGCTTCGCGGGCGACCTGTATTTTGAATTTTAACAGTCGACCCGGTATTCTCGAACATTTTAATCGACTTTCGTATGACATCGTCGCTTGGCGCTGTACGTGTGCGATATTCTCTGCGATATAAACGCTGAGCAGTAACAATGGAATCGTTATTACGATAATACGCTCGCACGCAAAAAGCGCGATGCGTTCCGGGATACGGCTCCATGGCAACTAAAATTCCACGAACCGACGCGCGCGACGTTGCCCTCCCCGCGCCCCTGCTACTTCACTTGACGCCGTGAACCAATAAACAAACTCCCGCTACTCTTACTGGACACTCTGTATGTATAATGGAATAATAGGTGTAAATAGCTACCTAGATATAATATCTACAAAAAGAAATGAGATGCCATCAAAAACATAACTTGTAAAAAAAGCCAAGTCTCCATGTAATACCAAGTCGGTTAATTTATTCAGTCCATACATTGATACATAGATTGACTTGGCAATCGCACTAAACAATCTAATTTAATATAATATGTATTACTTGTGAGATATATTGTGTTTTCATGCGATTGCCATGTCAATCTATGTATCAATCTATGGACTGAATAAATTAACCGATTGGTATTACATGGATCTCACATCTTTTTACGGTAGAAGAACTGAGTTGCGAGACTTGGCTTTTTTTTAGAAGTTATGTCTATGATGGCATTGTTTTTACTGTTCCAAAATGCCCTCCGCTAAAATCTGCTAGCCGTAGCCATGCTACCTCGCACCCCTGTTTACTTTATTTCATATGAAGTGACCGTCTCAGTGACGTATGCAGTTTTATAGACTTGGAACACTTTTATGCTTTTTTTTTTGGAAATATTGCTCGTAAAGTTGAATGAATTAAAGAATGTGTCCTTAAATCCGGAAAAAAGAAAAAGTTACATCTTGATAAGGGTCGCTATCGAGATGCAAATCTCATTCTCGTACGATCTCACTAAGAAGTGATGTATGGGTAAAAATTAGTGTGATAATTTAGGATTGGTTTTTTCCTTTCTATAAAAAAGTGACTAATACATTCGTTCTTTTTTCTTTTCTGCCAACTTCAAAAAGGAACCGGTACTCAATTTGACTGTATGTTCTCTTTTTATGTGTCATAACTTACTCATAACTTTTTTCTAGGTGAACCGATTTAGATGATTCTTTTTTGTTTGAAAGCAGGTACTTCTCATGTGGTTCCATATAAATTTAATCAAGATTTGACCAAAAGTTTTTCAGTTATTCTTAATAATTTATATTGAAGTCTGTTGTACAAAATTTTTAATTGTAGATTATTTACATTTAACAATTATGTGTATAGCGTTAAGAATAACATAGTTAGTGGTAGAACTTCTTATCTGCCTGGGAACCCGCCTAGGTATCTATCACCGTCTTCCTTATTTCTGCAGCAGTACCTGTTCTGATGTTCCCGTCTCAAAGGTAGAGAGAGACAGTATAATTACGGCTCCGAGGCATCCCATCTTAGTCCTCAGAGGTGATAACGTATCTGAAGCCTTTTTTTTTTGAAGTTGGTTGCCAGTGTCCTAGGATTACAGTAACTAATTATAACAGCCAAATTCTTTTGTCAAGTTTTCAAATAAAATTAAAAAAAAAACAGAATATCAAATGTTATTAATAGTGGACTAATAGATATGAGTCTCACAGTATCATAGAACACAATTATTCTCTACCGAGACACAGTATAACCACTGACCTTCGTCTACTTACATATTATACTGTAATTATAAATCTTACATTTGTTGGTTACTAGATTTTGGTTTGAGAACTAAATTTTATTTTATGAATATTTATGTAAATACTGTTAAATAATAATATATATAATAATCTTTCTTACAAAGCAATAAGGACCGTGGCCGAGCTCACTTGACTACTCTAGCGCCATCTATTATCTATCTACGGAAGCGGTTGCGATGTATATCGATATGAAAATTTGACGCGCTAAATACATCGTTCTTTATTTAATATATTTCCATAGATGTCGCTACATGGTACTGCTAAGTAAGATTGACGAAGTCATTGGGCTCTAGTATATAACAATACACAAAGATAAGATACACATCTCCGTGTCATGGTGGTGATCAAACGAGTGTTTACAACCGCTGCTATCATATTATGTGCCATGAAAAATAAATAACAATGAAAAGGAAGAAACTACTTTTATATAGATAGTAACATATTTATTTAGCCTTGTAGTTAACTAATTTAATTCTAGGCATCTAGGAATTAGTTTAATTCTAGGCTTTTGTTCTAATATAATTTAAAAGTATTTCCGTATAAGAAACCACTAATTAACAATATTATTTAAATATTCATTCCAAAATTTCTGATTTATATATCTAAGCATTTAATGGAATCTTTGTTGTGTGTTCGATGGCGAAAAATGACAAGAAAAACACTTTGGATGTCAATCATTTTTGAACGTAATTATATTAGAAATATTGACATCCCTTATGCCTTAAACGGAATGGTGGGTGGACCGTTTTTGGGTAGAATAATGAAGTTATTTTTGCGAGTCATGACATAAATAAACAATGTCCATACGATGATAAATATCTAAAACCAGCCATTTGAATTTGCTAAAACATAACTAAAACCAATATACCTAATATGAATTGGTTTAAAATAATCAGTAACGAAGGTAGCTTAGGGTATTTTTATCAAACATATGACAAGATTAATGTTATGCACTGTTAGGAGACGAAGTTAACTGATTTAATTTATTTATTTTTGTGGTGGATCCGTTAATTAAATTTGGATTTGGGCAGCAACATATAAAATTTGTCAACGGTATTGTTGATGTATTAGATGAGATAAAGCTGCTGTCACTAATTCAAACATATTTACTAATTTAAATTATAGTATAATTTAGTACTTCCTACATGTGAGATAGATTGATATTTACGTACATTAGCATAATTTACTTAAAAAGTGATAATTAAATATTTAAAGAATTTTCACCTACATAGAGATAAAATATTCGATTATGATTCTAAAAATTTGTTAAGAATAAAAATATTAAATTATGACGTCTCTATTACATACGGTATTCTTATTTTGGCGCTGTAATATACAGAGAACATCCTCATATTTTGATGGATATACAAGAGAACGAACTTCACTTTTTAAAATATGGACTTTTGGCAACAGGTTTCATATTACAAGTTATTGACCTCACAGTGATTCAACACTTGCTTAGCCTATGATTATTTTTGTATAATTATACGATAACTGAAGAGCCTTTCAAATTTTTATCTTTATTAAATATTGCCTTTCTAATTCCAATTCATAATTTTTATTGTGGTATTTGTTATGAACGGTTTTTAATTTTTTTTGCGAGTGTTTTTTTGTTTTAGAGGTTGCATACTAATACATAATATGTATAATTTTAATATTAACGCACGAACTTGGTACATGCATATTTTATGATAGTAGCTTTGTTTACCGGTGTGTTTGTTATAATATTGTTCTTTACATTCTGGACGGACGCTGTAATTTAGTAAAAAAATAAATAAAAGACGCAATAACACGATCTATATGCTGTTTTGATATGTTTTTTATATGTAATAATAAACCTCAAGTATGTATGTTAGCAAAAAAATTACAACAGTGTCAAAATAGAGAATGAAGTTTTAAATGGAGCCGTTTAGACCCCATTGAGATTGTGATATATTTTTTTATAGGGTAAAGGGTGACAAGTGAGCACACAGTCCACCTGATGGTAAGTGGTTGCTGTGGCCCATAGACATCTACATCTATCCTCGTTTGCGAATCAAATGCAAATGTGTTATCAGCCGTGAGGACTAAGATGGAATGCCGTTTTTCGAGTAAAAAAAGTCTCCGGTTCTCTACATTCAACATACGAAACACAACAGCATTAAGCTATTTTACGCTGGTATTCTGTGAGAGTGTGTCCTTCCCCGGTCGAGCCGACCCATTCGTGCTACAACTATACAATTAATATAGCTCCAACATGGCTCTACCACGTAAAAATAATTTTAGTCTACTGAAAAAATGAATAACCATAAATAAGATATAAAAGCAGACGTTAAACAACTTTACACATGGCGACAATAGCGCTATAGTTGTAGCACGAATGGGTTGGTTCGTCCGGGAAAGAACCACGCAGCATGCTGCTGTGTTTCGTATGGTAAGATTATCTGGAAGCTAGAGGCGATCGGTCTTGGTCCTCAGGAGTGCAGCTCTACTGCATTTTGATTCTTGATCGAGGATAAGTATGGATGTCTATAGACCGGGGCATCTACTTACCATCAGGTGGACTGCATGCTCGATGCAATAAAAAAAACTTTAATAAGTAAAATAATTTAAAATTCTGAAGTCGGCTGAAGGGCATTAATAAATTAATTCTTCTACACAATATGTTATAGCACCGACTTCGTTTTCAACCGACTTCAAAAAAGGAGGAGGTGCTCAATTCGACTAGTTTTTTGTGTGTTAACTTACTTTTTTCTAGGTGAACCGATTTTGATGATAATTTTTTTATTTGAAAGCTGGTGCTTCTCAAGTCATGTCGTCCTTTATAAATTTGATCAAGATCTGACCAGTAGTTTTTGAGTTATCCTTAACAATGCGTATGTAATAAGACTTTGACTACATTTGTGATGTTCTCATTTTATTTATATTGAAGTAGGTTGTACAAAATTTTTAATTTTACCACTAGTTATAAATTAAAGTCGCCCTTTACTTTTAGTAAAAATATTTTTTCATAACTACTGACAGGTCAAAAAATAATAATACCACTGTGACCAGGCTTTGATTTCTTGGTCTGGTAACCGCACTTGCTCATGCTCGTTATAAGAGCGGCGTAGACGGTGTGGTTGCTGTCGCTTATCACAATGATTTTAGTGTAACGCCTGACGAACAAATAAGTACAGGTCAACAATTCATTAAAATCGAAAAGGGAAGAATTGCATCCTAACCAAGCAAAGTTAAGGCTGACTCGAACTGGTATAAAATAAAAAAGTACACCACAATGCAGCAAAACATATTATTTATCGGTATTGGTATATGGCTGGTTATAAATTCGATCAAATGCCAAGTAACTATAACTTTTTAGCAAGGAAATGCAACCAGCGTTCTTGTCACTTTACTGGGAAATGTAGGACTGTTTGATATTTTTTTTTATGTTGTACATAATAAATGAATTGAAAATAAAGATTTTTGCCTGCCCCCAATAAATCAAACTTCTGGTGCGTTATACCTTTTAAAAAAAAGTGAAGTGACAAACGAACTTACACACCGCCTGAAGATAAGTTGTTTCTTCTACGTACACATGCAGCTTACTTTAAGGTAAAAGTGCTAGGGTAGCCCGCGAAATTCAGATTTTCTTAGCTTTTTTGCAATTTGCAGGTCAGTATCAGTTTGTATGTTTAACAAAATATGATTCGCGATCGTAACGAGTATGTATTTACAGAATTATATTTATTATAATCATCAATACAACCCTCTAAGTTCGTATAATCCCATTGTATGGCTATTTCCAGAAAAAACTCATTCATATATTGGTGATTTTAATGATCATAATTAGATATGATAATTAAAAAACAGAAAAACTCATACACGTATTGGTGATTTTAATGATAATAATTATGTAAACACATACTCGTTACGGTCGCAAATCATATTTTGTTTAACATACAACCTGACCCTGACTTGCGAATTCCAAATTTTTAATTTCGCGGGCTAACTTAAACAAAGAAGGCTATAGATGCATTGTCACCTCTGAGGAGCAAGATGGAAGACCTCACATTCTGTAATTATTTGACACTCTATACACTTCAGACCGGAACTCAGCAGTGCAATCACTGCTATTTGGCGGCGTAACTAGGAGAAACTAAACGTGATACCCAGACAGACGCCTAGGCAGAAAAGTGAAGATGAGTTCTACCACCTAAAAAGACTTAATTGCTACAAGTGGTAAAGCTGTCAATTTCTTTTCTCAAAGTACCCTCTTTTCTTTCTAATCCCAAGGCTAAGTTAAGGTTATGTAGGCACGTAAATGGACGTCATAAACAGCCAATACATTTTCATGTACCTTTCTCTTTTTGTTATTATATGAGAATTGACAAGCTACCTGAACAAACAGCAGTGGTTCACATCAGAAAAATGCTGGTACGAGGCTGAATCGTCCTGGTTATACAGACATTAAATATTAAACAGTATAATTTATATTTTACTTTTAACGTTTTCACTAAATTAAAACATAATATAGAGCGAACTTTATTTTTACTTTATACAAATTATGTTTTTGTTGGTAATGGTTGGATATGTAACCCTCGTGTTGAGGTGAGGGTTTAATAGAAATAGTTAAGGGGAGTTTGCCTGTATGTCGAAAGTGCTCATATAATAATGATTACTTTAGAAGTTCTATATGTAAGAAGTTAGTCCTTTCTATAGTTAAAGTCATAAACAAAATACTTATTTTAAAGTTTTTTTTTAATTAAATATAGAATAATTCTTATAAGGGCGTTTTTTACTTTTACCGTTGATTCAGAAAAAACTTCTGTATTTGGAAAAACCAGCAAAAACCTAGCGGGACATTTTTTTTGTACAAACTATTCAAAAAATTTATTTTAAAAACAGCTTGGAAGCGACCACCCCATTCCCAGGGGTTATTATCAACCATGTATTTGGAGTTTGTTTAATAAACTATTTAAACTTGGTAATAGACCTTGTATATTTTCTGGGACTTTGTTGTAATAGCGTATACATCGCCCCACTGAGTGTATATCACTTTGTTTTACTAAACTACTTTTGTTTTTGTGAACATACATAAAATTTTTGTAAATATACTGAGAGGCCAAAGTTCTTTATTTCTTTAAATTGTTCTCTGAGAGACTCTCGTTTTTACGTTTTAAACACACTTGAAAAAAATAATCTGTGGTTGATGATGAAGTGTAGTGGCGGTGTAAGAATATCTACTTCATCATAACGTCCCGCGGGTGTCGTAAGAGATGACGAAGGGTAACTGAAACAAGAGATAGGCAGCGACATCTTCCTGATAACAACCTAAAATTATAAAAAAACCAACGTTGCCAACCCGCATACGCAACTATGGCAAAATCTCCCCTAAGAGTCAATCTTTGGGGAGGCCTATGTTCAGCAGTGGAATTTTCTAGACTGTAATGGATTGAAGCATCTTAAAAACTAAGGTTATATATTAAATTGATACAAACATCACCTATATTTATCGGCCGTACCTGTACACATATGTTATCTTAGTCATCAGGATATTTAATTTCACAGGCTCTCTCGTTTAAAATCAGCATTTAGTTAATTGGAGAAATAAATTAGAGAAATAAAAAACAGTTGGAAGCCTGGTTCGAATACATTAATTATTTACCGTACCCACCACAGCTCACCATCCACACTAAAGTTATAAATATAAATATAACTTGCTTTGTGGTGAGAAAATAAACGTATATTACGATAACTGGTAGAGAATGCCATAAGGTATTATTAACTTCGCCCTTTATATCCTTTATTATAAGGTATATAATAAAGGTTAAATAAATAAATTAAAAATAAATAAACGTATATTATTTATAGCCTCAATATTTGGTATAATCTCTACTATTAATAATTAGCCTTGAAATAATTATGAGCCGTGGTAACTCAGATGGTTAGCGCTCGCTGTAAATTTCACAGTACGCGAGCAAGCCGGGTTTGATCCCCGCCGGCACCAATTAAATTGCTAATTGCAAATTTAAGTGCTGATTTACCACGTGCTGGCGGTGAAGGAAAACATCGCGAGGAAACCTATATGTCTGAGAAATAAAAAAAAATCGAACACATGTGAAGTTCGTCAATACGCATTGGGCCAGCGCGGCGGACATTTCCTTGTCCTAAAACCTTCTCAGAAATGAGGGGAGGCATGTACCCAGCAGTGGGTCGTATGTAGGCTGTAACTTTTAAGTCTTGATACACTTAATAATAAGTTAATATAGCCCGAAATAATAGCCCTTAGTAATGATAAGCTTTAAAAAACTTCAAAAACTAGAATTTGACTGCCTCGTGGATCTAGTCTAGTGGACGTTAGCGCGGTTGCTAGTCATGCGTAAGGTACTCGGGTTCGAATCCCGGGTCCCGAATTTTATTCAAGAAATTCTCAGTAGCAGCCCGGAGTCAGGAGGTTGGCGGTGTTTCATCCCCGTTTCTTGAAAAGCACGTAAAACTGTTGGTCATGCGCGTGATCTCTATCCGGCCTTGTCGAATAACCGTCCCGTTGTAACCGTAACTTATTATATGCCGAGACCCATTTTACTGGAAAAGAGGTATTCCATTAGTCCCCACGGGTGACAATGCATCTGTATTTTGATTCTTAATTGAGAATAGATTTAGATGTCTATGGGTCACAGCAACCACTTACCATCAGGTGGACTGTGTGCTCGTTTGTCACCCTATCAGGGCACAATAAACCTGTCCTGCGAAGATGGCTAGTGTACGTGGGCCGCCGTGACCGAAATTCGGTCTGGATGACTATTTTTATTGGCTGGATAACACGACAATTGTAGAGGCCTTGATGAGTGTTCGCCTTATGATGGTGGGCTTAATCGTACATGAGCTTGTTCTAACATTTTGATGTGCAATTGTGGTCTTTAGTATTATTCAGTATTAACGACGTGTATTATTGGCGAAAGAGAATACACTAACCCACGTGATATGAGGTAGCTATCTTTCTGATACCAACTTAATAAAAAAATTCAGTTGCCAATACGCCTGTCGTGCGTGGCAACCTTTAGGGGAGACCCCTAGGGGGTTCCGAGTTCGTCGCCAACCCGGACTCTTCTTTCTCTCTTGCTCCACCCTTCTAAGGAATTCAGAGATCACTTTCATATTTACTCTTCTTCTCTTTCATTTTTCCCTTGACCAACTTCTTCATATAGATTCATTTGCTCAAATATTAATAGGAATGACATACAGAATTTTTCAGGTCTTCTGCTATTTTTGCCCTGGGTATTTTTTATACTAAGGCTTTTAGTGCCAGCATTGTCTGAAGATCTTTGCGGAATCAGGAGGTCAGACTCTTCCTCCTTACTTCATTTATATGAAAGCGGCGACATTAAAGCAGATTTGGGACTCGCATCGTCTACTTTTAATAATCAATATTTTTCGGTAAAGTAAAACTTTACGTTGATTTTTTATGGATTTTATCTCTCTGATTTTGTATTACTAATGTTTTTATAAAGTATAAGTTGTCTCTTAGTATGAAAGGTACTTCTCGCTAAAGTTATGTAAAAGCCGATGTTACTAAAAATTTTGAAATTGAAACTGTATGCGCAGGTATTTAGTGACAAAAATAAAAGTGACAGCGACCACAAAAAAACAGTGTTACAAAAATGCCAAAAATTTATTACCTTAGCCCCAAAGAGGTCCGCCAACCAAGGTCAAGTTGAAGGCGAACGAACCCAGTTAGTGCAAATGTTCACCCAGTTGATACTTTAAAATTATAAGTTATATAGAGATGTGAAATTAACATGGAACTATATTATAAATAATAGGTCAATACTTTCTATTAGATGCAATGATATATTAGATGCCACTCTATGATTGTGTCTATGCATAATCTTGGAACTTAATTCTACGCACTTCCGAATAATACTGTGACTTCTTGAATGAAATGTATAAAATTTAATAGATTGGCCGCTTTTGCGCTCATGTTCAAGAATCTACAGTAAGGATCTTCTCCTAATGCTACAGTCAAAGACTTGTATGTTTACTACCATAGAAGTCTTTGGCTACGGCATTAAAAAGCAATCAAGTATATCAGATTCTTATGTAGTAAATTCGTTGGTAGATTTTTATAGACTTATGGAAATGAAAAAAAGTAAATATCTTTATTTCTTTGGTAAAAGATTTTTTTCAAATATAATAAATAGTTTCAAAATAATTTAAAGTCAAATGTCATTTTAAATTTACATTTTAACATTAAATATGTTGGTGGTCCAACGGTTCTGCCGCCCACCACGACTGCTGACGCTTGTAGAGTAAGAGAACATGTAAATAGGGGATGCTCAGAAGTTGTTCTTTTTATAGAAATATATAAAAGCGATAAACGAGCACACAGTCCACTTGATGGATGCTGAGGCCCATACACATCCTCCAGGCCTCGATTAAGAATCATAATGCAGACGCGTTGTAACCTCTGAGGATTTACATGGAACCCCTCGTTTCCAGTAAAAAGGGTCCCCGGTTCCCTACACTCACCACACGAAGCACAGTAGCATTAAGCTGCTATTTTACGTTGGTATTCTATGAAAGAGTTGTTCTAGTATTCTAATATATATATATATATATATATATATATATATATATATATATATATATATATATATATATATACTAGCTGCCCAGGCAGACGTTGTTCTGCCCTTTTCGACGAACCTTCATATAAAAAATCCTTAAATTCGTAATAAAAAATATTGAGGGTCACGTATAGGGATAAAAACTATCCTATCTCTCAAGTTAGACCAAACTGCACACAGTGTGCCAAATTTGATTGCAATCAGTTTAGTAGTTTAGAAGTTCATCGCGGACAAACAATGTGACACGTAATTTTTATATATAAAGATATATATAGGCATAGCTCTACCACGTATAAACTACGTAAAACATACTTTACCCCTGCATTTCTTAGCCTTCTTCGCTTAATGTCGGTGCACCTGCCTGCAGTGTTAATGGACTGTAGGTATCATCAAAAGTTTGACACTCTTATGCAGGGGTGTCATTTACAAAATTTAGAGTATGGGAGCGGACCAGACTCTAAATAAATTAACGCAAAAAGAAATTATAAATATAATCATAATTTATAAACTTAAAGTTAAGCCAGCGTGCGTGAAAAGGTGCGCAATTTTAAATTAATGCAGCAGCATATCACCAAACTCACTTATATTTTTCTATCATCATCATCATCATCATCATTACAGCCTAATAAAAGTCCACTGCTGAACATAGGTCTCCCCCAAGGATCACCACAAAGCAGGGCAGGAAGTCAATGGATGCAAGTAGCTCAACTTGCATCCATTGACGTCTTGCATCCCTTACCAGGTCGTCACTCCATCTAGTATGGCCGCCCATCTACACTTCACTTACCGGTCCGAGGCCTTTTTTCATATCGGTTGCAGGTTCTTCGAGTTATACAGCCAGTCCATTGCCACTTCAGCTTAATGATCGGTTGGGCTATGTCGGCTACTCTAGTTCTAATGCGGATATCCTCATTTCTAAGTCTATCTCGCTGAGAAACTTCGAGCATAGCCCTCTCCACAGCATTTCTAGAATCTAAGTAGGTAAAAGTATTGCATTGCACCATCAGATTTTCTTGTAGGATTTAATGTATTGTTGTAAAGAAAACGAAGAAAAGCAGTACTTTTAAAGCTTCGACTGTATTTTTAGTAGTTTCTTAATTTCACTTTTCTTAACTAACCATCATCTTTCATCATTTTTCTTGGCTGGTACATTAGCGTTACGCCTGTTATCGAGGATCTTACTAGAGAGTGCTACTCGGACCACGTTTAGTCAAAATATTATGTTAAATACAAAGTGGTGAAAGATGTGATAAGTGGAGAGCCCATCATTACAATCACAAAGCCAATATTCCATTAGTCGCTGTTTACATGCCAGGCAAGTATCACAGTTGGCACATTCTTTTCTGTAATAAGCCCCACAGAAACATAGCAACTAAAGTAAGATGTTTCCATTTTCTTCATCAAATTCTTTCTTTCCGTCACAAGAAGTTTTGGATGCTAGTTTTTAAATCTAACTAATTTAATTTAATGATTTCTTATATTTACGCGAACTATGCACATTAAATAAAACTACTTTTACGGATTTGATCGCGTTTAATTGTACTTACTTTTAACTTAATTTAATTTAGTTTGCACTATGCAAGGCTTAGAGACTGCCTGATCAAGGAAGCAGTATGAAGTATAATATCTTTATACTATTAGTATTTTTTTTATTTTTAAACCGAGTTGCGTATATTTCACGCGGTAGAGCTATTCGTACTCTGCAGTTATATGGTTGTGGTACGAGTGGGTCCGCTGGACCGGGATAGGACCACGCTCTCACAGAATACCGGCGTAAAATAGCAGCTAAATTTTTTTTCTTTTTAAAAAACGTTAACCCCCATCTAGGATTTTCTCCTGTTTAGTGGAGGCAGTTTACAAACATAAATTGCACGAGGACAAATATCCAGACCCGGAACAATTATCTGTAGGCCATACAAATATTTGTTCCGTGCGGGATTCGAACCCCTAGCGCAATAACTCATTGCTAAGCCACTGCGCCACGGAGCTGTTGCGTTTCGTATGATGAGTGTAGAAATCAGGAAACCCTTTTTACTTATTCCATCTCAGTCCTCAGGGGTGACAACGCATCTACATTTTGATTCTTAATCGAGGATAAAGGTAGATGTCTATGGGCTGCAGCTTTCACTTACCATCAGGTGGACAGTGTGCTCGGTGGTCATCGTTATTCTATAGAAAATATATTAAATGTTCCAAAAAGGCAACTTTTGACTAAGCCGAGTATGTGTAAAATACCTATTGCTACAAGGAAACATCTAAAATATAGAAGTGATTTATTTAACTACCTTAATATTTCTAAACACGTATACAAGTCGAGATTACGATCATTCTTTTTCACAAATGTTTATGAATAATGGCGGATACTATTTTAAGGGCGGTTCAAGGTTTAAACCTGAGAATTTTGAAGGTTAAAGCCGACATGTAATAAATTTTATTTTCATCTTTTAAGTTTGGCTAGGCTCGTACTTGCATAATGCTTTCTTACATAATATTACTATTATGGAAGAAAAGTATTAAAACAATAGTCATAATAAATAAATTGTGATGTCCAATAAAGTGCGGTAGAAACATAGAGTAAAGTAAACCGTACCTCGTTATACAAAAACTAATAAAACTACTAAACTTTTGACGATAAATATCTTCAAAGTCTGCTTTTATTTTAACCCTTAACACAAAAATTTTAAGCTTGTTTAAAATTGTGTAGAATTATAAATATCTAAAATTCATGGACCGATCGAATTGCTCAAAATTCTGCCCTTCAAAAATTGCAGATGAGAGTGAGAAGTTTTCAGTTTAACCGTGGTTAAGGAGCAGTTATTAATCACTGTATGTAATTGGGAACAAAATATTGCGAAAAATATTTTTAATAGAATAATGTTATCATGTGACGTGTCAACCTTTCGTAAACTTTCTATATACATACCTCACTTTAAGTGAATACAGACTTGTAACCCTTTTTTTAAATATTGCTCGTAAGGTTGCATGAGTTAAAGGTTTTATCCTCAAATCCGGAAAAAAGAAAAAGTGTCATCTTGATAAGGGTCGCTATCGAGATGCAAATCACATTTTCATACGATATTAGTAAGTCACGATATCAATGGGTTAAAAATTAGTGTGGGGGTACCTTAGTCATTGGTTTTTCCTACCTATAAAAAAAGTGACTAACTCATTCGCCCTCTTGTCTTTCAATTAATATTTTCATGGACATACCGGTAAGAATAATATAGTTATATTAATTCTGGTGTGCCCCAAGGGTCACATCTCGGACCGATACTGTTTGGAGTGTTCGTTAATGAAATTCCAGAATTGAACATAGTTCAACATTGATAGGTAGCAGGACTTTTTTCTGCCTGTTCCTCCCTGTTACATATTCCTGACGTCGCACTGCCGTGTTACGGTCTAAAGAGAGAGGGTCAGTATAATTATAGACTATGATTCATTTCATCTTAGTTCTTAGAAGTGACAGCGCATCTGTAACCTTCTTTGAAGTTGGTTTCAGGTGTCCTTGGGCTGCAGTAGCTGCTTGCAATTTACAATCGAAGTGATTTTATGATAAAAATGGATATTGTAACACATAGGCTTACCTACTCTGTCCTCAATTCATTTAGAAGCCATGAGGATTAAGATGGAATGATTCGTTATATATAAAAAGGATCTCCGGTTCACGTTATTCACTACATGTAACCCAGCAGCGCTGAACTACGAGGGCGGCACTGAAAATTTCGGGAATCAAGGAAGTGACACAACATTACTATTAAAAAATGTATTTATTGTTTTTCGAAGTATTCTCCGCGAAATTTGACACATTTTTCCATACGATGGAACCAATCATTGAAACATCTATTCCATTCGGAAGTTGTGGTCTCCAAAATGGCTTTTTTGTAGGCGTCCACAGCTTCTTCAGGTGATGAAAATCTCTGTCCACGCAATTTATTCTTTATTTTAGGGAAAGTATAGAAATCATTAGGGCTTAGGTCGGGACTGTACGGCGGATGGTCTAATAATTCTATGTTTTCTTGCTCTAAAAACTCTTTTGTTCTGTGTGCGGTGTGAGAACTCGCATTGTCGTGATGGAGGATGATGCGGCGGTTGCAGTTCTCTTTACAGAGTTCAGAAACGACCTGTGGCAAACAAATGCTAGCATACCATTCTGCATTAACCGTTCTTTGTCCCTCCAGAGGAATAGTCGTAACATGGCCGGTTTTGGAAACAAACGTGGCCACCATTTTTTTTGCAACACTCCGTGAACGTACGATTTTTGTTGGCTTTAACTCATTTTCGAACACCCAAACTCGTGACTGGTTTTTTATTTCGGGTTCGTACGCGTATATCCAGGATTCGTCACCTGATATGATGTTGTATACAGCATTTCAGGATCCTGCGTGGAATCTTTCGAGAGTTCTGACGCACCAAGTAACGCGAGCCGCTTTTTGCTCTTCACAGAGCGAATGCTGTATCCATCGGGAAAACAACTTTTTACACCTAATTGTTCATGTAAGATTATTTGTATTTGACTCATGCCAATGTCTAAAGTTGCCTGAATTTCGCGGTATGTCACATGTCGATCTTCCTCAATCAGCTTACGCACAGTATCAACGTTTTCTTGGGTGACTGCAGTTTTTGGACGACCTTGACGGGGATCATCACTGAGTTTGACACGTCCACGTTGAAATTCAGCAAACCAGCGATAAATTGTGGTTTTGGATGGGGCTTCATCACCAAATGCAGAAATCATCCGGCCAACACACTGTTTTTGTGTTAAACCACTTCGAAAGTCATAATAAATCATCGCTCTTGAATTTTCTCGAGTCAATTCCATTTTCTCAACGACTAAACAAGTTTGACAAAACCTTATGACAAGACCGAGAATCTTTTTTTAAATAAATAAATGGTATTCGATTTTTAAAACAATAGACTTTTCAATTAAAAAAAAATAATATGACAGGAACAGTGGAAATTTTCCATTCCCGATACTTTTAGTGCAGCCCTCGTATTCACGTTGGTATTGTGTGAGCGTGGTCCTTCCTCGACAGCCGACACATTCGTGCAGTAGCGGTTATATGTTCTACCGCGTAAAAAATTATGATAGTAATATGAAAGCTTTGAGTTCATTCATTAATTCATTACAGCATCTCCAAAGCCCGTTGCTGAACATAGGACTCCCCCATAGATTGCCTCATAGGGTGGATACGCGCCTTAGTTGCAAAGTGTAGACAGGTTGGCAACGGCAATTTGTGTTTATTTTGAGGAAGGTGTTGCTGCCCAACTCCTGTTTCAGTTTCGCTCTATAGCAGAAGTTTCTTTAGGTATCAACGGGTATTCACCAGTGGATTCCATTAAGCCGCCACTTCAGGACACGCCTTAGAGATTCACGTTCTAAATATTGACAGAATCATTGAAATTATTATTTGCATTTTTAAGCGCTGACTTAACGGAGAGGAAAATGTACTGTACATCCGACGAATAAAAATATGTGATTGAGGAAAAAGTGCAGTAGGCGTAGGCGTCTATACATTATACCGACCTTTTATGACACTTGTTGTATGGATGTTAGTTTACAGTTTATACATACTAAACATAATAATGTATTCTTGTCCTCGAGATGTGCTGATATATGAGTCTAGATTGAGACAGAGGCAAAATAAATAATAAATTTAATTTTTACTATATTTTTCTTTAACAGAAGGTTATTTTGTTACAAATCCTAAAGCCTTATACGATATTATTATTTATATTTAGAAAACGTTGTTTCCACTCTAGGATTTTCTCCTGTTCGCAAGGACAAACATTCAGTCTCGAAACAATTATTTGTAGGCCATTAAATACTAGTTCCGTGCGGGATTCGAAGCCGCGGCCCTTAACGGTGCAACTCATTACCAAGCCACTGCGCCACGGATATGAATGCGATAGAATGATAGTTACATTTATTAAAACGTTTTCATCTTTTTACTGCTATCTTAACTTTTTAAATAGGTGACTTAATTAATGAAAAAGAGATGTTTCAGATAAGTTTTTAGTAAGGTGGTTTGGATATGTAGAAAGCCTGAATGGGAAAAGAGTGATAAAGCATACCTATGCTGCAGAACTGAGTGGCAGAGTTTACAAGGGACGCCCTAGATGGAAGTTTATCTAGCAGATATTGGTGATATATTGAAAATGGTCCAAATTAAAGGCACCTATATATAGTAGGCTGCTATTATTGTTTAATATGAATATGTTATGTGTATATATGCATAAAAAAGCGAAACTAGTGTGTCAGGTATATATTAAATAAATGATTTTCATGACCTAGCCGCTGAGTAGTTTTTTTAGTTCTCAAATTCCAGTCGTTCCCCGTATTTAAGCAACATTCTATTGATTTAATCTTTGATCCAGCTTTGATCATCCGATCATAACGAAGCATTTTTCGAATAATGAAAGGTATTTTTTTAAATCTAAAAAATATAAAAACATACTGAAATGTGAAGAAATTACACTTATCATCATCATCATCATTAAATTACGTCAATTATATTGTTGTTTTAAGATGATCTCAATTTTTATTTGTGAATGAAATAGAGAATATCATCAGCGGACAATACATAATTACATGTTGCAGCTATATTTAGTTGTAGCACGGATATGTCGGCTCGATCGGAGAAGGACCACGCTCTCACAGAAACTCAGCGTGAATGCAGCTGGGTTTTATAAGGTAAGTGTAGAGAACCGGAGACAAACATAAACATTTAATTTATTACGGTCGGATTTCGACCACTACGCACCTAATACGCAATAATGAAATATAAAATATCAATTATATTTTACAGAACTTTAAAAAATCACCACAATAAAATTTCATGGCGTGTTTGAGTCGTTATTCACTGGATCATATTTCGAGCCATGACCCGTTATTTTTGTTTTATACGAGTATGTAAAACAATTTAACAGTTTACCTGATGGTAAGAAGGCACTGTGGACCGTGGGCACCTGAAAGCAACTTTAAACAAGAAGCACAAAGACGCGGTGTTACTGCTACCCCTGAGAATTATTGTGTATGATATCTGGCAGTGTACAATATTTGCTCTTTTAATTTATTTTTCAAATTGGAACAGCAGTGGATATTGCTTTGCCACAGGGATAGGTAAAAAGGAAAGGATAGCATCAGATGGATCGAACAGGTTAGGCAGTTGAAGAGCTCTGCTACCTAGTAGGTAGTAAATTATGTTCTAAAAATAAAGTAGATGAAATATAAATTTTAGTAAAATTCTTGGTGGTTTTATTTTTAATTTTAGCGGTTTATAAATACTGCATTATTTTATTTATTATTCAGTTACTTTTAAAAGGTTGACGGCAGAGAATGCTTTGAGCATGCCCGCCTTTTTTTATACATTGTGTAATGAAGGAATAGAATAAAGAATTTAAATAAATAAAATATAGTTACATATATGTGTAAAATATACTCATTTACAATGAAAATGTTAAAATTCCTTTACTATTTTCAACGGATACATTCCGAATGGATAGTATTTTTAGTCTTACGAGTATTATATAATAAACATACATATGCGAGACATGTGAGGTGAGTATGCAAGATGATTAAAATCGACTGCGTTCGATTTTGTTTTAAAATATCTCTTACCGTTATAATTCAGTACCGGGAATTTATGATTGTTTTACTTGAAATGATACGAAAGAAGGTGTGGTGAGGTAGCCACACCTGGAATTTTGCACCAAGATTACAGTTACTTAAAGATACCAGTTAAACTTTTTACTTCCACGTTTCGGCAATAATTCAAATCCACTGGAACTCGTAAAACAGGAAGATATTGCTTTTGTAATACCTTTTGTTTTTTAAGTGTACTGGATTGCTTATATATTATATGATATTTTTTGTTATTAGTTAATGTTTAAAGAAGAATGATAAATTAATTAAATTGTTCCATATATTATACGAAATAAGAAAAATGAAACGCGGCAAAATTGGTGGTTTTAGGGCAAGGAAGGGTCCATCGCTCAGCCCCATTTCGTGTTGACAGACATCACATCATGACTTTGAATTTTTTTTTAATTTTTTAGGTGGTAGAGCCACGTTGCAGTTATATTATGGATGTAGCACTAATGGGTCGGCTCGACCGGTGTAGGACCACGCTCTCACAGAAACCAGCGCAGAATAGCACCTTGATCTGCTGTTTCGTATGGCGAGTGTAGACAACCGGAGACCCTTTTACTGGAAACGAGTTCATCTTAGTTCTCAGGGGTGACAACACATCTGAATTTTGATTCTTCATTATCATCATCATTAGAGCCCTTCACAAGTCTACTGCTGAACATAGACCTCCCCCAAGGAATGCCACAAAGTACGGTTCTGAGCCACTCGCACCCATCTACTTCCTGCATGTCTTACCAGGTCGTCACTCCATGTAGTGGGGGGTCGCCCTACACTTCGCCTACCGGTACGAGGCTGCCACTTTGATACTTAATCGAGGATAAATATAGATGTCTATGGGCCACAGTATCCACTTACTGTAAGGTGGACTGTGTGTTCGTTTGTCACCATAATACTATAAAAAATTACTTAGAGTTACAATGTCCTCACGATATCGCCTTCACCGCCGAGCACTGCTGTTAACAATTTATTTGTTGTCGGCGGTAATTGAACGCAGGTTGCTCGCGTACTGTGAAGCTTACAGCAAGCATTTAGCCCCTCGCTACCATGTCTCTGTTACCAGGCAATTTATGACTCATTTATGACGAATTGAATCATTAAATTTAATCACCACTTTGCAATAATTATTTTATTTTTAAATTACTACCGGTTGTTTCGCTCTACCTTCTGATTTACTTTTTTATAGTTATAAAGGTGACGAACAAGCACTAAATTATGAAAAGATTACTTAGTGACATTTATTTGCGTAAATGTAATAAGAAACATTTATTACTTAAACGCCATTAAGGCGGCGTTGTCGTCGCGCCACAAGCGAAATACATCGAAGCCTAAATCGCGCTATCAAAGTTCCGAAGTAAAAGCAGTATATGTACTGAATAGCTCAAAATACTACTCGGAGCGTTGGCCGCTCCCCGGACAGAACACCTTGCCCAGCGAGAGCTCCCCTTTTCCTTCTACGGTCACTTCTATATTTATTCTTTACAGCCTATCAAAGGAGTGGCGGTGTAAGAATATCGACTACCCCATAAGATCCCGTGGGTGTCGTAAGAGGCAACAGAAAGAAACAAACTAGGAGGCGGGTAGCAGCATCTTCCTAATAACGACAAAAAAACTGCAGCTGCTAACGCGTCTGCCAAGCGTGGCAACTATGGCAAATATCCCCCTTATGAGGCAATCTTTGGGGGAGGCCTGTGTTTAGCAGTGGACTTTAATAGGCTGTAACGGTAAAAGTCATTACTATTTTTGCCATAGTTGCCATGCTTGGCAGACGGGTTGGCAAACGCAGTTTATTTAGTCGTTATTAGGGAGACGCTGCTACCCATCTCCTGATTAGTTTCCCTAGTACCGCCTCTTACGAAACCTACTCATAGGATGATATGGAATATGATAGTGGTTCCTCTTACGCCGTCAGTACACGGCGAAATGTTACATAAAATATGTTATTATATTCATATGTTTCACCTTGTATATCGTAAATATGTAACTCATATATTAGATTCTTTTCAACGAGGCATTCCAACTCAGTCCTCACATGTGACACTGCAACTGCATTTTGATTCTACGTGGATCATAGATGTACACGTAAATGTAGCACAGCATCCATTTACAGCAGATGAACTGTGTGCTAGTTTGCCTTTACCCTTGTTTATATTAAAAGTCTTTCAGGCTCAGTGACGCATTGCCTTAGCAATGAGTTGTTGCGCTGGGGGCCGCGGGTTCGAATCCCGCACGGAACAAGTATTCGTATGGGCTACAAATAATTGTTCCGGGTGTAAACTGCCTCCAAGACACGGGATAAAATCCTAGTGTGAAGGTAACGTTTTAAGGAAAAAAGATAAAAATAATATTATGAAAAGTTAAATCTGAAAACGATGGTTTGTACAAATTTTGTTGTAATTTAAATATGTAAAATAAATAATACTTAATAGTAATTATTATAAGGTGGTGATAAAATTTAATGTTTCACTTCGTCATGAGTCATAATTTGCAAGATAACAAGTATTCATCGTTTGAAATACAAGGTGTAGTTCATATATGAAGGTTTTGCTTTTTGATATCACCGCCGTTCTCGTTTCTTTTTAAACACTTATGTCAGTCATTACTCGAATATGGCGTGACCTTAATACTAAATCATGCGCTTAGTATAAAAAGTAAAAAAATGAAAGAATTTTGTTATTGCCTATATACATTGACTACATAGAATATTATGATATTCTTGAAATGTAAGTAGAAATGTAAGTAACCACCATAACATCCACGTATTTTAATACATAATTGCCAATTTTTTACTCCTAGGCATGTAATTTTTTCACTAAATTTATTCATGAAGTTAAATAGGTTATCTATAAACATTAAGAGTCGCATTGAGATCCTCGTCTTCCTCCTTTAAGTCGACCAATGACTTTGGTACGTACGTTGGAATGAGAAAGAAAGGGGCATAATCCTTCAAAAGCCTGTATTTCATCCGGTGTTGCTGATGATCATGGGCGGCAGCATCACTTGTAATCAGGTGAGCCGCAAGTTTGTGTCCTATAAAAATAATTTTTTTCCAGGAAAACTCGACAATATATTGTGAATGTCACTTTCACTTAATTTATTACGCTACACGTATAACCCCAGAGGGCGTAAGCAGAGTCCAAAAGCAACGAGCTACTCGGACCACCAATCAATTTATTACACATTAGGTACACTTTGTATTGGTAGATACAACCTTTTACATATGGAACTAAAGGGTGATGCATTCGTAAGAGTTCAATAACAATTTAAAAATATTTTATTGCATTGATCATGCAAAACCATAACAATTTATTGAGTGCTTTTATAACGTCAATCATGGTCATTCAACAAAAGAGAAAAAGGTACGCCTTTGGTAATAAATGAATTGCAGATTTTACCTGTAATGGTAGTTCTTTGGTATGCAGTCCATATCCAACATTAGAGTGCATATATCGAACATTGATTGTTCAATATATTTCCATCTGATAGGCGTGCTAAACTTAGTACTTACCTGTGTTATTATTCGAGCGATGATTTGTAAATTGCATTGAGCTTATTTTAAGGGTATTTTAAGAGCACATAAGCGGTCGTAAATGTGTTAAATAATATATTCCATTACACATACTTCAAGGAAGATTATTTTAAAAATACCTTAAGATACTTTTGATGGTTTTCAAGTTTTAGGACCTTTAATTTTTTTGATGTCTGTAAATGACTGTTTTAAACTAGGAAGTAAACTAATTAATTATTATTTTAGACTAGCTGTTCCCCGCGACTTTGCTCGCGTGTTATTTGGGGTTTTAATTTTATGCGCGGAACCATAATTCTTTTTCTAAAATAAAAGTATCCTTAGTTACTCCTTGTGACAACAGTTATCTGCCAGTGAAAATCGCGTCAAAATCGGTTCCGCCGTTGCGGAGATTAGCCGGAACAAACAGACGGACAGATAGACTGATAGACAGATAAACCTTTAAAAATTGTATTTTGTTATTAGTACCGTATATACTTTCATATGCATTTAGTAAAAAGCTGTAATTTTGACATTACAAACAGACACTTCAATTTTATTTATTTGTATAGAGTATAGATGAGGACGCTGCGGGGACGTTATAGGTCCTGGTTCGAATCCGGAACCATCATTTGTGCAAAAAATACAAATTGGTAGTTTACAAATTATCAGTATAATTGTAGGCTCGGAGGAATTTCATTTTGGCCCTCAGGGTTGCCAACTAATCTTAAACGTTTCTTAGAATTTGTTCACATCAACTTTTACAACTTCATCGGACTCATGGTTTTTTGTTTATAGGATAGGGTGACAAACGAGCACACAGTCCACCTCATGGTAAGTGGTTGCTGTGGCCCATAGATATCTACATTTATCCTCGTTTGCGAATCAAATTGCAGATGCGTTGTCACCCGTGAGGACTAAGATGGGATGCCTCTTTTCCAGTAAAAAGGGTATCCGGTTCTCTACACACACCATACGAAACACAGCAGTTTTAAGTTGCAATTTTACGCTGGTATTCTGTGCGAGCGTGGTCCTTTCCCGGTCGAGCCGAATCATTCGTGTCACAACTATACTACTAATATAGCTGCAGCATGGCTCTACCCCGTGTACCCATAGGTTAAAGGTATCGGCTTACCATTAAGACAGTTGGACAGTTAGTACGTTTTTAATGTAATATTTTATAAAAGTCTCTAATTTATTTGGGGTAGACTACAGTACATAGTCCAAAACAATAAGCAAATTAAGATTGCAATTAAATAAAAGGTACTCGAATGCCTGCCTCGTATCAGCGCATGAAGTGTACAGCGATCCTTATTTTTCTTGTTCGACCGCCCACAATAGACCACTGCTGTACAAATACCTCTTCTTTGATAGGGAAAGGCAATCCACCAATCCTTCTTTAGATGGCGCGAAAACCTATTGGGAGCCGATGCATGCAGGTAGTGTGGGACCAGCAGTTGACCTGTGGTAGGCTGTGATGATGAACACATTATGATGATTGATTAAAAAGATTGAGATTGAGCTATCGTGTGGGTGTACCGACTTAAAAAAAAAAACAGAGTCAACGTCTGTTTAAAAGGATAAATTGTTTGCTTTCGGTTTGGGTTCGGTTTTGTCTATGAAGAGATTGTTTTGTCATGATGTTTGTTTAATGATCTACTAAGATTTAAGAATTTGCTGGAATCACTATACTTGGTACTGTAAGGATTTGAGATCTCCTATCTTAGAATCTTAGATGTAGCTTCCGTAATCGACCTGGAGTTTAAGCCGTTAGATGATAAGTACCATGTGCCGGATACTTAACAATTAATTTAATATTAATATTGATTGTGTTTGTTACTAAAGACACTTTCATATTTTATCTTAGTACTATTATTTTTCTTATTATGCGTATACCAGTTTATCACCTAAGCTTTCATTTAGTATCAATACTGTTAGTTTATATACTTAAAGAGGTTGAATTATAATTGTTTCTATTAGTAAGGACCTTGAATTGGCTTACTATAGCTATTATGTGTAATCTATCTTACTTATTCTAGACGTTGGTCTTCTATATAAAAATAAAATAAAAAAATAAGATTTTTTTAGTGTGGCATAATACGGCGACGAGTTTTAAATGGCGCTATTACATAAAAATTTATATATATCAGGGTGAAATTCCACCTAGGCGGAGGGAGGCCAGATAATTGGTTTTCATATAAATAACAAGATGAGCGAAGACGTTCCAGTCTGTTACGTCACCGGTCATTTGTATGAGAACACTTCTCCTTGTTGCTTTGTTGGAAATCAGTCTTTAGTCATTTTATACTATAAGGTACGTGAGGGTAATATGGTCACCTTAAGCTTTGTCGCCCTATAAAACCAAAACTAGGAGGACGACAGAGACAAATACACAATGTCATATCCTATAACTAATATATTAAGAACAAAAATCGCAAACAAGCCTTTACAGTAATTAGGAACACTTCAAAAAATCAACTTAAACAAAACTTAGACACTATCCAGAACTAAAATCGAAATGTCAAAATGGCATCGTTAAAGCGGCGCCCTTTTGACTCTTTATTATTTGAATGACTTATGAAGAGCTATTGCATCACAGAGCCATCAATGCAAATACGGCTGTAGTTTTTAAGTTATAAGAAAGTGACCATATTAACCGGATGACCATATTACCCTCACGTACTATAACAACGTTCGGGGTACGCATCAATAGAAAGTTTTATACGTGGTAGAGCCATGATGCAGCTATATTATGGTTGTAGCACGAATGGGTTGGTTCGACCGGGGTAGGACCAAACTCTCACAGAATACCAGCGTAAAATAGCAGCTTAGTACTGCTGTGTTTCGTATGGTGAGTGTAAAGAATCGAAAACATCTTAGTCCTCACGGGTGACAATAATAATCCATCTGTATTATGATTTCATAATCAAGGAAAGATGTAGATGTCTATGAGCGACAACATCTACTTACAATCAGTTTATTTGTGTGCTCCTTCGTCACACTTATTCTATAAAAAAAATATTACCTGGTTAAAAAAGGAACGTAACAGTCTCATTACATTCAGTTGTCGGTCACAGATCTCTGTGATTTTTGAGAGGATTTTCTAGTAGAATAGAGTCCGCCGTGCTCCACCAGTGGATTAAAGCGGTCTTTATGTGTTTTTAGAATATTGTATATATTTTTACCTTACTCACAACCGAACAGCGTATACAAATAAAATTACATAACAATTTCATTAGTGCTGGCGGCGATCGTACTCGATTAGCTCGCGAACCGATCCCCTATCCCCTGAGGTACTTCGGTCACCCTGCATATTGTGGCAAAAAATTTACACTCATGGATCTACTAGTTAAAAGAAAACACACGTACGAAGTGAATATTCTTTATGACATATTCTTCTTTTGTTTTATATTTAACATAAGTATGTTAAATAATATACTCATGCAGTCCCGGCGCTGAAACGATACAAAAAACGTGACGTTTTTGTTTTTAGGATTCCATACATAAAAAGGAAAAAACGGAACCCTTATAGGATCACTTTGTTGTCCGTCTGTCTGTCTGTCAAGACCCTTTTTTCTCAGGAACGCGTGGAGGTATCAAGCTGAAATTCATATCAAATACTCAAGTCTACTGTCCCTTGAAGCTTTTTTTTTTTTTATAGTAGAGGGGGCAAACGAGCATGCGGCTCACCTGATGGTAAGTGACTACCGCCGCCCATGAACAACTGCAACACCAGGGAGGGAATTGCAGATGCGTTGCCGGCCTTTTAAAAAGGAGTACGCTCTTTTCTTGAAGGTCCCTAAGTCGTATCGGTCCGGAAAAATCGCTGATGGTAATCGATTCCACAAGGAAGTCGTGCGAGGAAGAAAACATCTTCTAAATCGCACAGTGGTGGACCGCCAATCATCCAGATGGTGTGGATGGTATCGGGAGTTCTGCCGCGATGTGCGTTCGTGAAATTTGGCGGCTGGGATTAATCCGAACAATTCCTCAGAGCACTCCCCATGGTAGATGCGAAAGAAAATGCAAAGAGATGCAACATCTCTTCGCAGCGCCAATGAGTCGAGCCGATCGGAAAGAACTCGGTCGTCGACGATTCGAGCCGCTCTGCGCTGGATGCGGTCAAGTGGAAGGAGCTGGCACTGGGGAGCCCCTGCCCAGAGATGGGAACAGTATTCCATGTGAGGCCGAACCTGCGCCTTGTAAAGTTGCAGGCGGTGTGCCGGCATGAAATACTGTCCCGCTCTGCTGAGCACGCCAAGCTTTTTAGAGGCCAATTTGGCCTTCTCTTCCAAATGACCACGAAACTGCACGTCACTCGATATGTCGACGCCGAGGATTCCGATACTGGCTGAGGCAACCAGGGGAGTGCCTTGAAACTGAGGAGATACGACAAAGGGGTTCTTTTTAGCGGTAAACGCGCAAACTTGTGTCTTCTGAGGATTAAACTGGACTAGATTTAGTCGCCCCCAGTTCGAGACTTTGTCCAGCAAAGACTCGACTTCAGACACAAGTTTGTTCCGGTACTCGGAGACGTTTTCCCGAGAAATATTAGCACGGCCGGTGTATAGAGCATCACCAGTGCTGTCATCCGCATAGCAATGAATGTTACCAGTTAGCAACATATCATTGATATGCAGAAGAAACAGCGTTGGTGATAGCACACAGCCTTGTGGAACACCAGCGTTAATAGGCTTGTAGTCAGAACATGCACCGTCTACAACAACCTTGATGCTCCGATCTGCAAGGAAGCTGGTGATCCAATTGCACAATTTCTCGGGAAGCCCATAGGAAGGGAGCTTCGAGAGAAGCGCTTTGTGCCAAACCCGATCGAAGGCCTTCGCAATGTCCAGACTAACGGCCAACGCCTCCCCCTTGGACTCTACTGCCTCCGCCCATCTATGGGTCAGGTAGACCAGAAGATCACCAGCTGATCGACCCCCACGAAAACCGTATTGGCGGTCACTAATCAGCTGGTGATCCTCAAGGTACCGGATGAGCTGGCAGTTGATAATGGATTCCATTATTTTGGAGAACAAGGAGGTGATCGCGATAGGCCTATAGTTGGACGGGTCTGAGCGGTCGCCTTTTTTAGGGATCGGGTGGACAAAAGCTGTCTTCCATGAATTCGGGACTACACCTTGGGAGTAGGAGTACCGAAAAAGACGCGTTAGGACCGGTGCCAACTCCGGAGCACACGTCCTCAGCACAATTGGGGGGATTCCGTCAGGCCCACTCGACTTCTGGATGTCCAGGGAGAGAAGTGCTTTGCGAACCGAGCGCTGTGAGAACAGCACATCCGGCATAGAGCACTCACACCGCGGGATGGTCGGCGGTGTTTTCCCCCCGTCATCAAGAGTCGAGTTGGACGCAAAAAGGGAGCCTAAAAGGTCGGCTTTGTCTTTTGCGTCATGGGCCAGTGAGTCGTCCTCCCTGTGCAGAGATGGTAGTGATGGCTTACAGAAATTCCCTTGGACAGCCTTGGCGAGAGACCAGAATGCACGGGTTCCCGAAGGAAGGCGAACTAGTTTCTCGCCAATTCTGCCTATGTGCTCTGACTTTGCCTTGGCAATAACTCTTTTGAAGGACCTGGAGGCGAAGTTATACTTCTTTTTAAGTGTGCTGGTGTTTACATCCCGAGTCGCCGAAGCCGCAGCCCAGGCTTGATAACACTCCTGCTTACTGCGTAATGCAGTTTTACAGGAGCGACCAAACCAAGGCTGAGATCTGCCTCCGATGGGTACCACAGATGATGGAATAAATAGTTCCATTCCCTGTAGCACCACATCAGTGACAGAGTCAGCAACAGCGCTGGGATCATCCGGCGAGAAGCAAACCCGCCCCCATGGGTAGGATGCAAAGAAAGACCGCATTCCGTCCCAATCCGCCGACCTGTAATGCCAAACACGGCGGCAACCTGCAGAACGCAACCGCGAAGGGAGCGTGAGTGGCACCATACTCCGGATCAAACAGTGGTCCGAAGAGCCGAGAGGGGCATCGACGGAAACCTGATATCCGTCCGGATGAGAGGTTAGCAGAAGGTCCAACAGGGAAGGTGTATGATCCTCCACATCTGGAATCCGCGTAGGCGAAGTAACCAGTTGTGTCAGACCATATGCCAAGGCAAAGTCATAAACAGATCTCCCCGCATGATCGGTTAAACGTGAACCGAGCCATTCGGCATGGTGGGCGTTAAAATCGCCAAGGATCACGATCTCTGCGGATGGGACCTGTTGTAGCAAAGAATCTGTAGCCATTTGGACGTGGTCGATGAGTCGGTCTGTTTCGGCATTACCGCTATGGGACCTATAGAGGCACCCGTAGACGCGCGGATGGTCGTCGCTGTCTACGCGTAGCCAAAGGATGGACAGGTCCGAACCTTCAAGACTGCCGAGGCGTCGAGAACAGATGTCCTCTCTGACATACACGCAAACTCCAGCCCGAGGCACAAAGAAGTGCTCCAATTTGTACCCAGGGTAGGAGAGATACGAAATATCAGCCGGAGAGGAAACCTGCGTCTCGGTCAGGAAGAGCAAGGCCGGCTTCGCCGTCTCGAGATGGTAGTGGACGGCGTTTAGGTTAGAGTTAAGTCCCCTGATGTTGCAGAAATTCACGGATAGCGTGGCAGGGGTCGCCTTGGTATTGTTGCTCTGTTTACCCCGAGCAGTTATGTTTTTGAGCGGAATTTTGCCCCCCCCAGAATACGCGGGGCAGCCTGAGCACCCACGCTCAGGATAGGAATAACATGGTCGTGGATGCTCAGCGAGGGATTCTCCAGGGGTACTGGTACCCTCCTGGGGTAGTCTATTGTGTAATTCCGCTACCATGTTGATGGAGGGGGGGGGGGGGATTGGGCCTCCGGCCACCTGCACTCACCAGACGAAACGCAGAAGCAGAGCTTCTACTTCACGCCGGTATTCTGTGAGGTCGTGGTACTAACCCGGCTCGAGCCGGCCCATACGTGCAACAGCAAAAACTGCTGCATGGCTCTACCACCGTTTAAGCTCTGAAAAAATCAAACCTCTAAGCCATCGCAATCAAAAGATACAGCCGTTTATGACGCAAATTTTCGACATTCGCAAGGGAATCAAAATCTACAGGGTACTACCCGTGAACTCAGAATCTTAAAATTTGGTACGAAGCAACGTATTATAGTACAGATAAAGGAAAAATTTCTAAAAGCATAAATTTTTAGTTACATCATATAATAAAAATATTTTTAATAATTTTAAGCTTATATACCTACGGATTTGTTCGGAACCCTCCGTGCGCGAGTCCGACTGACACCTGGCCGGTTTTTTTAGTACAGTACTAAATTTCTCCACTGCGCCGATAAAGAAGTTTAACTTCAAAAATAATAGTACCTTACAATTTTCATGTATTATCCCCCCCTTTTTAATTCTAGGTGTCCGTCTGGACACCTGGTGTCCACGCTTTTGTCTATTTGTGCCGCTAAATATCAGTGATTGCACCGCTGTGTTAGGGATCAAAGTCTAGAGATCAAAAGTCTTCGTCCTCAGAGGTGACAAGTGACAACGCATTTATAGATTTCTTTTTTAACTCTTTTTAACCCTCTGTCCCATGAATCATATATGAACATGTCGATTGTTTAACTGTGATGTCTATTTTGCGGAGAGGGTCTTGTTTGTTGACTGCATGTGTCCATGGAATGCAGAGACTGCTTACCACTAGGCGAACTGTAAATTTGTTTGTCATTTCAGTTTTATAAAAAAACATATTTTTTAACTTGTGTGTAAGTGATAAATTCTATATGATCTACGACTATATGGCATAAAATATTTCGTAGTTATTCCAAATTTGAAAGATTGGGAGATGTATGGAAACTAATATAGTCATTTGTTTATTGAGGTTTTGAGTTTTGAAATGATATATAGTCTATGCAAAGCTCGCCCGCCCTCTCATTGTTTCGGGATGATAAATTAGCGTAGCTTACCTGTCGTGTCTGGATTAGAACCCCATGGATGGCGGCACCCTCACTCGCCGACGTATCGTTTGTAGCTTTTATTTGCGTTTGATTGTTTGATTAATATGCTTTAACGGTGCTATGTTTATTATGTCGACAATAGCACATAAGATAATGTTCTTAGGTTTGTTTCAACCCTTTTCATCCCGTGGCTGTTGTTAAGTGAGTATGGGACATAACAGAGAGATCTCATGATATCCAACAGATGGCGGTAGGTATAACCGTATCATTTATACCATAGGTTAAATACACAGACAATAGAGAAAAGTGTTAAACCTGCCTATCCTCATGCTAAGCGTGACGATTAAGGCATATCCTAATCACAATGGGAGAGGAATGTGAGAACTTATTATGTGAGACTATTTATTGAGCAATGGAATAACGTCAAACGTCACCCTGTAACGTGGAGGTGTTTTATTTATATAAATTGTACATGGACGAATAACCATAACTGGAACAATTACTTATGGGCCATACAAAAACTGTTACCGTGTGGGATTTGAAGGCGTGACCCGCAAGTAAACCCTTAGCCACTGCGATATCGAGCCGTCGTATTTTACTGGACTATGGAAAACACTTACGATCAAGTGGACTGTGAATGCGTTTGTCTCTTCAGTTTTATAAAAAAAATCCAGATTGTAATACGTATTTGTGCAAAATTCTTATGATAGAAGTCATAAGTAAATTGGTTTGAACGCATATCAGATTAAACTCTATTGTTGTTAGTGATGGAGTATGAAAAAGTACGGGAACTTTTGATAACATGTTAAGATATGCTGTTCAGAGTTATCGATCAAGTGCTCGACGTGTAGCCAATAAAGGAATCGAATTTTACGATAAATTGACAATCGGCTAAGATCGTACGATTTATAAATTCTGTAGGAATGAGAGCTACTTTAAATATATTTTTTTGGAACGAAGTTCTTTATCGGACGGTACGGATTTGACTGATGGGGCTAGGCGACAAAAAGTGTAAGATTTTTTCGTCACAACCCATTCTGACGTAGTGTAGACGGCCTTAGCGGTTATAAGGAAGCGAAATGGAATAATATCCATCTCCCTCGCACTTTTTCTTCTCTTGCCATGAAAGAAATATTATTTCATTTTAAATGACGCTTCATTATAATAGATGCTAGTAATTCATTTATTTGTATTTGTTCATCAGTAATATAATACGTTTATCAATAATAAACTTCGTACCAACCGAGTGTTCCATGACACTCACGTATGTTTTTTTTATTATATAACTAGCTATGTCGCAGACGCGCGCACACCAACTCACCAAAGTTTCATCGTAATCGTATAAAAGGTATAGGAGCGCAAAGAAGACAAACAAACTAATCATGATCGTATAGTGGCGGTGTAAGAGTATATATCGCCTGAGTATATAGTAAGCAGTAATATAGAGTAATATATAGTAAGCATCGAGTATATATGGGTGTTGTAAAAGGTAACACAAGGAAAAGAACCTGATGGGCAGCAGTGTCTAATCGCAACTAAAAAATTAAATACTGAGGTTGCCAATGTGCAGTGGCAACAATGGCAGATATCCCCCATATGAGGTAAACTAACCGATACAAAGTACTCGAGTCATTATTCGATTCTGTTTGATTCGGAATATCACTCTACATCAAGGGAGCTGTAGCATTTTGTCCTCTTATTAACAGTAAATATCACAGTAGGTTTGGAATCACTTTGAGTACTAATGTTCACGCGGACAAAGTGATGATTATCTTGATTTTTATCTAAACACATCCATAAACATAAAGGTCATAAATCTTATTAAGTCTTAAGAAAACCTTTAGTAAACTAATTTATATACAAATCGTCTCAATAATTATCAGTGATGTTTCCAAGAGCGAAGCAAAAAGTATGGTGACGTTAGTCCTTTGAAAGTCTATCGGGGGTGCTCTCAAAGCTGTCACTCCCAGAAGAACACTTCGCATGGTATACGTAAACATTGTGTTCGGTACTAACGTTGGTTCGGTTAAGGCTCTACTACATTGAAGCTTTTTTATAACAAGACCATAGATCAAACAAAGCAAAGCTGCAATGTATGCCTTTCTCAGTCAAGCGAAATTGTATTTAATTTCGCGGCGCCGTGGCGGCTAGCGTGGCACGCATGCGTACCAAGTTTCACCCTATTGGTCTAGGATGACGTCATCGGGGTGAACCCGTAAGCCGGAGTGTCAGTAACAGTCACCCCGTAGAGGCCGAAAGACTACCTCGCGACTCTTGTTGTGTAACCAAAACAATAACAACAAACATCTGAACAATTTGTTGTTCCCGCTAACAGATCCTTAAAACA
Organism: Parnassius glacialis; assembly: GCA_033319125.1. Classification (NCBI taxonomy): domain Eukaryota; kingdom Metazoa; phylum Arthropoda; class Insecta; order Lepidoptera; family Papilionidae; genus Parnassius; species Parnassius glacialis. The sequence continues at coordinate 26,857,963 of JAVANC010000028.1, read as the reverse complement.
CTATATTGTTGAGTGGTAGCTCGTGTCGCAAACAGTGTGATTAAAGAGAAATCAAGACAGATGCGTCGTTCCTGAATCAAGGTACCGTTACGTATGTTGTTTACCGTTGAGGCTTCTGGCTTCATGTATTGTTTATCTGGGATACGTTTAATAAAACAGTTTTATAGATCCAACTTTTAATATGTTTTTGTACTTATAATTTTTAAACTGTACTAAGTGAAATATGTATTAAAAACGCGTTAATATTTATTATATGATTTGCTTCGCCTTCATTCAATGTTAAGCGTGTACTGAACAATAAAACAACTTGGCTTAATAACTTGTCATAATAACCTAATTGTTCATGTATTATTGTCATATATCAGTGTTTCCGCGTTTTAAAGTGTGCAATAGTATTTAGTAAAAATATTTAAAAAAATCTTTATATAACATAAAAAGTACAGTTGAAACGGATGCAGAAGATGCAGGGCTGCGGGTCGTAGGTTCGATTTATGCATGAGAGTACACAAGTTTTGCAAACATAAATATCAATGGGTATTTATGTTCGCAAAACTTGTCTACGACATAGAAGAAATTCGTATAGTAACTACTTTGATTATACTATCTATTTTTTTATAGGATAAGGGTGACAAACGAGCACACAGTCCACCTGATGGTAAGTGGTTTCTGCGGCCCATAGACATCTACATCTATCCTCGTTTGCGAATCAATATGCAGATGCGTTGTCACCCGTGAGGACTGAGATGGAATGCCTCATTTTCAGTAAAAAGGGCCTCCGGCCACCTGCACTCACCAAGCGAAACGCAGAGGTAAACCTCTACTTCACGCTGGTATTCTGTGAGGTCGTGGTACCACCCCGGTTCGAGCCGGCCCATCCGTGCGACAGCAATTCTGCCGCGTGGCTCTACCACTGTAAAAAAATCCGATAGAAATTGTATAGGACAGTTTACATTTTTAATATTAACTCGACTCGTGATTATTATAATTATTTTTTTGTTCCATTTACATCATCGTCTTCTAGTAACTAGTAGTAACCAACATAATATACGAAAATGTATGTCAATTGCGTATAGTTAGTAGTGTTTTTAAATCTAAAACATTATTTTTCTTCTTTATACCCAACAAAACCCACGTTTAAATTGAAACCCACGAAATAACTAAATTTAAATTGTTATTTGTACTTTATTTTATGTGTATTTCGCTGTTGATTTCTTTAATAAAAATGACAAGATTGTAAAAGTTTATTTTAATGAGCATTCCGGTTACTTACACCTTTAGGGCATCATATATACAGAAGAAAATTTCATGCGGTGTAAAAATTATACATTATAGTAGTTCGCGCAATTTATAATTTACACACTCATAATTCGTAACGATTTATAATTTACACACTCATAATTCGTAACGGGAAATGTTTAAAGAAATTAATATTCAAACTTTTACAAGCCATTATACCTATATCGCTATAGCCTCAAAGTCGTGTAATTCAAGTCATTTCGGTTCCCTAATGAATAACCCTAATCCCTAAAAAAAAAGTAATGTTATTATTTTCAACTTGTAAATTATTATCTGTAGGAAAGCTATGTATCTAGCAGACTATCCTAAAAATGTATAAAAATATGAACTATGACTCTAAAATATTTAATTAAAAAAAAGGAATTATCTTGTTGCTAGTACAGAACGCACCAATACCGCATTTGGTAGTTGTCATATTAAAAAATAATCCGTACATCTATATAATAAAACATAACAAACATATTTTATTTTATACAAACATAGTAAAAACTATAGTAAAAAAACTCAAACTAATAACTTAATTATCATAGAGTCCTATTCCCCGTGGTATCGTGCCAAGAACGCTGGCTGAGTTTACTCACTGAATGGCTATAGCTTGCTAGCTTGCTTGGCTAGCTTATCACCAGCAGCAACGATCAGCCGTGAATAGAGTTCCTTTAGGAACTTTACGAGTTTACGAGAGAACTTTTTTTAACAGTGGTAGAGCCAGGCGGCAGCTTTTGCTGTCGCACGGATGGGCCGGCTCGAACCGGGGTGGTACCACGACCTCACAGAAAACCAGCGTGAAGTAGAGGTTTACCTCTGCGTTTCGCTTGGTGAGTGCAGGTGGCCGGAGGCCCTTTTTACTGGAAATGAGGCATTCCATCTTAGTCCTCACGGGTGACAACGCATCTACATTTTGATTTGTAATAGAGGATAGATGTAGATGTCTATGGGCTGCAGCAACCACTTACCATCAGGTGGACTGTGTGCTCGTTTGTTACCCTTATCATATAAAAAAAAAACTTCACCGCACGTAGACCCCACAGACCGATTGTCTCTACAGAAAATTGCACAAATATGTAGTCATCCCTCAGAGACTCATATTTGCGCCACTTAGTTCAGCTGCCTCTGATGCCGCCCCGGCTCTAAACGAGGTACCCCTGAAATGAGAGGCCGCCAAAGTGTCTACGCAAGCAGCATCCCACACTAGGGTTTTACCTCTCTCCCAAAGGATCAATGTCATACCGTCGGGTCTCCTGCCATCGTCTCTAAATATTCCACAAGGCTCTAAATAAAATAAATAATGAACTAATCATCTTCCCTATGAATTATTATGAATATATAAAATGTATTACAAGTTGGACTGACATATTCAGTTATGAGGAGACAGAGGCCTTTATGATCTACAATGTATAAATTTAACTACTAATTTGCTACAAGCACTTATTTACTTACTAGAAGGTCTCGACATTGTTCTATAAATGTATGAATGAAATTAATAAACATATTATTATTATTATTATAACTGGGTAATTATAGAGTATTCTCATCTGGTTGGGCTGAATAAATATATAAAAGCAAATGATAAATATAAATACACGTAAATATATATATTAAATATACAAATATAAATAAATAAATAAATAATACATAAATATTACACATTTAAAAATCAATATCTTATGCTAAAGAATAATTACCGGCGCCATCATAATTTAATAAATAGTAACAAAATAGACAATCCGAAAAGACACGGAAACTGGGATTAAAAAGTCAGTTATAAGGAGATTTACACGAATATGTAATGAAATTCCTCGTAGTATAAGAAGTCTGTGTGACAGCAAAATTTCAAACTAGAAAAAAAAATTTAAAACTCCAAAGTTTACCATTGTTTAAGGGCAAACCATGTTCACCTTATTGTAACAACACGCTCTCACGTACACGTATGCATCTAAAATCGTTTGCAACCATTAGCAAGGGTTTGGGTGCATATGTGTGAATCCATCAGTAAAATTTTACGGACTGATAAAGAAATAAAGAAAGAAGATGTGTGCGAGAGAGCGTGTCAAGAAACTGAGCATGGTTTCGGCTTCACTTAAAATGTAAGCAGCGCTCCGTCTTTCTTCCTTTGTTGGTCTGAGCAAGTATCAAATTTAGTTAGGTATAATATATAAAATATATCAGAAAACTGTTTCAATGTGTGCGTGCGTAAGTTACTTGCGATCCGAATATATACGAACACATCAATATAACTACGTCCTTCAATGAATATTTTCATGACATAGGCTCACAAAGGAGTATAATAGTATCGATCTAGTTCACCGCCAAGCTGTGCAAACTCGTGACCTTACTATCAGATGATATAATATGTATAAGAATTTATATTTTTTTAATATTTGTTTTATAGAATAAGGGTGACAAACGATCACACAGTCCATCTAATTGTACGTGGATACAGTGTCCCATAGACATCTACATCTATCCTCGATAAATAATCAAAATGCAGATGTATGGTCACCCCTAAGGACTGAGATGGAATGCCTCGTTTCCAGAAAAATAGGTCTCCGTTTCTCTATACTCACCATACGAAACCTATTTTACGCTGTTATTCTTTGAGAGCGTGGTGATGAACCCCGGACGGGCCGACCTATTCGTGCTACAAGCTGCAGCGTGGCTTCACCACGTATATTATAATACAAAACGCTGCCCTACCACGTATTATATTTTATATATTATATATAGCTACATTGTAAGTTCTGTAAGAAGAAGTTGTGTGTGTTCCCATGGGCAATCACAAGAGTGAGTTTAGAAAACTATAATGTGCAATTAGTGAGATTATTCTCAGCGTGTGGCGGACTTGGGTATGTCAGGCTCGTTTAGAGGTCTCTGGTCGTGTGACGGGTCGTCGACTTCTATTTGATATGGTCAAGTGGCGCGATAGTTGCATCACCTTCTGCGTCATATTTGAAAGAAAGAAAGAAAATAAACTTTATTGACACAGCAGTGCATGCACATTTACAAATGGTTAATAGTAAATATACATTAATACTGTGCCAAAACAGGCTTCCGCTCAGCATTTGTCATGACATACTCGCAAGGACCATGTCAAGATGCTGGTCTTCCGCGGACACCTATTGTTGGCATTGCGCATCTTTTCCAGAAGACACAAGCTGAAAATTCAGTAATTATTATATGAATGTGTTTATGTGACTTGGGTGTCTCTTGAAAGGGTACACAATACGGGGACGCTTTAATGGTTGTCATCATGGTTGTCAAAAAACAATGTTAAAAAAACAAAAGAGATAATACAAGATTAAAAAATATTCATAACAGTGATCGAAATTATCCGGAATTTTGAAATAAACAAACAAATAAACAAACAACAATATTCACTTAAATTACATTACATTATACTATTAAATAACTAATAAAAATTAAATTAGTGGCTTTTTCTATTTGTAAATAGGTTCTGCTTGTGGGGGCTGGTCTACTCGGGTTCACCGCGTACTGATAAGTTTCAAATTTTAACGTCCTTCTTAGTTTCATAGAACATCATAGAACATAGACCCTTTTTACTGGAAAAGAGGTATTCCATCTTAGTCCTCAAGGCTGGCGGCGCATCTGTATCGCAAACGAGAATAGATATAGATGTCTATGGGCCACAGCAACCACTTACCATTAGGTGGACTGTATTCGCGCTTGTCACCCTTATCCTATATAAAAACATTCTTTAGTTACCAATGGCACTATATACTATAATTTAATATAGTAAATGGGATGTTATAGTAATAAAATCATTAAAAAAATAAGAAAAAAGAGGACACCTGCGTTCTTTCGCCGTTACTTAAACTTAGAATGTTTTTTTATATAGGATAAGGGTGACCCTTATCCTATATAAAAAAAAACATTCTTTAGTTACCAATGGCACTATATACTATAATTTAATATAGTAAATGGGATGTTATAGTAATAAAATCATTAAAAAAATAAGAAAAAAGAGGACACCTGCGTTCTTTCGCCGTTACTTAAACTTAGAATGTTTTTTTATATAGGATAAGGGTGACCCTTATCCTATATAAAAAAAAAAAACATTATTTAGTTACCAATGGCACTATATACTATAATTTAATATAGTAAATGGGATGTTATAGTAATAAAATCATTAAAAAAATAAGAAAAAAGAGGACATCTGCGTTCTTTCGCCGTTACTTAAACTTAGAATGTTTTTTTATATAGGATAAGGGTGACCCTTATCCTATATAAAAAAAAACATTCTTTAGTTACCAATGGCACTATATACTATAATTTAATATAGTAAATGGGATGTTATAGTAATAAAATCATTAAAAAAATAAGAAAAAAGAGGACACCTGCGTTCTTTCGCCGTTACTTAAACTTAGAATGTTTTTTTTATATAGGATAAGGGTGACCCTTATCCTATATAAAAAAACATTCTTTAGTTACCAATGGCACTATATACTATAATTTAATATAGTAAATGGGATGTTATAGTAATAAAATCATTAAAAAAATACGAAAAAAGAGGACACCTGCGTTCTTTCGCCGTTACTTAAACTTAATTAAACTTTAAATTCCATTACAAGAAACAAAATTTCAATTATTTACTTGAAGAAATAAATACAGTTGATTTAGTTTCTTAAATAAACTATCTAATTTAATTATAGTCACTAGAATGGAATAAAATAAAGGCAATTACCGGAATGAACGGCCACATGTGCGCTCTTGAATCCAATAATTGCGTCTAATCACCGAACTGAAGCTTGTCGAGCCAATTGAATGCGGATAAAAATGTCTAAGTTCCAATTGTAGTGTGTTGTGATTGGTAGATGTTTGTGTTTGTTTTTATTTCACATTACATAATTTGATACAAGACGTAATAAAAATTTAAAAAAGGCCAACCTTAAAAACACTACATGTAATAAACAAAATAAAATAGAACATAATTAAATATGAAAACATTCAGAAACAGAATGCTAGCGGTCACCTCATTCCCAGGCGTTCATATCATTTATATGTTCTCTAATAGTTTTACAATTTTTATTTAGTAAAAACTTAAAAATATTTGATAGATATGTATATGTAAATGTTTAAAATAAGGTGTTTTGAACATTTCGATGTAATTTAGTTGATATTTTCATGGAATTTATTGTAAAGTGTATACATTGCCCCATGAAGTAATAACTGACTCTTTGGGGTCGAGTAACTGGCAAGCTAGCTTCTGCTTGTGCCTAGTATTTACTATCTTACATCATTATTTTAAATAAATTTTTGTATTTGTGTACGTACATAAAATTTACGTAAATATATTAGAGGCACAAGTTCATATATTTATATTTATAAATTTTTCTCTAAGGTGCTACATTGCACTTAGATTATAAATTAGATGGTGTGATTAGGTTATAATATACGAAAAATAATGCTGTCATGAATTTTTCTTTACTATTTTCTTTTTTATTTAATTTTTTCAATAATGTATTTAATATAATTTACACAAATTAATATTTGTTTGTTTGTATTTTATACCCATAAACATACCGTTCATCAGATTGCGGTAAATCTTTGTCAATATATCGCTTGCACTTCCGTGAGAGTTATAGGCATAGTACAATTAACTTACAGTAGGTGGTGCGAGTATCGTGCCGACACATTTGTTTGAAAGTTATATATCATTAGACTTCAATGAATGTATCTCTGCCAAATTTAAAACGATATTTCCTCAACTTTTTTCTTACGTGGCTGCACCGCTACGGGTACCAACCAGTTTTGCATATAAATGATGCTGTGTGTTCTAATTGCATTAAACATTATTTTCTTTAAAGTAAACAGATTATCTTAAAGTACATTTAAAAAGACATTCCATAGCGAAACTATATCTTTACAACAATCTTATTTAAAGGCTTAAAGAACTTGAGGACTATTAAAACCCTAATAAGTCGTTTATAAAGTAAGGTATACTGCAAGAAGTAATAATTTAAAATTTAAAATTTTGTACAGCCGACTTCAATATAAGCGACTTCAATATAGGTTATTTTAGAATAACTCAATAACCATTGGTCCGACCTTGATCAAATTCATATGGGACCACACGAGAACTATCAGCTTTCATATAAAAGAAGAATCATCGAAATCGGTTCGCCCAGTACAAAGTTATGAGGTAACACACATTAAAAAAAAACATACACTCGAATTGAGTACCGTCTCCTTTTTGGAAGTCGGCAGAAAAACAATTCTTAGATTACTTGATTTATCTGTGGGTCGCTGTCCATTTACAATCAAATGTAACAACCTTCAAATCGATTGACTCTTTCGCAGCTGGCGACTTGGGGATATCTTTGCTCTTTTGAAAACTTTGCTATTAAATGTTTAAGATATTTGAAAGGTTTTTGTAAAGGTTATACGAAAGTAACCTTTTCTTATTTCTTCTCCTTTCGGCACTAAAATACATTTATATATACATTTGATTGACATATAGAAATGAAACTTGTTAATGGAATCGAATATTGGAGTTGGATCCAGTACTTTTTTTTAGAATAAGGGTAATAAACGAGTACACAGTCCACCTGATGGTAAGTGGCTGCTGTGACCTGTAGACATCTACATTTATCCTCAATAAAGAATCAAAACGAGGAATTAAGTCATGTCAGAAGAAGCTGTAAAAGTTAAAAGCACTAACATCTCAGAACATAGATGAGAAATAAGTCATGTAATTCCGACGCAAACTCTCTAAGTATCCTGTATGATAACTGTTTTTCTATGAAATATTATCCAAGTGGAAGTTGGTAAGTGAGTTTAATCTTAAAAATGACAAAAACGAGATGTTATATTAAATACAAGCTGACCAGGCAGACGTTGTTCTGCCCTTTCCTGAGATGACCCTTTCTTCAATAAAAATCCTTAAATTCCTAATAAAAAATATTAAGGGTCACTTATCGGGATAAAAACTGTCCTATCTCTCCTGTTGGACCAAACTGCTCTCAGTATGCAAAATTTAATTGAAATCAGTTCAGTAGTTTAGGAGTTCATCGCGGACAAACAATGTGACACGGAATTTTTATATATAAAGATTAGTCATTGTGCAGTTTATCAGTTTGAAGTGAACGTTATATATGAGAAGGTAAAGCGTCAGGTAAACGAACTTTGTGAATATCTGCCCACTTAAGATGTAATAAAATTCGATTTTCGACGCTACTTTCAATTAATTATGGAAACAGTGGAAGAAAAATAATCAATATTAATTACACTGCCAATGCCCCTTTTGTGAATTACACGAGAAATCACTTCCCCTGTTTATTCTTTGTCCATATTGACTCTGTATGGTCTTAATCAAGCTTTTGTATTAATAGTGTGCGAAATAGCATTATTTGTGCATTTTATTTGGTGTTTCATGCTAAAATGTAGATAGAAAACTAATTTCGTTATTACAATAGAAACAAGAAATAGGAATGTTTCGTGTGATTTGTATTTCTATGTGATTGTAATTACCACCATAGAGCGGAGACCTGGCGTCCTGCAATACGGGGGTAAAGCCTAGCTTAGGCACCAGTGTCCCACAGTATAATATTGAGGCGTAATACTATAATATTATTATCTTAGAATAATAACACCTAGAAGCCGAGTCCGCGCCCGTAATGTGAGGCAACTCAAACTAAGCCAGTATGGCTTAGTTCAATACTCGGCCCGTTAGTGCTCAAAGTCGTGTCGTATTGACAACAGCTCCCGAAGTTTTAATTAAAAATGACGTTTTATGCAGTTGACGGATGTCAGTACATCAGAGAAATACAAGAAACATAGTAACATTACATTTCACGAGTAACTAATGCTTTTGAACTTATATTTTTACGTAAAACATTCATCAAAAATAAATATGAATTTTTAAAAACTGACATATAACATTATATGGAAATGTTGCCAAAGTGAAAAAAAAATTCTCCCAGCTTTTTTAATTAAAACTAAAACACGTCCATAGGAATGAGGGCCACGATTCCACGAATCCACGATTTTTTCTGCTACCAGGGCGGCGCCACTTTACAGTGAGGTAAAATATTAGACAGATTTCATAGCGGGGATAATAATTTCTTAAGAAAATGTAATATTTAAAGGTTTCTTTCTGTATTATTAGTTATATTTTATATTAATTACATTAGAAATGAATAAACCAAACTATAAAATATAACTAAAAGCCGTTTTTTTAAAGAGTTATATAGTGCAAAAAATTAAAAAATCAAACCTCTGACGCATTGTGTTATGTAATAACATAATATTCTAGATAATGATAAACTATTATTTAAAACTAATTTCTCAATTAACTGACACTATGTTAAAAAAAACTTTACCTCAGTCACAACTAGCGACATCTGGTGAGTGGAACATTATTAGCCCTCATTAAATAGAGTGCGTAACGCAACTTGACAACTTATTACTACGAGGGCTGCCAACATTGAAAAAATGCAACGCATTGTTTTTATTTATAGACGGCTCCGTGGCGCAGTGGCTTAGCAATGAGTTGTTGCGCTGGGGGCCGCGGGTTCGAATCCCGCACGGAACAAGTATTTGTACGCCTTACAAATCATTGTTCCGGGTCTGGATGTTTATCCTCGTGCAATTTATGTTTGTAAGCTGCCTCCACGATACAGTAGAAAATCTAGTGTGGGGGTAACGTTATTTAAAAAAAATTAAAAAATATGGATGATGAATTTTAAGGAAACTTTTTATATGGTCTGATAATAAATGCATGTTTGGTTTTCGTTTTATGCTTCTTTCTGATCCTATCATTGCGGCGGCTTGTGAGACAGAAAACATCAGACACAATCGAAATGAAAGCAGTTGTTGGAAGCCCACTAAAATACAAAAATTTGTTCTTTACATTTTTTTATAGGATATGGTGACATACAAACACACGGTCCACCTGATGGTAAGTGGTTGCTGTGACCCTTATACATTTACGACTGTGTAAAACCTACCAAAATTAAAATTTTCCTGTGTTTTTCGTATTGTAGCTTACATTATGCATGCAGTGAGGTGCGGTACACCATTACTCGACGATTATTAAAAAAAATTGTTAAAAACAAACTGAATAATAGATACTGAATACGTTCAATTATTTGTCGAACAGTGTGTGTCAGGCATCGGGCGGGTGTATATCGAACTTGCATTTGTCATATAATTATAACGTCTATATACAGTTACAAAGAAAAATATGATGCAATCACATTTATATGGTTCATAAAAGTATCTCATTTGGCTAGATAGGCAAATATCCTATTCAAAAATATTTTGAATTTAGCGGGCTACACTTCGATAATAGAATTCAAACAAACTTATTTTCACACTTGTGTGAGTCATACGTTACGTTGTAACTATCAGTCCAATATAGTTTCAACTTCCCCACTTTTCGGGAAAATTTAATGTATTGGCCACATTATTTCTTCACTTGATTGTGTTTCATCTAGCGTAAACACAAGTTGATAACGCACACATAGATTATGTTCTTGCCCCACTTTTGAACGTCCGCTTTGTAGGGAACTATCGTTCTAGGTGTTATTATTCTAAGATTATTATGTACAATAATTCTGTATTGTGGTGAGAAAATAAATTATTATTATTACTTAAAATATTTTTTGTATTTTGAGGCTTAAGCAAGAAAAAAAAACTAGTTACTATAATTGTTATAACACAGCACAGTCAAATTTAATCAAATCTATCAATTTAGTAAAACTTTAACTGAATCTTTAGATGAATATATTTTGTTGTCATATAATTGAAAAAAGTATATAAAAATAAGTTCATTATATAACATAAATCAAAATTCTTAGCCAATCCTATTTATTACCATCTCGTTTACGCGAAGCGTAAAAGGCCCAGGAAAAAGCGTCAAAGGTACTAGGATTTGGGTACTGCGATCGTATTCAGCTGACAAGCGTGACGATTGAGACAAATTGAATGAAGGCCCATGTCTCCATGTGATATAGTATGATAATGAAGAAGAACATATATAAGGGGTACACCACCTTCTATAGGAGGTTATAAGATCTTTTCGCCTATTCCCATAATTGTCTTTTATGAAATTCACGGGACGAAATGCGGTTTATGTGGATTATCGTACGCCTACGTATTTAGCGTATGGTGATTATAAGCGATTAATTGAAGTGAAGCGTATGTGTAAATTCCTTGTAGCAATCAATCGTTCCGTGATATATTCCCAAATATTACAAACTTAGTCTACGAATACAGCGTTTCCCTCCGAGGGATTTGGGATTGAAAAATTGTAGCGTTCGGAAGCATACATAATTTCGCGCAGGCGTAATACGGCGCCCGAGGCTGGCCAACTGTGCTAGGACCCCGAAGGAAGGTGCTAGGGGAAGGTAGATGTTAAAAATGCTAAAAGTCGTAAAATTTGGTGTATAAAAATTATTTTACTACTTATTTTAAATTTTAATTCATCAAGTGTGGTAAATTAAAAATATTACATACTGTAACAATATAGTTTACTTATCATAGTCACTGGCATAAAATCACATATTTATTGAAGAATGAAAAAAAAACATTAAGTAATTTTTAAAATACGTCGCCTAATTGATAAAATAAATAGAACTAATAAAAAACAAATGCTTCGAATCAGTGGAACTTTTAACATACTACGCTTGAAGTAATGTTAATGTCAAAATTAAAAGAAATTAAGCATTAACATGCTCACAATGATATTTGTCATAGTTGTCGCGCTTGGAAAGCGGCTTGGCAACCATTTTTTTTTTATTTTTACTCGTTATCATTAAGACGCTGCTGCCCATCCCCTGATTTGTTTCCCTTTGTCGCCTCTTACGACACCCATAGGATGATATGGGCTGGATTGTCTTACACCGCCACTACGCGGTCAATAGTTAAACTGACATGAGTATTCTCATTCATAAATTTACGACAGTCTGCTTCGTCGTTTATGGCATCATATCATTCGAGTGGAATAATTTGCCAGTATCTGTACTTCCATACGATTATTGTACAATGTGGGTATCTTCAAGGCAATAGCGTATAGGCTTTTGTTAAGCTAAATCAGTGTGCTGTTTATCTCCTTCGGCTGTATCACCACTTACCATCAGTTGGGATAGTATAAGTCAAGCACTGGTTTATAATACTTAAACAGATATAAAAATCAACATTTCTGCAATGCTTTTTTAAAAATTCAAAAATATGAACATAAACAGGTTAAATAAGTAAATATTTAAGAGTATATTTTACACGTGGTAGAGCCATGCTGCAGCTATATTACTGGTATAGTTGTAGCACGAACGGGTCGGCTCGACCGGGGAAGGACCACGCTCTCACAGAATACCAGCGTAAAATAGCGGCTTAACGCTGCTGTGTTTGGTATGGTGAGTGTAGAGAACCGGAGACCCTTTTTACTGGAAACGAGACATTCCATCTTAGTCCTCACGGGTGACAACGCATCTGCATTTTAATTCGTAATGGAGGATAGATGTAGATGTCTATGGGTCACAGTAACCACTTACCATCAGGTGGACTGTGTGCCTGTTTGTCACCATAATTCTATAAAAAATACTTTTAGTTTTTCAAGTACCCGGAATTGTGATTGTTTTAGGCGTGAATCGTTGTTTAAAAAGAGATATTTCAAAGACATGCAAAGTTCATCAACACGTACTGCAGCGGTCTCCATATATATAGGTTCTACTTATGAAATTGCCGATTTATATTACCGGATAGTTTGAAGTTGGATAACTTGTATTCGACTCCAATATTACCAAATTTAAACTAACGTCCTGCTTTTATAAATTTCATATCCATGCTATCATAAATTTAAAAAAAATCTGCTGTTCATTTTATAAAAACATGTGATATTTATGTGTATGCGCCATAAATATACAGGTTATTGTCGTTTATGAGTTCCGTCATGGCAACAATGTGGCACCAATGCTGTTTGTGCTGCAAGTAACATTTATTTTATTCAATGATGTTGTGAAGTCTGGGATCGTGCGTGGTGTTGTGAAGTATTGCAAATAGAGGAACGATGCGTTTTTTGGTGTGATCGTTTCTTTTCTGTAAATTTCGACTTATAAGCAAAGGTTTTCGTGGACGAACGGAGACTGAAGTCGAAAATGACGAATAGTAAGCTATAGTAAAAGCGAATACACCTCAATCACTGTCAAAGTTACTGTAAGGTTTCAACGTACATAACAGAACAATCTCTCTTACAAAGCAATAAGGACCGTGGCCGAGCTCACTTGACTACTCTAGCGCCATCTATTATCTATCTACGGAAGCGGTTGCGATGTATATCGATATGAAAATTTGACGCGCTAAATACATCGTTCTTTATTTAATACATTTCCATAGATGTCGCTACATGGTACCGCTAAGTAAGATTGACGAAGTCATTGGGCTCTAGTATTAATCCATTACCGCTTCTTGAGATCTGACGCAACAATTACTGTAAGAGTATTTTCTGTCAAGAATTGCAACAGATGACAAGCTCGGTCTCAAACAACCAAAATTTGTCAAGCTCAAATGCAGTATTTTTTCCAGACAATGCTCAACTATACCCTTCATATTGGACCGTTTTAAAATTACAGTAGTTTCTACTTGAAATTTTATGTCTACCATACTCGCTACACCTTCATCTTCACCATCATCATCATTGCAGCCTATCAAAGTCCACTGCTGAACATAAGTCTACTCATGGATTGCCTCATAGAGAGATGTTTGCCATAGGTGCCGCGTTTGACAGCCGTGGCGACTGCAAGTTTTTTATCTTCAGTTGTCGTGGAAGATGCTACTATAAGCAGTTCTGGTTCAGTTTACCATCTGTCGCGACTTACGACATCTTCGTTATAATTTGGGATAGTAAATTTTTACGCTGCCTCTACGCCTTACTTTTACTGATTTCCTGTTTCTATGAATTTTAACGAGTTTTAAAAAGAAAAAAATTCTTAACTCTGATGAGACAGTAGAATCGCCTTTAAAAATTAATCCACTCTCATCTTCCAGATTTCTATAGAAGGGACATCAATGAACTCCTGTCATAATGGCTAAAGTGCATCGACAATACTCGCCAAGACTTCGAATAATTAAACATAGCAAAAATAAATTAATGTAGTTGAAAAAGTGTTTGATTCTATTCTATATTTTATTTATTTTATTTACTATCATTATAATTATATTTTCATTTTGTTTTTAACATTTATTGATATTTGAAATAGGTGTAAAAAGCCTGAAATAAATGACTATTATTATGATTATTATTATATAAACGACAATTCCATAGGAGATAATTGTGCTTAATATTTAAGAAAATGCTTTTTATAAAAATCATACGAAATATAACAGATTGTAGTGGCAGTGTAAGAATATCCACTGCCTCATATCATATGAGTGTCGGAAGAGGCGACAGAGGGAAACAAACCAGGATATGGTCAGCAGCGTCCTTCTAATAACGACTAAAATAAAAAACAGCAGTTGCCAACCATTCAGGAGGCCTATGTACAGTAGAGGGCTTTAATGGGCTGTAATGGTAATGTGCCGTTTAAGCCTATTAATGTCTGACCGTTGTAGCGTCACGCCTGCAGTCTTCAAGGAGGCAGACAGTCCAAAGTGCAACCAGCTATTTAAACCACGCTTTGACAAACAATGGGTTTGGATAGAAATGGTGATAGACGTGTAATTAGAGGCATAAACTCAATATTCCATCAATTGCCTTTTACGACATGCTAGGCAAGTAACACAGTTGGCACATTCTTTTTTGTTATATCTTACATTAACATGCGACCTATAAGTCCGAGACCAACATGGGATATGACAGATTAAAATCTGCTTTAAGATTAATAACATCAAGTATTTTTTGTAATATGATCTGGTAACATGATACATGCTACAATAAACACATCGTCAAAAGCTTTAGAAATTAAGTTAAAAATGTACACGTATACATCAGACTGAAATGAGTCTTAAAACCAGTATTTAAATATGGTATAAATTTTTGATCAACGTTATGGTGACACGAGGAATGGAACATTAATTTTCCGCGCTTTATAAATTATAACTAAAGGAGTGTTTTTGAGCCTTAAAAGGATTCGCATAATTGCAAAAAAAGTCAATTGCATCGATTGCTCGGAAAGGTATTAAAACTTATCAGAATAAATAAAACTTATTGATAGTATTTTATTTACTAATGCAATGTAAAAGGTGCAACTTGTTTTGAAAAGAATTAGCAATAAACTCTATCAAAAAACAAAAGAATTTCCTTAATTATAAATTTTAATGCCATTTTACAGTTACAATATTAACGACAGACAAATATATAATATTATGATACAATTAATTATAAAAGAAATATATGCCATTGAAATTTACCGTTGTAATAGGGAAATATAATAAGAATTCCGAATTTTATTAATTTATATTTTTACATTTTAATGATCTGTATAATGTCCTCTAGACCGAATTTCGGTCACAGCGGGCAGTCGCAACGGCGCCTAGCCATCTACGCAGGACAGTCTAAATTTCGATACGATGGCAACCCCACACGACCGGAGAGAGCAGGCGCAGGACCAACGGCTTTACATGTTTTAAATACACGAGGGTGAAACAACGCCAATTTCTTGATACCGGGCTGCTACTGGGAATTTCTTGACAAAAAAAACTTAATAACCGATTTTGCTCCGACCGGGAATTCGACCCACACGATCAGCACTCGCGCGTACGATCACTAGACAACCAGGCAGTCATGATCTATGTATGTGTCTTTAAGAGTTATGAGTTTTACGTTTCAAACCAAAATTATGTGCCACAGCTCTTGATCTTAGGATAGATATATTGTGGTCGTTCTTATTTCATTAGCGTTATGTTACTCGCTCGTCACAGGGAAGTGTGTGTTGAGTAAACGTGAAGATTTTACGCATTGAGCTTTTACAAATATCATATCCTTTATTACACGAGATTCACAGTCAAACATTGCCTAATATAGTACATGCATCATGATGGAGAATCTTAGTCCATTATCATTATCGTCGCTCTATCGTAGAATTTTAAATATGAATTTTTCCTTGACCCACTTTTTTATTTATTTTTTGTAGATTTTTTTTTACCGTAGGTAATTGTGTGAAAAGCCTTCATTAATTTCAAGAAATGATCCATTGTCTAATACTCACAATATGATGTGCCTAATATGAAGTAGGGTGGATTAATGAAATCAACGATTAATGAAACACGTTCCACAAACACATCCGATACATAATAACCTGCCCAATTTTACCATCGGGCGATCACATAGATACACATACCAACCACTCTTATGTAATTAGTAAAAACCAGTTAAACTCTGTCTATATTGAAAATCAAGATACCTACTTAGGTTAGGTCATGGTTTAACTAGCAGAGAATGCGAACTGGCATTAAGTTCGCCCTTTGTAACCTTCATGATTTAACAATAAAGTAAAGATTTTAAATAAATTAATAAAAATAAAGAAATATGACAGTGTTCAGTTTTTATTATTATACAATTTTTTTTTAAATAGAATAAGGGTAACAAATGAGCACACAGTCCACCTGATGGTAAGTGGTTGCTGTGGTCCATAGACATCTACATCTATCTTCGTTTGCGAATTAAAATGCAGATGCGTTGTCAGCCGTGAGGATTATGATAGAATGCCTCTCTTCCATTAAAAAGGGTATCCGGCTCTCTACACTCACTATACGAAACACAACAGCATTAAGCTGCTATTTTACGCTGGTATTCTGTGAGAGGGCGGCCCTTCCCCGGTCGAGCCGACCCATTCGTGCTACAACTATTCTATTAATATAGCTGCCGTATGACTCTACCACGTATAAAAATTGACAATCGAACCATAGTCCAACTGATGACAAGGGGCTGGCTACAGCACACCATGGACGATCGCAGCCAACCTCAAGGGAAGAAGGCTTTGCGTTGTCACCTCTGGGGACTAAGATGGAATGGGCCTCTCAACCTGTAATTATGCTTTCCCTCGTTACCCTATAAGCACATGAGTAAAGAAGTCCTTACTCTTTACTCTGTGCTATAAGTAAGATTGTGTTACCCAAACGGACCTCTAGAAGGTAAGTCCCACCACGTAGAAATGAACTATGCATGTACAACTGAGCAAAATAAATCATCGGTTAATCGGATCAAGCGGTATTTGCAATACATAGAAATAACATGTATATACAGAATGATGCCGTTATTATTGATGTTTTTTTTAAACTTTAAATTATCATGTTGTAAATCATCCGAGTCTAGTATTAATTGCTTATTCAAATTTATGTAGAGTTTTATTGATTTTTAATGTAAACAAGTTTAAATCAACTGTATACCTATTTATTAATAAAAGTTGAGAAATTACAGCATACATCCCACAGCTCCGTACAGGCTTCTCATTTATGCGAAGGTGGTAGAATCACTGTTATAGCACGAATAGGTCGGTTCGACCGGGGAAGGACCACGCTCTCACAGAATACCGGCGTAAAATAGCAGTTTGACACTGTTGTGTTTCGTATGGTGAGTGTAGAGAACCGGAGACCCTTTTTACTAGACACAAAGCATTCCTATTGATTCATACTGATGCTGACAACGCATCTGCATATTGATTCTTATCGAGATAAATGTAGATGTCTATGGGCCACAGTATCCAATTACCACCAAGTGGACTGTGTGTTCGTTTGTCACCTTTACTATATAAAAAATGTATGTGATTACAAGTCTTCGAAATATTGTTTTTTTAGAAATTCGGGTTTCCTCACGTTTCCCATTACCGCTAAACATGCGGTAAATCAGCACTTAAAATTGTAATTAACAGTTTCAATGGTGCCGGCGGAGATCCAACTCGTGATTATTTATTATTGTAAGTTACAATGGTAGCTTTATTAGCAAATAAAGAATTGATTGATTGATTGATTGACAATGTCAAGTGGAGGTTAGCATTTAAAGAGGAAGTTTTAGTTTCACCTTTAAAATGAAGAAAAGAAAACCACAAAATAAACATACTATGAAGAGTGACCGTGCAGTGGCGGTCAGTAGAGTGTCAGTAGAGGCGAAAGAGGGAAAATAAAACAGGAGATGGGCAGCAGCATCTTCCTGATAACAACTCAAAATAATAAACTGCGGCTGCCAACCCGCTTGGCAACCGTGGCAACTATGGCAAAATCCCCAAGAGGCAATTTGTGAGGGACGCCTCTGTTCAGTAGTGGACTTTTATGGGCTGTAATGGATGGATGGATGAAGAGTGATCAGTATCGTCTCTGATATTGTATTGATCAGGTTTTTTGTTAGATTTTTTTCTTAGACCATGTATCCACTTTTCATTTGCTACTGAATTGAGGTGTCCAGTTGCCCTGATAACGGTCTTTTTTTCTAGATAGCAGCGATATTAAAAAAAAACTCGCAAACATTTGAAATCGTAGCAGCGTTGGAAATACTTTTTGGTAATTTTTACATGAATTGCGTAAGCCCCGTATTAATTTTACTATCATTTATTCGTTACAGCTTATCAAAAGATGACAAATATACGCTGCCCCTATAGATTGCCTCGTAGGGGAAATATTTGCCACAGTTGCTACGAACACGGTTTCGGCTAGGCAGTTTTTTATTACTTTGAGTTGTTGTCGGTAAGATGCTGATGCTCATCTCCAGTTTCATTTACTTCTGTCACCTTTAACAACATCCACGGAATGATAATATGAGGCAGTGAATTCTCTTATGCCGCCACCCGCGTGGCAAACCAGGTGTATTCTATTTCACGATGAAGGTTTCGCCTTGATTGTAGTAGTGACATGTACCGACAGGCGCGTTTGTGTGTGTAACTGCGATTCGTTCGGATCGCGATCGTGACTGAGCGCTTCTGAAGCCTACGCACACTAACACAATGTGTATGTGCACGGCTAACACAACCAAAGTCAAACCTTCATTGTGAAATAGAATAACTATATCAGGAAATTAAAATGTTATTCTATGTGTTATAATAATTGTAAGCTATCATTTTTTTTTAATTAAATAAGGGTGACAATCGAACACACAGTACACCTGGTGGTGAGTAAATATTGTGGCCTATACACATCTAAATCTATCCTCGATTAAGAATCAAAGTGCAGATGCTTTGTCACCCCTGAAGGTTATGATGTAATCTTTCGTTTTTAATAAAAATGAACACTTCTCTACACTCACCATAAGAAACAGCAGCATTAAGCTATTTCACGATGGTAATCTGTGAGGGCGTGGTCCCATTCGTGCTACAACTATAATATTGCTGCAGCAGCACGGCTATATCACGTAAAACACCACTTTTCTTATTAATCTTGAAAAAGTTGAAAGGTAAAAATGAAGAAGTCGTTTAAAGAATTAAAATAATTAAGGACGATAACCCCAGTCATTGTACAAATAAGGCGATGACTCAATTTTATAAAATAATAAATGGCCTTTAGGAATCCCCTGTTGTATACTAATACACCAACGCATTAATATCTTTGTATCTTATACGTTTACCTGGTGGACACTTTGTGATCTATTCATATTTTAGCGTGAATTGTTCTTTCTGCTTATGATCATCATCATGACCACACAGCCTATAAGTTAACTGCTCACACTGCAACATAGGCATCCCCACATAGATTGTCTCATGGGGGATATTTAACATAGTCGCCATACTTAGTGGTCATCAGGAAAATGCTACTGCCTATCTCTTGGTTTCGTTTCTCCCTGTCGCCTTATACGGCACCAACGGGATGATATGGGACAGCGGATTTTTTTCCGTCGCCAATACATGCCATAATCTTCTAATATATATATATACTTACTTATCGTCACGCACAATCCCTGACGGGGTAGCCAGAGAGAACAGATCGCCAAGTGTCACGATCCTTACATACCTCTTTCGCTTCTTTCAGATTCATCATCTTCTTCATACATGCACGTCTAGGTATCCGAGTACTCTTGACCCTCCCCTCTTCGAGCAATTTGCTCACATGGTCTTCGAAAGTTAGTCTCGGTCTACCTCGACACCTTTTAATATTAACTTTCGCGCTATATATTTTCTTCACCATTCGGTCTTCACTCATTCGCTCAACGTGCCCAAACCATCGAAGCACGCCCTTATCAATTTTTGTGATAAGGTCATCTTTCAAACCTGCCATATTGCGAATCTCTTCGTTTCGCTTTCGGTCAGCCATGGTGACGCCGCACATTTTACGAAGAGATCGCATCTCCACTGCATTCAACTTGCTTTTATGCTTCTTCTGGCATACCCATATATATATATATATATATATATATATATATATATATATATATATATATATATATATATATATAAATATATATATATATATATACTAGCTGACCAGGCAGACGTTGTTCTGCCCTTTCCAAACGACCATTTGCTTTCCCAAAAAAACTCCTGAAATTAGCAATAAAAAATTGACGGTCACTTATCGGGATAAAAACTATCCTATCTCTCAAGTTGGACCGAACTGCACACAGTCTGCAAATTTTTTTGACATCGGTTCTATCTGTTGAATACTTACAGCAACACGTGATGGTTATACTACTAAATTGTAGCTTATATTAAATATTTCTATTGCATACCTTAAGCGAAAGCGCAAGGTATGTTCTACTATCGCCTAAAAATTAAGATTCTAACATTTTATCGAATAAAATCGTATCTAGCAATCATATTATACATATAAATGATATAAAAAGCACATTGTTAGAAAGATAAATGATTGTTGAACTTATTAATAATTTTTTTAAATCGATTAATTGCAATTTTTAAATAAAAAGAGGGTTTTAGTGGCTTATGGTGTGGATTTTTCATGACCCTGTGGCTTATAAACACGATAACTTTTGAAAATATCAACTGTTTAACTCAGTCTATTTTTTAATCTCTTCATCTATCATTTGGGAAGCCACTGAATGTAAATGGCAGTGTAATTTTGTTTTGTTTAGCTATAATTCATTTTTTTCGGCTCCAAAATGGCGAAATTTTCGTTGATTTGGTAGCCTCGTATATAAATTATTTCTGTAAATGGGGAGCTACAGCCACAGAGTAGTTTAGCTCGGCTCACAGAGTACATGTTCGGCTTCAGTCGCAGTCGTGAGTGGACATTGTTTCGGTTGTTTGCAGCGGTTCAAAAAGATCGCTGTACAAATACACAATATTCGAATAACCAAATTTCTTAAATACTTGATTATAATAATAATAAGAGATTTTTTTATTACAATATTTAAAAGCACATAATAAATAATAGTAGTACGTACTAAAAGTATGTAGTATAATTTTTTTTGTCATGGGTGACATTTTCGTGCTTTTCGAGGGTGTCGAAACCGATAGGGTTGTCGAAATGTAAATCCAAGATGGCGGCCGCAATAGGTATCAATTTTTTCATCATGGGTGTCATTTTCATGGTTTTCGAGGGTGCTGAAGCCGATAGTGCTGTCGAAATGTAAATCCAAGATGGCGGCTGCAATAGGTATCAATTTTTTCAGCATGGGTGTCATTTTCATGGTTTTCGAGGGTGCTGAAGCCGATAGTGATGTCGAAATGTAAATCCAAGGTGGCGGCTGCAATAGGTATAAATTTTTTCATCTTGGGTGTCATTTTCATGGTTTTCGAGGGTGTTGAAGCCGATAGTGCTGTCGAAATGTATTTAAACTACTTTAAAAATTCCGTATAGTCATGTTATACGTAATTTTTTTAATGCGCTTAAGGTATGCCTAACTGGATTTACCAATATTTGATTCTTAGTAGAGGATAAATATATATTTTTGGGCCACAGGATACACTTATGTAAATATAAAAAGGGAGAAATCTCTTGTCTGTTTCTCTAAGCAGCACAGAGATAATGTAATTACAGGCTGGCAGACATTTTATTTTTATATTTGAGAGCTAGCACGTTCTTTCCGTCATTTAGTTGCCGGTGCCCTTAAGCTGTGTAGTAGCAATTTATTATTAAGTCAGCCGCGAGTTCACTGGTCGCTGCGTTTGTTTGCTTGTTAATCCGTTTCGACCAAAGTATCAAGTTTCCCTATCGAAAGTTTTAATTACGAAAGATGCTACTGATGCCATACTGTATTTGATGTAACTCTATATAAGATCAGATCAGCAGTCTTTTAGACGTACTGATATAAGAAATCAGTTAATACGTCTCGGTAAGAAAAATAATTAGGTGAATGTCACTGCAATATTAATTTCAAAGATCAGCTGATCATCCAAGAGAGAGTTTCACAGCACATGGTATCCTAGTTTGGGCTCCCGTCTCCCACAAATTTAATTAAGTACTCTTTTGTTTATTTTAAAAAAATGTGGCAGAAATCCATAAAGGTTATTTCATTTCATTCCAACTCGGTGGGTGTTTTGCTGCGGCGCGGCTGGTCGCCGGTTTAAATTCCTCTTGCAGCGGTTTTATTGAAAATTTGAATGTTTGCTCGTGGGTAATTCATGTATGTAATTAAGAATATTAATTTTATAGGCGGTAAGACTCTCTTTCTGTCAAGAAGTTCATCCATCCAATCCATCAGCAAAATCCAATACGCACACAAGGTAAAATTTTACATGCAAAAAAACAATTTTAAAATTTGTATTCATCCATATCAACAATAATTAATAATCATAAATTAATTAATTATAAAATAATAGTAATATAAAATCTCGAAACTTTTAACAGCCCGTGTTAGAAAATTAAAACTGTAATAAAGCCAATTAAAACAATAAAGTATTAATAATTATACAATGAAATATTTTGTCATATCAATTTATGATGCAATATCAATAAAAACTAATAACAATCCTAATATGCCCATAATTAAAATTACATCTTAAATATAAAGTACTTATTAAATAGTAGATAGTCAAGGAAATTACCGTCTTTCCTATTTCTGCCGCCAAATATTAGTGCGTGCACTGGCTGTATTCCTGTATTAAGGTCCCTTAAGACCTTCTGATTAAGACAGTATAATTACATGCTGTGAGATATTCCATCTTAGTCCTCAGGAATAGCAACGTATCTGTAGCCTTCTTTTTATAAAGTTAGCTCATGTCCATAGTGGCTATTTACCAAAGTGGATTCGTGTACTTACCAAAAACTTCAAGTGGATTCGTGGACAGCTTGTGTGTCACTGCAGTTTTATAAAAAAAAAACGACGGGTTGCACTCCGGGAGTGCCGGCAGAAGTGAAAACTTAAATATTAACGTTGTGCATTTTTGATATTTTGAAATGGCGGAGATTGTTTATTATGATCTTATTTCATTTATTTTCATTCGAAATTATTTGTTTGGTAAACCTACATCGCACATGTGCGTAATGTGATGTTATGAAAATATAGGTTAATGCTATAAAGTATAAACATATTACAAATATTACATCTATAATGTGTAAGTACATATGTATCTATATTAATAATTTTGTCAAGCAGTACAGTAGACTCGATCGAAACCTAATCTTAATAATAAAGTTATATTAATTAATAAATGAAAATTAATTAAACCTAACTTACTTTCTCTCCTACGCCGCGCCGGCTGTCTACTCTCCGTCCGTCTTACGAATTTTCGATCAGGACACGTGACCTGATGCGAGTTTAACATTTTTTACCCATTACAAAAAAAGTGCACAACGCCGCTAAAGAAGTTTTCACTTCAAAAACATGTGTGTGTACTTATGTACGCACGTAAGAAGTTATGCTTTTTAGCGTAACAAAACAAAAGAATTAAAATAAAACACGTTTTATATAGATTCATATATCTTTAAATAACTATTTCGAATCACATGACTAAAGAAATTTCTTTACTTATGTGCTATATATAGTTATAATATAGTTATCTATATAATATAGTTATCAGTTCTCACGAAAACTTGACAGTTGACAGGCAATTACCAACTGAAGTTGTCGCTTTTAGGTTTCAGTGTGCGCGCGCATCGTATAAAATTCACTCATAATTTTTCTCAAACGCCCCAAAAGAAGTATAACTTCAAAAAGATGTTACTCGCTGACATACTACAACAACAAGAGATATTCCAAAAGTTTTCATGTATAAAACGAAACTAAAACGGAATACCTAAACAGCTACCTCGACGGCTTCGTAGCGTACTGGCTAAGCGTTTGTTCGCGCCGCCGCAAGGCGGCGGGTTCTAATCCCGCACAGATCACGTGTTTGTATGACCTACAAATAATGGATCCGGGTTTGGACGTGTGTTTCTTGTGTGATTTATTTATGTAAACCCCCTCAATAATACAGGGGATAAATACCACTGTACGGGTAACTTTTCTTAAAATCCAAAAACTATTTGGATTATTTACTTCTGTATTCTAGGTTATGATATATTAATAGAGTCGAAGTTGTAGTCACAATTATTTATTTTCAGTAAATGATTTGACTTGTTTGGAATGCTAAAGTTCCGTTAAGAGTTCTCAAGCGTATCCGGTGACTTAGATATTAATGTTGTCGATTCGCGAGTTGTTGTCGAAATTATATCGTTAATTAATTAATGATCTGTTTCATATTTTAATGGGGTAATAAAAAAATACTAATAAAGATAAAATTCCATGCTAGTTGTGGTGGACTTCTCGGACAGGCGACGGGGCTGTACTTTTTTTATTGAATAAGGGTGACAAACGAGCACACAGTCCACCTGAAGGTAAGTGGTTGCTGTGGCCCATAGACATCGACATCTATCTTCGTTTGCGAATTAAAATGCAAATGCGTTGTCAGCCGTGAGGACCAAGATAGAATGCCTCTTTTCCAGTAAAAAGGGTCTCCGGTTTTCTACACTCAACATACGAAACACAGCAGCATTAAGCTGCTATTTTACGCTGGTATTCTGTGAGAGCGTGGTCCTTCCACGGTCGAGCCGACCCGTGCTACAACTATATAGCTGCAGCATGGCTCTACCACAAACAAAATTATGTACTTCAAAATTATAAGACGTCTAATATATACTGTGATAGCCAATCCAGCTGCTTAGCATGTTAATTGTGACAAATCCTACCACAAACTCCACAAACCATGGGCGATGCCAATATCAAGCAGTGGAATCTTCACGGCCTAAATAAGAAAAAAGGAAATACTGACTTTAAAGACAACATGAGTGCGTTCAAGATAAGAGTAATCATAGTGAAAGTCTGAATGATAAAACTCAGCTTAAGAAAATAGAGCTAGCAGCTTAATGCTGCTGTGTTTCGTATGGTGAGTGTAGAGAACCGGAGACCTTTGTACTAGAGAATAGGCATTTCATCTTAGTCCTCAGGGCTAACAACGCAAATGCATTTTGATTTTAATTCATGATAAATGTAAATGTTTATGAACCACAGCATCCACTTACCATCAGGTTAACTACTTGCTCGTTTGTCACCCTTATTCTATAAAAAAAAAACAGTAAAATTATACGTAAGAATTAAGTTGAAGTAAAGGCGCTGTTTTATGGTGTTTTATCGTAATTATTAATTAAGTAACCGCTGCAGAACTATTTAGACAAAGTAACAATTTTAAGAGTGGTTGTATTATATATACTTAGTTCCATCGTTTGTATGTATGTACGTCCCACTGCTGCGGCTTACTTTATACCTGATCAGTAAGTTTTATTTTTTAAACACATTATGCTGGTTTTCTCATTATGATGTTTAACGCCAAGTATTTACCATAATAATATAAACTTGCGTAATATCAGCTTAGTGTATTTAATTGTATTTAATTTAATTTTTGTATGCCAAACATGGTAAAAAATGTCAGTTCCAAATTATTGACCTATGCATGCATACACATCCCTTTATTGTATAAAACATATTATTGACATTGCAATTTATTTTATTATATTTATAAATTTTTCGGCTTTTGTGTACTATTTGTCATTTTTATGATGGTTGAGGTCGGGGAAAAGGACATTAATATTTTTTTAAATACACCATTAACATAATATTCTCTTATATATAAAAAAAACAATTGCTGTCAGTTATTTTTTTTATAGGATAAGGGTGACAAACGAGCACACAGTGCACCTGATGGTAAGTGGTTGCTGCGGCCTATAGATATCTACATCTATCCTCTATTACAAATCAAAATGTAGATGCGTTGTCACCCGTGAGGACTAAGATGGAATGCCTCATTTCCAGTAAAAAGGGCCTCCGGCCACCTGCACTCACCAAGCGAAACGCAGAGGTAAATCTCTACTTCACGCTGGTTGTCTGTGAGGTCGTGGTACCACCCCGGTTCGAGCCGGCCCATCCGTGCGACAGCAAAAGCTGCCTCGTGGCTCTACCACTGTTAAAAAGTTTTTCTCGTTTTAAAAAGTTAGTCTCGCTTGAACTCGAAACCGATTCGGCCAGTTCTGATGAAATTTTTGTCTTTGAGTGGATGGTTCCTGGATGGCTTAGATTCACAATTGGACTTGGTAGATGGAGCTGTTGTCGAGAATCAGAAATTACCTGAGCGAAACCGAGGCGGATGTGTAAATAATTTTAAAAGGACATATAGTTTTTAAATTTTGAAGTCAGGGGGTTTTCATGCTGGTCTACCTTTCCGGTGATCCTGTTATGGAATACGGGTACGCGACCCCGGCTCCCCGAGCTACTGTTATTCTCATACCTTTCCTGCCGAGATAACAGTATCCTTACACCTATGCTCCTACCCCCAAACTTCTTTTTCCTTTTCCCAAAATGGTAGCTTCCTCTACCAACAATAGCATACCCAAAGAGGGTTGGTGTCAGGCAGGCGGCCGACTGTAAAACTTCTGCCAAATCCCATGCAGTAAATGAATAGTACGAGTTGTGGGATATATGACAGGGCTAGGGCGTACCCCGCAGGCGACGCGCAGGGGCAGCACCCGGCTCCTGTGGGAAGTGAGCAAGGGTTGTCGCACCTTACGGAGCGGGTGCGACGTAAGAGGCGAGCCCGGAGAGAGAAGAATGTCAGAGTGAGGTTTGCAAGCTGGAATATAGGTACGATGACTGGAAGAGGAAGAGAGTTAGCAGATGTTTTGAAACGACGAAGAGTGAATGTTGCCTGTTTGCAGGAAACAAAATGGAAGGGCAATAAAGCAAGAGAGATTGGGGAGGGATACAAGTTTTATTATTGTGGAAGTGATGGGAAGCGAAATGGAGTAGGAGTTGTGTTAGATAGTGGAATGAAAGAACGAGTGACAGATGTGAAAAGAGTAAATGACAGAATGATAGTTGTTAAATTAATGATTGAAAACAAAGTAGTGAATATTGTAAGTGTGTATGCTCCGCAAACAGGCTGTGAAGAGAGTGTGAAAGAAAAGTTTTGGGAGGAATTTGATTGTATGATGATGGGAATACCTGAGCGTGAGGATGTTTATATGGGAGGAGATTTTAATGGACATGTAGGGAGAGTGAATGACGGGTATGAAAGAGTACACGGTGGATGGGGGTACGGAGTGCGGAACCGTGAGGGGGAAGTTCTTCTGCAAGCAGCATGTGCTTTCGACCTGGCTGTAGTAAACACGTGGTTCCAAAAACGAGATCAGCATCTTGTTACTTATAAAAGTGGCCACCACGCGACACAGATCGACTATCTTCTGATAAGACGGAACCAAATCAAGAGTGTAAAAAACTGCAAAGTGCTTCCAGGTGAAGACTTAGTATCCCAGCACCGAATTCTGCTGGCTGACATCTGCTTAACTGTTCGCCTCAACAAACATAAGGATCGTCCCCCACCCAAAATAAAGTGGCATTTGTTGCATAAGGAGGGGTATGCAAGTGAATTTAGAGAGCTAGTTGTAAACAAGATGATAGAGATGGGTGATATGGAAGGAATGAGTGTGAATGAGTGCTGGAAGGAAATGGCTGATTGTATCCGAAGTGTGGCAAGGAAGGTGTTAGGAGAAACAAAAGGGAAGCGTATGATAGATAAGGATGGGTGGTGGTGGAGTGAAAGTATTAGAGAAGTTTTGAGAGAAAAGAAAAATGCCTTTAAAGAATGGCAGAGCGCAGAAAACCAGAATGAATCCATAAAAGAAAGTAAGAGAGGGGCGTATAAAGAATGTAAGAAGAGAGCGAAGAAGGAAGTTGCTATTTGTAGGGCAGAGGCGCAAGATAAATTATATCGGTCCCTTGAAAGCCCCGAAGGTCAAAAACGACTTTTTCAAATTGCAAGAGCGAGAGAAAGGAATGGAAGAGATGTTTCACATGTAAAATGTATAAAAGATGATTCTGGAAGGATTTTGACTGACGATGAAAGTATAAAGAAGCGATGGAAGGAGTATTTTGAGAAATTGATGAATGAGGAGAATGAATGGAATGGTATGCTTGAAAACCCACCAGTGAATATGGGCTTAGTGAGAGAAATTAGTGTGGAAGAAGTAAAAATGGCCGTTAGGAATATGAAGAATGGGAAGGCGGTCGGCCCAGATGGAATACCAGTAGAAGTGTGGAAGTTGCTGAGGGCGGATGGATGGAAGTGGTTGAGTTTATTTTTCGGTAAATTGTTGCAGGAAGAACAAATACCTGAGGAATGGTGCAGTAGTATACTGGTCCCCATTTTTAAAAACAAAGGAGACGTCCAAAACTGCAGCAGTTACCGGGGAATAAAACTCATGTCACATACGATGAAAGTCTGGGAAAGAATAATAGAGAGAAGAATGAGAGAAGAGTGTGAGATAACACAAAACCAGTTCGGATTCATGCCCGGTCGAGGTACGACAGATGCCATTTTCGCATTACGCCAATTGTGCGAAAAGTACAAGCGCGTGCATAAAGATCTGCACATGGTTTTTGTCGACCTTGAAAAGGCGGGGGACCCGATCGTACGGGTTCCCCGTGAGGTTTTGTGGTGGGCGTTAAAGATGAAAGGTATGCCTGGGAAGTATGTGAGGTTAGTCCGTGCTATGTACAGAGCATCCCGTACATGTGTACGATCTGCCGCGGGAACTACGGGCAGTATCGATGTGGCGGTAGGGCTGCACCAAGGGTCGGCATTGAGCCCTTACCTCTTCCTACTGATTATGGACGCTTTGACGTCGGACCTGCAGGATGAGGCACCCTGGTGCATGCTCTTTGCCGATGACATCGTCCTTGTCGGGGAAGAAGGCATCGAGGTACAGAGCAGACTGACGGGGTGGCAACGGAGGCTGGAAAGTGTTGGCTTGAAGATCAGCAGATCCAAAACCGAATATCTGTGCTGTGATTTCGGCGGTCTTTCCAGTCCTGTACCCATGTCGTTGGATGGCGCTATACTGCCTATCTGCTCAGATGTCAAGTACCTCGGTTCCCTCATTCAAGGCGACGGCGGAATAGATAGAGCTGTGCAGCATAGGATTAACGCAGGGTGGATGAAATGGCGACAGGTCACAGCCACAACGTGCGATCCCCGAATGCCAATAAGGCTGAAGGGGAAAATTTACAAATCGATCATCCAACCTGTCGTCATGTATGGAAGTGAATGCTGGGCCGTCAAGAAGAAGGATGAAAATAGACTGCATGCGAATGAAATGAGAATGTTACGATGGATGTGTGGTGTGACAAGGATGGATAAGATAAGGAATGAGTATATAAGAGGAAGCCTGAAAGTAGCGCCAGTGGTAGAAAAGGTGAGAGGAAGCAGATTGGCATGGTTTGGGCATGTGATGCGGAGGAATGAAAGTCATGTCACAAAACGAGTGTTGAATATGAATGTGGAGGGACACACGGGCAGAGGAAGGCCGAATAAAAGATGGATCGATTGTGTGAAGAGTGATATGAGAATGAAAGGAGTAAGTATGGAAATGACGGCTGATAGAGAGGAATGGAACAAAAAGATTTACTGCGCCGACCCCATATAATGGGAAATGGTTTAGAGAATGATGATGATATAGTTTTTAAATTTTAAAGAATTAAATTTAAAATACTTTTTCAATTCAATTTTATTTAGTTACAACTTACAACTTTATTTCTATACAATTTTGTCAACAAAATTAATGGCGTACATATTGCGCATTGTAATGAGGCCAAAGATATAATCAGAACTTGATTAATGATAGCTATTAAAATTCTGGCCGAAATAGTGAAGTGGATAGGTAAAAATTCAAACAAGCTATAAATAATTCTCACCTTAACAATACTATAAATTACTTGACTTTAAATAAGTCTAACAACTATAACTTTTTTCGGCGGCTTGAAAAACAACTTTCTTAATTCATGATCATGTGGATTTATTACAAGTAAAATCAACATAACGTCATATATCGTACCCAAAAATGCTTCTACTGTCGTTTCAAGTCGAAATCTATAAATTAAATAGTAACTTCATGCCAATGAAACTTGAAAGAAGCAAAATGTTAAAATGGTCATAATTTGATCAAATGTATTTTTTTTAAATAAAAATAAAATGTTATATCATTACAGTGTTTTCATGTGCTGTGATGATTTAACAAAACAATAAAACAAAAAATATATTTATTTACGTAAATACAGAAATTAATGATAATTAATATCTGGAATTTAAAATGTAAGTTTTGAGTTAAGCATATGAATTAATGTGTATTAAATGAATGTATAATGTATGAATGTGCCATGTAGTGGCGGTGTAAGAATATCCACTACCCCATATCACCCCATGGGTATTGTAAGAGGCGACAGGGGGAAACTGACTAGGAGATAGGTAGCAGCGTCTTCCTAATAACGACTAAGAATAAAAACTGCGGTTGCCAACCCACTTGCCAAGCGTGGCGAGTATGGCAAATATCCCCCTATATATGAGGTAATCTGTGGGGGAGGCCTATGTTCAGCAGTGGACTTCATTAGGCTGTAACGGTAACGGTATACAGAATGCCTGTGCTAAGAGACAATGCTCTTCCATAGCATATATATATATATATATATATATATATATATATATATATATATATATATATATATATAGATTTAGAGAAACAAACTAAATTATATAGTAACAACTCCTGTTCTAAAACAATGAGGGCATCCACGACTTTTTCTGCCACCAGGGCGGCGCCACTTTCGAGTGAGGTAAAATATTTGACAGATTTCATAGCGGGGACGATAATTTCTTAGGAAAATGTAATCTTTAAGGTTTCTTTCTGTATTATTAGTTATATTTTATAATAATTACATTAGAAATGAATAAACCAAACTATAAATATAACTAAAAGACGACTTTAAAAAAAAGAGTTATAATGTGCAAAAAATTAAAAATCAAACCACTGACGCATTGTGTTATATATTAATATAATACTCTAGACAATGATAAACTATAATTTAAAACTAATTTCTCAATTAAATGACACTCTGTAACAAAAAGCTTTACCTCAGTCGCTAGTAGCGACATCTGGTGAGTGGAAGATTATTAGCCCTCATTATTTGTAGACTATACAAATGCCCCTGCGGGAATGGAACTCGCGAACGTTCAAGGCATAAACAATTTTAAAAAGATTTAAGTACATGTAACTGTTTTGAAATCACTAATACCATATTTACGAGTATAGGACGTAGTTACTAAAGCCCATCCGCCTGTAATTAAATATAAAGAAAGTAATCTACAAACGGACTGTAATCATAAAATGACCCACATCGGATAATTAAGAGTATATTAGCTCTCTTACCTATTAAACGTCGGAATGCGATGACGACAATAGATGCACAGCTATTTAGCGGCAGAAATAGGCAAGAAAATGGTAACCCACTCATACAGACTCCTACACATAAAACCAAATCTCCTATTTAGAAATACGAACACCACATCAACAAACAATATCGCAGGGCGTCAGAGATTAAACATTGTTAGGTTTCTTGATATTCAATACATTGATCGAAGATCACCTCATTATGACCCGTTGTTGCATAATTAATGGTGGTATAGCTATCTCATTTCAAGATGTAAAATGCCCGGGGAGTAGGGTTAGAGGTGCAAGATGTTTGGTTAAAGTCCGTCAAGCGTAGTGGGTATAATTTTTTTTTTTATGGGATAAGGGTGACAATCGAGCACACAGTCCACCTGATGGTAAGTGGTTGCTGCGGCCCATAGACATCTACATCTATCCTCGTTTGCGAATCAAAATGCAGATGCGTTGTCACCCGTGAGGAGTAAGATGGAATGCCTCATTTCCAGTAAAAAGGGCCTCCGGCCACCTGCACTCACCAAGCGAAACGCAGAGGTAAACCTCTACTTCACGCTGGTATTCTGTGAGGTCGTGGTACCACCCCGGTTCGAGCCGGCCCATCCGTGCGACAGCAAAAGCTGCCGCGTGGCTCTACCACTGTTAAAAAATTAACATATATAAGTTATAATCTTTATATATAAAAATTACGTGTCACGTTGTTTGTCCGCGATGAACTCCTAAACTACTGAACTGATTTCAATGAAATTTTGCACACTGTATGCAGTTTTTTGAACTTGAGAGATAGGATAGTTTTTGTCCTTATAAGTGACCCTCAATATTTTTTATTACGAATTTAAGAATTTTTATAGGACACAGGGTTGTCGGGCATAAAAACGTCTGCCTGGCCAGCTAGTTATAATATATAATATTCTATAATTCCTACTTAATAGGAGTGATCTATGTCCAGCTGTGGACTTTCAGGGGCTGATGATAAAGAAGAAATAATTTATACATATTATGATTGGAAATAATTCAGAAATTCAGGGCTGTGCTCAGAGTTTTTCTGTGTGATACTAACCGTAAAGAGGACAGCTGCGGTTGTAGCACGAATGGACGCTTGAGAAGATCCACGCTCTCATATGATACCGGCGTAAAATAGCAGCTTAATGCTGCTGTGTTTCGTATGTTGAGTGTAGAGAACCCAACACCCTTTTTACTGGAAATGAGGCATTCCATCTTAGTCCTCATTACTGTCATGATGGGCTAGGCGTAAGTAGGAATACAGAACACTTATTTAAAATTTCAAGCTCACCTGTATAACAAAGGTAAGGTACTAACAATTGATCGAAACCGAAACAACACTCTACACTCACTAGGATAGGGTGACAAATGAGCACACAGTCAACCTGATGGTAAGTGGTTGCTGTGACCCATAGACATCTACATATAGATGTATATATATAGCATCAATAAAGAATCAAAATGCAGATGCGTTGTCACCGGCGTTGTGTTGTGAGGACTAAGATGGAATGCCTCTTTCAGAGACTTGCGATTGGCGGTATTGCGACCAGTGCGAGGGTATCGACTTTGTGCTCAACAAAATCTGCCCAGCGTAAGCTTTTCGGCAAAGCTTTTCGTAAATAGAAATATCTATATCCAGCAGCGACTTTTAAAAGACCGAAAAAAGACATGTATTCGTAAATCACTGACGTATCTATCATCTAATACAAGT
Source organism: Parnassius glacialis (assembly GCA_033319125.1). NCBI lineage: Eukaryota > Metazoa > Arthropoda > Insecta > Lepidoptera > Papilionidae > Parnassius > Parnassius glacialis. The sequence goes on along the minus strand of JAVANC010000028.1, from coordinate 26,824,380 downwards.
TGTTTTAATTTTGTAACCGTAACAAAACCCGTCTTCTATATTTTAACAGTAGCATGAAAAACAAAATCCCGTCTTATTATAATATTATAAATTTGAAAGTTTGTTTAGATGTTTGTATGATTGGTTGTGGGGATGTTTGGAGTTTAGGATTTTTTTGAAGAAAAGTTTTGGGGATAAATTGAATTTATAATAGTTTTAAGTTGAAAATGTAATTGAAAATAGATAAAAATAGCCTTTATTTTTTGTACAAAAAGTCGGAGTCTATTCCAATTTACAGATTTTTAAACCTTTTTGCTAAATTCACCAATAAAATTGCATTTCTTAGCTTGGTGTTATCTATAATATATAAAATTAAAAAAGGATCTAATAAATTGGACTTTTTTAAAAACTTTTATTTAACTTGCAATGTATATTTGTTAGGATCAAATCTTGCAACTGAATTTTAAAGCAGTTATCCTCAACCGACTGAACTGAAATTTTGCATAAATGTTTAGTTTGGATGACAATGCATGTTTAGCTACGTGACGTCATACTAAATCCAATATGGCGGACGGCTCAAGATGGCTGTCTAGTTATTTTCTATGGGTTCCCATGATATTGGTATCAAATGAAAGGGTTTGCTGAGAAGAATACGAAAATTAAATGATATCACTCTAAATAGCATAGTTTGGTGGTGCTCGAACAAATGTTGTAAGGAACGAGAAGTGTCAACTGCTGGTAATAAAAAAAAATCAAGATGGTGAATCTAAGATGGGGATCAAAAACCAAGAAGAACGCATTAAATTAAATAAACAGACTTACATGTTCAGCAATAAGTGAAAAATAATAAATAAATGTATAGTTAGAAAACATGTTTAAAACAAGATTTTATTGAAATGCTCTAAAAAGAAGAAAATAAACTTTGAATTAAATCAAACTCATCCCAATTTATTACATTACACAATTTATATAATATAAAAGTTTGCCCCGAGATTTACTTACATACATAAATAAGAATAAAATATGTAACTTGATATTGACACAAGTAGGAAATAGAATGCCTTTATAAAACAGAGTTTATTATCTCGTTTTTAGAGCATTTCAATTAAAGCTTGTTTTTAAAAATGTTTTTTTTACTATAATTATATTACTAATATCTTCCAAAAAAAGTTCGCTTTACACTGTATCTATCTGTCTTAGATTAGTTACAATATCTGCTTCTTTGTTCTTAAAATAAAAGTTCGAGTAATTAATAATGTATTGCAGAGATATGTTCTGCAAATTTTAATTAAAATAATTTCAGTAAATAGTAATTTGTCAGCTTTAAATTAAACGCGAGTGGAATCGCGGGTAAAAGCTAGTATTATATAAAGTAGAGCTCAACCTACAAACTACAAACCAGTTTTTTTTCTTGTTTTTGTTAGTAGGTCGTTTTCTTTTCAAATAGGTCACCACTCGACCTCCATTTAACATAATGTACGATGATGAACGGAAGGAGGAGGAACACCTCCCGGTCAGAGTTTACCGGACATCGTAGCAACTCTAACTTGAAGAATGGATAATATGGAGAAATGAAATCTCAGGTGTAAATTGATAAAGTTAACAATGTATGTAATATTGTTTCTTCCTTCATTAAATTGTAATGGGGCCCGTGTGCGACTGATAAAATATTTTTCACAAATTGTACATAAAAGTTATGAATAAAATCTACTAAAAGACAAGCTTTTATAGCCCTTGCTAGGGCCTGCATCCGTTTCATCATCAGATTAAATCCATATTATTACATTGTCATCGAAGTTACATCAATAAATTAACCAAATTTCACCTCAATTGGATCAAAATTTATCAAACACTTGCTGACATTTTTGAACTGGAAAGATATGTATCAGCTTACAATAATAATTGTCACGTTTCGAGTTGTTCAAAAATCATGATGTACTAAGAATAATATTGGGGGGGGGGGGGGGGGGTGTTACCGTTATCGATACAGCCTATTAAAGTCGGCCACAAGAATTTAAAAATTATATTAGAAATTATATATGAAAATTTTGTTAGAGCAATTATTATTGCATTGCAATGATGCAATTTATAGCGCTTGCTATAGAGTTTAAAGATTCACATGTGTAGATACACTAAGAATGGTTCGGTCCGACCACGCTTTCACAGAATATGCTGCATAAAATAGCGACATTGTTTGTGTTTTGTTTGTTGAGTGATGAAAACTGGAGTTCTCAGGTTGACAAAGTTGACAAATTCTTAGTCGAGGCGGTAATATAACAACCCATGGGTGTCGTAAGAGGGAACAGAGAGAAACTGAAACAGGAGATAGGCAGCAGCATCTTCCTGATAATAATGTGACTTACATTGTTAAGTTTATCACTTTTTATAAAACTGTAATAAAAATGTGCAATAACTGTGTGTGAAACGCTTCCACGATAGAGGAGTAAATCCCAGTGTGAGGGAAAAATAAGAAGTAAGAACTGAAGAAGACCATTTTTTCTGAAAACGAGGCATTACATCTTAGTCCTCAGGAGTGACAACGATTCTTAATCGAGGATGAAATGTAGATGTCAAAAATATAACGCAGTAGAAGCGAAACCTTCAGAAAAACATTGTATACTGTATTTTATCTCATTCTCTCGTCGGCTAAATCATATAGATGAATGATGAATATGTTTGTCGCTTTTTCCTTTCATCGAGGTTCAAATTACAACGATTCTAAAGAAATTAACTATTATTTGAAGAAGAAAAAAACAAAAATAATTCTTAGTTATATACCTATGCGATGTTTAAAATGGTAGAATTATCTGAGTAAAAAATAAAAATGATGATCCCATGAACCGGCGGAGAAGTGGAAAATTACAGATCCAGAAGCGAATATTTCGAGGATAGTACTTACTGGCTATGTCGGGGGTACGTATACATTGTATTTTTATAATTTACGCCAACGAAATTAAAAAGCGGTCAAGTGCGGCGGAATTTAGAACAATGGCAATTTTCGCCACCCGCAGACTTTTCATTCAATCATTTTCCAGTCAGACACTTTTTATCTGGACTTGAATGCTGTAGTTATACAATATATTTTGTAACTATGGACAAGCTAGTTAGGAGCACAGGGGGCACATCCTCCTTCTTTTTAGAAATTTGTGCTCTGCTGTGAGAAAAAATCTAACACTGTGCTTCAACACAGAGGGGTCTGTAACCCTTGGGCTTGGGTTGGTCCATTCTAGGAAAAAAGTTGGTTATGGCCATAATTATAAATCTTAATCGCTAAGATGCTATACCAAACAGGCTTTTGGATATCCGGGTGTAATCATGAAAGGTTGATTTCCAAATGTGATACCGAATATTATAAATTATATAAAAATAACTTTAAAGTAATAAGTAACAAGCGGGAAGCGCAGAAAACTGGGATTAAGTATAATATTAAAATTTTGAGCTTGTCAGGTGCAAAGTCCATAATTTCCCCAGGGTACGATCCAGGATTGCGTTTTAAGGGTTTTCATGAACGGCAAGTTTAATTTCGTCTGTGGGTTGCATTGTAGTATAATTATTTAGGAGTCGTTTGAATTTTATTTGCATCGTCTGTGAAATCTTAGACTTGCAAATTGTAATTATAATTTTCAAATTGATGAATTTTATTTAGGTATTCCAGTAAACTTAAAAAAACAATTTAATTTTGTATGTATAATGTTGTTCATAATGTTTTTTATCTTTTATAATACGGATGTAAATACAACTTGGGTTAATTAAAGGAATATGATAGGATATAATAATATAGATAGTTATACAAGTTTGATGTAACAAAGAAACAAACACTTTATTTTAGCACAAAGAATTGACGTACAAAACAATGTACTAATATATTTAAAAAAAACAACTTTATGCATTCTAACTCATGCCAAAAAATGTCACCACACTTAATCAGTTACCGTAAACAAAACGCCGATTTTCAGAAGTGACTAAATAAATATTATGATAGATATAATATGAATCGATTTGAAAAATATAGCTCAAATTACCTATTCTGTGCCTCAACGAAATCGAGTACAGTTAAAACTTATAGCGCCTTAAGAAAAAATGTCCATAATATGTAATGAAATTTTTTTTGCTATACAAGTAGTTAAAGGCGCCGACGTATCTAACATTTTTGTATCTCTTAAATCAACATGTTTTAAAGACTAATGTGATCGATTATAAATGTTTTTAAACGATTAACTTAAAAATTAGAAAAGTTTTGACACTATTATTTAACTAAATTCAAATGAACATAAATGATTTATAATCGGCACAAGAGTGATAGATTTTATTTCATATGTAATAAAAGCTACGTAAAAATTAAATTATTAATGTCTTCAATTTGCAACTAAATCCCTTACTGAATCACGAGACCGCGAAATGATGAATTGCACGTGATCTTTATTTATAACATTGGTTCTTTATTTTACGCTGGTATTCAATGTAAGCACTGCCCTGGTCGAGAGCCTCTACCTTACCGAAACAAATCAGCTCTACTACTGAAATGGGTAAAAGGGTGGCATAGTAGGTACTTACCCAGACGGACTTTTTGCTAGCAAGGAGGCAGGGGCATGCTAGCACTTAGTAAATATTTAAATAAATTTAGAATAAGATATTCTTTGTAAAGAACTCTTTTCCAATATTCTAGGACCTGACACTGGGCTGGCATTACTCTTTTGATTGTAGACATACCACGATTTTGAACTAAACGGTGTGTTACCTCTTTCGTAATGAGTAAAGCAAAGGAGTAGGATAATTTGCTAGTGTGTTTCCGTCCTATTACCAACTGCGTATCTTCAAGGCATAAGTGAATAGGCTCTTCTTACACTAAGACAGTGTAATTTACAATCTAGGGTTTCCACTTAAACCAGGTAAGACTGTAGTCAAGTATTGGCTTATAATAATTACTTATTAAAAAAGGATAAGTAATATTTTCTTTGTGATTATGAAATGACTGCTATTATCGATGGCCTGTATAATCTTTTTTCATTCGTTATCGTTACGATAAAGGTATTAGAAACGAAAACATAATGTTATGTAGTTGATTGTGTAAAGTGACGCAGAACGCCAACAATGGTTCGTTACGTAGCAGACATAAAACTTTGTCCAACATTGGAATAGAAATTTTAGTCAAACTTGCTAACGATGTAAACATGTCGGGGATTAGAATATATCTACATAGTTACAGAAAATACATCGGTAGGTATATATTTCTTCTCACAAAAACACAAATACTCTATTTTGTCCCGTGGGTATTGTAAGAGGTGAATCTGGGAGGTGCTAGGAAAACCTTAATTACTTAATCACGGTTTACTAGAGGCGTAAAACATCCAGATCGGCAATTCCTTTCTACAGTGTGAAATGCCTTTGTCCAGCAGTAGATTCTATCAGGCTGAGAAAGAGAAGGATTTTTTATAATACAACTTAGTATGAGGTTCAAGCTGTACAGCATTCCATCTTAGTTCTCAGAGATACCTGTGACCAGAGAGAGGTAACTGTGACTTTCTTTCATTTAATATTCGGTGGCGAATAAGCTAGTTTGTACCTACGTAAAATATTACAAAAACTTGAAAGTTTTCATAATACATCTCTCTATATAAAAATCAATTGCTGCCCGTTAGTCTCGTTAAAACTCGAAAACGACTCGAACGATTTTGACGAATTTTTTTATGTGCGTTTGAGTGGGCCCTGGATGTTTTACATTCACAATTAGAGCCGGTAGGTGGCGTTCTTGTCGAGATACAGAAGGCACCCGAGCGAAGCCGAGGCGGGTCGCTAGTTAGTTATATATTTATAAATTATAATGAATGGCCTGGACACGTCTGCTGTACGTTAGAATACATGTGGGCTAAGGTTAATTAATAAATGAGCTTATTAAGATGAGTTTAACAGATACGGAGAAGGAGTGGGATAGTTTTTTTTATAATTTATTAAACAAGCGCTTATCTACGAACCCACCTGACGGTAAGTGGTGATGTAGCTTCAGATGGTGAAGCGCACTGACTTAACAAAAGCCTATTCACTCTTGCCTTGAAGACACCCACACTGTAATCGGATGGAGAGAGCCACGCTGCAGCTATATTATGGTTGTAGCACGAATGGGTCGGCTCAACCGGGGTAAGACCACGCTCTCACAGAATACCAGTGTAAAATAGCAGCTTAACGCTTCTGCGTTTCTTATGGTGAGTATAGAGAACCGGAGACCCTTTTTTACTGGAAAAGAGGCATTCCATCTTAGTCCTCACGGGTGACAACGCATCTGCATTTTGATTCGTAGTCGAGGATAGATGTATATATCTATGGGCCACTGCAACCACTTACCATCAAGTGGACTGTGTACTCGTTTGTCACCCTTATCCTATAAAAAAACATCTTGATAATATCGGAATAATATAAACTGCGGTCGTTAATCCGCTTGCCAAGCCTGTTAACTATGGCGAGTATCCCCTCTATGAACCGATTTACGGGAGAGACCTATGTTCAGTAGTAGATTTTTCATGGGCTGTAATGATAATTGTTCCATTTTAGGAATTGGCAGTAAATTTGAGATTCATCCAAAGTTTGAATAAGCCTAAATTATGTAAATAATTGGGTGAAAGAGGAATATGCAAAGTTTTTCTATAAATGATAACCACACGTAATACCTCGCTAATCAATCGACAAGGTTCTGGCGATCGATGACGAAACACCAATCCAAAATTACGGTGCCTACGTCCCGCAGACTGGTCACGGAAAGAAGCGTTACCACTGCTCAGCGTGGTAATCAACTCTTTCAAGAGATGTTTGTTATGCCAGCTGACGCATTATTAAAAGATCAGATATCCAGCAGTAAGCTGAAACAGATTAAAGAAGTAGTAGGGAAATGGAATAAAATAATTTTGACTTTGATTTTCACTTCTTTACTATATCAGTTTTCCGATATTCGTTTTACATATAAAAAAAACATTCAGACCCGGAACAATTACATAATTTGTAAACTATTGCGTTACTGAGCCTTGAAATAAAACAGTTAGATTGAAGAAGGATTCCCGTTCTAGAATGAAATGTTTAACGACGTGTAATTCTAAAGGTTATGCGCCACATGTAACTCTAGACGGGATTCGGTGAAATGAACAACAGTGCCAGGTTAAACTCTCAGTATCCACTTAGCTCCAAGTATAAAGGACGCTTACTGGCGTCTATTCAGGACTACCTAAGCTCATTTTAACGCGTTCCTTAGCACTTCAGTGAACAACTAGGGTTTCGTGGAGACATTCATCTGAATATTTGTATACCCAAGTTTTATATACTATTCTATAAAATATTTTTATTTTTCATGTCATAAAATGCAATTAATATAAATATAATTAATAGAATCAAGCGATACTTTGCGGAATTGCATTAAGTTAAAGATGTAAACATTATTTAATTAAGATCCGCGTTAAAAAATAAAATGATGTGTCTTACCTAGTTTAAAGAGGATCTCCCGCCCTCCCTCAATTGCATGCACTAGCCCCGTCACCACTTGTACTAACACCACACTAGGAAAGCTACCACCGTCAATAATACGACATGCTGTGTGTTTCACTTCTAAACTAGAAAACTAAGAGAGAGAGAGAGAGAGAGAGAGAAATAGACTCCGCGATGTCTGACCGCTAAGTCACATACTTATTTGACTTTCTTTGATGATCCGTTCCCTACCGGTAAGATGTGTGATTCTAATACTGAACCATTGCATAGGTGCCGCCCGTTTACATACGTTACAGCCTAAAATGTAATATGGCACAACGAAAACAATCTTGGTAAAAGCCGATATAAGGAGCGCAGAGTATTGCCAGTTAGAGCCTGTATGAAATACCCAGATTCTGGTAGAGTTAAGATCAGTTTTAATCTTATATTTGTATGAGAAAACATTCTGTTTTGAGATTTTTATTTCTTCATATTTTATGATATGAGTTCACTGCGGCACATTTACCTCTTCACCAAGACGCCTCTAACGACACCTACTGGACGAATTTTCTGAATTTTCTGGAAAATTCTATTCTTCTATTCTATTCTAATAATGTTTTTCTGACCGAATTTAGGTCACGGCGGCCAATCTCAATGGAGATCAGCCATTTGCGCTGGACAGAATTATAGTGCCCGAGGGTATGCACAAGAACAGATGCACTCTCTATTCCTGAGAATTTCTTCCCCAGAATTCGAAGTCTCCACTACATCAACGAGCTAGTGACCGTGCTTTTTTATAGGATAAGGGTGACAAACGAGCACACAGTCCACCTGATGGTAGGTGGTTGATGCGGCCCATAGACATCTACATCTATTCTCGATTACGAATCAAAATGCAGATGCGTTGTCACCCGTGAGGACTAAGATGTAATGCCTCGTTTCCAGTAAAAAGGGTTTCCGGTTCTCTACACTCACCATACGAAACACAGCAGCGTCAAGCTGCTATTTTACAATTGTATTTTACAATGCTTTGTAGTGATATAATAATTATAGCAATGATAATGATGAACGCATACCAGGTACTTTTGTAATCAAAAACAAAATAATATGTAGAAACAACAAAAAGTAACGACTTGACTTGTGATGTGAGTTTTGAAACAGGATGTACATGATTCTTTTAAGATTTGGAGAATATTTGATAAATAATTCTTTTCTGTTAAATTCAACTTATTTTTTCTGTACGATAATCCCATTTTATTTAATTATATCGTACGACAACTCACTCAGCTTTTCTTTTCAGGCATGAATAAAAATCTCTGATACCAAAGATTTATTAAATGACATTATTTTATTACATTATATTGGCCTTGCTTTACTTTTCATTTTACGAGTATAATACATTCCATGCATTTAAAACCATACAATTTAGCGTGTTTTATTCTCATTGCCTACCTTCTTTATGCGAATTAAATTATGAGATCGATTGATGGAGATTATATTTATTAATTTTTAACACAGGAAAAAATCCGAAATATGATAGATATACGTGTCTCGATTGTTTTATTAACTATCCCCGTGTTGATATATTTGCGTTTCTTAATTCAATCTACCATAATAATAGCACGGCGCGTAGGGAAGTGACGATCCCATCGCCCGCTGACGTAACGGTTATGTGACAAAACTGCTACGTCAGCGCAGTCAGTCAGCACTTAGCGCCGTGCCTCGGCAAAATTGAAGGTGCAAAGGCCCGGTTGTGCACATGGCCTCACCATGAAATGGTGCCGGGTTTGGGCGTCTCCCGTTAACTGACGCCCAATAAATGGATGATGGAATTAAGAAGATTGCGCAAAGGGCCGCTACCTGGAGGTCGCCAGGGCGCGTCTGAAGCTGGCGCTGGATGCGACAGCATGTGAACCGCCAGCCGAGCGCGAGGAGCTGCACGAACACCCAGCAGCCCCTCGCATCCATCATCCCCACCAGCTGGCTTGGTGTTGGCAGGGCCTTCGCGGGCCCAGCAATCAGCACCCGCCACTGGTGGAGTACGTCGCATGCGTTGGTCAATGAAGATGAACAGCAACGCATTGCGGGCGTATTTTAGGGCGAAGGGGTGAGAAATTGGAGGTTTTGCGTATCGGGCTAGGATGCATCGACTTATTGCTGAGCTGGAGCTATCTATAACCGTCACCGAGCAAAACCTGGCAGACCGAGTTCGGTATATCTTGCGCTCAAACATATTTGATAGCACCGAACTCGAACGGCTACGACGTGAGGCTGTACCCTCATCGAATGAAAATGCTACGGCTGAGGATGCGGCGTCACAAGTTGCAGAGCGACCAGCACACGTGGATGCCGCCGTGAATCTTTCAGTTGTGGTTGGTTCAGACGTTGATGGAACAGTTGCCCAGGGACTAGAACTAGAGCACTTGAGGAGTACATTGGAAGAGGCTATTTTGGAAACGCGCAATACGCCTCTCGAAAATCGACTGAGACTCCCGCACATACCCCTAAGCAAGCGGAATCGGGCTGTCAAGAGGGCTTTCAACTCAATGCTGATGACCTATTTGGAAGCCAGCCGGGACCTTTGCGAGACGGACTCAATTCTTTTTGGCGCCGCACTGGCAGTTTGCCGTATTATTAGCGCCAAACTTCCCACGGCTGGACGCGCTACTAGGCAAAGTAGCGCTATCCCAGCCTGGAGAAGAAGGATTGAGGACCGCATCGCAAAGGCAAGGGCCCTCATCGGCAGACTAATAAGCTTCAGGTCGGGCAATAATAGGCCGAAAATTGTGCGCACCGTCAGGATGGCGTTTGCTAGGACAAATACCAGTTTTTCCCAGCCGGATTTAACGCAAAAACTGACGGAGCGCATAGACGATCTGAAGCAGAGAATTGCTGCTTGGGGGAAGCGGATTCGGCGATATACCGAGAGGTCGACATGGTTCAACCAGAATCGTGTCTTCCAGAGTGATCAGAAGAGGCTCTATGAATCATTGGAGCGGCCAATAGTACGTGGAACGGGCCCAGCACCGAATCAGGCCGACACTGTCGCATTTTGGCGCGGCCTGTGGTCAGAGCCCGTAAACCGCAGCGAGGGCCGTTGGACGGAAGTTGTGACGAGTCAGTGTGCAAATGTTACGCCCATGGACCCCGTCATCATAACGCCGGATGACGTAGCTTAGGCAGTCCGTAGAGCCCCGAAGTGGAAAAGTCCGCGACTCGACGGACTGCATTACTACTGGCTGAAGGGGTTCGTGGTGTGTCACGCTGTGCTCGCCCGACAGTTTCAAGTGGCTCTCGACCGAAAGTCGCTTCCTGGTTCCTAAAGACCGGGATTCCACAAACCCGAGCAAATACCGCCCCATTACGTATCTACCCACCATGTATAAGACACTGACATCCATTTTGAGTACGCGAATCATTCGTCACCTGGATTTGAACCAGGTGATGTCGCGTGCTCAGAATGGATGCCGGGGCGGTGGTCGTGGAACCAAGGAACCATTCCTCATTGACGCGGTCATTGGCAAAGTGGTTAAACGCAACCGTCGGAACTTCTCCGCCGCCTGGATAGACTATAGAAAGGCATTCGACTCGGTGCCCCATACATGGCTAAAGAGGGTCCTCGAGCTGTACAAGGTTGATTGTACAGTTAGAGACTTCCTCGGGCAATGTATGGGGCAGTGGAGTACAGTTCTTTGTCATCTAGGCGAGCGGATGACGGATGCGGAAAGCCGCATAAGTATAAGAAGGGGTATCTTCCAGGGCGATTGTTTGAGTCCAATCTGGTTTTGCCTCTCCCTGAACCCTCTCAGCACCTTACTGGAGGACTCCGGGAGGGGATTTCAGCTTCGGAGAGGAGGGACAAAAGTGACCCACCTTTTCTATATGGATGATCTCAAGTTATTCGCCTCCAGTCGCTCCCATCTTATGGAGCTGCTAAAGATCACTTGTGATTTTAGTAGTTCTATTAGAATGGAGCTGGGGACGGATAAGTGTGCGGTCCTCCATGTTGAAAGGGGAAGGGTTGCTAACTCTGAGGGCATAGACTTATCTATGCCCATCAACATAAGGACCCTTTCCGAGGCTGAAACATACCGATACCTGGATATGTCACAGAACATCGGTGTAGAAACGGTGTAGAAGCGGGTATGAAACAGTCAGTTTGCGATGTGTTTTATGCACGCTTGACCAAAGTGCTTAACAGCCTTTTGTCCGGTGTGAATAAGACGCACGCATATAACGGTTGGATCATGCCTGGTCTCATGTATACCTTTGGCATACTCAGGTGGACTCAGACCGAACTGAACGCTCTGGACAGAAAAGTCCGCACTATTATGACGTCCCACAGGGTGCATCATCCGAGATCGTCAGTAATGAGGCTGTACTTGCCGCGGAAGCATGGTGGACGCGGCTTTTTAAGCGGGCTTACCATGCATAATCGCGAAGTGTGCAGCCTCCGTAATTACTTTCTGACGAGAGCGGATGATCCATACTATAGGGACGTTATTTCTTGTGATAAAGGACTTACCCCTCTATCCTTAGCCAACGAGCAATGGTAAGACCCGGCAGTACAGAGCATTTCCGACCAGGAGACCGTATGGAAGGAGAAAGAGCTACGGGAGCTTCTACAAGGCTCTACATGAGCCTTTCGTAGACACATTCGCCTCCCTCCACTGGCTACGTTTCGGTGACCTCTTTGGGGAAACCGAGGGTTTTGTCTGTGCGATACAGGATCAAGTTAACCACACAACAACAGGTTGTGTAGTTAACAGGTTGTTGGATAAGACCAACAATTATCGGAGATACATCCTAAAGGATGGCACCGTCGACATCTGTCGAGCTTGTCGCCATCCCGGTGAGTCACTTAGGCATGTCATCTCCGGTTGTTCGGCGCTTTCTAACTCTGAGTATTTGCACAGGCACAACTTACTAGCCAGGTTTCTACACCAGGAGCTCGCTCTGAAATACGGTCTCGTGGATCGGAAACTGTCGTATTATAAGTACTTGCCGGAAGCCGTGCACGAAAATGACCGCGCCAGGCTCTACTGGGACCGGGCCATCATCACAGACAGGACTATTCTTGCGAATAAGTCTGATATTGTGCTGATGGACCAGGCACAGTCAAGGATATTTTTGGTCGACATTACCATTCCTTATGACGAGATCCTCGTGAAAGCCGAAACAGATAAGCTGACTAAATATCTGGACCTGGCTCACGAGGTGACCGACATGTGGGGTGAATTGCCGGTCGAAATTATACCTGTAGTCGTCTCAGCGAATGGGTTAATTCCAGTCAGCCTCTCGGGTCATCTGAGGCGACTGAGACTCCGTGACAGACCGCTCCAAGCTCAAATGCAGAAGGCGGTGCTCCTCGATACCGCCCGCATCGTCCGCCGGTTTCTTTCCCTTTCCCCCTAACCCTCGGCCGTCTGGTCTCCTCTGCCGAGGGCTTCCATCTGGTTGGGTTTTTATATATTTATGTATTTTTTATGTATTTATTTTATTTTATTGATATTTATGTACGTTGTGTGTGTGTGTATGTTGTAGTGTTATTTCCAATTATATATTTATATTGCCCAACCAGATGGGAAAACTTTATAGATACCCCATAATAATAATAGGGTTTCGGTCTAGGAATTGCTTTTTCAATTATGTTTGAATTTTAAACTTATACAATAAATACGTTATATTCAATTTCAATAATCTGGTTAATCTGCCAAAAAACGGTTTACGATAGAACCACGCTGCTGCGGTTATGACTGTAGTAAGAATCGGTCGACTATACCGGGGAAGGACAGCATACTGCCACTGTGTTTTGTATGGTGAATGATGAGGACCGGGGACCTTTTCCACTGGTAACGAGGCTTTCCATCTTAGTCGTTAGGGGTGAAAATCCATCTGAATTTTGATTATTATTAATAGATGATTTATCCCTTATGTATCTATGGGCCAAAGCATCCGTTTACTATCAAGTTGAGATGTTCGTTTGTCACCCATATCTACAATAAAGTATTGTAGTAAGAATATCAGGGGAAGGGAATGTTATTCGGATACCTGATATTACCTTTTTTTTTCTAATCTTTTATATTATATACGGATTATTATCTTGTTGCTGTAAAGCTTTGATCAACAATTTGTTGATCAAAGCTTTACAGCAACCCATGGTCACGGGGGGAGGGGGGGGGGGGGGGGACTGAGATGTTTGACGTCCCGATGTCACAGTTAGCTTCAATTTTCAATATTAATTTTTGGCAGAATGAACTTACAGTATCTTGAGGTCTAGCAGTGGTATACTTGGGTTTGGATTTGATTTTATTAATTATGGGATCCCAAGCAGATGGCAGCACCCATCCATCTTCTGTATTGAAATTAGGATGTTTTTTAATTTCAATAGCCTCGCGTATCATCCTTGGTAGGAATCGGTGTTCTTTTGCGAGGATTTGTGGTCTATCAAATCTGATGTAATGGCGGGGGCGATCTTGAACATGTTCACAGACTGCAGACTTCCCAGAGCGTCGGTGCTTCACGTCAGCTATATGTTCTTTCACGCGGGTTTTAATGGATCTTTTTGTTTGTCCTATGTAAGAGAGACCATATTCGCAATCAAGTTTATACACTCCTGCATCTTGTAGAGGGATGGCACTTGACGGATGGTAAAAATTGACTAATCTTCTTCGGTGGCTTGAAGTATGTTTTAATAGAAGCTTGCTTCAAAATGTAGTCAACCTTGTCTGTGACTCCTCTGACATAGGGTAGTACAGCAGGCACACACTCGACTGTGGTCGGCTTCACTCGGTCACTGTGACGTAGGCGCGGGACCCGAAGCTTGTTGTCTTGCAATACTTGCTCGACGTGCTGAAGCTCGGCGGCCAGATGTTTTCTGTCACAGATCCCTCGTGCTCTCTGAAACAAAGATTTTCCCTCGGAAGGGGAGACCATCTGGTTGGGTTTTTATATATTTATGTATTTTTTATGTATTTATTCTATTTTATTGATATTTATGTATGTTTATATCCTTTGTTTACAATTATATATTTAAACAGCCCAACCAGATGAGAAAACTATACAGATACCCGAAATAACAATAAAACACGACTTTGTGTTAATGATTTAAAAATTCGACAGTAGATCCCGAATTCTCCGCATCGCGTTCGAGGGGCGCAAAGCTAAAACTTAAAAATATAATTAACATTATATATAAATATAATCACCTTTATTAATAAATTTATTCAACAAGTTCAAATTTAATTATTTTGAAGGGCATCGGAGTCCGAAGTTCGAGGACACACCAAGTACGTCAACATGAATCGAGCAGCGCGGCGGCGGGCACTTCCCTGCCCTAAGAGCTCTCTGGGCGAATGTAGTCTGTTAGCTACAAAGTCCGAGTAATACGTTTCATTCAAATTATTTAGTTTTTATTATTTATTTTAGGTAAGTAATCGATTTTCTCAGAGTTACGCTTAACTCTAAAAAGTATCGACAATATCATTTAACAGTTAAACATTTTAATAATGGACATTTATTTGTATAAAAATTTCATTTATAGAGAAATTATAATTTTTAGCTCAGATATTTCAAGTTTGACGGAAAATTAAAATCAGAATAAAATTAATAGCACATAACATGTCATTTATAACATAAACTCTTACGCCTGTTACCCAGATGGGTAGGCAGAGACCACGGACTTCCATATGGCACGATCCCGACACACCTCTCTTGCTTTTTTCACATTATATACCTACACATACATGCTCGTCGGTTAAAAGTACTCTTAACATGGCCCATTTTTAATATATTGCTAACTAGGTCGATAAACTTCCGTTTAGGGCGTGCCTGTCAATTACTTCTATAGCATACGTTTCACTCACTCATTCTTTCTACGTGTCCAGCACACCGAAGCATTCCTTTCTTAATCCTTGTCACAACATCATGCAAACCACAGTTTTTACCCGAAATAAGTTGGAAATGCGTAAAATACAGTATTATCAGCTAAGACTAATCTCACAGCAGCGTCATTGGTTTTATGTCAGCGATTTCGCATTCCGCCCGGGTAAACGGAAACTTTGTCGTAAGCCTATAGAATTTCAATAAAGACGCTACAAAAAATATCGCCGATAGGGTGATCCCTATGTTACAATAATGGGCGATCGTTTACGAAGTAAAGTAAGATTTTGGGTTCAATATGACGTTGTGTTTTATGAGGAATTCGTATAACGCATTGTGTATTTAATAGGATCATAATATTGGTCCTATGATATGAGATTGGCGATTTATATGCAAAAAGCAAAACTAAAAAAATTATCAAATAATGTATTTAATCAATCAAAGTTATTATTGCTGATTAAGAGATAAGCATATTCTATTGCCCATAATCAATTGAAACTACATCTTTAAATCCACACATAGAAAGAAACATAAAATACTTATTATTATTAGGTCCTTAAATATGAAATTGGTTTTTATTATCCTTAAATAAGAAAAAGCAAAAGGATTATTTTTATGGAATTATATATTTAATCAATGCAAAGTATGTACCATTGTTATCTATGCATATTCGCTATTTTATAGGTAGTTTATTGATACCTTTGCTGAAAAAATTGTGGGAGCGAGAATTAATAAAATGTTTTGACTGCCACATGGGAATTGAATTTTTCTTCTTACATGAAATTGTCCAAATTTCAGAAAAAGTGGTAAATTTTTTTGGGCAAGGTTCAGGTTGTATGGTGTGTTTCGGAGCTCTAATTTAGCAACCGTCTGTTAGCCAGTGTGTAGTCTAGTGTTGTCCTGAAGCAGCAGTAGGGTAGAGCAATTGACCAGTCTCGGTTATTTGACGGCTAGCTTTTCCATCATGGTATGCAATTGTTGGTAACAATGGTCTGGCATAATCGTCGGGCCCTGTAATGGATGACACCAGTACTGGTCCACCAGACACTTACCAGTACCTTTTTCTTAGTCAACGTTCGCTTGAGACAGGATTTAGCCGGTTCTCTTCGGTTCAACTGTTATGATAAACGTTTCCAATTATTGTACATAATCCATTTTTTATCACAAGTAACGATACGATTCAAAATCCTCTCGTTATTGTGACGATTTGGTAACGTAACGCAGCATTCGCCGCATGCTTGTTGGTGTGCTTCACTCAATTCATACGGCACCCAATTTTTCGAGCGTTTTCTTTTTTCCAATTTATTTCAAGTGAATTGAAAATGTCACCGAAGCCTACCGCTAACTCTGACGTGATTTTCGATAAATCCGCTTCCACAATCACTTTTAATTCTTCATTGTCGATGACGGTCTCCGGTCGTCCACGGGGTTTGTGCTGTAGGTCAAAACTACCGTGTTTTCTTTTACAGTAGTTCCCAAAATCCTTCGAGCTGTGTCTGATGAGTTGGGTCCACGGTGGAACTCGTATTGATAAATAATTAAAAACACAATATGGAAAAATTAAATAAAATATTTTAATTTTTCCATATTGTGAACAGAACGATGCCAAAGAAAAATCAAATGGCGGGAAAACAAATGAATTACTAAACTCGCAACACAAATACACAAGCCTAAATTTGAAATAAATTTGAGTTTAAAATTTCTAACCAAACTACAAAACGCCAATTAGGACATCATATTTAGAATATTTGTCGACGTATTGTTTCACGAGTACATTACATACAAGTAACCGTTAAAAATTGCGTTAACGACAATAAAATAATCGTTGATTCACACTTTGTCGCTCTTGACTTACGTCAGTCATTTTGCCGTAACTGTTGCTCCGACCACTGGTCAACGGGGTTAATGTAATTTTGTTCATTAAGTGATTTCCTAAACGATACGTTTAGAAATTATGTAAAATGTGGAATATTTACTTTTTAACTCAGCTGCGTTCGATGATAGTTCACTGATGAAGGAATTTGCTTTTTTTTACCATGGAATAACGCTCTGCATTTTACGGCCGGTAATACTTAACAGTTAAATTTGACTAACATTAAGTACTATTACTGATCATTTGGACTATCTATTCTATAATTTTTACATTCAACACTAATACTTTGAAGACAAATTCACACCTTTAGAACAAGATTAAAAATATTTAATTTGTATAATAACAATATCATTGTCTCAGACCAACAAAGAAAAATAGACGTCGTCGTTCTTTTTTTCTTTATTTGCCCGTAAAACTTCACTGCTAGACGCACACATATGCCGCTAAACTATGTTGTTGGATTTAAATACTTATCCTTATGCATATTATGTGTACGTGGGCGCGGATTCTAACATTAAACATGATTTTGCTTTGGTTTTTGCGTCATTTGAAATGTATACAGAGCTCCATTTTTCTTTCTTTGTTGGTGATCATTGTTAGAGGGTTGATTACATTCTAGATCACAACAACTATTTATTTCGTTTGAAGGGTAAACCAAATAGAAAAGAATCAGAGTCGAATCGTAAAAGTCTTTCCCCTAATAAATTTAATAACATTACCGTTTTTTTTATATATATATATATATAAATTTTGATTCAAACGAATTGAATTATAAAAAGGATATCGCAACATAAATTCAATACCAACAGCCATTCTGACGGTTAAAGAAAGAAAACGTCAGCACAAGTCATAAAAACCAATCGATGATACGAATTTAACCCTCCGTTAAGCCCCTCCTTTTTCCGCGTTTTGATTTCCTTTGATTGAGTTTAAAATACCCACTTGCTATTTTCATAAGCTCCGAAACAAATATAAAGTCTCTCGGACATTCCATGTTATTTAGTGTATTCAATTAATTTTCTACTTCACTGGTGAAATGCCACATAGCGCGGTCTTGAGCCACCTGTATCCATCGACTTCCTGCATCATGGCGGTGTAAATTCAGTAACATAATTTTAAATAATCGTATTTATTAATTTTCGTGCAATAACTCATTTGCGTTGTAAATGAGAATCAAAAAGCTTATTCTTTATATTAAGCTAAGGATAAATTCAAGTTACATATTTTTATTTTGGTTATAAGGAAATGAGAAAATCAAGCAATGATCTGTGCTACCATTTTCGAAAGGCGAAAAAAGGAAGGGACGCATGACGTGACGAAAGTCTGCCCCTAAAATCCAATATGACAAATTTAGAAGTACGTGATGGGAATGTGTAGACAGTGAATTCATTTTTGTCCTGTGTTGTCAAGTTTTGCGGGAATGCCACCTGAGTCTTTATAGAATGGTTCCAGATTGTATTTTTTTATTTAATATGTTGATTTTTGAATCTTTTCATTGCAGACTTAGAATTGTACAGAAAAATGGACGTATAATTTATATGAAAATGTAAAGGAATTTTAAAACGAAGTAAGATTTTATATTATATATTAAAAATCTTTCTGTAACTAGTACCTGTTTTTTGTTGTTTAGATGTATGCAAGAATTTTTGTGTATATGACTGTTTGTCTTCCTGATAAGCTACGTTATCTTTTTAAAACTTGAAGAAACAATTTTTATCTTTTTATCTTAAAGCTTTTTATCTACTTGTTAAACACAAATTATCTGATTTTTTGACGTTTCAATCTATAATATTCCTGGCAAAATAAATACAATTAACTCTTATATTAGGACACTCTCTTGTTATGATTTTGCTAAAAAGCGTAGCTCATTTTATATTTTATGAAGTCGCCTTGCTAAAATAATCGGATCTTCAATAAAAAATTTATGAAAATATAGAAACTATGATCCTACGTTAATTTTATTGTTTCTTTTTTTTTAAAACGTTACCCCATTCTAAGAAGTTTCTACTGTAATGTGCGGGCAGTTTTTATACATAAATTTCACAAAGATAAACAACGTAGTAGTACAGCTACATCACGAATGCATCGGCGGGGTCGAACCACGCATTCACAAAATATTTGAGTAAAATAGCAGCAGACCGGAGGCCCTTTTCACTGCCAGAGGCTAGGGGCATTACATTTTAATCCTCAGTGATAACAACGTATCTGCATATTGATTCTTAATTATGGTTAGATGTTGTAGCATCAAATTACCATCAGGTGAATTGTAAGCTCTTAAAGAACACTTATGTATGATTTTACAAAAAAAAAATCGAAGTTAATTCATAGTGAACCTTCGTGCCATCTACGAGAAAGGGCAGAACAACCAAGCCAGCTAGTATTTTAAAATCTTAATCATAAGATACAGCATATTTAAAAAAAGCGATGAAATTCGTTAATAAATGAATACAATCTATTATATAAACGTTATATATAACGTACATAAAGGTGGTAGAGCCATGCTGCAGCTATATTAATTGTATAATTGTAGCACGAATGAGTCGGCTCGACCGAGGAAGGACCACGCTCTCATAGAATACCAGCGTAAGTGTTTCGTATGGTGAGTGTAGAGAACCGGAGACCTTTTTACTAATAGAAAAGAGCCATTCCATCTTAGTCCTCGCGGCTGACATCGCGTCTGCATTTTGATTCGTAAATGAGAGGATATACATAATATGTAGATATCTATGGGCCACAGCAACCATTTTACACATTAGGTAGTCTGTGTGCTCGCTAGTCAACCTTATACTATAAAAAAATCAATAGCTCTTTTAATTTGCTAAAATAGTAAAAAGTATACAATAAATGTAATAAATATTTGTTTCCAAGCGAACCCAAATACAGAAAAGGCATTAAGAAATCAATTGGTAAGTGTAACACTGCGAGCCTAAGGCAACTGCCGCGGGGTGTATCCTTGATGTTCACAGGCATTCCGGCGAGTGAAAGATTTAGTGGCAATAACGTGCGATGTTTGCTCTAAGCAATTTGATCTTATTGTATGTTCGATTGGATTAGTCTTGTGCGCAGATTTCTCAAGTACATTGTATCTATGGCTAGTGTGGTAGCGATGTATATTTTTCACGCCTTTGCAAATTGAGTTGTATATAAATTATGAGTCTAATTTTGAAGTACATTTTCTTGTACTCGACCCCAGACGAACAGAAAGAGATAGACGATGCGTACATTTCAAGTGATTCCGAAATCATGCTCATCTTTTTGACAAGCACTCAAGCGCACTTAGTCATTTGACGTCCTCGCTGGTCTAATGATCGTAAGCGCGACTGTTCATCAAGAAGTCTCGGGATTGAATCCCAGGTTGGGCCAAGTAATCAGTTATTGAGTTTTTTGTAAATAAATTTTCAGTAAGTATTTCGGAGTCAGGAAGTGTTTCACCCCGTGCCTCGATAAGCACGAAAGGTTGTTTGTCCTGCACCTGATCACCTTCCAGCTATTTCGGGTTACCGTCCATCGGACTATAAGAGTAAGGCAATATAGAGTGCACCTGTGCATGCGCATACATTTGGGCATTATAATCTTGTCCTGTGCAGAAGGCTAGCCTCCGTTGAGACTGACTGCCTTGACCGAGATTCGTTCTGGAGGACATTATTATAATACCAGCCCGTAAAAGTTCATAAATGTAGATGCAGCACTCTGTTTTTCTTTCTTTATTGGTCTGAGAATGTAAGAAGAAAGTTGTTACTTCGCCTTGGCACCTCATTAAAGTCCTAACAAACGCTGGGTATATAAGGCACATGTTATCACACACGGCTATATTAGGTAAATCTGTTCATTGTTTATAATAGATGGTAGAGCCATGCTGCAGCTATATTAACCCTACAGTGGGCGCGCCTTTTCATGGAACGTAAGTGGGCGCGTGTATAGCATTTTGCCGCTCTTAGAAAAACTAAAATATTACATATTAAATGTTTAAATTTACTATAAACGAGAAAAGGTTAGCCTTAAATAAAACATAAGCTTTTAGAAAAATCAAACTTTTTAATTCAGTCTCATAAATCAGTCTCAAAAAATCAACTTAAATTTATTCTCAAAAAAATTGTAACAAAATATGGAACGACTTCACATATTCTCTTATATAATAAACAAAACCGTAATAAATTAGAAAAAAACCACTTTTTAGGCATCTTGGCCGTATGCCCCGTCAAAACAACCCACACAGCCTCACACAGGTAAACACATTGCTCGTTGCACAGTAATTTAGCACATACTTTGCGCCCTTTTTTTGTTTGTCGATTTTTTCTCGTAGGACATATTGAGCATATACCCTCTCGCTTTTCATGGATGTTTTGGTTCTCCATTGGTACAAAGCGAGCGATTTGTCTTTTTAGTTAAGTCGGGAATATCATTAAGCTAGATCTTTTCCTTCAATGTGGTACGGTCGGTTCGGTTTCCCGATCGCTTTTTACGGACATACTTTCATCGAAACATCGTGCACCGGTCTCTTCTAAATCAGACTTCTCTAACCACGAACAAATTTGCGCGTCTTGCTTATTCATTTTGCTGAAATGAAATGCTGAAAAGATACAAAACAATGCCTCAGAATAAAAAATAACTCTTAATTTCATAAAATTATACTACACAGGTACATAAATAAACAAAACAATGTAGTACTTACCAAAAAATAAATGTCATTTGGCCTAAAATAAATATGTAATAACGTGAAATTTTTACTACGTCAGTGGGCGCGCACTTAGCAATTTGCCGCGACGCAGGACCAGGAACAACTTCGTCCTCCTGTGGTCGGCTGCGCACTGATTGTTTCATAACTACGAAGGAGGGTGCGGGAGTGTACACGCAGCTACTGAGACGCTTGACCTTCAATAACTAACGGTTTAAATATTATTAAGAGCCCTCTTACATTTCGGCGTTTCGCAAATTTAGGTATTTTACGCACCGAGCGGGCGGCAAGCTACGCGACCGATACTTTCTTTCATATCTATTCACTCGCTCGCACTATAATACTGTGAGTATGGCGATTAAACGATCTTGATCTTCCATAATACAAAGTTTTCTTAGGATGGACTTCAGTGGATGGAATATTTTTTGGTGTGTCATTTTAATGTTATCTTATTAATTTATTATTATATAATTATATAATTTATTATTTATTATCATATACCATTTTGATATATTATTCATTATTTATGAAATTTAGTGTCAAAATAAGTACACAAATATTTTAATTGTTACGCTGTAATCGAATGTTAATAATCGTCTACTACCGGTAGAATAGTGGTATAAATAAATAAACGGTTGCAACCTGTTTTAATAAATATAACAACCAAATGTAACTAATATTTTTTTAATCGGTACTTACAGTCAATTACTATGTTTTTTTATAAGAAAAATATTTGCTGCGACGGCATTGACGGAACTTTTCTCGATTCGATAATTTCAGGCAGTAGACACCTTTCATAAAAAGCTTAAGCTTAACTTGGGTAACATATTGAAAATCTAAAATTGGTTGTATTTGTAAATTTTTAGTACTTTTACTGCATTAATCTGGGCCAATACATATTATGGCAAGTATTCAGACATTTTTATTTGCTAAATGAAGCTGGCCTTCGATTTACTAAAACCAGTCATTATTTTGATTTAATGTTACACTTGAATCACTGAATTTATAACCTTTAACTTTTTTTTGTCGAAAAGCCGTGTCTAAATCTATTCCGAAAGCTGAAATAGGACATTTAACTTCAATAAGACCGTTGCTGTATAAACCATTAGGTGAAGCCCTCAAATAACAATTAACAATGATCTAGGTCAATGAATAGACCACATTTTTCTATATTAGTATTTTTTTTTTGCTCAATTGTGCACATGCTGCAGACTCGTTGTCCCTACCATGTTTAATGGAAGAGACGTGATCTAAATTATAACTATATAAAATAGTTTTAAACCGATCGATTAAAAATTGCGGTCGTAGTTGACGATGTTCTAGTATGCAGGCAATCGACGCACACTACGATAGCAATCGACGCACACTACGGTAGTATCGAAACGATGCAGGGTCCGAAATAAACTGACGCAGGTCCACCCTCGGCAAGCGCTCGCGCGTTAATGATCGCAGATGGCCGGCGCAGTGAAATATATAGTACTTTTATTTAATTTATTAAAATATAATAGTAACGATTTAAAAAGTAAAAATAATAGCATAGTTTAAGCAAATATTGGTGATTATTTTGGTATAAATTTTACTTCTAAATGATGTAGAACTTCGGAAATATAGAGGCTTGTATCGAAGCTTTTTTGGTCGTTTTTTGAATTATGTCGATTTTTTTTCCTAGCGTGAAAAGCATATAACGAAAATGGATTCAACTATTATTAAAGTGTAGGATATTTGGGAGATAAAATGGTCGATATTCAATAGAATCTACAAATTAGAGCTCCCAAATCATGTCTTCGAGAGTTTTTGCCTAAACATGCATCGGGAGAATGATTATTACTGATTAAATAAATTAGTTATCTAAAATCCATTCCGAGCTTATTTGAGGAGAGAAAACGAACTATTTTTACCAAGTAATTGTTATTTCAAGCAATGAACGATAAACATAAAATTTCAACGAGGAAACCTTGTAATTTCGCGTTTTTTTGTAATACGCCTCTTAACATTTTTTTACAAAGTGCGGCAAAATGTTCATAGCGCGCCCACTCTAGGGTTAATTGTATAGTTGTAGCACGAATGGGTCGGCTTGACTGCGGAAGGACCACGCTCTCACAGAATACCAGCGTAAAATAGCAGTTTAATGCTGCTGTGTTTCATATGGTGAGTGTAGAAAACCGGAGACCCTTCTTACTGGAAACGTAGCATTCCATCTCAGTTCTCAGGGGTGACAATGCACCTGCATTTTGATTCTTAATTGAGGATAAATGTAGATGTCTGTGGACTACATCATCCACTTACCATCAGGTGTACTGTGTGCTCGATTGTCATCCTTATTCTATAAAAAAACCGTCCGATATGACAACTATGGCAAATATGACAAATATCCACCCTATGAGGCAGTAACGGTGATGAATGAAATGAAATGATCAAAAAAATAATTTATCCATTCATTACAGCAACACACAGGTATGTGTTCTCCATGGATTGCCACATTTTTGTTAGAGTTGCCATGCTCGGCAGGCGGGTTAGTAATCGTCTCGCTACCCTTTTTTACAAAGTTTTTTTAATCACAAAACAGCTCAACTTCTAGATAATGACATAAAAGTTTCCCATAAGTATATCACCTCATGTAAAATGTCTACGAACCACCAAAGCTTTTCGTCTACATGCATTTTGGTATTGGTTTTTGGAATGAGTCCTAATATTTCATTTTAGCATAAAATATTAAATTTTATCATAACCTAGAGTCTTTAGGGGATTATTAGTTGTTTCTCAAGCAGACAGTGGCAAGTTAATAAAGTCAAGAGTTTAGTCATAGAGTTGTAGTTCTACCCTATTCCAAGTACCAAGTTACTTCGTTGTTAGACTATATTGAATTAATTTTGTGAAGTGTTTAGTATTAATATTTTGCTAACACATTGAGCTAAAAGCCAACTGATGTAGACCAATGTTAGTAATAGTTCCTTTAGTAAGATCATAATTAAGAATATCATGAATTTAATCTCGTTCGTCAGGTTTGACAAATCTCGTTTATTCTTTGTTTTAAATTAGTTGCCGTTTTTATGAGCTGTGGATCACACTTACTATCAGATAGACTTATATAGCTTGTACGACAAGAGTTAAAGTTAAAGTTGCAGCCTGTTATACGTCCCACTACTGGGCACAGGCGTCCTCTTATTTCAGATTGGGTTTTAGGGCAAGGAAATGTCCGCCGCGCTGCCCCAATGTGTTGGCCAACTTCCAATGTCTCCAAAATATTTCTTTTTTTATTTCGTTCACCGCCGAGTAGTAAATCAGCACTTACAATATTGCAATCAGCAATTTCATTGGCGCCGGCGGGGATCGAACCGGTTGCTCGCAACTCGCATACTGTGAAATTTTACACCGAGCTCTTAGGTGAGCTACCACGGCTGACACGGCAACAAGAGTGAATAGGCGTTTTTTTTTCTAGGCTATATCTTTGCGTTACACCATAAAGGCACATATAAACAACAAATGCAACAAATTTTATTTCATTCAGTTGATTAGATTCGAGGTACAACGCTGTCCATATACAATATGTAACAAAAACCCTGTGGTTCCCGCTAAATACGTTATCAGGATCATTATTCAAACGTATAGAAATAACTTTTTTTTAAAAAAAACCAACAATATTTTTTTAATTTTATTTAAAAATATAATTGTATGCCAATTGTATGTGCTTTTATTACCTCTGTATTTTCTGGAGAGTAAGAAGATTGTCAAAGACCCCGCTTTACTTAGCTTTAGCATCGGATAGTGTCAGTAAGAGGTAATAAAATAACAATTTTTTTTAATAAAAATAAAAAAAAATATGGTCGAATTTAAAAAAAAAGTTATTTCTATAGGTTTGAATACTGATCCTGATAACGTACTTAACGGGAACCACAGGGTTTTTGTTAGATGTTGTATAAAACGAATGTCATGGTTGTCTAGTAAATGAGAACTAATAATTATTTAAGTCCATCACAAGTCCGCTGCTAAACGTAATCTTCCCTGACAGTTTACCACAGAGCATAACCATAAAATAGCTGCATTTATGGACTGCTACTGTGAATTCTTTTACTGTTAACTCATTTATTGACCTGACCTTTTTTTTTATTTTTTCGTGGGGAAATCCTCATGGATACCTCTGGCTGCGGGGGCAACCGGAAGGTTATGCCGGACTCCTACCGGCTAAAACCCCACGGTGGTCTCCATCAGCGTGTATGAGGAGTCCCGGGATCTCCGTTCGGAACGCAACCGGGGCTCCTCTCTCGCTTCGCTTTATTGGAAGCACGTCCCAGGGGCAGAACTTACTACCCCCAGCACCCTCGCAGTGCTATCACGATGTCTCGTGACCACTTCCGAGCCATCGTCCTCCTCGGGGGTTACGTTACTAGGCATTCGAGGCCCCCGCTACGAACGCCTGCAACCCCAGAGGCCCCGTTTCTGGTAGGGGAACACCATCTTCAAAGGGAGGGCCATGACGAACGCCTTGGTGACGTCGTCTCCGAGTGGGATCTGTCCTCCTCCGATCCCGCTCAGCAGCCTCCTTCTGGACCATTACGGATTCACAGAAGGTGGCTACGGCCCTCCACGCCGAGTCCCCGCTCAACATCGCCGACACGAGTGCTGGCAGGGAGAGGTCCCGACCGACCCAGTTTGTCAGGATCGTTCGCTCCTGTTCCCACGCTGGACATACCGCCAGCGTATGGGACGCGGAGTCCTGATCCTGTCCACCGCAGTGGAAGCAGTTCGCCGTCGCTTCGCGTCCAATCTTACACAGATAATCACCGAAGCACCCATGCCCGGTAATTATCTGTGTAAGTCTGTAGGTGAGTCTTCCTACTCGTCGCTGCATCCAGGCTTCGAAGACCGGCAGGATTGCGCCAGTAACACGTCTGCGTGCATAGCGTTCCTCGCTAAGTCGAGTGCGCCACATCGCCAACGTGTTCTGTCGCTCCTGCCGTTTTATAGACTCGAGCGCCTCATCTGGCTCACTGCCACCTCTCTGACGGAGGATGCCGATTCGGTTGTACACCCTCGCATCCATATCCGCCAGTATGTCTAGGGGTGGGAAGCGAGCCAGGACTGTTGCCGCCTCAAAAGATATCGTGCGGTATCCCCGCACGATTCGTATAGCCATCCTCCGCTGGACACTGTAGATTTTAGATCTACAGCGCCGGATGGCTAGCCTTTTCGCCCACACAGGTGCCCCGTATAAGGCTACGGACCGTACTACCCCCGCATAGAGGCGGCGTATTTCCTCCCTCGGTCCCCCCAGGTTGGGCAGCAGTCTGTGTATAGCACCCGCCACCCTCTCAATCCGGGGGACTACTAGTCCGCTGCTAAACGTAATCTTCCCTGACAGTTTACCACAGAGCATAACCATAAAATAGCTGCATTTATGGACTGCTACTGTAAATTCTTTTGCAGAAACTCAATTGGTAACTCATTTATTGACCTGACCTAACCTAACCTAATCTTACCAAATAAGCAGTCGCGCTTACGACAACTGAATCAACAAGGCAGTCCATTTAAAATTCGAGGAGTTTGATTCGGGCTTGGTATGTACTGGCATACATATCTGCACTAATTTATAAATGAAAGTATATATAGTGTAGTGTTATACTACTTACATTTCATTGTACACTAATTCTTCATTCTGTTTTGATATTCTGCATTCATGTTTTGCATCACTTTATACTATTTTTTTCATTCTGTTTTTGATTTTCTGCATTTATATTTTGCATCACCTTTATTTCTATAGGATCCTGTAACGTTTTTACACAATAACATATCATTTTACTTCGTATTTTCACACTATTTATCACTTTTAAAATAGCTGTCAATGAAGTCTTACCTTTTATGGTATTTTATTGAATTCTCTGTAACTCTACAATTTCAGGCTTCATGCACGCAGCCGTGCATAAGTTTTTCCTATGTGAATCATATCTCAATTCATACTTAAATGTAATAATTTCTTAATAAAAGTCCAAAAACCAAAAATTGGTTTTTATGACAACTACTATTTATACCGTTGTCATGGCAATTTTTATTCAAATTCGTTACCGATATAATGTTTTATCTCGATATTTTCACATAAATACTCTTTTGCTCTAGGTCATTTACAATAAATTTCCTTTTAATTTAAATAATTTTTCCGTTCTCTCTAGAAAGATATAAAAGCCGAACAATCGGTGAAGAAATTCAGTCTTGCTTCAGTTCTCGTATCGGAAGCATCTTCTAAAGGCCTTATCCCGGGGCCGCTCAGCCCCGGGATCCTGCAAGCCTCTATCCTGCCTGAAGCCACTGGACTCTACGATCCGTTGCTCTGCCTGAAGTCGCCGGATCCTACAAAACGTTGCTCTGCCTGAAGTCGCCGAGATCCCACAAGTCTCTACTCTACCTGGAGTCGCCGGAACCTACAGACCTCTGTTCCGCCCGAAATCACCGGAACCTACAAATCTCTGTCCCGCCTCCATCTACATCCGGCGCATCCTGAAGTCGTCGGCGCATCCTGCAAACCAGGCGTCGACTCTGTCTGTGAAGATCCTCAACTCTGTCGGTGTTGAGGCAAACTCCGAGAAATTGAAGAAGGTCATCTCGGAACTCAATGGCAAGAGTGAAGAACTGATCGCGCAGGGTCGTGAGAAGTTGTCGACCATGTCCGTCGGTGGAGCAGCGCCCGTGGCCGCGGTCGCCGCTGCTGCAGCGCCGGTAGCTGAGAAGAAGAAGGAAGAGAGAGTCCAAGAAGGAAGAATCTGAGTCTGACGATGAAGTTATGGGCTTCGGTCTCTTCGACTAAAGCTTGCTTAATTTAATTTTTAATTCTTCACCTTTACTGCGCCTTGTCTATTCCCTTTTGACTTAATTGCTTTCCCTTTCGTTCTTAACTCAGTATTCATCATTCATTTATACATCCTTTTCATACCTTCAAAATTCTAAAACAAAACTTCTTCTAGTTTTTCAACTTATCTGGATTGTATTTAGGCCTACATATAACACTTCATTTACATTCATCACTCTAAGTTACATTCATCACTCTAATATTTTTTATTCTAGATAACTTAGAGGTACGATTTTTAATAATATTTTTATTTCTTAAACTTAACTTTACACTTTGCACTTTATATAAAATTGTTTTTGAAAGCTGAAGCAAAACAAACCATAACTTTTCTAAACATTTATTAACTGTTAAATACTTTTCTAAACATTTATTAACTGTTAATTTGTATATATGTATAAATATAACTGTTAATTTGTATATATGTATAAATATCACCATTTTCACCTTATTATTTTCTTTTAATTTGTTTGTTTGTTTGATGATCCAGTGTTCTCCAACACATCTTGCTTTAGGACCTCGAACTTTCGTTGGTTAATCGTCACTTTTTATTTTTATTTCAGACACATCTCGTTGGTGATGTTGCTGATCTCTGGCTTTGAGCCCTACCGCTCTGGCCGTTCTTAATCTTTACTTAAGTCATAGCGACTAAAGCTTACTTGAGGTATTTCTTTATCTTTATCTTCACTTGGGAGCGGCTCACTACTCCCTTAATTTTCTTCACTTTTATCTTCACTTGGGAGCAGCTGACTACTCCCTTAATTTTTATCTTCACTTAGGAGCGGTTGACAACTCCTTAAATAAGCCTGAATGTCCTTTTGAAAACACACTTCTAAGAGTGGTGTTTCTTCGACTAATTTTTTTTTTCCCACACAGGAGCGGTTGACTACTCCTTAAATAAGCCTTAATGTAATTTTGAAAACACACTTTTAGAGTGGTAGTCATTGAATGTGAACTCCACCCTTACCTGAATGCAGATGATGAATGTAAGAGATAGTATATCTGATTTTGACTGGTGATGTCTGTTTCTGCAAAGCTGTGTTTTTATGGTTTATTTTAGAATGTATATATCAAAATTTTTGCTGAGTCAAAAATTTTCCAGGGTCGGGGGGAAAATGTAGTGTTATACTACTTACATTTCATTGTACACTAATTCTTCATTCTGTTTTGATATTCTGCATTCATGTTTTGCATCACTTTATACTATTTTTTTCATTCTGTTTTTGATTTTCTGCATTTATATTTTGCATCACCTTTATTTCTATAGGATCCTGTAACGTTTTTACACAATAACATATCATTTTACTTCGTATTTTCACACTATTTATCACTTTTAAAATAGCTGTCAATGAAGTCTTACCTTTTATGGTATTTTATTGAATTCTCTGTAACTCTACAATTTCAGGCTTCATGCACGCAGCCGTGCATAAGTTTTTCCTATGTGAATCATATCTCAATTCATACTTAAATGTAATAATTTCTTAATAAAAGTCCAAAAACCAAAAATTGGTTTTTATGACAACTACTATTTATACCGTTGTCATGGCAATTTTTATTCAAATTCGTTACCGATATAATGTTTTATCTCGATATTTTCACATAAATACTCTTTTGCTCTAGGTCATTTACAATAAATTTCCTTTTAATTTAAATAATTTTTCCGTTCTCTCTAGAAAGATATAAAAGCCGAACAATCGGTGAAGAAATTCAGTCTTGCTTCAGTTCTCGTATCGGAAGCATCTTCTAAAGGCCTTATCCCGGGGCCGCTCAGCCCCGGGATCCTGCAAGCCTCTATCCTGCCTGAAGCCACTGGACTCTACGATCCGTTGCTCTGCCTGAAGTCGCCGGATCCTACAAAACGTTGCTCTGCCTGAAGTCGCCGAGATCCCACAAGTCTCTACTCTACCTGGAGTCGCCGGAACCTACAGACCTCTGTTCCGCCCGAAATCACCGGAACCTACAAACCTCTGTTCCGCCTGCAGTCACCGGATCCTGCAGGCCACTGCGCTGTCTGAAGTCGCTGAGGTTCCTGCAAGCTCCTGTCTGGGCTGAAGTCGCCGATCCTGCAATCGCCGCATTCACCTGAGGTCGTCCCCTAGAGACGCCCACGCCTACCCACCTACGCCGTGCGTGCTCGTTCCAGGCGCTGAGAGCACGCTTGGGATCTTCGGACTCAGCTACGACATAAATCTTTTTTTTATTACCTTTTTTTTTTTAAAAAATAATTTGTAAATCACATCATCCATCCTCACATTCATACTCCATTTTTGATATATAAAATTGTAAATACTCTTTTAAAAACTTAAATATATTATTGTCTTGGTCTATTTGGTTGTTTTGCTGATCGTAGGTTAGGTTTTCCTTCTCTTTTAATTGTCGCTTCACGACAATAGTTAATACTAGTCTGCGTTATTTTGGAAATTATTATGAATATTATTATTTCCGACAAAGTTAAAAGTCAAAAATAAATAAAATATAATCGCTGCCCATTATAGAGGTTGAAGTGTTCGCATTTATGTCTGAACGACGCCGAAGTCATTCTGTCATTCTTTTCTTAAAGACCCGACGAGAGAGGGTGAAAATGAAATTAAATTGTGAATGAAAGGAGGATCTCACACTACGCTTAAGGGGGTCCGCTATGAATTATGCTCTTGTGATTTAGGAGGGCTCCGGTAGAACAATAGTGTAATGGCCCAATTAAATATTTGTATGGATGAATTAATTTTGTCTAGTAATTCGAAGAATCTTAAACATTTGTAATCCGCGTAAAGCTCAGTATACGATATTGAATTCGAATACTAGGTAATATTTTATTTAAATAAAAAATGCTAGCAGAATAGAAAATTATTTTTTTGCAATATAGATAACAAAAATTTCAAAAAGTATTCTTATAAAACGAATATTTATTGCATAAAAATTCATTTATACTTTTACCACTGGTAGACATCATTATTTGCAAAATATTTTTAATAATTATAAATCTAATATATAAAAATTAATTTTTTTGTTCGTATTTTATGCGGTGCCATACCGTTCATCAGATTGCGCTAAAACTTTGTCAATTTATTGTTTGCACTTTCGCGAAGGTTATAGGCATAGTACAATTGACTTAAAGTAGGTGGCGCGCGTATTGTACTGGCAAATTCATTTGAATCAACTTCAATAAATGTATTGTCGTTCCTAATTAAATAATATAAGGCTCCCAAATACATCTGAACAACACATAGGCTATAATTAACGAAGATATTGTGTAAATTGGTCAAAATATATCGATAAGAGTTACGTAAGTCGGTAAAAATCTATCATCTGGGAGCTATTTTGGCGTGCTATGCAAAAACTGTAATAGTTAGGAATTATATAGGTGCGGTTATTGATGGATCACCTATGGTTGAAAGTATAATAACTACGCGGACAAAGTAGCGAGCAAAAGCTAGTAGGCTATGACTTTAACTTTAACTTTTATAACATAAGGGTTTGACGTATTATTTTGCTTGTGAAGGAGTCGGCGAATATGTGTAGAACACATGATTGCATTCATTATAGTTTTGGGTTTTTATCAATAAATATGCATGACGTTAGATTGTTTTCGTTAATAACTAAGCAACACATCAACAACGTCGTGTACCTATTTACAAAGGAGGTCCAATTATTTTGCATTAGGTCTTACTTACTTACTTATCGTCACGCACAATCCCTGACGGGGTAGCCAGAGAGAACAGATTGCCAAGTGTCACGATCCTTACATACCTCTTTCGCTTCTTTCAGATTCATCATCTTCTTCATACATGCACGTCTAGGTATCCGAGTACTCTTGACCCTCCCCTCTTCGAGCAATTTGCTCACATGGTCTTCGAAAGTTAGTCTCGGTCTACCTCGACACCTTTTAATATTAACTTTCGCGCTATATATTTTCTTCACCATTCGGTCTTCACTCATTCGCTCAACGTGCCCAAACCATCGAAGCACGCCCTTATCAATTTTTGTGATAAGGTCATCTTTCAAACCTGCCATATTGCGAATCTCTTCGTTTCGCTTTCGGTCAGCCATGGTGACGCCGCACATTTTACGAAGAGATCGCATCTCCACTGCATTCAACTTGCTTTTATGCTTCTTCTGGCATACCCAGGTTTCGCTGCCATATAACAAAGTCGGTACCAACACTGCGTTATGTATTGCAAGGCGTGCACTCTTCACTACGCCTTGCCTTTTGTCTAACGCAGTCAGGGCACCATTGACTTTGTTCCCGGCAGCGACACGCCTGTCCACATCTAAATCACATCTTCCATCCCGGCTAAAAGCACTCCCCAAGGTCTTCATCTATACATAACAGAGATTGACAGCTGAGTAGCTGAGATGCGACTTTTGGACTTTGGACTTTTTGCTTATTGCAGTAGTAACATGTCCTGAGTGGGCTTAGCCCACGTAACTGGCCTTTTACTTGTTTCAGCATATTATGATATCGCCATCTGCGAATTGACACAGAACCCTTTGTAAATATATTACACCTATCACAAACATTCGGTGCACACACATTTACAAATATTCACTAAGACCGATTATAGATCTTACGCCGTGCAGAAATCAGTAGGCATTACAGTAGACAGTAGAACACTACAAGTATCTACATTGTCAATTTTAATATCTACTATATATTAATTGAAGTGATAATTTTAAAAGGATCCCAAACAAGGTATAAAATGTATACAGAGCATACATTTTGAGAGTGTTTTAAATAAAGAGTGGGATAGTTTAAAGCTTTAAAGTGTCAAATGCTTTACGAAAATCAACAAATCCAGCTCTTAAATGTTTTTTTTTTATTATTAAAGTAAGTATTTATCTTTTTATTTAGTGTTTTTATTTTTTTAAACCGTATTGTCTTTCATGTATTCAGACCAAGGAAGAAAGAAAGAAGGAACGTTTCGTACATTTCAACTGTTGCAAAAACCAAGCCAAAACCATGCTCTAATTATTGTAAGAACAATCACGTCACGTACATAAGCATCTAAAATAATTTGCTACATGGTTTTAGGTGCATTTTGCGTGTGTCCAGAAGTGAACTTTAAAATATTATAAAGAAAACAAAACCTGCGGGTTCCTTTACATTTCTTTCTTTCATTGGTTTCTATTAAATATTTTTGAATTTTATGACCCAAGTACTTTACTTGTTTTATCCATATATGATAGTATTGTTATTAGTTTAAGATTGTTATAAGTTTTTAAAATAAATCCGTGGTCATTAGACAACTCTGGCAGAAATTTTCATGACGGCCAAGTTCATTTTCTACCGACATCAAAAAGGAGACGGTACTCAATTCGACTGTATGTCTTTTTATGTGTGTTACCTCATAACTTTTTTCTGAGTGAACTGATTTCGATGACTCTTTTTTATTTGAAAGCTGGTGATTTTCATGTAGTCCCATATAAATTTGATCACGGTCTGACCAAATAGTTTTTGAGTTATTCTTAATAATTTATATTGAAGGCGGTAGTACATTTTTTTATTTATAATTATATAATGTGTAATAGTTATGATCCCATTTAAATTTTATCGAAATCGGTAGAAGGGGTTTTAAAAAAATCAACAATACGTTATATTCGTATTGAAGTCGTTTGTGCAACGTTTTAAATATATCACTTATAGGAGTACTAATTAAAGCAACTGAATTCTTTAAATTTTAAAAGCAGCCTTTCTGCGTATTGTACAAATAAGAGTGTTCTTCAAGGGTCTCATTAGTTGTAATTCAATTTACTTGCTACGGTCTGTAGATACTCAAACAAATATGATCCTTAAAATTCACAAAGCAGTTTGAAAATCGAGTTGCCAAATCGGGAATCTAATTTCCTTTTTCATCCAGTCTACGTCTACCTTTTAAAAGTTTGTGATTAGGAGAATTATTAATGCAATTTTTTACCTTATTTTATAATAGTTATATCATTTATGATAATAATATTAAATTAACATTAACATTTTCCATCTTATTCACTTACGGTTTTTTGTTAGAAATCTATAAAGCACACTTTTACCATTTTCGGCTGAATCGCCACTTACCGTTTGATAACATATTAGTCAAGAACTGGCTCATGATGATTAAAAATGTAGAGTTCTCAATTAAACCGACAAAGGTAGACAGAAAAATGTTAAAAAGCAAATTTATTGAAAACAGAAGTGGCGTGGTGTCTTGAGAGAATGCATCACCCTAAAAATATCCTCCAATGAATTTCGGCAAAAAAGACTAAAAGAAATTAGAAAAAGGTTATTTAATGTCATTCGTTATTTGCATAGTTGTATAGTTACGGAACTGAGACGTGGTCCTTTACTGCTGGCCGTATGAGGAAGCTCAAGGTCGCTCAGCGAGCTATGGAGAGGGCTATGCTCGGAGTTTCTCTGCGTGATAAACTTAGGAATGAGGATATCCGCAGTAGAACCAGAGTAAGCGACGTAGCCCAACGGATTAGTAAGATGAAGTGGCAGTGGGCCGGCCATATAGCTCGAAGAACCGACAACCGATGGGGAAGATAGGTTCTCGAGTGGCAGCCTCGTACCGGTAGGCGAAGTGTAGGGCGTCCCCCCACGAGATGGAGTGACGACCTGGTAAGACATGCAGGAAGTCGATGGATGCAGGTGGCTCAGGACCGTGCTTTGTGGCATTCTTTGGGGGAGGCCTATGTTCAGCAGTGGACTTGTGAAGGGCTGTAATGATGATGATGATGATTGTATACGCCAGGTATAAAATATCAATTCCGGCGACTGACAGCAGCGCCAAAGGTGCAATCTGCGGTGCTAGGTACTGCAATCTCCTAAATCTCTAGACCTAAGATATGCGATTACGGCGAATTTCTTCCTCCAACGGGAGAGACTCATGTCCAACAGTGAAAAGAAAAATTAATTAAAATAAAATATGAGCTTGGATAACTGAGAAGAGCACTTCCAGTAAAACTTCAAGTCAAAACTTCAACTTCAGTCTCGCTTCTGTTACCATTGTGAATGCGACAAATGAAATTGCCGTCCTCTTTCTACTTAAGAATAAATGAACCTTAATGTAACCGTAACGAGGTATTCCATCTTAGTTCATGTATTTGCATTTTTAAAGGAGGATGGAATAGATGTGAATGTCTAAACCACAGGAACCTATTACATACTACTACTACCATAGGATATATAACTGCTACCATGTATAAAAAAATTATCTTTATATATAAAAATTACGTGTCACATTGTTGGTCCGCGATGAACTCCTAAACTATTGAACTGATTTAATGAAATTTTGTACACTGTGTGCAGTTTGGTCCAATTTGAGAGATAGGATAATTTTTATCCCGATAAGTGACCTTCAATATTTTTTATTGCGAATTTAAGGACTTTTTCATAGAAAGGGTCGTTGGAAAGGGCAGAACAACGTCTGCCTGGCCAGCTAGTATATATATAAATATATTATCTTTAGATAAGTAAAAATGTGGTGACATTTTAAGTAACTATGAAGTGGTCTTTTTATGACATACAGTTTCGATATTAAAAATATAATAAACAAAATTATTTAAAAATTATTGCCTTCCAATAATTTTGAACTTCACTCAAAATAAATCTCTGTAATATGCAAATTCTATTTCATTAAGCCGGTAGTACTATGAGCAATATTGCCAGGGTGAATTATTGCAGGGTCGCCTTTGGATTAACTAATGGCTGTTTATCTTATATACGTATGTACCTACCTACCCTGTTAATGTAACTTTAGACGTGTTTCGATTATTACATCGAAAAGTTATGAACCATTGTTCAGTTTATTGACGCTTGGTATTCACGTAAGTAGGAACATTTATGTTGCAATTTGAATGTAAACCTAAATGGCTTACTATTCTGCAGGCACAATTCACAAACCAGAATATTGCTTGTATATTTCTTTATATTAAATTATCCGTTTTCGCCTCCTTATCTCAAGCGCAAATTAAAAAAAAAATCTCTGCTCGTTTTATAATCTTCTTCTAACTATTGAATTCGTATAGCTACCAATTTCACTAGGTATCGTGTTAACTGCTTCACCGTTCAATTAACACTTCTTAAGAAATTCTTACCTGACGATATCAGCAAAGTATTAAGGATTAATATGTAGTCTTATGCAATTCTTACGATTTTTTCCGCATTGCTATCATCAGCGTCAAATTTTCATTTCTACATAGTTCGCTTAGGAATATATACAACTGTCACATAACACGGTATTATAGAAGCATTGTAATGTAAGCGACTTCGAAGATTACAAAATCCTGCACTTAAATAAGAAAAGCATTATTTTTCGTTCATTTCAAACATTCGTTTCACAAAGGTCTTGCACATATTTTATGTACCATAGAAAGCTTTGGCGGATAATATACTGCTCTTTTCTCGACGAGGACGCAACTGTTTATGTTTTCACGCAGTGATTAAAGTGAAGTGTGAAAACAAAACGGCAACATGGCCGCCGAGTTGAGCGTCTTTGAGCTTCGAAATGCAAGGGGTACGCTTTACGTATGCGAACCTTTGATCGTAGGAATCGTTAAACATTTTAATTTTACTTGTATCGTACTATTGAAACTCCAATGCGTTAAAACGTAGATGTGTTCGGTCTATTAATGTTATGTTTGCCGTGAACTTCAACATTAATTTATAAAAAGTCTTTTAAAATGCACTGCATCAAGGCCCACGTCCCTGTAGACAAGTGAAGTGTATTCACATCTTATCTGCCGGGTTCAGTACTTTTAAAAACAAAAAAGGGAAAGTCGACTATCGCTAGGGTGGCGCGATCGCGGTACGAAGTAAACCCTAAGAGATTACGCACTGAGTGATTGCTCTTCCCAAACTCTCGTGGCGATGTTAGTGGAAAGTGAATGTTAAAGTTGATGTATCCCATGATTTAACTACGAGGTAATTCTGTTCTTCTCTCATAGAAAATTATACCTTAAATGTTTTTCTTTAAAGATGATTTTTGTTTCATAAAAGAATGAGCTAACAAAATTTTGTCAGTTTACTGTCTTTTGTAAAATGGAGAAACTTTTCTGATTATTTTTCTATATCTCTTATACTAGACTTACACCCTTTACTGCAATCCAAGTTATCATATAAATATTACTTTAAAAGTTGGCTTATGAAATTATTTAAAAAAAAAAACAACTATTAGTCTTAGTATAAGTCGATATTGGTTGTAAGTGAATTCTCTCTTTATATAAAAATCCATTGTTAATCAAATGTCGCTTAGTTTCGCTAAAACTCAAAAACGGCTTGACCGATTTTGACGAAATATTTTTTGTATGTTTGAAGGGGTCCCTAGATGATTTCGATTTACATTTGGCCCCGGTAAAATTATACATATTTGGTATTTAGATCTTAGTGTTCTTCATTTGGGATATCGATATATACTGTACGTTTTTTTTATTAAGAAGAAGATATCTACATTTATCCTCAATTAAGAATTAAAATGCACATGTGTTGTCACCCGCGAGGATTAACCCTTTCGCTGTCCCGTGTACTACATATAGGTCATTGCTATTGTCTTACTATTGTGTTTGAAAACCGGACAGTGAAAGTGTTAAGATGGAATGCCTTGTTTCCAGTAAAAGGGATCTCCGGCTTTCTACACTCACCATAGGAAATATAGCAGCATAAAGCTACCTTTCAGTAATGTAACACGGCAGTGCAGGTACTTCTGCTTGGCAGCGGAAGGCAGTATTTATCCAGACGGACAGGCACAAAAGGAGTTCTACCACCTAATAAAAATAGTACCTACACTTGCCTATGAAATATTTTTTAGATCGCCAATTTTTATCGGTCGGTCATATCAGCCATATTTATATAGTACTAGCATTATACTGTTATGTAACCCGCGCAATTATGCCAAATCGATGGAGACATCATTTGTCAGACGTACATAATCTTTACATATAACAACTGGTAAAGTTAAAAATTTTGTACAACCGACTTCAGTGTAAATTATTACGGATAACTCAAAAACTACTGGTCAGAACTGGATCAAATTTATATGGGACCACATAAGAAGAATCATCAAATCGGTTCACCTAGAAAAAATTTATGAGGTAACACACGTAAAAAGATCAATACAGGCGAATTGAGTACCTCCTCTCTTTCTTCGACGATATTGTCAGTCGTAGGACAGTACGTCAGAAGTCGATAGAAAATCGATTGCTGTCCGTTACTCTTGCTCAAACTCAAAAACGGCTCAAACCGATTTTGATGAAGTTTTTTGTGTGTGTTTAAATTGGTCTATAGATGGTATAGATTCACATTTGGATCTGGTAGGTGGCGCTGTTGTATAGTTCCAGAAATCACACGTTCGAAGCCGGGGCAGATCGCTTATCTTTGACATAATCCGACGAGTAGTTTAGGAGTTACGGGCGAACAGAAACGGGCATACAAATTCTCACCTAAAAATACCTCATAGTCACAAAGAATGATTTGTGAGCAATGAAAAAAAAAAGAAATTTTCGATTGAGTATAAAATGTATTTCAACTGAATGCATATAAATTAGGTTTACATATAATTAAATAAGTAATTATATTTAACCCTATATGCCAAAAAATGTCAACTTTTTTTTAAATCAATTAAAAATGTTTTGACGTTATTACGTATTAAAACAATACAACGCAAAAGCTTCTAAAACTTCCACGATGCATAGAATTTCTTAGGGATAATTATTACTGCATTTTCACGCCTACTGCTACTAAGTGCATAATTACTACTAAATGATGCTACACTTGAAAGTCAGGAAACGTAGAAATACGCAATCATCATAATACTTATGGTTATTTACTGTTCTGCTGAATACAATGTAGTTTGTAGCTAGTATCTCAAAAAGGATAATTAAACTTTGAATAAAAGTAAAAATTAAAGTAGAAATTGGGAGTTTTTTTTATAGGATAGGATGACAAACGAACACACAATCCACCTGATGGTAAGTGGTTGCTGTGGCCCATAGACATCTACATTTATCCTCGCATGCGAATCAAAATGCAGAAGCGTTGTCACCCGTGAGGATTAAGATGGTTTGCATCTTTTCCAGTAAAAAGGGTTTCCGGTTCTCTACACTCACCATATGAAACACAGCAGCATTAAGCTGCTATTTCACGCTGGTATTCTGTGAGAGCGTGGTCCTTCCCCGGTCGAGCCGACCCATTCGTGAAATGAATGAATGAAATATTTATTTGCATTTGGTTAAGTGCGTGCTACTACTATACTAGTAATATAGCTGCAGCATGGCTCTACCACGTATAAAATTTATTCTTAGAGTTATTTTATTCTTTTTAGTTTTGTCGACTAACAAAATTAACAAGTGGTAAAATTAAAAATGTTGTACAACCTAATTCAACAAATATAATTTAAAATTAGAGATTTTGTAAAGCCGATTTCAATATATGTAATAATTTAACTTATAACTCAAAAACTATTGGACAGACCTTGATCAAATTTATATGGAACCACATAAGAAGCTCCAGCTTTAAATAAAAAAGAATCATCGAAATCGGTTGACGTAGAACAAAGTTATGAGGTAACACACATAAAAAAAACAAAAAACATACAGTCGAATTATCTCCTCTTTTTTGAAGTCGATATAAAATGAGAACATTATCAATGTTCTCGTAGTCAATTAAATACGTATTATTAAGGATAACTCAAAAACTACTGGTCAAATCTTAATCAAATTTATATGGGACTATATGAGAAGTACCAACTTTCAAATAAAAAAAAAAGAATTATCCAAATCGTTTCACCTAGAAAAAAGTTCTGGCACACTTAAAAAATACATTAATATTGATTTGACGATTCCATTTGAGACTTCCTTTTTTTAAATCGGTTAAAAAGAACCTCGTTTTAAATGAAAGTAACGCAAACATTGATTGATTTCTTTTTCGTAAAACCTGCCGCCTACTGTTTTACATTAAATTAAATTTATTCCTACCACTGCTTTTGATGAGCTTTGACTAAAAGCATTCTGAATATTCAAAGACGTGTTCAATTGTTTCAGGTGAGTTTTCAACGTGCGGCTTCGGTGGAGCGAACAGGTTTAATTTCTACCTACTAAATAAAAATTAGAATAAATAAAAATACTATCAATCGTAGGACTGTACGTCAGAAGTGAAAACTATTTAGCTTCACAATATATGTATATAAGCGTGACGGTCACGCGAATTCAGTATTATGTGTATATATATATGCATACACACATCTGTATATATGTATTCGAGCGAGACGGTCACGCGAGTTCAGTTCTTTTTCTCTATCCCAATAAGGTCCAACGTGCCTAAAGAAGTTTTTACTTGAAATATGCTGATTAATAACTGTGTGGTGGCGGTAGAGACTCCATTACTCCATTTCATCCTGTAGATGTTGCAAGAGGCGATTATGGTAAAGGTCAGAAAGTTCTCGAGGCCTCCGATAGATTGTGGTATACCATCTTGTATAAACCATAGTATTAAGTACTGATGACGGGGCAGCTTCAAACGCGCGAGAGCTGTGGCTCTGCGATCATCTATTCTCTTGCCAAGCCTGGCAAATATAGCAAATTCTTCCTATATTGGGAGAGGCTCATGTAAAACACTGGATACAAGATAAAGATGAAAAATATAAGCTAATAAAGAAGAAGAAGAACTAAAATATATTTAGAATACAATAGGTTCCTGTGGTTTAGACATTCACATCTATTCCATCCTCGTTTAAAAATGCAAATACATGAACTAAGATGGAATACCGCGTTACGGTTACATTAAGGTTCATTTATTCGTAAGTAGAAAGAGGACGGCAATTCCATTTGCCGCATTCACAATGGTAACAGAAACGAGACTACTTAGCATTTACAAAAACAGTTTTTGACTAGACGACGTGATATTGATTTTTAATATTTAATTTTTACTATTTTAAAACATACGATAAATATACTTACGGCTCCGTAGCGCAGTGGCTAGCGTATGGTTGCGATGCTGCGGGCCGCGCGTTCTAACCATGTGTGAAGTATTTGTATGGCCTAAAAATAATCGTTCCGGATATGGATGCGTATTTTTGTGTAACTTATGTATTTAAATCACCTCCACGATACAAGAGAAAATCATGCTGTGGGGGCAACGTTTTGTTTTAGAAATAAACAAAGCTTTTCGTAAAGTAAAAAAATAAAGAAGCTTTTCGTATCTATATTTTTTTTTTATTCTTTATAACTTTGTTTTTAAACTAGAGACAATTCGTAGTTGTAACAGATGGATATTTTAGTTTTAGGCTCTTTATTTTGACACACCACTGGCACTGGTCAGCCACCGCAGAGTCTACATAACCTGAAGATGCCTCGTGTAGAGGCAAAACACGTGTCGTATTGTCGTCAGTGGTGTGTTTTTCCTAGTGTAGTGGTGTTACGAGCAGTGGTGCTGGGATTAGTGGTGACGGGGATAGTGCACTCAATTGAGGGAGGGCGGGAGGTGCTCTTCAAACTAGGTAAGAC
This sequence comes from Parnassius glacialis, assembly GCA_033319125.1. Lineage (NCBI taxonomy): Eukaryota > Metazoa > Arthropoda > Insecta > Lepidoptera > Papilionidae > Parnassius > Parnassius glacialis. Next base: position 26,782,221 of record JAVANC010000028.1, on the reverse strand, counting down.
ACATCATTTTATTTTATCGAACGGATGTACGCGAGGTAATTTTTACCAAATATAATATAATGGATTTCCGCAAAGTAACGCCTGATTCTATTACTTAGATTTTCTTCTATCTAATCCGATCGTTGGTCGGTAGGACTGTGATACGACAACGACGAACGCTCGCTATACCAAGTTGATTTTTAGCGCATATGTGGTACGCAGGACAGGTTTAGAGGATTGAAATTAAAAAAATAGCAATTAATAAAAATTATGACGTCCCAACACAACAGTTTTTAACAGTGGTAGAGCCACGCGGCAGCTTTTGCTGTCGCACGGATGGGCCGGCTCGAACCGGGGTGGTACCACGACCTCACAGAAAACCAGCGTGAAGTAGGGATTTACCTCTGCGTTTCGCTTGGTGAGTGCAGGTGGCCGGAGGCCCTTTTTACTGGAAATGAGGCATTCCATCTTAGTCCTCACGGGTGACAACGCATCTACATTTTGATTTGTAATAGAGGATAGATGTAGATGTCTATGGGCCGCAGCAAACACTTACCATCAGGTGGACTGTGTGCTCGTTTGTCACCCGTTTCCTATAAAAAAAAACACAAGTATACTCATACTAATGCACAACTACTAGTTACCGTAAGTTCATTCTGCGTAGATCGGTTCAAAAATTAAAAGCTGGAGGTAGCCAGGATTAAATATAAACTCCATTGAACGCCTCAGCCTTTCATAACTATGAGTGCTCCAAAACACTCCTAATTGTAGGAATATGTAAAAATAAGGAACATAAACGCGATAAAATCCGTAAAGCTAAGTTCTAATCAACAGACTTTTTCATCCATGTATTTCATGCATCATATTCCGCTTTACGACATTAAATTTATCTCGCGTTTTCATTTATCGTACATCTGTCCAAATATTTTCTGGCAGTATTAAATGGATTTTCGTATTATTTCTTTTGGATTTAATCCTTGTACCTGTAATCACATGGTTTTTTTATCGATAAGAAAAAGGTCAACTGAATCTTTCGTTTTTTCGAATTGTCCATAAATTAAAGGAGAAACTCGGCATCGTCATCAGCTAAACAAAACCTCGACAAGGCGGAAATCGCATCGCTGTTGTACTGACCAATCAGGTAACGACCTACACTGACAAACGGGTGTCTCGTGTAGCAGATCCATCATAAGGGTAATATTCATTACAGAATTCTGACGTTGTAGCCCCGAGACTTTGACACCATTAAATATTTTGTAAAATATTAACTGGATATTTGAGACGGGTCATCAACGGATAACATGATTAAGAATGTAACTAAATATCAAAATAAATGAGGCTAGCAAATTTCTAGTTTAAAAATACAACAGTGTGAAGATGATGATCTCATAAGCATGGACGGAATTTCGAGATGGTGACAACTTCCGAATACTTTCGGAAACAGAAGTATTGTAGTGCGAAAAGACAGATGCACTCACAAATAACTCCTCTGCGTAACCAACTAAAGCTTTCTCAACTTGCATGCAAGGTGACGGTAGTTTTTTTATCTTTTCTGAAGCTCTGCAAATCTTTTGAAATTTATATATTTGTCGGAGCGTCTATAAAATATCACTTGGATCGAGGTGGACATGAGGGTATATCGAGAAACTCCCACTTGTTTGTGCAGTATAAAGTTCACTGTAGGTGCCGTGCGCGGGGGATTCCGCCGTCATTCAACGAGTGTGGTCATTCTATTAGTGCCAAGATAGTGTCGTGGTTCTGATCGTTGTCGTAATTCTTCTAGTGCAGGCAAGGAGGATTGGTGTTGCTGAGAGGCTGCCCTGTGTTACATTGAGATAAGTAGTGTTGCTGTTGCTGTACATATTTTGGTGTTATCATGTAATTACGTACCTCACGTTACACTGGTGTGTGATTGTGGCGGAGACGTGTTACGGTGTGGTCGAACTGTAATTTCACTATACTGAATGTATAGTGCGTTCCGTTGTCTTATTACTGATAATGATTAAACTGCGTAAGCAAGAGAGCAAGTTGAACATCCGCTCTCACACTTTTATTATTTTTAACAGTTAACGTTAAAAATAATAAAATTTTCAAGACTGGTAGAGCCACGCGGCAGCTTTTGTTGTCGCACGGATAGGCCGGCTCGAACCGGGGTGGTACCACGACCTCACAGAAAACCAGCGTGAAGTAGAGGTTTACCTCTGCGTTTCGCTTGGTGAGTGCAGGTGGCCGGAGGCCCTTTTTACTGGAAATGAGGCATTCCATCTTAGTCCTCACGGGTCACAACGCATCTACATTTTGATTTGTAATAGAGGATAGATGTAGATATCTATGGGCCGCAGCAACCACTTACCATCAGGTGGACTGTGTGCTCGTTTGTCACCCATATCATATAAAAAAAAAAAATACCACTATCCTGATGTATTTCCGAGATCAAAATCGGGATCCTATGTTGTAATTCCGACATATTTATATATTACTTCAGGTTTATTTGCACACTAAGCACCAAAAGGCGGACTTAATGCCAGAAGGTATTCTCTACCAGTTTCCCTCCAGAGTAAGTATAATTACGTAAAAACAAAATAATTTTATAATAATAGAACATACAAGTGCTGCGTCAAGACAGAAACGTAAATCATAATAATTGGCTCGAAAAATAAAATGACACTATGATATTTAAACGTGTACCTTGGAGATTTCGAAATCCGTGCAAAACTTTTATAAAATGGAGGCTTATCATTTGTAAGTCAAATTGAGAACATATGAATAAAGTCGTTTTAATTTTTATCTTAAAGACATTAAATCCAAAAGTTCAAGAGCTTGCGCTGGCCCCAGCACATCTTCGACGTTAGACATAAGTCGTTTCTTCTAAATTTCTCCCCGCTTAAGTGCTTTTTGTTCTATAACTGCGCGGAGTGAGATAACGTATTCATACCCACACTCTACGACAAGACCACCTGGGGATACCGTCTGGATGCTTGGTGGTCCACCACTGTGCGATTTACTAGGATTTTTCTTTCTCGCATTACTTTTTTGTGAAAATGTTTACCACCAGCAAAAATTCCGGACTAAAGCGACTTAGGGACTTTCAAGAAACGAGTTTACTCCTTTTTAAAAGGCTGGCAACGCACCTGCAGTTCCATTGGTGTTGCAGTTGATTGTGGTCGGCTTTCGACTCTTTCCGCATGCTCGTTGGCCCGCACTTCTATAAAAACCTGGGGACAATCTCGATATAATCAGATGCCATAACACAATTTGAGTTTTACTCAAACATTGACTCCGGTTGGTACGACTAAAAGGCCGCGGCTACGCGGTTTGAATAAAATTATAGAAATATGGCGAACTGTATATTTGTCTATATCTAGTTCAGCAACACGAGTTTCATTGTGATTGTGTAACTCTGATAGGAATCTTGGTTGGCTTCCTTTTGACGTTTGTAATTTCGTAAATGTATTAGTATCGATTTTAAGTCGATTTCTTTTGCACATTGCGAACGCAAAGCGGAGAGTTTGGGATTTACTTTCGACTTGTCAGGGCCACGCTGTTTAATTTTATTTATTTAGTTAATTAGTTTTAAGTTTCAGAATATTATAATGGAAGAAACGGAGATACGGAGTAATTCCCACCGGCAAACGATTTCTACCAGAGTTACGTAACCGCGCCGCTGAATCCTTTCTAATTTTATCGATGACTTTTGTCTAGCCCTAATTTTCTCGATTTATCTACTTTTCTAGGTTTAGTAACGCCTCAATTTAAGGATTTAATTCAATTACGCGTACGAAATGGGTATTCGCGATTTTGGCAATTTTTACTTTATTAATTAACAACAAACAGTCATGAAACTGCCTCATATGCAGTTTCATAATTGCCCGCCGTGAAATAGTAATAATCCTCAGAGGTGACAACGTATCTGTTGCAACCAACTTCAAATAAAGAACATTTGAAGTTGGCTGCAGGTGTCCTAGGATGTAATAGCTGCTTGCCATCAGCTGAACAGTTAGTTCATTTGTCAGTTCAGTTTAAAAAAAAATGCAATGCCTGTAAAAGTTGGTAATTTGCGTTTTGAAGGAATTAAAAAAAAACGTTCAACAAACAGCTTATGGCATGACCTTTCTCCTTATCAACTCATAAATACGCCACTGCTAGAAATGTAGCACATTTCTTCAGCACATTCTTTCACAGGCCTTAGAGGGTTTATCGTAATGAGGATCCACGACTTTTTCTGCCACCAGGGCGGCGCCACTTTACAGTGAGGTAAAATATTTGACAGATTTCATAGCGGGGATGATAATTTCTTAGGAAAATATAATCTTTAAGGTTTCTTTCTGTATTATTAGTTATTTTTATATTAATTACATTAGAAATGAATAAACCAAACTATAAAATATAACTAAGAGCCGATTTAAAAAAAAAAGAGTTATAAAGTGCAAAAAATTAAAAATCAAACCACTGACGCATTGTGTTGTGTATTAATATAATATTCTAGATAATGATAAACTATTATTTAAAACTAATTTCTCAATTAACTGACACTGTGTAACAAAAAAACTTTACCTCAGCCACAGCTAGCGACATCTGGTGAGTGGAAGATTATTAGCCCTCATTGCTATACTTGGCAGGCATTTTGCCTGTTATAATTAAAAGGTGCCGCCATGTGTCGCTGGTCAGCTGGTCACAACATCTTTCACACCCCTTCCTAAGTTACTTATTTCGAAACCTACGTGATGTGAAAGGGATCACCCTTTCTCACATTCGTCACAATTTCTCTTATCATCTGGTTCCTTTCTTCATAATTTTTTCATATTTTATCGTATTGATGTAAATTATTATGTAGGTCGTTGCAGAGCACTTAATATCAAATAAATGAACAAAAAAGTTTGCTAATATTTATCAGCAGGCGCTAGTTATAAAAAATGTATTAGGGATTGTTAGACTAAATTTTGTAATTCCTACAATCCCGAATAAAATAAAAAAAATATTAATAACTTTTTTTGCGAGTACTATATTGTTAGAAAGACATTCTAATAATATTCTTTCTTATTTTTAATCTCTCTGAACCTGAAAACCAGGTTTTTTCAGAATAGTATAGGTGTTATCTATTCTTTGCATTCGGATACAGTAGCATTCAAATACGATCCACAGCACTTCTCAATGTCACTTAAAGTTCAGGCTCCCGGTCTTACTCTTACTCTTAGCATACGAAACACAGCAGAGTTATGCTGCCATTTTATGTTGGTATTATGTGGGATCTGGAGATTACGACACATTTCCTCATCACGTATATCTCACAATTTGAAAACAAAATTGTACAACTAGTATGAGTTGCTAGTGACGACAAATGGAGCTGAAACGTGGTCTGTCACCGCTGGCTGTATGAAGAAGTTCAAGGCCGTAGTGACCTATCGGGATGGTTATGCTCAGAATTTCTCTACCTGATGATATTCGGAATGAGGGTATCCGCAGTACCAGAGTACCGACATAACCCAAGAGATTTTTAGATCTAGTGGTTATGGGCCGTCCAAATAGCTCGAAGAACCGACAACTTGCGACGAAATGGTCTTGAGTTCCAACCTCGTATCGGTAAGCGTAGTGAAGTGCAGCCCTTTTCTTGGTGGATTGATCTGATGAATGGAGCTAGCTCAGGATCGTGTTTTGTGGTATTCCTTGGCCGCTCAGCAGTGGAATTGTGAAAGCATATAATGATGATAATTCGATTGGAGCGTGAAGCTTCCTCTGTCAAGCCTACCCATTCGTACTGAAGATATAATGCTTTTTTTATTGCTTGAAAAAATTTCCACTGTTGCGGCTGCAACAGTGCAAGTTTTTTCTTTACTCTTTTCCCACTTACTTTTAACAGTGGTAGAGCCACGCGGCAGCTTTAGCTGTCGCATGGATGGGCCGGCTCGAACCGGGGTGGTACCACGACCTCACAGAATACCAGCGTGAAGTAGAGGTTTACCTCTGCGTTTCGCTTGGTGAGTGCAGGTGGCCGGAAGCCCTTTTTACTGGAAACGACGCATTCCATCTTAGTCCTCACGGGTGACAACGCATCTACATTTTGATTCGTCATTGAGGATAGATGTAGATGTCTATGGGCCGCAGTAACCACTTACCATCAGGTGGACTGTGTGCTCGTTTGTCATCCTATCCTATAAAAAAAAAACTTATCAGGGACATTTTTCATGTTCAACATATTTTACGATTATGGGCCATTATATCAGCGTCATTTGCTTACACATGACAAAACAAATCGATAGACGATGAATTTGTCTCAAACTTTGACATAACACGTTTCGTATTATTACACTTTGTTTTTGTCGTCTCTGTAGAAAAACTTTTACGGATCGACACTCGACAAAAAAATGTCGCGTATTTTTTCGTTACACTGGGTCCAAACGGGTGTAACGAGATATTTATGGCGGACGGCGCGTGAGGTCACTCCGGGGGTGTGGATGTGACGTTATTGCGTCCAAAATGTCCCTGTTTTACTATTATTTGAGTGTACCAGGATGAACTAATGCTTTACGATAAGTTACGACTTAATACACATCAACATGTATTCACTTGGATCTTACTTATTTATTTATTGTTCAAATTGTTTCGGAAATTGTAAATACTGATAAAAAATCGTTTTATGAATAAAAAATGGGAACAATGATTTTATGCGAACTTGGATTTATCTTTTTCTACCGACTTCAAAAGGGAAGAGGTACTTAATTGAACCGTATGGTTTTCTATGTGTGTTACCTTTTATCTTTTTCCTGGGTGAACCGATTTCGATGATTGTTTTTTTTTATTTGAAAGCTGGTGCTTCTCATGTGTTCCCATATTGATCAAGGTTTGACCAATAGTTTTTGAGTTATTCTTAATGATTTATACTGCAGTCGGTTGTACAAAATTTCAAATTTTATATTACCATATTTTGGATTAGTTGTGTAAAACCAATGCGTGTTGCCAATGATGAGATATGGATCTAAGACGTGGTTCTTCATTGCTCGCCCTGTGACGAAGCTCAAGATTGCTCAGCGGGCTATGGAGAGGGCCATGATCGGAGTTCACCTGCGTGATAGACTTCGTAATTCGGATATCCGCAGTAATACTAGATTAAACGACACAGAGTAACTAGCAGTGGCAATGGGCCGGCCATATAGCTCGAAGAACCGACAATCAATAGGAAAGAGAGGTGCTCGAGTGGCAGCCTTGTACTGGTAAACAAAGTGTATGGCGGCCTCCCATTAGATGGAGCGACGGCCTAGTACGAGCTGTAAAAAATCGATGGATGCTTCGGCTTAGCGCCGTGCTTGGTGGCATTCCCAGGGGAAGGCTTATGTTCAGCCGTGGACATGTGAAGTTGTGAAGGGCTGTAATGATGACGATGATGGTATATTTGGAAAGAACCGCCAACGTCACCAAAGATCCTTGTCAGGAAGACGGACAACAGACGTTAGCAATGTCGTTCTTCAGCTGAAGATTGCAGATTGAAATTTATTGAAAGATAGACTAGTTATTGTGGGTCTTAAAAAGGAAAGTCATAATATCTTTTTGGTCATTTCTTCTACTTGTCTTTAAGGATATTCGCGAGTTGAGATGGTTAAATAGTTTCTCTTAAGTCACCGGCTAGTTTGTGTGTTGTTCTATTAACTATCTTCTGGTCCATTTTACTTTTAATTAGCCTATTAATTGACATGGACTTAACCGTGGGATCTATCTGTTAATTCGTTAAAGCGCCTCTATTGAACGACAGGACGTGATGGAGGATAGACTATCTTAATATGTACAGTCGACTCTCGTTAATTCGAAACTCGAGGGACTCTTAAAATATTACGAATTATCGAGTGTTTGAAATATGAAATAGTTCGAAATTTTTGAGATAAAATAAATATAATTTCGAATTGTTAAGTGTTGATCAATTATTATTTATTAACTGCTATTCTTTAACAATGACCATAGTTTAGAGGTACATTCGTGTACATATTCATAATGCGAATTAATTAATCTTTCAAAAATATTCTGTTATACTGGTTTGCTTCAAAACACATTGTTGCTGTTCAGACTGTCAGTCAATAACTTCTTTTAAGAAAAAAAGTGTCTTTCTCTCTGCAACTTTGAATTATCGAGTGTTTGACGCCGATGAGTTCGAATTATCAAGTGCATAAAAATGTATTGATTTAGTTCGAAATATAAAGAGATTTTGTAGGGAACTCGTGATAACTTTGAATTATAGAAAGGTTTGAATTATTGCAGTTTTGAATTAACGAGAGTCGATTGTATATATAAACAATAGTATAATCAAAAGATACACGATTATTGAATTTGACGTTTTCTATTGTTTTCTACTGAGTAGTTCTCACCATATTTAATTATCCTATTATAGTCGAAAATTGTCAGTGGCTTTCAAATTGTATTCCAATATCTACAGAGTAGGTTTGAATGTATTTGCAATTCCCAAGCAATTTTATTAATAGAACATACTAATAAAATAAAACATACAAGTACTGTTTGAAACGCAAATCATCCTAATTGGCTAGAAAAAGAATATGACACTAAGCTATATAAACGTGTATCTTGGAGATTTCATAACAAAACCGTGTAAAAAATTTTTCGGTTTATTATTTTTAAGTCAAATTTAGAACATAATATTTCATAAAGTAATTTTTATTTTTATATTAAAATTATTAAATCCAACAGTTCAACAGCTTGCGCTAGCCCCGGTCAGTTATCCTACCAATTATCCTAAATATGCTTGATTAGCAGCTGGAAAATCTTTATAATAATGTATTTTTAACAGTGGTAGAGCCACGCGGCAGCTTTTGCTGTCGCACGGATGGGCCGGCTCGAACCGGGGTGGTACCACAACCTCACAGTATACCAGCGTGAAGTAGATACCTCTGCGTTTCGCTTGGTGAGTGCAGGTGGCCGGAGGCCCTTTTTACTGGAAATGAGGCATTCCATCTTAGTCCTCACGGGTGACAACGCATCTGCATTTTGATTCGCAAACGAGGATAGATGTAGATGTCTATGGGCCGCAGCAACCACTTACCATCAGGTGGACTGTGTGCTCGTTTGTCATCCTTATCCTATAAAAAAAATGTCTTAATAAAATCTATATATATAGATTTTAATTATTAATATATATATATATATATATATATATATATATATATAATAATTTTTTGGTTTGTAGGTAATATTTTCAATAGCCTAATACTTTTTTTTCAGAATATACGCCTAGTCATCTGATACTGCGATTGTCAATGTACCGCGATCAGGCGTTGTTTAGCAAATCCTTTCTATTATTGGGGAATCCGATGTTCCCCTGTGAATAGTTAGGCTTTGATTTAGAGTTAAGAAACATCAATAATAAGTCATATTGTTTTCCTATTTTGTTTGTTAAAAGTAACGTTATTATTCAGAAGTATTTTCTTTAAAGATACACAGAAATGTCATCACAAGATTATATAACCCACTTACAAAAGAAAGTTTTTTTTTTTTTCTAAACAACAACAGCCAACGAGTTAATGCTATTACATTTTCGTGGGCTGAAAAGCAATCAATTTTTTATGATAGCAGCACGTCGAGATGACAAAGGCAGAAAGGTATCGGAAAGTTGAAATGTTTTCTTTTATTCTTATTTTTATAAATAAATACATATTGAAGCAATGTGATCCGATTTATGTAATTGTTCGTAAATCAATTTAAAAAATAAAATTTAACGTTATTAATTTAATAAAATTTTATAGAATTAATCCTTTTCCTGTTCCATGAATCACATGTGAACATTTAGATTATTTAACTATTTTGTTTATTAGTCTGTTTCGCGGGCAGGAAACTGGTAAGGTGACAAAAGAGCACTTGTTAGTAAGTGGATTCTGTTACCCATAGATACTTACATCTATACTCGATTAAGATTCAAAATGTAGATGCGTTGTTACCCTTGAGGACTCACTTGCGCTATACGAGTATATCCTTCAGACCGGAAACAACAGTCCACGTACTGCTCCTTTGCAGCGGAAGTAGGTTAGAAGGTGGTACCTGCCCACTAACAATTAATTATGATTATGTCAAACTATAATTAGGATAGTGCAAGACATCTTGTGAAAATGCTATGTTGGGTTATGTTAAGATGCTAGATGTTCGGTAACGCATTGTTTATACTTTTGGCGGGTTGTGGGTCCAATTGCCGCACGGAACAGGCATCTGTTCAACCTGCATGATGATGCAGGAGAAATCACTTATGTCGGGTAACGTTGCTATAAAAGAAGTGTATAACAGCTGCCGATCATTTTATGGAAATAATACCTTTACAGGTATTTCCCTTCTCTTGTGCACGAATACCTTTAGCTCATCAACGCTCTAAGATGCGTAACACATGTCCTTACCAGTCCTTGCCTCTAAAGTGAACCGTGAACAAATAATCCACTGAATTAAGATCAGATGACCAATCATTAGTGACCATATTTTTGAGCTGAAGAAATACACAATTGTATAATTGAAAGAGATTATACCATTGTGTATTTCTTTAATACATAAAAAAACTGACTACAAAATACTCATCGGATTTGATTTAATCTCCATAATACTATAAGGAAAAGCTCATCCGACTAGATTATATTATTGCGGTATGATTGTATCGTTATTTTATGGACTGGTATGATAATGTAAGGATAAAACAAAATTCTACGATGTTTTGTTTTGAATGTCCTCTATTCTACTTTTTTACATTTTCTTCATAGCCGAGGAAACCATTGTATAGCAAGGTCAAACAAACTTCTCTATATATAGAAAAACTGCATACGGTAAAAAAGCCGCAGTGTTATGCGTAATATTTTTTCATATGTTGCTCGTGTATGTGGAGAAATATTTTGAAGAAAGTGTATTTTCTACCGACTTCAAAAAGGAGCCGGTACTCAATTGGACTGTATGTTTTTTTTAAATGTGTTACCTCATAACTTTTTACTGGGTGAGCCGATTTCGATGATTCTTTTTTTATTTGTAAGCTGGCGCTTCACATGTGGTCCTGAATTTGATCAAGGTTTGACCAAAAGTTTTTGAGTTATTCTTAATAATTTATATTGAAGTCGGTTGTACAAAATTTTTAATTTTAAATTATCCTGACTCCGAAAAAGGAGTATGTTATCAATTCGGCTGTATGTTCTTATTCAATGCATTTAACACCACGCTTTTGAGGTTAATTAACTGATTTATCTAATTTTTCTTAAGAGAACATATTTTCGTCTATATATTTTAAAGTGTTCCATAGTAGTTTTATATAAATTTCGACTAGAATCTCTTTTTATTGCTAACGAGGAAGCAGGTCTCGGAAACGTTATTAAAAATAACGTTTTTAAAACGTTTGGGACGGTTCCTTGTATAACATTGTGTTCGGAACAAAAACGAAATGAGAACGTAATGTCAAAAAGGTAAAAAACGGTTTATTCCGCAGGAAGCTAAATGAATGGCACGTGCCACGATAAGTTTAAACCTATAAGGTATTTTTGTATCGTATTGCAGGGCCAAAAATGAGAAAAAACGGTTTAAAATGGATAAAAACGATTTATTGAACAAGAACGATTTAAAATTTCGTTCTCTTCATAAACGTTTTTATAATGATTCCGTTCGAACATAAACGAAATAAATAAGTTTTTAGGTATTTAAAGCGAAAACGTTTTGAAAAATATACCGTTGCCGAGCCCTGCGAGGAAAATCATCTATATTCTGATTCTTAATAGTGATTAGATGAAGGTGGTATATACTATAGGTCACAGCATCCACTTACTATTAGGTCATCGGTGTTCCCGTTTATTATACCTTTACAAAAATGCCATAAGTTTGGAGTGTTGTAACTCAGGTATTTGATGTTATATAGGTCATAGCTAAACTGAGATACTTTAAGCTTCTTCTTCTTCAATCTGCTACACAGGACTCGACCGAAAGAGGATCAGGCTTCCGCATATTGATAGCGTCAATTGTTTCACCGCTTAATATTATGATGATAATATTAAGTTATATTGATATTAATATTATTAATATTAACGTAACATAAACACTCACGCCTGTCACCCAGAGGGGTAGGCAGAGACTATGGACTTCCATTTGGCAGGATCCTGACACACATCACTCGCTTCCTCCACATCCATATACCTACGCATACATGCTCATCGGGTAAAGGTACTTCCCTTTGTCCCTTCCCGACTCTGCCGTTCACTTCTGCAACATAAATTTGCTTTGTCACTCTTTCCTCATTCATTCTTTCAAATCACCGAAGCATTCCCTTCTTAATCCTGGTCACAACATCATCTTGCAAACCACACTCTTCTCTTATCACACAATTTCTCACTCTGTCGTTCAGATTTATCCCTAACATACTCCTTAATGATCGCATTTCTACAGCATTTATTCTACTCTCGTGCTTCTTCTGTCACACCCAATTTTCACTACCATACATTAAAGTGCTGTAAGTTAGTCCCTACTATTAATATTAATATAACTTACTATTATCAGCCAAGTGTGGACCTTCGTAAATTCAAAAAGTTCAAAGGATCACGAAACTTCGCAGGCGGATTAGTTACTACAGTACCATAGATAATATTCTAGTTGCATTATATTTACTTAAAGTGATTCAGTTATTATCGTTGCATAGTTATGCACGCTATGAGAGAATTCATTACTTAAATTCGTTTCACGGGTATCTTGTTAGTAGACTAAAAAGAATAGTACGTGTAATTAAGGTAAGGGAGGTAGCACCCAAAATAGGTAACACACAAAATTTTATTTTTCACACGGATCTTGGCTAGTTCATTTTAACATCTTAAATATAATGTAATTCTGCAAAGTAACGCCTGATTCTATTAATTTTCTTTATCTATCTCATCAGCCCGTATTAGTTCACTGCTGGAAATAAGTTACTCTGACACGTATTTTACGAAATGAGATGTTAAATTGTTTTACGCAACCGCACGGTATATATTATTTGCCCCGTTAAAAATACATATTTTGTACATGGTCATACATCCAGAAACGGTAAAATTATTTTTTCTAAGCCCATACACTTGATTCCTGTCGGATTCGGACCCGCGGCACCACAGCGTCATGTTACTTAAACCGTCAATCTATCTATTATTCTATTAATTTATTATTATCGTTAAGAGGTGATTCCACCAGTGTCCTGCACGGTGCGCCACTGCAATGCGCATCGTACGGCAAAAAAGTTTCTATCGGTGGACTCACTCAAAGTAAACGGTAACAAAATGTGCGCGAGCTGTGACAGCGCACGCGCAGCTCCTGTTCACGCACTGTTTTTGGCTTTTTAGTTTAGGCCTCACACAACATAAAGATTTTGCTCTTCGTTTCTTTTTTAGTAGACTGACATAAGCTACAGCTCAATGCAATACGTTTTCCTGCCCGTCCGTGTAAGGTAAAGATAAGTACATAACCTGAGCTTGTGGCAGATTAAATGGTCGCTCAGTAAATGCGATGAAATAGATTCGTTAAACAAATGGATGAAAAGCGCTTTTGAAAAGATTAAACCTATAAAATGAGTAATTTGGGTTAGAACTCGATCACGCTGTCGCCATTTTTTATATATTTCTTAGTGCAAATAGTGTTAGCAATCCTATTAACCCTTTCGCTGTCCCGTGCACTACATATAGGCCACTGCTATTGTCTTACTATTGTGTTTTAAAACCGGACAGTGAACGTGTTAAACTATCACGGCTTAGATTTTACTAATTCCCTTTTTTAATTCGATCACTATGCGGTGTCTAGTGAGGAACTCACTTTTATTTCTATTGTCAAACTCCCTTAAGGTATCAGGTGGATTGCATGAATATCTAATCTTAATGGGGAGTATGCACGTATTTTCAGATAAGGGTGGATATAAATCCTCGGCTGAAATGTTTTATGAACTTCCCTGTGGGAAGTATCAGCTTGCACTGTGTTAAACAAGTATTCTATTTGCAAATAGAATGGTTATATTTTAATTTAAAAGGTTCAGTAAGTGAAAGTGAAATAATTTTTAATGTCAAACACCAATGGAGTTCATCGTGTAATTAGAGTGGAGACAAGCAGTATATATTTAGATAACTGAACGTTTATCCTTAAGATGATTTGCGACAGTAAAAAAAAATTAGAAACAATTACTAAATGCCGAGGTTAGGTATCTTACTTTACCAGGAAGTTAATTATTTTTCTTTCCTTTTTAAAGATAAATGAAATAAAAAAGTTGTTGTAATAAAAAATATTACGGACTATTTTTCTTAAACAAGTGTTGTTTTATATTCTGCTTAATCACGTTTATGTTAGGGTTCTTAATCGGCCATTTTGTGTGGCCTAGGGGAATAGTCGTTGGCGTTCATCACGTTTGGATTATGATTTATGCAAGTAATTTAGGTAAGTACGTAACGATATTAAGAGCTTTCACTGCGGTCGTCTAGATTAAATTGTTCAGTTTATCTCAAAACTTTTTTGGATGAGATATATTAAAAATTATAACTTACTTAATAATATATTGTGGTTGTAAAATAAAGTTGAATTAAGAAAAATGCAGAAAATTATTTCAGCGGAAAATTAAATAAATATTTATTTCGATACTTTACTATGTCGTTTAAATAATGCTAAAAAATCGAATAACTTTGTGCGTAATTAACAGTTGGCTTAGTAAAAAAAAACCGATAGGACAAGGTGGTAGAGCTTTATGTGGTAGACTCACTTGTGGATTATGGTTGCAGTATGAGCTCGACGCGGAGGGTAACACTCGAATAGAATTCCAGCGTAAAATAGCTTTATAATGCCAATTGAGTAGATAAATGGATCTACTCATGTGATAATGCTGTATTTCTTTTAATGAGCGATGACAAACAGTGACCGGTGAGTGGCGCTGGAAAAACTTTTTAATGGTAACGAGGCATTCCATGTTAGTCCTCAGGGTTGAAAACACATTTGCAATTTGATTCTTAGAGGATGGTAATAGGTGTCTATGGGTCACAGCGCTCACTTATCATCAGGTTGTGTTTGTTTGTCTTGTTGTCCCTTACTTCTTAAAAATTAAACTTTTAAAAAAGTACAAGTCAGTTTCAAAGAACCAAAAAGCAAATTATTTCTACATAATATCTTCTTAAGTCGGTACTAAAAGATAGTGTATAGAAGAATAATTCTTCTTTTTATTTGAATTATTAAAGCACCGACTTCTAAGAAGAGAACAAGCTATTTACTTATTACTTACGCCTACACTAGAAATTTCTCTCGTATCGTGCAGACGTATTACATACATAAACTAGTGGGATGCGGGAAGTAAAGACTGTGTAAGAACCTCTGAAGGAGGCGGAGTTGTAGCCGAAATAAGAATTTTTAATTTTTTGTTTTTGGTCATTTTGACCGCCTAGGAGTGTAATGAGAACTTTTTGCCCCTATTCAAAAATGACCCCATGACATCCTCTACATGATAGGCTATCCAAGCTGACTTGATTTAAAGTTCGAGCCACCCCCCAACTCATATCTAGTCTTTACTTCCAATTATTATGAACTACCCAGACCCAAAACGAAATTTGTGAGTAATACTAATATATAGAGACTAGTTAGTTCAGGGGCTAAACGCTCATTGTAAATTTCACAGTATGCGGGTAATTCTGATTCGTTTTTCGTCGTCACCAATGAAATAAATTAAAAATTATTGTTAACTACAATTTGAAGTGTTTACCTCGTGCTCGGTGACGATAAAAATCATCGAAGGGAAATGTACATGTCTGAGAAATTAAAAAAAATATATCGTAGACATATACAGTCCGCCAATACGCAAGGCAACGCGGCGAACACAGCCTTGCCCTGAAATCCTCTCAAAATTGAGAGGAGGACTGTGCCAAACCGTGGTAGTTCAGGGGCCTAGCGCTCGTTATAAATTTTGTGGTACGCGAGCAACCCGGATTCGATCCCCGCCGGCTCCAATGAAACTGTTAATTGCAGTTTTAAGTGCTGATTTACTACGTGCGGTGAAGGAAAACATTGTGAGGAAACCTGCATGTTTGAGAAATAAAAAAAATATTGCGAATACACAATTAGTCCTCTTATACGCATTGCGGCAGTACAGCGGACATTTTCTTGCCCTAAAATCCTCTCAGAAATGAGAGAAAGCCTGTGACCAGCTGTGGAACTTATATACGCTATTTATTTCATATTATGTTTATACTAATACATATTCTATTATTATAATTTAAAGAATCAAACCTATGGTCTGCAGCGCAGTAATCGAATGAGCCACAGCGCTACTGAGATTTCTACAAATATCACTCGTATAACACAAAGAAAAAATGATATAGTAAATTAAGTTTATGACTTATACTAACAGTAGTGAGTCATTGCTCGGGCCTCGTTAATCTGGAGAGCTTACAACAGGTGACGTCACATCTCATATCAATGGAAAAAAATATATATTCTGTAAACTTCTGTGTCATCTTCAAATTTCTTTCACCATCCACTTACTTAACCAAATACAGAATTAGGCATATGTTTAACCAGGTTGTGTTGGTAATTTCTGTATGTGTTGGATCCACACTGTAGCTATATTGTGGTTGTAGCACGTATGGGTCGGCTCGACGGGAACGACCACGCTCTCACACAATACCAGCGTAAGTTCATGCTGTGGTGTTTTGTATCGCGAGTGTAGATAACCGGGGTCTTTTTACTGGAAACGAGGCACTCCATCTTAGTCCTTATCGATTACAACGCATATGTATTTTGATTATTAATCGAGGATAGATATAGATTTCTATGGGCTATTATAACATCCACTTACCATGAGGTAGATTGTGTGTTCGTTTGTCACCCTCATTTAATATTATAAAAAAGTTGTTATCGATATTACTCCGTTATATTTATAACTCAATATGTTTATAATGGCGTATTGCTCAATGTACGTCAATTAACTTGCAGTTCCCGAAGTAGTATAAGTGCAGGGATACGTAAGATCAGATGAATGGTGTCTTCGCACGCGATCGTATTTCAACCTGAGCTTGTGGCAGATTAAATGGTCGCTCAGTAAATGCGATGAAATAGATTCGTTGTTTATTTAGTGTTCTCTGTTCTTCACATCGAACTAATGTTTTATATAAGAGATTTGTATATTATATTTTATAGACCAATTCAAAATTACATTACCGAAATGCAAATGCGTCATTCTTAAGGATTATTATTCCTTAAATACTTACATTATTTTACCAATATTTACCAAATAATATTAAATATGAAATTATAAAATTCAAATTTAATAATTGTTAAACAAAAATTCAAAATTCAAATTAGGTTAGGGATGAATCTGAATGACAGAGTGAGAAATTGTTTAATAAGAGACGAGTGTGGTTTGCAAGATGATGTTGTGACCAGGATTAAGAAAGGAATGCTTCGGTGGTTTGGTCATGTGGAAAGAATGAATGAGGAAAGAGTGACAAAGCAAATTTATGTTGCAGAGGTGAACGGCAGAGTCGGGAAGGGTCGCCATAGGCGAAAGTTTATCGACCAAATTGGCGATATGTTGAAAATGGGCCAAATCAAGAGTACCTATAACCGACGAGCGTGTATGCGTAGGTATATGGATGTGGAGGAAGCGAGAGAGGTCTCTCAGGATCGTGCCAAATGGAAGTCCATAGTCTCTGCCTACCCCTCTGGGTGACAGGCGTGAGTGTTTATAGATAGATAGATTATAGATAGATTATTGAGTTCTATAATTTTATTAAATTTAGTAAGTAACTAAGGTCTTGCCGAAAAATCAAAGGACACGCTTCAGAGCCACGCCGTGTAGAGTTATATTATGACTGTAGAATGAAAGGGTCGGCTCGATCGGAAAGAACCATGCTCTCACAAAATTGAAGTTAGTATAACAACATATTATGCTGCTGTGTTTTATATGGTTACTGATGAGAATCTGTGCACATAATCTTTAGTGTTTGCGAGATATTAGCTCTTTTTCTTTTTTCTTCAACTTCATTACAGCCTATCAAAAGTCCACTGCTGAACATAGCTGGGGAACATAAGTTGCCATTATAACCATAGCGGGATATTTGCCATAATTGCCACGCTTGGCAGACGCATTTGCAACTGCAGTTTTCTGTTTTTTTAATTGTTATCAAGAAGACGCTGCCGTCCGCCTCCTGGTTGGTTTCCCTCTGTCGCCTCTTAATATGAAACTCACGGCCGACATGGTGTAGTCGATATATTTTTTAAATCTTTACAAAGTGAGTCGTAGTATTTTTTATAATTCTTATATAAACTTAAGTTTAATGTTTGTTTATATTAATATATAAATATACCTTATTTATTGGTAATGAGGCATTTCATTGTATTCTCGGGTATGACAACGTAATTGCATTTTTTTTCTTAATCAAATATATAGGTGTCGTCTATGAGCTGCGGCGTTCAATAACCATAAGGTGGACTGTGCGTTCTTTTGCCTTCACTTGTATAAAAACTATAGGCTAAAACCTCAAACAATTATCAAGTAAATCCATTCTAAAGTGCTTTGGAAGTTGTTTAAACATCAACAACAACCTTTACAAGTCTAGTGCCGATCACAGACCTTTCTAAAAAAACTCGTAAGTATTATTTGAAAAATTTATTCATATTCTTCATGTTGGATAGGAGAGGCTGCTCTCCACCATTAGCCTGTCAATTTCGTTTCCAGCATTTTTGAAAAGGTTTTGTAAAATCAGTTTGACCTATCCTTATCCATCAATCATCAAGGTGCAACGTGTGTAAGTGAGGTTGGCATTTTCGGAAAAAGGAGCATAACCCCACTTACACTCCTAATGTTGTTTACGAGTATTAAAATTAGTTTAAGAGCACAAGGTGAAATACGATACGATATGATACGAATACAATACGATAGATGTTGATATTTTTAAAAATATATGTTTATAAATTAAATACAAAACAGATCGAGTAAACCCTTATTGTGAATCAGATCGTTAAATCCAGAAGTGTTACAGGCGATTTAACAATTAAATCTGTTATACTTTTGCCCATAAAAATCAGTCAAGGGGATTTAGAGCACCAAAAATTATAATAATTCCAAATGGTGAAGCGTTTTTGTAATTTTTAGCTGTATTTGTCCAATTGAAAATTGGTTTGCGATTTGCTTTTTTAGCATATTCAAGATTGTTCCTATTAACTGTTCAGCGTCTGATGCCAAAAGCCTGTGCCAGATTGAGCATCATATGAATCTACGTTGTCATTTCATCAGTCAGAGACCCAATGTCTTACGCGTAAAGTTACTCTTGAAAACACTCCATCAGTAATTTACTTCAATTGAGTACAATGTTGCTGTCGCAGATAATGTAGCGAGAGGGAAGAAAATATAGACTTTAAAACAGACGTTCGCTCTACTTTAGGTCAGCTATGACCCGTCACCGATAAACTGACTTGAAAACAACTTATTAGAAGATAGCAGTATTAAATCATCAAAGGGCGCTGACTTGGAAACAACTTCTACGATAGCACTCGCAGTAATGAGTCAACCATAACTTAATTATGGACCTACGATTCGGTATTTATTGTACATGTAGGTGTGATAGTTTTTTTCTCATATTACTTCTCATATACATAGTTTAAAATACTCATAAATGACTATCGTATAGAGTTTCCATGTTTATGTAAAAATTATAAAAAATAGAATGTGTCAACTGTGTTACTTGTCTAGCATGTCGTAAAAGACGACTAATGGGATGCATCCAATGGTTTGCGTAGGTGATGGTTTGGCTAGCCACCTATCACTTTTTTCACAATCTTTTATCTAAACTAATATTTGTTTAGCTAAAAGTTGTATTAGTAGTACCTTTTTGAACTCTGTCTGCTCCCGCGATGGCGGCGTGATGCTATATAAGATCGCTGCTATATAAGGTTGCTTGTTGGTGGGTGAATTACTACGTTATCTTTACATTATTTGCACAATGAGGGCTAATAATTTTTTGCTCACCAGATGTCGCTAGTAGAGGTAAAGTTTTTTGTTACACAGTGTAATTTAATTGAGAGGTTGGTTTTAATAAAAGTTTATCAGTTTCTAGAGTATTATATTAATGCTATATTTAATTTTTTTGCACAATTTTTAATTTTTTTTATTTTTCTACTTTTATGAATATCTGTGGTATGATTTATTTATTTTTAATTTTATTAATATAAAATATAGCTAATAGTGCATAACGAAACAATAACTTTTACATTTTCCGAACAAATTAACTTCCCCGCTATGAAATCTGTCAAATATTATACCTCACTTTCTATTGGCGCCGTCCTGGTGGCAGAAAAAGTCGTGGATGTCCTCATTACTGTCTCGTGGGTCTAGAGGTCGTAAGCGGCTGCGACTGCTGATCATTTGGTTCCGGATTCGAATCCTGGGTGGGGCTAAAAATCTGTTATTAGTTTTTTTTATCAAGGAACTCCTAGTAACAGTTAGGAGTCAGTAAAATTTATCGTGTGCCCCCCGTGTCTCGAAAAACACTAGCCATTGATCCTGCGCATAATTTCTCTCCGGTCATGTCAGATTGCCGTCAGGTCAAAATATGACAGTGAGAGAATCAACTTGTACACTAAAACTGTCCTTCAGATTTTTCTAAGCTATTGATGATATGGGTGGGGCATAGCACTTTCAAGTCAAGGGACTTTTTTGTGATAAAATGTCTTCTTTAAACCCGCAACTACTAATGATCTTTTTAAAATTTTCTAATACCATAGTTTAACCCGACACTATCAATAAACGTTTTATAATAAACCTAGCAAGCTAACAGCATAGCAAAGTGGCGAAGCAATCAGTTTTGTAGCGGTTTCTAACGGTTGCCGTTGAGCGATCTGTTTCAAAATAGGAGGTTCAGATGCCTGGGTGATCAGTAATCGATTGCTGAAAACAGAATTTGAAAATTCGAAACCCTTCTCGAGATAATCGTGGGACAGAGGGACAGACGGACAGACATCGTGAAATAAATAAATGTCTTCGCAAGCTTCGCCACTTAATAAGAGCGAAAATATTCATAATTGATCAATAAATAATACTCAGTATAATTTATTTATTTCATTTTAAATTTCTAAAGCAATTTTATATTTCCGTATCATAAAGACACACAGGAAATTCCAAAGGGATTCAGTTTTTCTAACTTTAATAGTGTTTACAGTATTGCGTTTTTCTAATTACGGCATACAGCTCTACAGAGTAGGCATTATCGTCAAGTTAAAAGGACCGAAAGCGGAACGAAAACTTTTTTATAGAGAATCGTATTTGCTAAGAAAAACTTAGGAAGCTTTCAAACTATGTAACGAATAGTTAGGTATTCGTAACTCCTATAACTAACAGATTAGTCACGCACAGTTTCAAGCAACAGTTTCTTAGAACCGTTATAAGTAAGCGTTAAAGTATTTTGCTTCAAAGTTATGATTCAAAAATTTACATATATGAAGAATCATTGCAGAAAAATCTTCATCCGTCCGTCAGCGTGTGTCATGCTTTAATACTTGGAACACAGGCGTGGACCATATTGTGCTCGCCTGTAGGGTTATTTATAATAACAATAATAACATTAACAGTACGTGACCGTACTCTAAAATGGACTCGCTAGGCTCTAGTTGGACCGGGTCATCATCAAGGACTATTCTGGCGAATAAACCTGATATTTTGGTTGGACCGAATATCCATAGTCATGAATATTATTGATCGACATTTGCCATTATCTATGATGAGAATCTCATCACAAGGTGACCGACATGTTGGATGGTCTATCGACCGCAATTATTCCTGTAGTTGTCTCTGTGAACTGATTAATCCTGGCCAGCCTTCGAGCTAAAATGCAGAAGACGGTGCTTGTCGATACTGCTTCGATCGCCTGCCGGTTTCTTTCCCTTTTCGCATAACCCTCAGCCATTTGGTCACCCCTGCTCGACAGCTTTCGTCTGCTAGGGTTTTATGTATTTTGTATAGTTTTAGAATTTCAGCCACGGTGGACATTCTCAACGTGGACCAACTGCGCAGGACTGAATTACATTGCACAAATGCAGGTGCCCTCTCTTTTCTCACTCTCATAGCCCAATGTGACGGTAATTTTACGCGACGGGAATGAGATCATCTGCACTCTCTTTCGCCTTACTCTTATAGCTCGATGGAACGGCAATCTGACATGACCAGAGATAGATCAGGCGTAGGATCTACGTCTTTAGGTGCTTTTCGAGGCACAGGGTGACACATCAAAATCGCCAACTTCCTGACTCGTCGAACTGCCGAGAATTTTTTGACAGAAATACTAATAACTGATTACTGCCTAATCCGGGGCTTGAACCCGGGACTATATCATCAGCACTTACCATTTAGTCGCAATCACCAGAACAAAGAGGGAGTCGTGCGCAGTGAAATATGTATTATGTTTAATGAATCTTCCATGCTGACGATTCATATGATTTGTGCAGGTTTCGATATCCATATTTTATGATTTATTTGCGTTACGACCGCGGCAACAACTTGAAATTATAAGTATTAGTTTGTAAGGCGTTTTATAGGTAGAGTTGAAAGTGTTAGTCGCTACGCATATTATCGAATTGCGTTTTCAAATACTTTTTGTGTTATTTTTCATACTTCTACTCAAGTTTCTTCTTTTATTAGAAAGTCCTTTAATGAAATTGTTGCGATTTTTGCGTAGATAAAGGTTTTGGGTGCATGTACTCTCTAATGGTATCATAAGATCCGCCCTCTAGTATTTAATTTAATCTATACAAATAAATAAAATTGAAGTGTGCGTTTGTAATGTTAAAGTTAGAGCATTTTACTTAATGCAAATGAAAGTATATACGGTACTTATACCAATTTTTTTAATTTACGCCTGTCTGTTTCTCTATCTGTCTGTCTGTTTGTTCCGCCTAATTACCGAAATGGCTGGACCGCTTTTTACGGGACTTTCACTGGCAGATTACAAGAAGTAATTTAGGCTTTTATTTTAGAAAAAGAATTAGGGTTCTGTACAAAAAACTAATTAAAACCCATGAAATTCAATCGCAATAAGTTCCACGCGGACGAAGTCGTGGGGTATAATTAGATATAAAATATTTCGAATAGCCAGGCCTGCTTGGTGGTTCCGTCATATTCTCTCTGTAACGGAAGAGGTCTATTTCCAGCAATGTTCTTTTACTTACTGACTGGTCAAGAATAATCAGTTTTAAAAAGTTTACTTACCTTATTTAACAGCTTTCTCTTGAATGACGTTGATACTTATATATATATATATATATATATATATATATATATATATATATATATATATATACATACCTTAAATTTATTTTTCGGAATATAACGGGAAATTAATGTAATTAATGGTTAAGTTGTTTAACGCAATCATTTATTGTTGGGAGTGCCTGGAGACGTTGAGTCTGCCTTAAGCCGCGTCTCCACCAAAGTATTGTTGCCAACACAACAGTTGGTAACAAAACTTGAATCAATGTCGGGAACCGTGTTTCCATTTTCGGCGGCAACATCAAAAGAATACGCTTGTTGCAAACATTTATTCCCTCGGTGGAGACGCTTGTTGGAAACATGATTATGATTATGATTATGAAACAGTTGGAAACATAACTGTTGTCAACATTTTTGGTGGATACGCGGCTTTATAAACCTAAGCATGCGCTACCGCGCGTTCGTGCGTGTGACAGCGAATTCTTTAAACGATTGGAGCGGCTGCCACTCATGACACTGTAATAGAAGAGCATGTCTTTTTATATCCTGTAACGTTTTTAACAATTTTGCTTATCACAACTTATTAATTAATTAATTATAGCTTATTAAAAGTCCATTGCTGAACACAGGCCTTTTCCATTGCCTAATTGTGGGTATATTTGCCATAGTTTATTACAATAATAAATAAATAAATATGTAAATGACAATAAAGAAAAACATTTTTGTGCCGAATAATGTGAAAATATTTTGCGCACAAAAGGACGAATATTTGTCTTCCATAGGACGAATCAAAATTCAAGAAACGTCATCCGAGCGTCAAAATATATTTGCCACATGTTCGGCCTAAATTATGATGTGCTATACATCCGACAAAAGCAATGGAAATAACTTAACCAGTGTACTAAAAATAACAATTTCATTGAAAAAAATCGATGTTATGCAAAGGGCGTTTATAACACTGAAGGTCGTTGTTTCCACCGACATACTTGAAAGTATGAGTCACGTTAAGAAAATTGGGGCGCGTAATTTAGTGGCGTTCGGTTATGTTTGGCCGTAGCCAACGTTTCAACGTTTCATAGCCAGTGTTTCTTGCCTACAGCTGTGACTTGAAATTGTAGCGAACATTCCATATTTAGTCGTTTCATAATTGTGTGTTAGTAAAATGTTTAAGGGTTGATTTTTTAATGAATAGATAAATGTTATTCATACATACAACATACACAAATTAAAAATTACAGCTAAATGAATATGATGGTTCAATTGTTTCACTCATATATTCAATTATCTTTATAATTTATTTGGTGGTTATGTTTTTTTTATAGGATAAGGGTGAAAACGAGCACACAGTCCACCTGATGGTAAGTGGTTGCTGCGGCCCATAGACATCTACATCTATCCTCTGTTACAGATCAAAATGCAAATGCGTTTTCACCCGTGAGGACTAGGATGGAATGCCTTATTTCCAGTAAAAAGGGCCTCCGGCCACCTGCACTCACCAAGCGAAACCCAGAGGTAAACCTCTACTTCACGCTGGTATTCTGTGAGGTCGTGGTACCACTCCGGTTCGAGCCGGCCCATCCATGCGACAGCAAAAACTGCCACCTGGCTCTACCACTGTTAGTTGTTTTCTGATCTGATGATATTATACTTTACTTTCATCGTGGTGGAGCCATGTTTTTTGCAAGAATGGGTCGGCTCGACCGGGGAAAGACCATTTTCTCACAGAATACCAGCGTAAAATAGCAGCTTAATGCTGCTGTGTTTCATATGGTTGGTGTAGAGAACTGGAGACCCTTTTTATTGGAAACAAAGAATTCCATGTTATTATTAGGGGGTAACAAAGCATCTCCATTTTGATTCTTAGTCAATATAATTATACATAAAGACAACAATATAATTTTTACTAACAAAAAATGCTGAGAAGAAAAAAATATTATAGCCTATGTCATTCCTACAATAAGACGAATCTAACGGCACCACATAAGTTAAAATCATACATACATACATACATACTCTCGAAAAACATTAGCCTCCTACTGGGGCAGTCGGGTAAATAGATTGAAAAATATGATGAATATTAAATTATCTTTTTTTAATATTCGTTAATTTGTACTATCGTATTAAATAAACACCAGAGTGGAATAATATGTCTCTTAATGTGAAACGTCAAGTCACCTCACAAGGTAGACGGAGGGTACGAAAAGATAAATACCACTATCTCGACTTAATGGCTTTCTGTCCTGTGTCTTAGAAGGGTGCCCGTCCATGTCCTGCCTGTCAGGTCATCGAAACATTGATTTGTCTTCGTTACATGGACGTTTCTACTTTCTTTGTGACTAGACTTTCAGTATTTAAAGTAATTGTGACCTTACATATCGGTAGAAAGGTTTCTTTCCATTTAACAGAATTTTCCTTACACTATTGTAATTATAACGGACAATAAAACTACTATTAAGTGTTTTTGGATTAGAATTTAGTAGAAAAGCCGTTGAGTACTTCAATCACGGGCTGTGACGTTTGCCTTTTATAATAAAAATAAAATCGTAGAAAATATTAATTGACAAGCATTGAACTGTTTTTATACGTGGTAGAGCCATGCTGTAGCTATATTAGTAGTATAGACGAACATATAGCACGAATGGGTCGGCTCGACCGGGGAAGGACCACGCTCTCACAGAATATCAGTGTAAAATGGCAGCTTAACACTGCTGTGTTTCGTATGGTGAGTGTAGAGATCCGGAGACCCTTTTTACTGGAAAAGAGGCATTCCACCTTAGTCCTCACGGGTGACAACTCATCTGCGTTTTGATTGGCAAACGAGGATAGATGTAGATGTCTATGGACCACAACAACCACTTACCATCAGGTGGACTGTGTGCTCGTTTGTCACCCTATCCTATAAAAAAAAGTTTCATCAACAAGTTTATAATATCCTTAAACAAAAACGGTCTTATTACAAAAGGTTGCTTAAAAGTCGTTTTAGGTTTAAAGCAGAGTCTGTTTCGATAAAAAAAAGCCCATGGAAAATATGCGAACTAAAATGGTAAGTATAATAATAATTTAAAATTAAAATTTTGTACAATCGACTTCAATATAAATTATTAATAATAACTCAAAAACTATTAGTCAGACATTGATCAATTTATATGGGACCACATGTAAAGCACCAGCTTTCAAATAAAAAAAAAGAATCACCAAAATTGGTTCACCGAGAAAGAAGTTATGAGGTAACACACATAAAAAAAGAAAAAACATACAATCGAATTGAGGTCCTCCCCCTGTTTGAAGTCGGTAGGAAATTTGACTGCAAATGTTTGCAAAATAAACTTTGGCGCTGCACCTAAGGAAGTTCTTTAATGAAAAAGATTTTTCTTAAATCATAGTTTAAGCCCTAGACTATCAATAAACCGTGCCTTGTAATAAGGCGGCACCTAACTACGATATAAAAAGGTATATTATAATATTTAGGAATACACGAATGAAAAACACCGCCGGGAAATGGCAAGGTACGAAACTGTTTCCTTACTAATATTATTATAAACTTACCGCTAACTTTCTACTTTTTTCTTTTCTAAACGGAGGTATTTTACGAACCAGTGGTAAAGAAAAACTTACTTTCAACAAGTATTATGTAATAATCTATCTTTTTTTAAATATCAACCGGTGAAAGTCCACATTTGGACATGAACCTGTCTCGTTATAAGGAATACCAATCGCGACACTAGACGTCTCATACTTTTGAGGCTACTACCCGTAGGACTTGGTATTATTTGAGTTATTCACAAGCAGACAATAACTTTAATTTACTAATAAATATTAGTACATAACGTTAAATTGTATACATATAAAAAACTGTTTACTTAGTTAAATTATTAATGCAAAATGATGTCTGATAGGTACTTATTACACGGTTTCCGTTTTCTTTCAATTGATCTAAAACGAATTTTCACTCGGATATATTAAGGGTGTTATTTGTTTGTCAATAGCAGTATAAATATGCTGGCATCGTCACCTGAGCAAACGGAGCGGGGCCCCACAAGAGGCTTATATCAATTTTCTGCCGAGTGGTTCTGGGTAGTGAAAAACACTTAAGAATGCAGTTAGCCTACGTTCTTTTTTGTAATAAAAGGTTTGTTATGAGGGTTACTTGCGTATATTGTAGAAGATTTTTATTTCATCTATTGCTACACATGTTCTTTAGACGTACGCTCTGATTTCCAGCCAGTCCTAGTGTAACTATCATTATTTAGCTCAGTATCTATATATGTATAAGTATACAACTAGTGATTTGCCCTAGCTTTGTACAGTGCGATTCCCCAGTACCTACTATCAATCTTAATTAATACCGTGACGTCAGTCTTTTTTATTATCGTGTAATTTTATTAACATGCAAGTTGTATAGACTAAATTCATTGAAAGTAAGCTTAAGGTTTGAGTGAAGGGTGTATGGGTACCCTTCAGAACACTGAAATACAAGTGCGTCTGTTTAACTTGCACTTTGCACGGCCCGCCCAGTTCTCTTTAAGCCTCATTCTTCTCTATTCAGCTATGCTGTATGGTGATGGCGTAAGAAATTCCGTCACAACGTACCGATATGTGAATGTCGTAAGTTGTGAATATTGGAAAAGACAGAATGATCTCATGACCACCAAAAGATGGCGGTAGGTGTAACCATTTTGTAGATACGTAGCAGATTTAATAAACCTAGACCAAAGTCGGTGAGCAGCAGAAAGTGCGAGGCGTCTGGTATCGCAATCGTCAAATTCCAGTTTCAGTAGTACGTTGTCAGTAGCAATAATTTGGAAATGATATACATATTACATATATATTAAAAAAAGTCATGCCTGTCATCCAGAGGGGAAGGCAGAGATTACGGACTTTCATTTGGCACGATCATGACACTCCTCTCTCACCTCCTACAAATACATAATACATTTAGATTATGTAAAGAAAACTGTTTCCGATCCGGAAGAGGCACCTTAGTACCGGTAAGACAACCAAAAAATGTAAAAATTGAAATATCATAATTAGACATCGGATTATATATATATATATATATATATATATATATATATATATATATATATATATATTTATTTATTTATTTATATATTATACAAACGAGCACACAGTCCACCTGATGGTAAGTGGTTGCTGCGGCCCATAGATATCTACATCTATCCTCTATTACAAATCAAAATATAGATGCGTTGTCACCCGTGAGGACTAACATGGAATGCCTCATTTCCAGTAAAAAGGGCCTCCGGCCATCTGCACTCACCAAGCGAAACGCAGAGGTAAACCTCTACTTCACGCTGGTATTCTGTGAGGTCGTGGTACTACCCCGGTTCGAACCGGCCCATCCGTGCGATAGCAAAAGCTGCTGCGTGGCTCTACCACTGTTAAACTCAAATTACGGCGTTAATGCATATTTTAGCCTTTGTCGTGAAGCGACAATTAAAAGAGAAGGAAAACCTAACCTACGATCAGCAAAACAACCAAATAGACCAAGACAATAATATATTTAAGTTTTTAAAAGAGTATTTACAATTTTATATATCAAAAATGGAGTATGAATGTGAGGATGGATGATGTGATTTACAAATTATTTTTTAAAAAAAAAGGTAATAAAAAAAAGATTTATGTCGTAGCTGAGTCCGAAGATCCCAAGCGTGCTCTCAGCGCCTGGAACGAGCACGCACGGCGTAGGTGGGTAGGCGTGGGCGTCTCTAGGGGACGACCTCAGGTGAATGCGGCGATTGCAGGATCGGCGACTTCAGCCCAGACAGGAGCTTGCAGGATCCCCAGCGACTTCAGACAGCGCAGTGGCCTGCAGGATCCGGTGACTGCAGGCGGGACAGAGGTTTGTAGGTTCCGGTGATTTCGGGCGGAACAGAGGTCTGTAGGTTCCGGCGACTCCAGGTAGAGTAGAGACTTGTGGGTTCTCGGCGACTTCAGGCAGAGCAACGTTTTGTAGGATCCGGCGACTTCAGGCAGAGCAACGGATCGTAGAGTCCAGTGGCTTCAGGCAGGATAGAGGCTTGCAGGATCCCGGGGCTGAGCGGCCCCGGGATAAGGCCTTTAGAAGATGCTTCCGATACGAGAACTGAAGCAAGACTGAATTTCTTCACTGATTGTTCGGCTTTTATATCTTTCTAGAGAGAACGGAAAAATTATTTAAATTAAAAGGAAATTTATTGTAAATGACCTACAGCCAAAAAGTATTTATGAAGAAAGAACATCAAACCAGAGACGAATTTGAATAAAAGTTACCATGACAACTACAAAAACAATGGTTATCAAATATAAAATTTTTGGTTTTTAGGAATATAATTGGAAAATCTTTACCTTTAAGTAAGAAATGAGATATTATTCAAATAGGAAAAACTGATGCGCGACAGCGCACCGAAGCCTGAAATTGTAGAGTTACAGAGAATTCAATAAAAGACCAAAAAAAGGTAAGGCTTCGTTGACAGCTAGTTTAAAAGTACTAAATAGTGTGAAAATACGCAGTAAAATGATATGTTATTGTGTAAAAACGTTACAGGATCCTATATAAATAAAGGTGATGCAAAATATAAATGCAGAGAATCAAAAACAGAATGGAAAAATAGTATAAAGTGATGCAAAACATGAATGTAGAAAATCAAGAACAGAATGGAGAAATAGTATAAAGTGATGCAAAACATGAATGCAGAATATCAAAACAGAATGGAGAATTAGTGTACAATGAAATGTAAGTAGTATAACACTACATTTTCCCCCCGACCCTGGAAAATTTTTGGCTCAGCAAAAATTTTGATATATACATTCTAAAATAAACCATAAAAACACAGCTTTGCAGAAACAGACATCAACAGGCAAAATCAGATATACTATCTCTTACATTCATCATCTGCATTCAGGTAAGGGTGGAGTTCACATTCAATGACTACCACTCTAAAAGTGTGTTTTCAAAACGACATTAAGGCTTATTTAGGGAGTAGTCAACCGCTCCTGTGTGGAAAAAAATAAATTAGTCGAAGAGACACCACTCTAAAAGTGTGTTTTCGAAAGGACATTCAGGCTTATTTAAGGAGTTGTCAACCGCTCCTAAGTGAAGATAAAAAAAATCGAAGAGACACCACTCTAGAAGTGTGTTTTCGAAAGGACATTCAGGCTTATTTAGGGAGTTGTCAACCGCTCCTAAGTGAAGATAAAAAAATAAGGGAGTAGTCAGCTGCTCCCAGGTGAAGATAAAGGTGAAGAAAATTAAGGGAGTAGTCAGTTGCTCCCAAGTGAAGGTTTATACATATATACAAATATACAAATTAACAGTTATATTTATACATATGTACAAGTTAACAGTTAATAAATGTTTAGAAAATTTATGGTTCGTCTCACTTCAGCTTTCAAAAACGAATTTATATAAAGTGCAAAGTGTAAAGTTAAGTTTAAGAAATAAAATATTATTAAAAATCGTACCTCTAAGTTATCTAGAATAAAAATATTAGAGTGATGAATGTAACTTAGAGTGATGAATGTAAATGAAGTGTTATATGTAGGCCTAAATACAATCCAGATAAGTTGAAAAACTAGAAGAAGTTTTGTTTTAGAATTTTGAAGGTATGAAAAGGATGTGTAAATGAATGATGAATAGTAAGTTAAGAACAAAAGGGAAAGCAATTAAATCAAAAGGAACTAGACAAGGCGCAGTAAAGGTGAAGAATTAAGAGAGAAAGAGGACTTTTACGTTGGGCGCCAAACTGTCGTGAAGCGACAATTAAAAGAGAAGGAAAACCTAACCTACGATCAGCAAAACAACCAAATAGACCAAGACAATAATATATTTAAGTTTTTAAAAGAGTATTTACAATTTTATATATCAAAAATGGAGTATGAATGTGAGGATGGATGATGTGATTTACAAATTATTTTTTTTAAAAAAAGGTAATAAAAAAAAGATTTATGTCGTAGCTGAGTCCGAAGATCCCAAGCGTGCTCTCAGCGCCTGGAACGAGCACGCACGGCGTAGGTGGGTAGGCGTGGGCGTCTCTAGGGGACGACCTCAGGTGAATGCGGCGATTGCAGGATCGGCGACTTCAGCCCAGACAGGAGCTTGCAGGATCCCCAGCGACTTCAGACAGCGCAGTGGCCTGCAGGATCCGGTGACTGCAGGCGGGACAGAGGTTTGTAGGTTCCGGTGATTTCGGGCGGAACAGAGGTCTGTAGGTTCCGGCGACTCCAGGTAGAGTAGAGACTTGTGGGATCTCGGCGACTTCAGGCAGAGCAACGTTTTGTAGGATCCGGCGACTTCAGGCAGAGCAACGGATCGTAGAGTCCAGTGGCTTCAGGCAGGATAGAGGCTTGCAGGATCCCGGGGCTGAGCGGCCCCGGGATAAGGCCTTTAGAAGATGCTTCCGATACGAGAACTGAAGCAAGACTGAATTTCTTCACCGATTGTTCGGCTTTTATATCTTTCTAGAGAGAACGGAAAAATTATTTAAATTAAAAGGAAATTTATTGTAAATGACCTACAGCCAAAAAGTATTTATGAAGAAAGAACATCAAACCAGAGACGAATTTGAATAAAAGTTACCATGACAACTACAAAAACAATGGTTATCAAATATAAAATTTTTGGTTTTTAGGAATATAATTGGAAAATCTTTACCTTTAAGTAAGAAATGAGATATTATTCAAATAGGAAAAACTGATGCGCGACAGCGCACCGAAGCCTGAAATTGTAGAGTTACAGAGAATTCAATAAAAGACCAAAAAAAGGTAAGGCTTCGTTGACAGCTAGTTTAAAAGTACTAAATAGTGTGAAAATACGCAGTAAAATGATATGTTATTGTGTAAAAACGTTACAGGATCCTATATAAATAAAGGTGATGCAAAATATAAATGCAGAGAATCAAAAACAGAATGGAAAAATAGTATAAAGTGATGCAAAACATGAATGCAGAAAATCAAGAACAGAATGGAGAAATAGTATAAAGTGATGCAAAACATGAATGCAGAATATCAAAACAGAATGGAGAATTAGTGTACAATGAAATGTAAGTAGTATAACACTACAATATAATTTGTAAATCACATCATCCATCATCTTCATATTTCATTTTTTTTTATAAAATTGTAAATACTCTTTTAAAAACTTAAATATATTATTGTCTTGGTCTATTTGGTTGTTTTGCTGATCGTAGGTTAGGTTTTCCTTCTCTTTTAATTGTCGCTTCACGACAGTTTGGCGCCCAACGTCTTTTTTCCCAATCGTGCATATTTCTTTTAAAATAATGAGGTACGTATAGGGACCTAGGTGCCGAAGACGTGTAGGACGTGAGCGCAGTTGCTGACGGCTGACTGAACTGACTGGCCAAATTTTAAATTTTGTCCAATGACGTCAGTTGATGGAGAGAGGTCGTTTTTGGCGTACAAATTCACGCGCTTGTAAATTTAGAAAATACTTAATTGTAAATTGTCATAAAAACTGCATAATTTAATGAACATTTCGCTGTTTTTTACCGTCCTTAATTAAAATATAAAAATAAAAATGGTTATTTGATTTTGCATTGTGCATATTTTGGGCATATGAACAGTTTAAAGTGCACATTTCGGCCTTTTTAGTGTATATTTGCATACATATTCTGGCAATTTGTTAGTGCATATCAAGGAGGTTATAATATGTTTTACAATCTCCTTGGTGCATATAATCCGATGCCTAATCATAATATTAAAGAATATTAAAATGTCATTGTAATGCATTTTATCATCAAACTTTTTTTTTTTGGAGTTTATGGCCTGGTATCTAGACCTTTAGGCCAAGTCTTGAGTATTTTTATTCGGTTTATTATAATTTCTTCATAGTTCGCTGCTTCACAATATGTTGATGCGTCACATTGTGCAGCCCTTGGGAGATTTTGACGACAACTTGAGCCAGCAGGCAGCTGACAGTTGGCGATGGTATCTAAAGGCGCCTATGCAAACAAACAGCTTATCTTGAGAATCCATCACCATCAAAGCACTTGTTTCATAGTTTCCACTAATAGTTCACATGCGCAGACACTTAATACACAAAATCGCACCACTTTTATATATCAAAGTCCACTTCAAACCATTATTTAAACAATAATACAGGAGCAACAAACCGCCCCAGGTCAGGTTCCCGCCAAAACTCCTCAAACTTTATTTGAAAGTGTGCCAGTGTTGTAAGTTTCCCCATTTATATCATTTTATTTTTGGAGTAATCTTTTGATTATTTTCTGAAAATTATAACATCATAGAATCATATTATGATACCCAAAAGCACTCATAATTACACTACATAATTAATTTATTTTTTTAATTACAATTTTTTTATTGTATAGTACTACAAATTCACATGCCTTTTTATGTTTAACATTAAAAACAAAAAGGCCGCGGTAATAACAAATATTTTAACATTTCTACCAGCAAATTTGTTGTTGTACAGAAACAATTCTCGTAATTAAGGGACTGTTGCCGTCACCATGTTTTTGCCGAAAACGCTGCGTCGACTGCACCGGTAACAACGTCGGCTGGATTACGGAGTTTACAAAGTATACTCGTATATTTTTGCCATGCAGGTTCCAGCAATTTACCAATCTAGCCTTTTCCCCTTAATTGAAGCCGGATCGAACAAGTGAGCTTTAATTGATTATTTTTTCAACAACATCAAAAATTTAATTGTATTTGAATGATTGTCTTCTGTATATATACGAGTATGTACCCATATATCTTAGATTATTTACTCTCTAGATAACGCGTCATGCAATGAGCGATGCAACAAAACAGGCCAATTTTTACAGGCGTGTATGCGTGAGGCACGCATACACGCTTAGCGGTTGCTATGGTAACAGAATAAATAACTATGACTTACACCAGCGTCATCTGTATCTGGGAGATACCAGCTAATGAATCTATGCCGATAAAATGGGGAAAAATTGTCATGTTAATAAAATCATAAATTATAATATTTGAATATGGTGCTTTCAATTGTGTTTAGTTGTCTGTTGAGTTAGAATCTAATTTTTATTGTAAAGAAAAATATAATCAAATAAAAATTTAAC
Source organism: Parnassius glacialis (assembly GCA_033319125.1). Taxonomy (NCBI): domain Eukaryota; kingdom Metazoa; phylum Arthropoda; class Insecta; order Lepidoptera; family Papilionidae; genus Parnassius; species Parnassius glacialis. The sequence continues at coordinate 26,747,985 of JAVANC010000028.1, read as the reverse complement.
TACGCATTTACAAAATATGTATTATTATTTTATATATGGTATCGACTTATAAAAATACTAGAGTTTGGCTGGCGGCTTCCCCTGCGTCATAGTTAAATAATTTATCCCGCAGGTACCCTTTACCGTAAAATTATCATTATCATCCCATAACGTTTCTACAGCTTAATCCTTTTAAGAAGAATTATTCCGTCCAGCATTGTTGTGCCAGCAAGAGTTGATATTTGGGTGCCCCATTGAAGCTTTGCATCTAAGGTCACCCCCAGGAACACAGTAAATATGAATCTTATAGGTAATGCCCTCGGAAATTAACTGTACTTCAAGTTGAAAGTTCGCCGCTCTTACCACTGAGTTACCATCGCTAGTGTATCTTACATACACTAGCGATGGTAACTATATTAAAATTTAAATATATGAGCCTATACGTAATAAAACATACTTTTTTTGGTACCGCTTCCTTTTTCAATCTTCGACAGCCTTAATTATTTGCAAAATAAAAGTCATCATCACAGAAATGTTCAGAGTATATCACTGTGGTTTTTGATGGTTTTCAGAACACTTCTCCACGGCTTATTCTTATTATGTCCACCCATCGACTTCTAATTATAGGAACAATATGTATCCTAAAACCATGTATCCAAATGGTGACATTCGATTTTGACAATTAACATTAAAAAGGCGGCCAAGTACGAGCCGGACTCGCCCATGAAGGGTTCCGTAGCAGCAAGTAACATAATTTACGATTTATGACGTATTAAAAAAAAACTACTTACTAGATCTCGTTCAAATCAATTTTCGGTGGAAGTATACATGGTAATGTACAGCATATATTTTTGTTAGTTTTATCATTCTCTTATTTTATAAGTTACGTGGGGGGAGGGGGACACACATTTTACCACTTTGGAAGTGTCTATCGTGCAAACTATTCATTTAAAAAAAATGATATAAGAAATCTCAATATCATTTTTAAAGACCTATCCATAGATACCCCACATGTATGGATTTGATGAAAAAAAAATTTTGAGTTTCAGTTCTAAGTATGGGGAACCCCCAAAATTTATTGTTTTTTTTTTCTATTTTTGTGTGAAAATCTTAATGCGGTTCACAGAATACATCTATTTACCAAGTTTCAACAGCATAGTTCTTATAGTTTCGGAAAAAAATGGCTGTGATATACGGACGGACAGACAGACAGACAAGACGAATCTATAAGGGTTCCGTTTTTTGCCATTTGGCTACGGAACCCTAAAATGAACATACATCAGCTTTTAAGACCACTATATGGGGTAATTCGTAATCCAAAACTGGCAGGACCAAAAAATGACGCGTTGATTTTGTAAATAAAATTATCAATTTATTACTTTTGTTTTCGTAAATTACTATTAGTTTTGAGTTACCTACCGATGGTAGGAGATTTTGTTAGTTGTTTGTAAACGTCCTTTGTAATTTCTGCAGATTTTGATCGCGTAATTTGTCATTTTCACCAAAATAAATTACCTCAAAAAATGAGCCGTGCGTGCGTATCTCTTGGCGTTACGATTGACAGTGAGGGGCGGGGAGCGCTTTAGAGGCTAACAGTTAGCTGATATTTTTTTCGACGCTTTTGAGCCGCCGTTACTCTATCTAGAGAGTAAATAATCTAAGCCATATATGTATATTCTATATCTTTTCATGGTTTTCGAAAATTAAAAATATCTGAAGTATTTGTTTCATAATTTCCATAGTGACCAAGATAAGGCACGCCTTCTAGCTGTTTCGACTAAGGAATCTAGTCACTGGTTACTACACGCTTTACCAATTTTTGTTCCGGTCTAATTTTTGTTCCGAATTACGCAAATATATAAAATTAAAAATTAAAAAAAATAATAAGTTATTTTAAAGTTAATATACGCGATACAATCCGTAAAACTAGTTTTATTTAAATGTGTGGTGATCGCGTAAATATAAGAAATCATTATCTATACAAATAAATAAAATTGAAGTCGTTCTGTCTGTCTGTCTGTCTGTCCGCCTGTCTGTCTGTTTGTTTCGGCTAATCTTCGAAACGGCTGGACCGATTTTGACGGGATTTTCACTGGCAGATAGCTGATGTCACAAGGAGTAACTTAGACTACCTTTATTTTAGAAAAATAATTAAGGTTCCGCGCAAAAAAATTAAAACCCCAAAGAACACGTGGGCGAAGTCGCGGGGAACAGCAAGTGTAAAATATTTTTCAGAGTTTAGCTGCGTGGGTGCTGTAAGGGGCGGGCGATTATGAAAGTCAGGAATATATTATTCGTTGAAATACGAGTATATAGCATCTTGTATACAACAGTTAGGCTCAAGACTATGCTTTGTGGCATTCCTTGGGGGAGGCGTATGTTCAGCATTGGACTTGTGACGGGCTGTAATGATGATGTCGTTACACCAGATGCAAATAGTAAACACAAAATTTGAATTACTGTACCGAGAGAATAAATACAACTTTAGGTTTAAATTTTTAGTACCCGCATCGCACTGATGAAAAGATGTTATTTGTACCTATAATTTAATCTGTGCTTTATAAACTTGATTTTGTAGCTAACGTGTTAACAATTAATTGTGATAATTTTTTTATTGTTTTAAAAAATGTGCTAATAGCAAAGAAAATTTAGATGACTCTGTATATCTTGATTGCTGTGTGGTAGAGGCGTAAGATTATGGAGTAGAAAACTAGAGAATTCACTGCCATATATGATTCCCTGGGTTTCGTTAGATGCGGGATTTATTTAAAATAATAAAAAAACTGCGGCTACCCTCCCGCCTGATAATCTGGAAACTGTGGTAAATATTCCTCTTAAAGAAGCAATCTACGGAGGAGGTCTATGTTCAGCAGGGAACTTTAGATAATCTGTAACGAACGAAATATCTTGAAGTACTTGGTTGCTTCCTTGAACAATTTCTAAAGAAGTGTTTATAGGTATAGACGTGACAGTCTGTCATCGTTGCGTGATGACGCAGTGTTTAAGTGCGCTCAAACAGCCGACTCTTTTGTCAAAGAAGGCGTTGCTTTCAGCACGTTGCAATAAACCAAGCCTCTTCAAACTTGGCACATTGTGATACCGACTCAAATTATCAACAGTGTTTCTATTGGTATATCTTCATTTCAAATACAGATTTCAACTTCAAAATTATCATAAGGATTCCTTTGTTTTTATAATTAAGTCTTAAACTTATCTCGGATAATTTATTTATTCATTTTATGAAAATGAATAAATCCTCATACATCTATTCTCGTTTACGAATTAAAATGCAGATGCGTTGTCAGCCGTGAGGACTAAGATAGAATGCCTCTTTTCCAGTAAAAAGGTTCTCCGGTTCTCTACACTCACCATACGAAACACAGCAGCATTAAGCTGCTATTTGACGCTGGTATTCTGTGAGAGGGTGGTCCTTCCCTGGTCGAGCCGACCCATTCGTGCTACTACTATACTACTATAAAGCTGCAGCATGGCTCTACCACGTATCTTAGTCATCACGGCTGACAACGCATATACATTTTGATTCGCAAATGAGGATAGATATAGATGTTTATGGGCCACAGCAACCACATACCATCAGGTGGACTGTGTACTCGTTTGTAACCCTTATTCTATAAAAAAATGCCTATGAAGGCAGAAATGGAGTCCCACCACTTAGTAAATTACTAATTTAAACGTTTCGTCAAGCATATTCCATGTCACCGTTTTTTGAACACGGTCTAATTTGGTCGCATTTGTTTGTTAATCTCCTTGTTGAAGTTGTAATTGCCGAATTAAAATCGTTTATTTAAGATAACTTGATTTACTGTTTTATAGCAGCATAAGAAAACATATCTGAATCATAGCTGAAGTGGCAGTGGGCCGGCCATATAGCTCGAAGAACCGACAACCGATGGGGAAGAAAGGTTCTTGAGTAGCAGCCTCGTACCGGTAGGCGAAGTGTAGGGCGACTCCCCACGAGATGGAGTGCCGACCTGGTAAAACATGCAGGAAGTCGATGGATGCAGGTGGCTCAGGACCGTGCTTTGTGGCATTATTTGGGGTAGGCCTATGTTCAGCAGTGGACTTGTGAAGGGCTGTAATGATGATGATGATGAAGAAAACATATCAAAACATCTTTTACCGATACTACCAGTATCACGATCTGGCTGCTATGATACTCATCATTACAGGCAACTAGAGAAGCACTAGAAACCTGGAAAATACTGTGATTTTTGATAAACTTTTAATAACAATTTAATTCGATTGCAAAGAACTAATAACAATAATTTCCATACAGTGTATAGAAGAATTATTGTCCCAACTTCAGAAGTAAAAAATGTACAAATTATTTAATTAATAATAGTAATATATTTTATTTGGCTAAAAGCCCGTAGTTACAGTTATTACCAACTTTTGCCAAAAGATTAAGCAAATTTGAACTTTTTTTATAATAATAATAATCTTTATTGACATAATGTGTGAAATAAATTAACAAATAGCCTATGAAGTCTCTGAATCGTAAACTAGGTAAGAACTTGTATGTCAGGGTTCAGCACCGTCTCCCATGTTTCTTAGCCTCATGCATTTATGTCAAGACAATTTTCCAGAGTGTGTTCCAGAATTAACTAATAACTTTTTATTAAGACTTTAATTTTTTCACCATTTTGAGTGGATCATAGAAAACAGAAGCTAAAGGCAACAATAAGAATGTCCTATAAATAGTTACTTTTAAGGTAAAAATCAAATATCTGGTACCTTCGCCATCCCACCGCAATGAAGAAAAGGAATACTACTTTGGGAGTTGCCTCTGTCCAGAGGATAGATAGCTTTTATAGACTTATGAGGGGGGAAAGAATGAATAAATTGTTTCGTTTTCGATCATACATGCATATATATGTAAAACCATATTATTACAATCACTCAGGTCATCAGTCCCGCAGATTTACGAGACTACGTTACACATACACATTTAACTATCTATTGTAACATATGTCCGAAAACTGCTGGGTAAAACAAGTTATAACTATTACTACTCGGTAACAGCTCTACCGTCATTTTGCCGTCTTGTTGTCACTACTATGCACGTTATTTGTATTTACTATAATTACATTTAGAAAACACCTGTTGCTGGTTTGTAAATGAAAATTTTGGGAGATGTTAACGACTATACTCCATCAAGATGATAAATGTTTGTAGCTCGACGCTCTTATATCCCTATTCATATGTCTCAAAGCTGTGGGAAATACAGCATTCTAAGCACTTTGGAATCGCCCAGACTCCATATAAATAATGTTTCATCACTTTTCCTCTTACTTGTTACATAGACACATATTTATGTTGAAAATGGTTTTGCGAGTATTTATACGCGCAATTTAAGTCTTAGTGCAGAGTAAACAAACATAATAGGTTTTTATACGTTTCTAGAAAACTAAGGTACCGCGTACGTATATATGTCACAGTCAAACTCATAACACTTCAAAACCACTTTTTGCCTGATTTTTGCAGTCAAAAGTAGTATTGACCGGTTATGAGTTTTGACTGTGACATATATATTCATTCCTTTCTTTACGTTATAGGATATGGGAATAATATTTTAGATGTTTTAATTTGTTTTCTTATGTCCTTTTTCTTCGATTCTGTACAATAGCTTCATCATCATCATTTCTTTGAATGTTACAATGTTTGGCTTCAATTTCAGCCCTTCATAAGTCCACTGCCGAACATAGGCCTCTCTCAAGGAAGGCCACAAAGCACGGTCCTAAGCCACGTGCATCCATCGACTTCCTGCATGTCTTACCGTATCTTGTGAGGTCGTCACTCCATCAAGTGGAGGGTCGTCCACACATCGCCTACCGGTGCGAGGCTGCTCGAGTACCTTGCTTCCCCATCGGTTGTCGGTTCTTCGAGCTATATGGCCAGGCCATTGCCAGTTCGTCTCATTAATCCGTTGGGCTATATCGGCAACACTGGGTCTACTGTGGATATATATGTGTACAATGACCTATAACGAAGATTTTATACGTGGTAGAGCCATGTTGCAGCTATATAATGGTTCTAGCACGAATAGGTTGGCTCAACAGGGTAAGGACCACGCTCTCATAGAATACCAGCGTAAAATAGCAGCTAAATGCTGCTGTATTTCATATAGTGAGTGTAGAGAACCAGATACGAATAAAATTCGACGGCGACGATGAGGTGATGTGTGCTGTAGAGGCCGTTTTCGAGGTTTTTTATAGGATGGAAAGTCGTTGCTGTGAGCCATATCTACATTAAAAATCTTGACCCAGGATCAAGCCTTTTTGCCAAGGGAATTAAAACATTGCAAAACACTATTTAAGGTGTATTAGCTAAAAGGGTGATTACGTTGAAGTATAAATACAATTTACATACTCGTGCTTATCCTAGAGTTTCATTGCGTTTCCAAAAACTTATTGATCAACTATAATAGTACACTGTAGAAGCGTGCTCGTCGCGACCCCTGCCAGCCCTTTTCAGGGCTGCAATTCTACTTAGCTGCGCACCCATGTCAGCGAGGGTTAGGGCGTCCCCCCAAGGCGACGCACACCAGCTCGTCCCCGTTGGTGTGGAATGCAGCGTGCAAAGCGGCGATGGGGACCGCCACCCGTCACGCACAGCCCGACACGGCGGAAGGTGGAGGACAGAGTGCAGAGTTGGCACGTGGAATGTTAGAGGAGGCATGAGAGATAAGACGAATGAGTTGATCGAAATAATGAAAGAAAGAGAATTAGATGTCGTGTGTATGTCGGAGACCAAACGGAAGGGCAGTGGTACTGAAGAGCTCCCTGGCGGGGCGTTAGCTCTATGGTCCGGAGTCCCGGAGAGCGAGAGCGCCCGCCAGGGAGTGGGGGTGCTGCTGTCGTCTCGGTTGGTCGATGTTATGACTGAATATAAGGTTGTGAACTCAAGACTTCTCTGGGTTCGCTTTAAATTGGGACTGACGAAGTTATTCCTTTTGGCTGTTTATGCGCCGGTAGCTTCGTCGTCCAGGGCTGAGCTGGAGGAGTTTTGGGAAAATGTAAGAGAAGTTCTAGATTTGGCTAGGGGAAACGAAAGAATTGTTGTATGTGGTGATTTGAATGGATGGGTTGGTACCGCTCGACCAGGGTACGAGTCGGTGCTTGGAAAGTTTGGCGATAAAAGGGTTAATGATGCTGGCAAGCTTATACTGGCGGTATGCAAGGAAAAGGGTCTTCTTGTGACAAACACTATGTTTAATCACAAGAAGATCCATATGTATACTAGAGAAAGTAAGAATGAGAGAAGTATGATCGATTTGTTCCTGGTGGATGACCGACTGCGAAAACAGGTGATGGATACGCGAGTGTTCAGGGGTGCTGACCTGGGAACGGATCACTATCTAGTGATTACTAGATTTAGGGGTCTGTTCGCGGGTTGGCGCTACCGGACGGCAGTAACAGAACCACAGTCGGTCTGTCGCATCCGAAGCTGGAAGCTTCAGGAAGCGGATACTAGGGACAAATATCATGCGAGGGTAGCCGAAAAGCTTGACAACATCGATGGCAGAAAAGAATGTGTTGAAAGAACATGGCAGAACCTTAGGGATGGAATGGTAAGTGCAGCGGAAGAAGTGTGTGGAACGATTAAAAGAGGCAGTAGTAAAAGAAGAGATGCATGGTGGAATGATGAAGTGAAAGAAGCTGTAAAGAAGAAGAAGAAAGCATGGTTAGACTACTTGGCCTCTAGTATTGATAAGGATATGAGAGAGAAGATGAAAGAAAGATATAAGCTGCAGAAAGTTCACACGAAAGCATTGATTGAGGAAGTGCGTGAAAGGTATAGAATGGAAGCGGACGAAAGGTTGTCGCACAACTTTAAGGAGAACTCCAAACTCTTCTGGAAAGAGGTTGGAAGGACCCGAAGTGGTGCGACGGCCTTAAGAATGAACAAAGTGCTTTCGAGAACTAATGACGTCCTCTCAGAAAAATCGGACGTCATGCAGCGATGGAGCGAATTTTATAGAGAAATGTATGCGTGTGATGATCTTAGTGAGGGATCCGGGGATGACGTCGAGACTGGTAACGCAGACCCGGACCTCGATGACACTGAGGTCATCAGTATGAAAGAGATTGAACATGCGATTCGAAGTTTGAAATGTGGTAAGGCTGCGGGACTAGACAGAGTTACTGCTGAAATGGTCAAGTATGGTGGGCCTCGCGTCTGGGACAGCTTTCATCTGCTGTGCAATTTGTGCTGGCGGACGGGGGATGTCCCGGATGATTGGCGATCCGCAGTCATTGTGCCTTTATATAAAGGTAAAGGTTCACATTTTGACTGCGGGTGCTATCGGGCGATCAGCTTGACCAGTTTAGCAAGTAAAGTTTATTCGAAGGTTTTGACACGTAGGATGCAAGAGAAATCGGAAAGATTTCTATGGGAGGCACAATGCGGATTTAGACCTGGAAGAGGATGCACGGATCAAATGTTTTCTCTCCGCATGATCACGGAAAAGCTTCTGGCTGCTAACCAGAGGATTTTCTGTGCTTTTGTGGATCTTGAGAAAGCATTTGATAAGGTTGTAAGGAAGAAAATGTGGGAACTGTTGCCGGGGTATGGTGTGGATGGTCGATTGCTAAGGGCTGTGCAGTCACTTTACTGTGACTGTAAAGCCTGTGTGCGGGTAGGGCATGACCTGTCACCCATGTTTAGCGTCCAAACGGGCGTAAAACAGGGTTGTGTCATGTCTTCCTGGCTGTTCATACTGTATCTCGACAGCTGTTTACAGAAACTGAAAGATAGCTGTTTGGGTGTGAAATTGGGTGACATTAAAGTAAATTGTCTGCTGTATGCTGATGATGCAGTGCTTATTGCACCATCAGAGGCAGAACTGCAGGCATTAGTCACGTGTATGAAAGAGGAATGTGAAATTAAAGGTCTCCGCTTGAATGCTAATAAAACTAAGGTTCTGGTATTTGAAAGGGACGAAGAGAGAACGAAGTGTGAAATATGGGTAAATCAGGAATGTCTAGAACAGGTAAATGAAATTGTATACTTGGGGAGTGCTTTTAGCCGGGATGGAAGATGTGATTTAGATGTGGACAGGCGTGTCGCTGCCGGGAACAAAGTCAATGGTGCCCTGACTGCGTTAGTCAAAAGGCAAGGCGTAGTGAAGAGTGCACGCCTTGCAATACATAACGCAGTGTTGGTACCGACTTTGTTATATGGCAGCGAAACCTGGGTATGCCAGAAGAAGCATAAAAGCAAGTTGAATGCAGTGGAGATGCGATCTCTTCGTAAAATGTGCGGCGTTACCATGGCCGACCGAAAGCGAAACGAAGAGATTCGCAATATGGCAGGTTTGAAAGATGACCTTATCACAAAAATTGATAGGGGCGTGTTTCGATGGTTTGGGCACGTTGAGCGAATGAGTGAAGACCGAATGGTGAAGAAAATATATAGCCCGAAAGTTAATATTAAAAGGTGTCGAGGTAGACCGAGACTAACTTTCGAAGACCATGTGAGCAAATTGCTCGAAGAGGGGAGGGTCAAGAGTACTCGGATACCTAGACGTGCATGTATGAAGAAGATGATGAATCTGAAAGAAGCGAAAGAGGTATGTAAGGATCGTGACACTTGGCGATCTGTTCTCTCTGGCTACCCCGTCAGGGATTGTGCGTGACGATAAGTATAAAGTATAAGTAAGTAAGTATAATAGTATAAAAAAATAACAAAATATTAATTTAATAAGTAAATCGAAAGTACTGAGGTATTCACTTCGCCCGTAACCGAGGGGGGGGGGGGGTAATCCTATCAATTCAATTATCTAAATTGCTCATCTGGGCTATGGTTTGTTTTGCGATCATGATTTAATAATAGTTAAAATGTATTTCAGTGCTAAAGTGCCTGCAACCGCAGCATGATTGTATTTCCGTTATTGCAATTTTGGATAAGTGATGGTCCATCGATAATGTGATTAAAATTAAAAGGAAAATTACGGGATGTCGGTCATTAAATACCATCTTGGTAGAAGACGCTAGAGTTAGAACATGTAAGAAGCGATAAATTAATTAAATAAAGATTACTCCGCAATCCCAACAATAACAATCATCTTGTTAGAGGACAAGAGTTAGAATTTGTAAGAAACCACAAATTAATTAAACAAAGATCACTCCGCATTTTCAACATGGGAAACCATCTTGGTAGAGGACGAAAGGACTTAGAGCTTGTAAGAAAAGACGCATTGTTAAACTAAGATTACTCCGCAAAAAAAAGTCAAGGTGAGAAAAAGGACACGAGACAAGGGAATTAGTCCCTCTACCATACATAGTATAGTAAAGTATTATGCTCCAATATAATTGGAAAAAGGCGTATAAACTCAGAAAAGAGCAATGGCTTACGTAATAAACTTTCTATAAGTAGGTGAAACCGATTTCGAAATCAAAAAAGTATAAAATAATTTCCACATAATAACTTCTGAAGTCGAGGGTTAAATCTTCGATACACTACATCTTAGCCGGTAGAATACAGTTTCAATTTTATTTTAAGAGTTTAAAACCCTTTTGAGTAGATTAAGCAATTATAATTTAAATGTAACACCTACAATAGCGTCTAAATATACATTAAAAACTTCATTGTCTATTTGTCCATCCTTAGGGTTAAACTTTTTTCTTATTATTTATATAAGATCACCCCTGATCAGCTATTTAATAAAAGAAGAATCATTTCGTTTAGCAGCTACAGAGAACTCGGTGAACATAGATAAAAAGACATACCCACCGAATCTTCTCATTTTTGGAACTTGGTTAAAATACAAAAAGTTGCGCTTTGAGAGACGACATTTGCATAAAAAAGCTCCGTGGCGTAGAATTTGAAAAAAATACTCTTCGACGTTATTGTCCCACATCGTCAAAACGCAGGGAGTTATGGTTTGGAGTACAATTGACACTATTAGCAAAACATTTCTGTTTTTGGTAGGAAAAGGTATCAAAACTAATAAAATAAAATACTGACTAAACATCTTTGAAACTGTGTTATGGATATGTTAAGACGAATTCAATTCTGCCCCAGCTCATATGATTTTTTGAGGGTCTGCAGTTTTCAATATCTTTGCAATATAGGTAATTTCCCAATTTCATACAATCAACAATTAGGGTACACTAATTGGTTGAACTAAATCCGTCCAAAGGATTATTACCTATTCTGAATGCCTTAGAAGCAAGGACAAAACGATAGAGGATAGAGCGGAAAATTGTAGAAAATTTTCTCAATGTTTTGTCTTAAGGTTTCCGCATTAAAAAAAGTATTTTGAATGCTAAGAGGGTTTCTTGTGCAAAATAGTTTTTTTATAATCAGAAAAAACTAAGTAAATTAAAAGTAAAATCATTATCTCTAAGAATGATTGTTACGTTTGTCAATCATCTCTAAAAAACTATATATTTAATAGGTTTATTGATACATAATTTGTTAACAGAGAACCAATATTCAATACACAGATATAAAAACTGTCATAAAAGTGATAATGAGGACTCAGATTATGACAGTATACTGAAACTGGCCCTAGCTCAGCATAACGATGTTGTGGACCGCAATACAGTTACTAATTCTAATAAGGCCTTTATACTGCGCATAATTCACTCTTTGTATTTTATTTTATCACACCGTTTTACGCCCTTTGTCGGTAATATTTAATTTAATTCAAGACATAGACTATCGGGACACCTTAGATGGAAATATATTGACCAATTTGCATTGAAGATGTTCCAAATTAAGTGTACCCTTAGCCTACGGGCGTGTTGAAGGCGTATAAAAATATGCATGTGAATGTAGCTAGAGAGGTGTGTCAGGATTTTGCCAAATGAAAGTCCGTAGGTTCTGCTTATCCTTTTTGGAGAAAAACGTAAGTGCTTATGTGTGTATTACGTAATAGACTATACTTTAAAATGTTATTTTTATATCCTCTGTAGCACATATTATTCATTACACATATGACATTACTATAGAAATTATTTGAAAAAACGTTCTGTTTTATCTAGTCCTTCCTAGGACACAATATATTTCAAGGCAGCATCTAATAAAATTAAAAATTATGTTTCACTATAATATTAATATAATGGAAACGTTTTAGTTATGTAGTTACCGCGAACTTAATGGTCGTGGGTTCAAATCCGCCATTCAGCTACTGTTGTGAACCGTTCCTAACATGAGCATTTCAAACTTACTTAGTGGTTACTGAAGTAATAGGTCGGGAAAAAAGTATCTTTATATTTTGTGTGTATAAAATTGAAAAAAAAAATATCTTTGTTTGTACTGCTTACATATATACATACAGGAGATTTAGAAAAAGAAAAATAAAAAGTAACAAATACTTGCCCGCCATTTTTCAATTGTTTTTCTGTCCGCCAAAATGAGTGAATCTAACGAAGAAATTCGATACATTCTGAAGTTTTATCACAAAAAAAGGAAAAAATGCGACTCAAGCCGTGAAAAAAAATTTTGACGTTAATGAACCTAATCCACTGTCGGTAAGAGTAGCACAAAGTTGTTTCAAGTGGTTGCTCTCATACAGATGCCATTTTTGAAAGAGTGAAGCAAGATCGGCGTATTAGTAGTTACGTCATAGCCGAGAAATTGAGGAATGACACCAAAATAGTTTTAACCCATTTAGAAAAGTCTGGCTACACAAAAAAGCTCGATATTTTGGTACCAGACGAGCTCCCTGAAAGAAACCTAATGAATTGCGTACTCATTTGCGTTTCTCTATTGAAACGTGATGAAACTGAACCATTTTTGAAAAGATTAATCACGTTAATGGTGATGAAAAATGGATTACGTAAGACAAGAACGTGCGATAAAAATCATGGTCAAAGGGTATTCAAGCTCCACAGGCAGTAGCGAAACGCGGATTAACACGCAACAGGATGATGCTGTGTTTATGGTGGGATTGGAAGGACATCGTTTATTATGAGCTTTTACCGCCGGGCAAAACCATCGATTCGGATCTCTACTGCCAACAACTAATGAGACTCAAGCAAGAAATTGAGAAAAAACTGCCGGAATTGATCAACAGAAAAGGAGTGGTCATTCATCACGATAACGCCAGACCACACACATCTTTGGCCACTCAGCAAAAATTGAGAGAGCTTGGTTGGGACGTGTTAATGCATCCACCATATAGTGCTGACCTTGCACCCTCAGATTTCAAGATTTTTACAGCAACGGGCTTATGTCACTACCTACAAGATGGCAACAAGTTATCGAACAAAATGGCATATATGTGTATTATAATTAAATTTAATTAAACTATGAAAAAAAATGTATTGAATTTTATATAAAATATGAAAAAAATATTCCTCCACCTAATATTAGTAATGCTGTATTAAAAAAAAAAACAAAAGTAAAAAATAAACAGGCACAACTTTGTCATCACTAATGAGCTTTGAAAACAATGGTAATCGGACTGCACGGCCATTTCAGACTTATTAAACAAACCTGACCCCTTACCGCAAGGACCACACTCAATCATTTGAACCCCAACCTTGCAATGTTAGTAACCTCGGGCGCATGGAATCCTACAGAAATTCTCCGACATTTCGCTTTTAATTCCAGATCCATTGTTCACCTTCGTATTGTACTCGTGTACCATGAAAGAAGACGCGGCACGTGTATTTGTCTATGTAGACGTGATGTTAATGAGCATTTTAGTCTATGCAAATATTTATGTATCCCACATTTTGACGTAGTAGAGCTATGATGTAGTTACATTACTGGTATAGTTGTAACACGAATGGGTCGGTTAGACCGGGGAAGGACCACGCTCTCACAGAATACCAGCGTAAAATAGTAACTTAACGCTGCTGTGTTGCGTATGGTGAGTGTAGAGAACCGGACACCCTTTTACTGGAAACGAGGAATTCCATCTTAGTCCTCACGGGTGACAACGCATCTGTATATTGATTCGTAATCGAGGATAGGTGTAGATGTCTGTGTCTGTGTGCTCGTAAATAATAAATAAAGAGTATTTATTTGCCAAAAAAAAAGTACAATGTTAAAATTTAAAGTGACAGCTTGCTAATTACTTGTGACCAAACGGTCTGTAACTCAGTTGTAACGAGAAACCCATTACTCCTGCTATTCTGCCACATTCTTTGTGCATTAACCATGCATGGTCTTAGGCAAGTGATGTAAACACACGTATCAACAATAAATAAATAGAAAAAAACTTTTACTTGTGATAATAAATAATGCTACTGCATAAAACACTAAATATTGATTTATGTTATGTTTTCTTGAAAAAAAAATCAATGAAAAACATAGTATACGTTTTCACAGTAATTATAAATAACTCTGTAAAAGGTACAGACGAGGATTAAATATGCAACAATTAGACGACAAGTCGTATTAAATATATTTTTATAACCCAAAATTCAAAATTTAAAAAACACCCCAAAAACAGCTGATGACCTTGAAACGGCTGAACCGATTTTGATGAAACATATCTAAGGACCACCGCTAGAAAACCTGCTTTTAAATAAAAAAACTGCGCCCATATCGGTTCACCCGTTTAAGTGCTACAGTGCCACAGACAGACAGATGATACACATAGCGGTCAAATATAGAACACCCTCTTTTTGCGTCGGGGGTCATCAAAGAAGTTGGTTGCCACAAACTTGAGAAAAAAACATTCAAATTCACCAAAGTTCGATCTATCATTTTCCCTACACGCACTTTAATTTATGCAAGGTTGAAGGTGGTGTTTTTCAATGACATTTAGTAACGAGTAGGCTCTTCTCTGTTCCTCATACATTCCCTGAGTCTGTGTGGGACATCCTCTATCAGGTGAGCTACGTTTTCGTTAGGAATCTGTTCTCAAAAGTGTTTTAGTGCATTGCCCACTTCCTGATGACTGTGGATGGCAGTATTTCTTTATTTTAGGCTTCGTTTGAGTTGACCCCATAAATGTTTTGCATTTTCTAATTCAAATATCAAAATAATTTATACATACAAAGCATTTCTGAACCACGTTACAATGGAAAGATATTTAATTTTTTTTTAAATACAATTTATAAGTAAGTAAATAAACTTTAAGAACTCGTTTGCTCTTTATGGAAAATAGTGTCATCAGCACCTAGAACGTAATCTTTTTTGCACTTCCGAAAGTCGAATAAAAATAAGGCTATATCCTAAGTTACTTAGGGTTACTCACTACCTACACACTAAATTTCATTGAAATTCACCCAGTACTTTTTGCATGAATCATAAATACACAAATATTCTAAGGATTTACTATAGGTATATTTTATTATACATATTTTAAGAACTACGTGATGCTCTTCATGACTAAAGGGATCGTCAGCAGTAATAAGGAAAATGAATTTAAAATAAAAAACATATACCTTCTTTTTTACACTTCCGGAGACGGATAAAAAGAAGCACAAGGTCATTCACTATATAAAAAAAATTCATGTAAATTCGTCATGCAGTTTTTTCAACTCAAGCATTTTCTACTGATTGTATGTATAAATAACCATTAATCCTAAGTTTAATAACATTATTGTCATTAATCAGTTTAGGATGAAGTGGCATACTGAGATGTATCTGTAAAAATAAAAATAAAATATATGAAACACAGATTTAAAAATAATATTATTTCAAGTTGCCTTTTTTGTTTTATCAGACATGAGATACTGTTTTCTTGAATAGTTGTTCTCTAAATATCCATTGGATCTGTTGCTCAATATTCATTGGATCCTCATTATTTTTCTCTTTTTTTTGAATATTATGCGGCGGTGGAATGAGAAAAGCCATCACCCCGTTTCGACCCAAGGTTTTTGTAAAAGATAAAGGGAAATGCCAGAAAAAGCCGATCCGAGTAATGGCAGTGTACCATATTATTTACGTGTGAATATGTACAAAAATACGTAAAATACGTGCGAGACGTCAGCGATCGTTGATCAGTTTGACGACGTGGAAATCTTCCGCACAACGGGAGAGACCTACATCCAGCAGTGGCTGTCATCAGATGAAATTAATAGGGTTTCATATTATAATAAAATTTATATATTTTGTGATATTAGGGTCGATTTTTTTAGCCCTCAGATATTTATTCATAGAATAAAATACAATATAAACATACTAGCGATCAGCCTCGGCTTCGCACGGTTGATTTTCGGATCTCGATAACAACGCCACCTACCGAGTCTGTTTGTGAATCTTAAACTATTATCTAAACACACACGCACAATTTTATCAAAATCGGTCCAGCTATTGAGGAGTTCAGTCACATATACACGGCCAGAAGAATTATATAATATATAAAATGAATGTATTATACATATAAAACTTCCTCTTGAATCATTCTATCTATTGATGAAAATCGCATTAAAATCCGAATATAAAAAACAAAATATAATTTTAACAAAAAAAACCTAATACATAAAAATGAATCTCTATTACGGAAGCGTCTTTGCTTTGGACAGTTGGGATTCAATTATCTCGTCCTTTGTTAGCGCTGAAGTTATCTGTGCGCTTAGTTGAACTAGAGAGAATGGTTGAACCTGGTTGAACTGTGCTTTTTGACATCCTAAGAATAAGAGGGCAATATTAGTTGATAAAAGTGTCACGTACTTCTTTAAGCTCACAAACAAGGATCCTTAACGCGGGACCAAAAGATTTATCCTTTAGAATTAAGAAGATATTTTTGGTTTTGATTGTATTGAATAATAATGCGAAGGTCGGTATAATTTTCGTCAAATCAGCTGCGAAATAAGACACGTCCTACGTGGTACGCAACATTTTTAATCAAACCCGAATATGATGCTTTCATACTTACGTAGAAGACAATTTATACACATTCAATTCATTCTTAAAATTTAGATTTTTCTCTTAAAAATTTTTTACACTTTATTATGTATATTCCTTCTTCTTCATAATCGTCCAATAAAAGTCCACTGCTATACATGCATCTCTTCCCTTGTGACGATGATTTCCTAGAAACGCCGCAGAGGGATGGTAAACGTAATATCAATTTAAATTCATAAAGTATATATTATTATTGTGACAAATCTAACTTCTTACTTCTTGTTAATAACCTAAGTTGACTAAGAGTGCCTAAAAATTTAGTGCAAATATTTAGTGCGTTGGCAAAAACGTTGTTGCCCAAAAATCACACTCGATTTGGTATACTTTCAAATAAAAGTATAAGCCTTATTTACTCGTATTTTCAAAAACTGCAATTACGGTATATGATTATTTATATATTTAAACTTAAGTTTAAAATTTGGCTACTCTTTAAAAAATAACCCTGTATATCGTGCAGTGGTGGCGCAAGATAATTCATCACTTTATTTCTATCCATGGGTGTCGTAAGAGGCGACTACGGAAAATAACACAAAGATATCATGGCTTCCGATAGATTTTTTTATGAAACTGAACAAATGAATTTACTATCGATCCGATAGTAAACAGATTCTGCAGCCCATGGAAACTGTCAACATCAAGCAAAAACGCTACAATTTTGTCGTAATTTCTCAAGCCTAACATGGAATCTCTGTATAAACAGGATATAATACTGGCTCTCTACACCCTTCAGATACATACAGTAGTGCAGGCACTCCTGCTTGGTTGCAGGAATAGGCTATAGAGTTGTATCTATCTAGACTAAAAAGGAGGCCTACCAATAAAATGGCGGTGGTATTACCACATGTAAAAACCCAGATCAGCGACGGGCGTAAAATGATGATCGTACATTCATGCACGCCTGTAGAGACTTCTTTAAATTTACACTTTTATTTTATATTCCTGATTTCGTTATATTGTTTGTAATGTTCTATATATGACATTGCATCTAAATTTTCATTTTATCTTATCGCATAAGCTTTTTTGTACATGAAGATTTGAGCGAGTTGATGCTTCTGTGTTTACACTGATCAATATAATATACGAGTACTTATACTACGCAATCGATAACTTCTAGCTTGATAAGGAAAATGTCACCATGATTAAAGTATAATATCAGTTGCTAAATTACAAACTATAGTTGTTTTACCTGTTTCGAGCTCATTATTAAAATATAGGCAACTGTTAACAGAAATTTTGCTATGAAAGCTAAACATATTGGGTACGTAGGACAGGGAGATATTCGATAGTATGGTATAAGTAGATAGCGTCATCTGCAGCCTGTCTGCATAACTCAATATCAGAACTATGCGACCCGTTCATAATGGGTTCTTTGTATACGATAACTTTATGATAGTCTATATGACGACGGGATTTGCCGTCAGTAATGAAAACTGTGTTGCTGCAAAATTTATAATATTCAACAATATTATCTGCCGTATTTCTCAAATTGATGTTATTTATTTTGAAGTTAGGTACAATATTTATCAATTGTAAACTATTCCTCTATTAATACGGATAAATATGGACAACGCTTTTGCTTGGTGACGTCTGTTTTGCATGCATGTAAATTTACCTGATTAATGTGTGTGAGTGCAAAATGTAATGAAAATCCAAATAAAATAAAAACGGCTTCAAAAATAAAAATAGAATAATTTCCACATAATAGCTTCCGAAGTAAAACATAATATTAAAAATATTAAAGTTTCACATGAATTCACGTGAAAATTATTTTTTTTATTTTTTAATATTGGTAGTAGGTCTTACTTTTTAAAAATAAATTACTTAAACCTATTGAGTAGTGCAAGTACAGGTAAGAATTATAATATCGTTTAAATAGGTGCATTAAAATCTTTATTACCTATTTTTCTAACCTTAGGGATGGATTTTTGCTAAATTTATATGGGACCACCAACCCATTTTTTTTATTGAATAAACCAAGCAAGCTAACAGCATACCAAAGTGGCGAAGCAATCAACTTTGTAGCGGTTTCTAACGGTTGCCGTTGAGCAATCAGTTTCAAAATAGGAGGTTCAGATGCCTGGGTGATCAGTAATCGATAGCTGAAAACAGAATTTGAAAATTCGAAACCGTTCTCGAGATAATCGTGGGACAGACGGACAGACGGACAGACATCGTGAAATCAATAAGTGTCTTCGCAAGCTCCGCCACTTAATAAGTGTCTTCGCAAGCTTCGCCACTTAATAAGGGTGACAAACGCGCACACAGTCCACCTGATGGTATGTGGTTACTGTGGCCCATAGACATCTAAATCTATCGTCGATTACGAATAAAAATGCAGATGCGTCGTCACCCGTGAGGACTAAGGTGGAATCCGAGGCTACCCAGTAAAAAGGGTCTCCGGTTCTCTACACTCAACATACGAAACATAGCAGCACTGAACTGCCATGCTGCAATAAAAAAGTATTAATTTAAATCGGTTTAGTCGTTTGTGAGTTTTCGGAACACATACATTTAGAACATACAAACATACATGTCGAATATATCATAACGTTCTCGTTTTTTTTTATTTCAATAAATAAGTACACACATACAAATAGCATATCTCTTGTTATACTAAATTAGCGTACTGTCGTTCAGCTTCATATTTTTATATAGATAAGAAAATTAGGCATTGTTTACCGTACCTGTGTCGTGCAAACTAAAATTAATATTTATAATATAAAAGTAACCTTCATCATTAAATTCATAGATTAAATACAATCCCTTAGTGAGACTGACCCTAATCAAAACGTCAAAATTATTTTTAGTTACGTTATCTAAACCTAATTAATTTTGTCGAAGAAGCCAATATTATAAAGTGTTTCTGAATATATTTCAATTCTACAAACTACTTCAAAAATAAATTTTCAAACCTATCACCGTCTTTCGTCTAGTGGGTGTCGTAAGAGGCGACTATATTCAACGCCGGAAAACCCCAATGGTTTCCGATACATTGCGGTATAACCACCTAGTTTACGCCAGACGTAAAATACTCACCGGCGACAGGCAGCTGCGTCGAAAGTGGGAACCGTCTGGTCACAGAGTACTTAGGTACAGAGTACGTAGGTACCTGAAACGTCTGGTACTGCGCTCGTCAATCCGCGTGACGATTAACGTTAATATCTTCATCGTCACATGCCCAGAAGTGGACAGTTATGTGCCGAAGAAGAAAAATATGGAGAACAAACATCGATCACTTTTTTATTAGTGATCGATGAGAACAAAGTATTAATTCAATTTGAAAACTTGAAATATCATCTGTACAACCGGACTTATAATTTAAAACCTATTGGGAAAAATCTTTTAGTCTAGGCAAAGAAATAAATTCTAGATAATAGTCTGTCTGGCTGTATATATTTTGTTTAGTTCGTATTAAGAGTGACAAAACTGCAAATGATTTGCTTTATAAAGAACAAATGTTCGCAGAAATATACCTAGTCTGTTTGGGGAGTGGCGGTGATTATTAGGTAATATTTTTGACCCAGAAAAATGTATGAACATAATATGAATTTAAAACCTATTAAAATAAAACTATATTAAAATCTTATTAAACTTTTATTTAAAAATTATTCTGAATGAGTAATTTTATACAGGCATAAGTTTTATATGTCAAAGTATAGTTTGTTCTATACGGACATAGCGCTCACGTTTAATTAGTGTCCGTCGGCTCACTAGAACATTCTGAAAGCAGATGATGCTTGCCATGGCTTATAATTATAAGGTATATATTATTTTATATAGTACGGTAGCATTTTTGCTTTGGTTTTCAACATGTTAATTACAATTTAAATAAAATAATACATTCTTATCATTTAATCCATTAAATGTTGATTTCAATGCTCCATTAAAATAATCATATATTATTACAAAATTTTCAATTTCACAAAATTAGTTTTAAATCTCATGTCGGCCAATAAACGTGTATTAAAAAAAGATTTTCGAGTATATTGAACAAGACAAGATTTCCCATTAAACGATTCTAAGATTTCCGGACGGAATCTGCTTATCTTCATTTTTTACTACTTTTTCTTTAGTAATTTTTTAAAATTCACCTTTATTCCAAAAAAAAAACGATTACCAAAATCATACAAACGTAAACATTATGTGAAACTTAGTTCGAAGCCTAGTTTAGCCTAGCAATACATTAGTTCAGAACCGATTTAAAAATTTATCCTAATAAGTCTTGATAATATGAGATTAATCAATATCAAATCGACCTGTCCAGTTTACGAAGTGAAGTGACGAAATTTATAAAGAATCCTGCCTTTCTTTAAGAACCTTTTATTAAAACTTTCATTGCCTAAAGCTTCGCAAATGTATAGCGAATGATTATTTTGGACTGTTAACTGGCATTGTTTTGCAAGAATATAATTAATGAATTAAGGGGGGATTTCATTAGGGGGGGTTGAAATGCGATGATAATTACGAACAATTAATTATTTCGTCGCAGTCTGAATGATATTTATTTTACTTTGGTGAACATTATTGAACTTCAAATTACTATCTGTATATATTTTATGCTGATTTTAGTTTAATACTCTCACAAGGCAATGTATAAAAGTATAATATTATATATACAATGTGATTGTTAATATTTTATAATTTTTAGATATTTTAAAATTTTGTGTTTTTAAAGAACGTAGCGTAATATCGAATCGGGGTGTTCTTCATGGTTGTTGTACGGAGACTATGGGAAAAGCTAGAAAGAATTCCCATAATGAAAGGGGCTTGTATGTGTAGCAGATAATAGGCTGTAATGGGCCGATAAAAAGAAAAAGAAAGAAATATTTGTAAGATAAGTCGATTATTAGTTTTATTTATTTATTTAAAATTTTATGCACTAAAGAAAAATCGTACATATGGCGGACTTAATACCTTAAGGCATTCTCTAGCAGTCAACCATTAGGCTAAGAAGAGATAAACATATGGGAGGCAGTGCAGTAAATATGTTCAAAAACATAAATTGCACACAGACGTAGGTACATCCAGACTCGAAACAATTTTTATGTGCCCTAAAAGGGATTCAAACTCGACATTTCAAAACCGAACATACTCGACTGCGTTTAAAGATCTTCTGAAAAGAGAAAAAAAAATAATATCCTATGTCACTTTCACAATGACGAATCTAACGACGCCTCCTATGTTAGAACACACTAAACCGATTAGGAAACTGAGCTTGCCAAAGAAATAAAGAAGCATTATACTATGTAGGTTTTACGCTTACTTACACATTATATAAATACATTCTAAAACTGTTACCCTCCTTCCTATGATTATGTTTTTATAAGCAATTTGTAAATAGTTCACCATTGGACACAGGTCTCTTAATCCTCCATATTTTGTCGTAATTGCCATGCATGGCAAGTTCAGAATGTCTCGCATCTTGACGCTGATCTCTGTCTTTGTATATCAAAACCAGCTGACGCGCGCCCACTTTGCTGGGCTTCAATCATTTTTACTTGTGATAAAATTATCTTGTGTGGTACTGGGTGTTTGGGTTATATTTTCGGAATTGATTGACAAATATTGTTATTTCACATGAAAACATATTATTAATCAAAACCAAATATACTATGCCTATGTCACTCAGGAATAATGTAGCTTTCTACTGTTGAAAGAGTTTTTAAAATCGGTTCAGTAGTTCCAGAGATTACTTCCTACAAACAAACTTACAAACTTTACCTCTTTATAATATTGGTATAGATTACGTGTCATATTGTTTGTCCGCGATAAGCTCCTGAACTGATTTCAATGAAATTTTCCGCACTGTGTGCATTTTGGTCTAACTTGAGCGATAGGATAGTTTTTATCCCGATAAGTGATTATTATCAATATTTTTAATGCAAATTTACGGATTTTTTATTGGACAAAGGGTCGTCGGAAAGGGCAGAACAACGTCTGCCTGGTCAGATAGTATTATATAAGAGATTTTCTATTTTTTTTGTTTTTTAATTTTTACCTCCACATTAAGAATTTCTCCTGTACCGTGGTGGCAGTTCAAGTACATATTCACTATACATTATCATATACATTTCGCAACGGACAAACATTTAGACCCGAAACAATTATTTGTAGGTCATACAAATGTTTGTTTACGTACGGGATTCTAACACACGGCCCTCGGCGCTGCAAATCATTGCTAAGCCACTGCGCCACGGAACCGTCAAAATATATATAACGAGTTGATTGTAATATAGGCCATATGCTCTTCTTGACGTTGTCATATTCTTTTCACAAAGTTATACAAAATTATTGTCAAGTGATTTATTATGTATATAAAAATATCCCACTGGGTTTCTTGCTGATTCTTCCCAGGGCAGAGGTATTTTCAGAACCAGTGGTAAATAAAAAAAATTACTTACAATAAGTATTATGTAATAATCAATATTGAATAAAATTCATTCTATACTTTCTATTCGTGTGAGGATAGAGTCAAGAGAGAGGCGGCTCAGGATGAAGGAGAAAGGATAACAATAGCAGTCTAGCAGTATTTTATATTCGTAATACAAATAAGTAGAGTATTAGTTTTCTTTTGTGATTTTTTATATCATACTTTATATTCTTTAAGTAACTGGTCTTTGGCCAATATCTATTATCTTCAACTTAACGAAGTTTGTTTTTGAAAAAGTTAAGCAACATATTATTAACATATGAATATAATTGATCTTATATTTTTTTTATAGGATAGGGTGACAAACGAGCACACAGTCCACCTGATGGTAAGTGGTTACGGTGGCCCATAGACATCTACATCTCTCCTCGATTACGAATCAAAATGCAGAAGCCTTGTCACCCGTGAGGACTAAGATGGAATGCCTCGTTTCCAGTAAAAAGGGTCTCGGGTTCTCTACACTCACCATACGGAACACAGCAGCGTTAAGCTGCCATTTTACTCTGGTATTCTGTGAGAGCGTGGTCCTTCCCCGGTCGAGCCGACCCATTCGTGCTACAACTATACTACTTATATAGCTGCAGCATGGCTCTACCACGTATAAAAAAATCTTATATTATTTAATATATTTCATAAACATACAAATTATATTTGAAAATAGCGACCCGCCCGGCTTTGCCTGGGTAAGATCTATTAAGCTGGCGTTATTTAGCTTTAAGATAACTTACATACTAGTAAATAAAATATACAAATTTGCGATTTATTTATTTATTATATAAGATATAAAAAGTAAAAATAGAAACATATTTTTTTTCTTATTTTAAATCGCATTTTCTTACGTTGTAACTGCTGCGGCTATATTATGGTTGTAGCGCTACCAAGAGTCTCATAATAAAAGAGTCCCCGGTGCTAATACCAGCGTTAATTAGCACCGGGGACTCTTTTTACTGAAAACTAGGCATTTCATCTTAGGCTTCAGTGGTGACAATGCATTTGCATTTTGATTCTTGATCGAGGATAAGATATAGGCCTCTTCAATTAAATGTATAAATAAAAAAGGCGCCAAGTGCGAGTCAGACTCGCCTATGAAGGGTTCCGTAGCAGCAAGTAACATAATTTACGATTTATGACGTATTAAAAAAAAAACTACTTACTAGATCTCGTTCAAACCAATTTTCGGTGGAAGTTTACATGGTAATGTACATCATATAATTTTTTTAGTTTTATCATTCTCTTATTTTAGAAGTTACAGGGGGTGGGGGGGCACAGTTTACCACTTTGGAAGTGTCTCTCGTGCAAACTATTCAGATTAGAAAAAAATGATATAAGCAACCTCAATATCATTTTTGAAGACCTATCCATAGATACCCAACACGTATGGGTTTGATGAAAAAAACTTTTGAGTTTCAGTTCTAAGTATGGGGAACCCCCAAAATTTATTGTGTTTTTTCTATGTTTGTGTGAAAATCTTAATGCGGTTCACAGAATACATCTACTTACCCAGTTTCAACAGCATAGTTCTTATAGTTTCGGAAAATAGTGGCTGTGACATACGGACGGACAGGGTTCCGTTTTTTGTCAGTTGGTTACGGAACCCTAAAAAGGGGCGTCTGTGGACCATAGCACACACTTACCATTAGGTCGACTGTGTACTCTTTTGTCACCCTTATTCTAAATAAAAAAAATACTATCGTTTGAAAGAAACTACTTTATCTTACTGCTTTTACTACGTGTTTTGTGCTTGTGCTATTATAAGAAATATTTACGTATAAATATGACTACAAAGGTTTACTTGCAAGTCGCAAAATATATTACTTAACTCTATCTTGAATAAGACTCTTAAGGTATATTTTATTGTGATTACAACATATTTCTTTGTTTTCCAGGCTGCCCTTTGCGCTGACTACAGCGTACCAGTGGACTGTGTTTCGGCTGGTCCGGCACCGCGACCAAGTTCTTTCCACGAAATCTCTGCTCCGAAAGTGAGTACGCACTAAAAATTCAAATCATTCTTATATTTCTTACTATAATGCATTTACTGTTCACGAAAGATGTCCGTCGGCTGCGTCGCCACTGTTTGTATTTTTATTGTATTTTTCAAATACTTTTCGTGGGATTTGTTTCACGAAACGTACTTTAACTCAATATTATTAGTTTCTTTTTAATTTATATTATCTATACAAATAAATAAAATTGAAGTGTCTGTTTGTAATGTCAAAATAACAGCGTTTTACTAAATGTATATGAATATAATATATACAGGATATAGGATATAGGAATATAATATGGTACTTATAACAAAAACACAATTGATAAATTTTTTTCTGTCTGTCTTTCTGTCTGACTGTCTGTCTGTTTGTTCCGGCTAATCTCCGAAATAGCTGAACGTGTTTTGACGGATCTACACTGGCAAATAGCTGATGTCATAAGGAGTAAGTTAGGCTAATTCAAATTTAGAAAAATTATTAGAACACCGTGCAAATGAAAAAAACCCATGAAATTCAATCGTAATAAATTACACGCGGACGAAGTTGCGGTGGACAGCTAGAGTAAGCTATTATCAGTCTTCCTATTTTTTTAAAACGAAAACGTAACCCCCACACTGGGAATTACTCGTTTATAGTGGAGCCATTTTGTATACATAAATTATAAATGGAATAGAATAAAATCCTAAAACGCTACATAAGTTTATGCAAACATTATTTAATAAAAGTCATCAAAACTCTTGATAAGGCACTAATAATAATTTATTCTGACCTTGTATGCCTCGGAATTAAAACAGTGACGTAAATGCGCAAAGAAATGTAAGCAATGAATCATCTTTCAGAGTGTGTACACTCGTATTGTTTATACAGTTGTTTTCGTAACCTCTGGGTTTATTCCTTATCGATTACTGTTTAAGATACCTACATTATTCTTGGGCCGAAAAATAAACAGGTTTCATTTTAGTGTTTTATTAATAGTCCATTTTATAATATATCTTTTTAAAAGGCGATAAGTTCTTCAAATACACTATATAATGACGAATCAAAGCCTTGACTTCAAAAGATAGTAAAGTAAGTAAAAAGTAAAGTTGCAGTCTATTTACGTCCCACTGCTGGGCACAGGCCTCCTCTCATTTCTGATAGGGTTTTAGGGCAAGGAAATGTCCTCCGCGCTGCCCCAATGCGTGTTGGTGAACTTCACATGTCTTCGAAATATTTTTTTTCTTATTTCTCAGACATGCAGGTTTCCTCACGATGTTTTCCTTCACCGCCGAGCACGTGGTAAATCAGCATTTGAAATTGCAATTAACAATTTCATTGTTGCCGACGGTGATCGAACCCGAGTTGCTCGAGTACTGTGAAGGTTACAGCGAGCGCTAACCATCTGAGCTACCAAGGCTCTCTAATGATTTATCCGTGTACGCTGGTGTTATCGTTAGGGATATGTAAATACAATGTTCTAGAAAAATATAGACCTTTACTGCGTCTAAAAAAGAGATCTGAGATACTATATGTCTACTTCTTATATATAAGCCATAATTTGGTATTCTGTGACAAAAAAATATTGAATTTTTAAAAGTGATTTATGAGCGTTATTATTAGGCATGGCCAATTTATCCTTACAAACGAAAGTTACTTCATCATCAAGACAATTTTATGAAGATAAACTTTGTTCTTTATACCATGTTATTTGGACGCATAGTTTAAGAGATAATGTAAAATTAAAATAATTCAATACTTGGCTGGGCTCGCGAACGACGTGTAAACCCTAGCCGTTATAAAATGCTTAAACTAGGTCATGTCACGTCGCGCACCGGGCACACGGCACACATGATGACGCGGGTGAAACCGCGGGGCACAGCTAGTATTCTATAAAAAGGCCATCTCAATGTATTTTAATAAGGGTTTCATGTTAACCTTTTCAAGAACATGCATTCTGTTAGCGAAGAATGAGTCATAGAAAGTCATTCAACTCGATATGATTATATCTGTACAACGAACTCGGTCACTCGTTCACCACACTACGTATCCTTTTAAGTTTCATGACTCAACGAGCTTACTTAATGTTCGTTCGTGATAAAGTCAAATAATTTATTATATATATTTTAAGATATAGTCAGTATTACAGAAAGTTTTTCGAAATTTAAACTGGACTCTTAAATATTGAAGATGTTCACGAAGAAGTACATTAAATATTAATTTAGTTGTTTCTTTTTTACTTATCATAAGCCAGTTCTTGGTTATAATCCAACCTGTTAGTAAGTAAGTGATAAATGAAATTAAGCCCTATAAATGGTAAGTCTACTAGTATACTATTTTAGCGCAACAAAAACTTATTCATTCTTGCCTTGAAGACGCCCAGATTGTAATCGAATGGAAAAATGGACGGCGCAAATTATTCCATACCTTTACTGCACGCATTACGAAAGAAAAACACTCTGTATGTGTAATATGATTTTTTAAAGCTGTCAAATAGCTTAAAGGCTGTAATTACTTTAGAGCTTGCATGCTGCTCTTAAATCTCAAGCAAACCGAGCTCGATCCTTGTCAGCAGGTAAAAATTCTTACCACAAACGTGTAAAGTCTTACTACGTACTCATAACTAAGATTTAATGAATTTCACCTAAAAATAAAATTGTTGAGTCACCAATGGGAATGCCTAACGCTTAAAGAAAGTATGTTTCGTCATAAGTGTATGACCTGCAGTTACAGGTATAGAACCTGGAATCTTATTTCTCAACTCAACACTTTCACTGTCCGATTTTCAGACACAATAACACAATAGCAATGTACTATATGTAGTACACGGGACAACGAAAGGGTTAATTTAGTGACAGAACATTCGGCGTATACTCATTAAATTAAGTTGAGAAATAATTCCAGGTTCCATATCTGCAACAACAGCCCATTTTCCCACCATTAAGTGTGAAAATTACTCTCCAAATTTATATAGAATCACCCCTGAAGTACCTTAACACCATGTACCTTATCGTCATCATCATTACAGTTATTAAAGCTTACTTTGATACGTGGTAGAGCCATGCTGCAGATATATTAGTAGTATAGTTGTAGCACGAATGGGTCGGCTCGACCGGGGAAGGACCACACTCTCATAGAATATAGAATACCAGCTTAAAATAGCAGCTTAATGCTGCTGTTTTTCGTATAGTGAGTGTAGAGAACCGGAGACCCTTATTACTGAAAACGAGGCATTCCATCTTAGTCCTCATTTTGATTCGTAATCGAGGAAAGATGTAGATGTCTATGGGCCGCAGTATCCACTTCCTATCAGGTGAACTGTGTGCGCGTTTGTCACCCTATCCTATAAAAAGAAATTTGAAGCTCTATCATATTTTTTTATTTCCCGTTGTTATTATGCAGATGCTGCTCCCCATTCACTACTTTGCTTCTCTCTATCATCTCTTAAGACACTCACGGAACGATTTGGGTTAGTAGATATTCTTACACCACCATTACAAGGTTACTTTATAGCAATGATATCTTTATAAGTTCTTTTATCCGTGTGTGTGGAACTCTTAAATGGCTGTACAAATTTTGATGAAATTTTGTGTGTGATTAAATTGCGTCGAGAATGGAGTGTTGTTGTCGAGATCCAGAAATCGCCCGTGCGTAACCTAGCGAATGCGCATGATTTCGGTCGCGTTGCATGTATAAAAATCAACTCTTGTCCGTTAGTCTCGTAAAAACTTAAAAATGGCTGGACCGGTTTTGATGAAATGTTTTGTGTGTGTTGAGCAGGTGACGCTGTTGTCGAGATCCAGAAATCACCCGTGCGAAGCCGGGGCGGGACGTTAGTTTATGTTAATAATAATATCCTCTCGACCGATGTTTGACCACAGAGATAATTTAAAACCCCGTACTTTTTACATTTAGAATATTCAGAAGCCATCACAGGAGACAATACAGTGCCACAAGCGTATCCGGAAAAATTCAATTCCCTTTACAGCTTTAGTAATAGATAAATATGTGTATAATAGATTTTGTTTATTTCATTAAATATCTAATTATTTTTAATAGTTTTTTTTAACAGTGGTAGCGCCACGCGGCAGCTTTTGCTGTCGCACGGATGGGCCGGCTCGAACCGGGGTAGTACCACGACCTCACAGAAAACCAGCGTGAAGTAGAGATTTACCTCTGCGTTTCGCTTGGTGAGTGCAGGTGGCCGGAGGCCCTTTTTACTGGAAATGAGGCATTCCATCTTAGTCCTCACGGTTGACAACGCATCTACATTTTGATTTGTAATAGAGGATAGATGTAGATGTCTATGGGCCGCAGCAACCACTTATCATCATGTGGACTGTGTGCTCGTTTGTCACCCTTATCCTATAAAAAAAATAGCACTTACTATTTTTAATTTAACTATTTCTCCCAGAGTTGACTGGTAGAGAATACCATAAGGCATTAAGTACGCCCATTGTAATTCTTAGATTAAGGTATATTACAATAATGATTAAATAAATAATAAAAAATCACGATATGGAATGAGTGAGTCACAACATAATCGAAATGCAATTATTAATCTACATTATTGTTTGAAATGTGTCCAGCTAAATTTATAATTGTTAAAGCTTCATTACAATAACAATAAGGCGTTCAAATTAACTCATCAATGATTGCAAACAAGCGATCGATCCCCCCATTCACGCACAGAATGAGTCAGGGTGCAAGTGACTCAACCATTAACTGCATCCCTGGCTGCCCTTCGATCGCTGCGTCATAGTATTCGTTATCTCTCGCTAAAGGGGGAGGGGGTGTCATTACGCACACGCTGGCTACGTTTGAGTTTCACCGTTCGAGATTATTTTTTAAATTATCCGTAATTAAGTCTTCAATGCGTAACGTTATGCATGTTTTTAAATTAGTAAAGCATGTTCACAGTCTATAAATTGTACGCTCCGCTTTTGCAAGCGCATTTTTAACTTTACTGTCATGATTCCTTAAACAGCAACGTAACATGGTATATTACTTTTACTAACAATGCATATATAAATCTTGTGACATAATATGAAAAATAAAACCGTTATCGGTACAGCCTATTAAAGTCCACTGCTTGCCTCCTCCATAAATTCCCTCATAGGATCTCCCTCCCAGGAGCGATATTTGCCATAGATGCCACGTTTGTGGGTTGGCAACCGCAATTTCGTATTTTTAATCGTTATTCCCTCTAACCGACGAGTTGATATGGGGTAGTGGATATTCTTACACCGCCATTACACGGATTCAAAACTAAAAATTAAATCGTAAATGCTAAGAACAAAATACTTAATATAAACAGCAAGTCTCGTTCTACAATAGACAAAGAGAGAATGAATTTATGTTCGTTTAGCAATAAGAATAGGTGCATTTTAAGGAGGTAATGTTTGCATTTGCATTTGCATTTGCATTGCATTGCATATTATGGAATGAAACATTTAGCATTTTTTGTCAGTGTGTTTGGTCCAACAATTACATAATTATATAATACAATATGCAATCACTCATTGTATTTTGAATAAATACATTACAATAATTTTCCTAAAAATGATGATGTTATTAAGTTGAGCCGTGAATGAGAGATATTACTTAAGACTTACCTACATAATATAATGATATTGTAAGTATGTACAAACCATTAATCCCAAAGTGATGATAAAGTTTGAGACATCTCCACCATCTTCTGCAATAAAATGCTGTAAAATAATTTGTTTATCCATAAAAGTAACGGATAAATCTAATCGCAGGTTTGTAAACACATGTACCTAATTTAGTTGCCTAGATTATTATATATTCAATCCTTAAAATAGAATACATATTGTACACAATACGAAGAGTTAATTGTAACATTGTCTCCTTTAATGGAAGAGAAAAATCACAGCATAAGGTTGGTGAGTTCTTACGTCAAAAAATAAAAATTCCTTGCGAACACGCGTGCGAGACAAAACGGGCGCGTCACAATTACGTCATGCGAGGCGAGGAAATTTACATGACGCACCATCCTGCTAATATGGGCTATAAAATAAACTGAACAAGCCGTTGCAAGGGGTTTCCTTGGAAACAATAGGTTGCTTGTCATTACTCATTACTCATCATAGAGAAGGGATTTGAATCAATAGTAGAAAAGAAGAAAAATAATTGCATTTTTAATAATCCAAAACATAACTAGGATTTTTTATAGTATATGGGTGACAAGCGAGCACACACTCCACCTAATGGTAATTGATTGCTGTGGCTCATTAGACATTACATCTATCCTTGTTTGCGAATAAAAATGCAGATGCGTTGTCAGGCGTGAGGACTAGATGGAATACCTCTTTTCCAGTAAAAAAGGTCTCCAGTTCTCTACACTCATACGAAACACAGCAGCATTAAGCTGCTATTTTACACTGGTATTCTGCGAGAGCGTGGTCCTTCCCCGGTCAAGCCGACCCATTCATGCTACAACTATACAATTAATATAGCTGCAGCATGGCTCTACCACGTAGGAAACTTCAGAAGACAAAACCTAAAATAACACTTCTTAACATACCCCTGATTTTTTGTTGCATTGGAAAATATTATGTCTAGTAATAAAATTCGTAACAGATAATAATTAGATCACGGCCGTAAAATAGACTTATTTGGAATCTAACAGTTGATGTTGGCGTATAGAATCTATCGCCCGTCTCGTTCCTTGGATGTTAGATCGTCAAACAACTCATCCACATGTGACCCTTTAAACTTTAAACCCCCATTAAACGCGATAACATCCGTAAAATTATTATTATTCCATGTCTAATATTCGCGTAAATATAAAAAAAAATCATTATTTAGATAATAAACGTATATATTTTATACATCGAAATATCTGATATGACATATGGCGTAGTAAAAAGACTTAAAAAATAGTAAATTGACTTCAAAAAAAACCACATACTACATTTTGAACTCTGCGCTAAGACACAGTGTGTCGAAGAATCAAAGTAGGCTTAAAAAATATGCCGAAAACGGAGTTTAAACTTAATTTCGTTTTTTTCTCACCAAAAAAAATACTTTTCTTTTTCATTGACGATGACCGTATTGTCTGTGAATGACAAACATTCATAGACATTACGGTCGTGTTTAAGTTTTTTTTTTAAAAAACGTTACCCCCACACTAGGATTTTCTCCTGTATCGTGGAGGCAGTTTACAAACACGCATTGCACAAGGACAAACATCCAGACGCGGAACAATTATTTGTAGGCCATACAAATACTTGTTCCGTGCGGGAATCGAACCCTCGCCCCCCAGCGCAGCAACTCATTGCTAAACCACTGCGCCACGGAGCCGGAGTTAATACCAATGTGTGAAATCTTATCGTTTTAAAATGTATATTATATAATACTATTTAATCATAATAACAATAGAATAGTTCGCTGAGTTCTAAATATTTTTTTTTAATATGAAGAACATGGTATAGTCTATTTTTAGCAGCACTTCAACCGGGAATATAAATACTATTACTACTCGCACTTTTAAAACAATAAAAAAATCTACTTATACCTGTCTCGTAAATGATTCACATTAAATTTATCACGTTATTAATTTAATAGATTAGATAGGGATGACTCACGTTCTTAAATTGCATTACTTTTAAGGGTAATATAATTTGAAACACTTGTTTAATAGATAGGCCAAGGTCTTGGTAATAATAATATAAGCATTGTAGATAAAATATATCTGTATAAAAAAAAATCGCTGTTAAATTCACAAGTCTTATCACTACATACAGTATATTATAATGTTTGATATTTGCCCTTGACAATTTCTGATCTTATCACTTGATATATTTTAGTATAGTAGAGAGTGATTAGGTATTTAATGAAGGTCTAAATAATGGTGGTTAAAAAAATAAATTGACTAATGAGCTAATACAACAAACTGACAGAAGTAATAACTAGTACCTATGTATTCCTGTAACCAACTGAAATACATAAATATATTACATATATACCTGCAAACATAAACTCTCTCGCCTGTTACCCAGAGGAAGGAGAGACTATGGACTCCCATTTGGTACGATTCTGGAACACGTCTCTCACTTCTTTGATATCAATCTTTGCATAAATTCTGTCCTTTTAGGAGACTCTTAATTTAATTAATCTTCAATCATTATCATCATCATCATTACATCCCATCACAAGTCCACTGCTGAACATAGGTCTCCCCCAAGGAATGCCACAAAGCACGGCCCCGAGTCACCTGCATCCTGCATGTCTTACCAGGTCGTCACTCCATCTAGTGGGGGGACGCCCTACACTTCGCCTGCTGATACGAGGCTGCCACTCGAGAACCTGACTTCCTCATCGGTTGCCGGTTCTTCGAGCCTATATGGCCGGCCCATTGCCACTTCAGTTTACTAATCCGTTGAGCTTTGTCAGTTACTCTGCTTCTACTGCGGATATCCCCGTTTTTAAGTATCACGCAGAGAAACCCCAAGCATAGCCCTATCCAGAGCTCGGTGAGTGACCGTGAGCTTCCTTATACGGCCAGCAGTGAAGGACCACGTCGCAGATCCATAGGTCATCACTGGCACTGGTTGAACAGTCTTGTTTTGAGGGGTTGAGGTATGTCTGACGAGAAAATGTGTCGTAATTTCCCGAACGCTGCCCAGTCGAGTTGAATCCGTCGAATGATATCTCGGTCGAACTTGGACTTTCCTAGTTGGACTATTTGTCGCAGGTAAAATATAAAAATAAATAATCTTCATCAATCACTTACCATCAGGTGGACTGTGTGCTCGTTTGTCAACCTATCCTATAAAAAAAATCTTCAATATATAGATAATTTGGACGAGAACTTCTGTCAAGGACGTCCTTGCCGTCTCAGCAACTCACTACTGCAGCTAAATCATCAAAGCCAGTCATTTTTTCTACGTGTACACATAGAAATACCACGTAGAATTTCTTTCTTAATCCTGGTCACAGCATCTTCTTGCAAAAACACTGTTCTCTTATCAGACAATTTCTTACCCTGTCATTGCGTCACCCCTAGAATACTACTAATGACCGCAATTCTACCATTAATTAAGAAATGAACTAACACTGTATTGTGACTTCGCACAATAGAGTGAGGAGTTTACTGTGTTCTGCATTCAGTATTCGTTTTTTTTTATAGGATAAGAGTGACAAACGAGCACACAGTCTACCTGATGGTAAGTGGTTGCTGTGGCCCATAGACATCTACATTTATCCTCGATTACGAATCAAAATGCAGATGAGTTGTCAGTTGTCACCCGTGAGGACTACGATGGAATGCCTCGTTTCCAGTAAAAAGGGTATCCGGTCCTCTACACTCATCATACGAAACACAGCAACATTAAGCTGCTATTTTACGTTGCTATTCTGTGAGAGCGTGGTCCGGTCGAGCAGACCCATTCGTGTTACAACTATACCAGAAATATATCTGTAGCATGGCTCCACCACGTGCTAAATTCGTTCCTTGTCTTTGTCATATCTACCATCTTTGCTTAACTTAAATCCTACATAGATAAATTCAGCATTTCCTTAACCAATTCCTTTATTATTATTTCACCAACCCTCTTATTATTATTTCACATTTCGTTTTACGTTCTTGTATTTAAAAATCATCAGACGAAAGTTACCTGCATTCACTTTCGCTCTCCCTTTTTTAATAATATTTTTATTAATGTCACATCAACCATCATTCACAATTCTCTTGCCGACAAAGCAAATATGACTTAAATATGAATATGAAATATGACTACCTCACCCATTATTAACCTATTTGAAAGTAGAATTATACTTTTAGAGTTGCCAAATAATGGTGTGTGATAACACAGTGAAAACAAATGGCCTTTATGGATGCTAAACCAGGCTGTATGGGCTCCGTTGATCCTGACATAACCTTTAGTTCCTATAAAAAGATTTTAATGCCTGTATTAGCCTAGCGCTCAACACAAACGGGGCCAGAGTTTGCCATATCTTGACCATATCTGGACCCTGTCCACTCTGTTATAGACGTTTACGAAGTTTAAAAATGCACAGAAAACTTTTTTGTTTTTAGCCAAAGTCTTCTCTCTAATCACGCGTATAGAAAAGACCTGATCCGTTCCTTTTGAATCACTTTCTTTCAACTCCTTTCAATGAACACCTTGGTATACAGTTTTCCGACGATACTAAGCAGGCTTACACCACGATAGTTTTTCTTTTTGTACACCGGGTCTATAACGACATTGCGAAAATCTCCCCACCCTCGCTTAAGTTCGCAGCATAAATTAACCAAAGTATAGCTGCAGTAGCAATAACTGCTTCCATGCTTTCAATTAATTTCAAATGTATATAATTTTAATTTTATCATACATATCGCTATACCTTCTTCCTTTTCTTTCATATTTTCTGGTTCATTTACTTCAGTTACCTCCTTACATTTACACGCACTCAAAATATTGCTTAAATCATTTTCAACTCGAAACCTTTCGATTTAAAATACAGAAATTTTCGTATCGCACAACTGCGCACAACATTCACTGTTGGGAAGACTTTTTTTCTGCGTAGGAATCAGTTTAGGTATTTATCACCCTCTTACGTATTGCAGTCGCCAAACAGCAGTGCTTGTACTGCTGCGTTCCGGTCTCAAGTGTCCAAAGAGTTTCATTTAAGTCCTTAGAGGTGACATCTGTAACCTTCTTCGTTTAAAGCTAACCATCTTCGCAGGTGTACATAGATTGCAGTAGCTACGTATCGTCAGGTGGACTTAGTTCGTTTTTCACTTTAGTTTTATAAAAAAAAAACATACTAGGCTGTTCTAAGTTTCTCCTGGCAGTTCTGATGAGTTTTTAGAACATTTTGATATATGCCTGGAAATTTTAAGATAGTCATCATTCTATTCTGTTATTTTTAATTTTTCTTTTATACTGCTCTTTTTACTTTCTTATTTAGAAGTGTAGAGCTTTATTTTTTACATTCCATCTCATCATCCATATAGCCAGAGATATCAGCTTTAGTCGCTAATAAATCCAGCCATGCTCTCTTCTTTGCTTCAACTTCTATTCGTATCTCATTATTCCGCCATAACGTGTTATTATTTTTCATTAATTATTATTTTTCTTATATCTCATACTTCTGTTACTGTATTCACTTAACCTCTCTTAATTTTATCCCACTCGGTATCCAAGTCCGAATCTTTCAAACACAATTTAGCCTAACCATAATTATTCCTCTCGTTTACATAGACATTCTTATGGCTGTAACGAAGTAGTAGACACAGATGGTCGATGCCTTCAACATTTGTACAGACTGTTTATATATATACATCAGTAGGTAATGATCCGTCCCTACGCTGTAGGTACCCGGATAAACCCTTGTTTTATCTACCATTGCGCTTTTAATTTTTCTATCCACAAGAAATCTATCTTCTTAATCTATCTTTTCCTCCTTCACATGTTTACATTATTATGAATCTTCTTATAACTATAGCAAATGTTCGTCACAAGAAGATTTCTTTCATAGCGTACTGTTATAAAGTTTTCACCCTTCTCATTTATACGATCCCAATACCCTTCCTTAGAGAGACTTCGAAGACTACTATACTCGACTTACGGCACCAACGAAAAGATAAGGGTTTATAGATTTCCTTACACCGCTTTCATAAGGTACATAATGTAAATATACATATTTCTTAGAAACGACACTACTAATATGCGAAAGTTCATTACAAAAAATAGGTGCGGGTGCGATGCGATTCAGTCTATCATTATTATCAACTTTCCATTTTGCGACTAATGAGTCTTCCTTCTTCACCTCCACTCTTTTATTAAAATCCATAATAGCACTTAAAAACTTGAAATAATTTTAAAACAAGAAAGCTATATAATATGTACCTTTTTGCCACTCAGGACTAAGACGGAATTCCTCTCAGCCTGTAATTGTACTCGACATTCATACCCTTCACACCGGAGCGCAGTGATGCTCGTTCGTTCTCAACATCCAAGGGGTACTAAGTGCCCCTATACGTATCGAGGTTTTCCCCATGGTCCACTCTTCCTCTTCTTGTTCCTTGCTAATTTCTTTTCAGTTGCTTTCTTTGCGCGGCGCTGGTGAGCGCATATTACGCTGTATGAAAGTGTTGGTTTTATATATAGCTAGTTTCTTCCTTATTGACAGCTTTGATTTCAATGCGCAGCTAGCAGTCAAATTGGCACAAAGAATGTCATGTTCGTTTTCCTCTCTACGTCTTGAAATTGACCTTAAAGTTGGTGTGTTGGTGGCTTTTTTATGATGGTCAGTAGAGCGGCCACCACCCCGACGTTGACGGCTATTCTCAAACGATCAAAGCATGGCGGTAGCAGGTCCAGAATCTAGCAAGGTTATACCTAGGGTAAAACACCCAGTAGTCAGCCCCGCACCAGTACTCAGCCTTTACAGACATTATTTCCATGTAAAAAATGTTGAAATTTGTTTACACCATTAAAATAACGTTTAATTGAATCTGTCACCTTATAGACTAATACGCACACCTGCGAACCAATAGCATGTCAGGTTCACGAGCTACACTCGTTAATTTGCACTGCTGCCAAAGACATGACTAGATGCGTCGCTGTTGCTGTTTTTTTTCTTAACGAAACCTCCTCGATGTTTTGATAAGTTTTTGAGTGTATTTGCTGTAATTTTTGTTGGATTGTTATACTGTGTTACAATAAAATGTTTATTTTGTAATAAAATTAACTATTACATGCATTTTTTGTTTAAAATGTTGTAATTAAGGTGGCCGACTAGTGGGTTTCGAATTTTTAAGGTAGATCCTACTCAGAAATAAGTGGCTGACTACTGGTTTTTTCGTGATTTTCTTATATACAGTTGAAATTAACGGAATGAATAGTACCAATTTTGCTCATTACTTTGGGTTTAACTCTCATAAGACGAAAAGTGTATTTTACCAGTAGACAGCCGCGTAAAAATGTAATTGCATGTCAGGGGCCGACCAATGGGTCTACAAATCCAGTAATCAGCCGTTAGCCCTGTTACACAAAATAGTACCTTAAAGCTTTTCCAATAAGGGTCAAATGTGTGCACGGTTATTTCAGCATGAAAATCATTTGTTTTAGAATTCGATCATGTATGTTGATCAATACAAAGAAGAGCAATTAACACAAGTTATGGGGGGGAGTAAAATGGGATGAAACGAATAGGAGCTATTTCCTCCAAAGAGTGGAGAAAATTTCAGAAACAAAAAGAAGAAGTGAAGCAATAGAAAAAGAATGATGTATTCATTAAAAAAATTAAGAGATTTGAAGCTAAAACAAAAAAGAAGAAGAAAGTCAAAAAAAGAAAGTAGAATTACAAAAAAAGGAAAGCATAAAAGCGGTTGAATTCCAAAAATAGTAAAAGGAGGAAGAAAAATACGATACATATCGTATTTTTCTATACGAGTATATTTAATTTAATACTATATGTACAATAAACAAAGTAAGCTGCAAAAACTGTGAAGAGGACTAGCGACACTGAAATTATTGACTTAATGAATATTTGATGTTACAATTGTCTTGCATGGTACATTTGAAATGTACTGAATTCGCTTGGGGCATATATGAAAATTGGACTTACCTAGTCGGACTATTTGTCCCAGATAAACATATTTGTTAACAGCTTCGAGCTTAGTGCTCCCAACAACTACCGGCATAAGCGTGACATGGACATTACACGTGATTTTGGTTTCGTCCATGTTCGTCTTAAGGCATATCTGTTGGGAGACACTGTTGAGGTCATTGCATAGTTCTTAGGTCCTCCAGCGATTCTGCCATAAGGATTATATCGTCGGCAAATCGAAGTCCAACTTCGACCGAGAGGTCGATCGGCGGATTTAACTCTACTGGGCAGCGTACGGGAGACTACGACACATCTTCTCGTCAGGCATACCTTAACATAAGATTATACAACCAGTGCGTGTTGCTAGTGATGACTTACGGATCTGAGACGTGGTCCTTCACTGCTGGCCGTATGAGGAAGCTTAAAGTCGCTCAGTGAGCTATGGAGAGGGCTATGCTCGGCGATTTTCTGTATGATAGACTAAAAACGAGGATATCCGCAGTAGAACCAGAGTAAACGTCATAGCCCAAAAAATTAGTAAGCTGAAGTGGCAATGGGCCGGCCATATAGCTCGAAGAACCGACAATCGATGGGGGAGAAAGGTTTTCGAGTGGCAGCTTCGTACCGGCAGGTGAAGAGTAGGGCGTCCCTCTACTAGATGGAGTGACGACTTGGTAAGACATGCGGGAAGTTTATGGATGCAGGTGGCTCGGGATAGTGCTTGTGACATTCCTTGGGGGAGGTCTATGTTCAGCAGTGGACTTGTGAAGGGCTGTAATAATGATTATGATGATGATGATGATGATGATATTTGAAAGTATGCATAATAAAGAATTTCTATGTCAAATATGCAAGAGTAAGTGAGAGGCTGACTACACTAAGACGTGGCTAACTTGTGGAGAAATGAGGCTGACTACTGGTGAAAAGTGCCATAATTTGTTTAATGTTGATTTTTTATATAATGATATTATAAATATAATGTTTTGGCCCTTTTTACTGGAAATGAGGCATTCCATCTTAGTCCTCACGGGTGACAACGCATCTACATTTTGATTTGTAATAGAGGATAGATGTAAATGTCTATGGGCCGCAGCAACCACTTACCATGAGATGGACTGTGTGCTCGTTTGTCACCCTTATCCTATATAAAAAAACATAATGTTTAATATTTAAAATACAGTTGAATCAAATTTTCGTCCTCACTAAAAGGCTGACTACTGGGTGTTTTATACCCTACTTGCCCTACGTGACGATGTGAAAAACGCGCAATCATTAGCTTACAGCGCCAGTTGGACATGGTCTACCCAATCATGAAGACAACCTTCCAGCGGAAAAGGAGTCCGACCATGTAGAGAATTTTAGTAATAATTGATATTTGAGAAAAAAACATTTCTATAGTAGTTATACTTTTATAGATACATCTGTGTTCAGAGTTCTTGAATATTTAATCAGGAGCAGATGAAATTCTAATAAAAACTCCTTCTAAGTAGGTAGGTGATTTATAATTTCGGTAATCAAAATTTCTTGCTGTGCAAGTATGTTTACTTCAAACGACCTCAAACGGCCTAGTCAAGTGCAGTAATTTAAAACAACTCACTTCGACCACTTCGACTTCGAAACGTACTAGTTGCGTTCCGTTTAGTTACTATTTCATACTATTATTTAATACACTTTATTAATATTCATTTAGAGTTTAAAATAGTTAAACTAAACAGTGGACACGTGCGGAGTCGACAAGGTATTAATGGAGTTGGATTTATATAATAAAGCACTTGAGCGCTTGAAATTCGTTTCAACTTTTGTTGCTGTCTCCGTTATTCTCCTTAGTACAGCGCTGTAATGCTTAAAGTGTATGTACCGAACGCGCGATGACTCAGCCTCGGTAAACAGTATGCGGGGCGATGAGTCACCGTTTTACACATTCGCGTATTGTGTTTGAGCGTGTTGATTGTCAGTCTACAGTGAGACTCGTCAAGTAACAAGCAACAGAACTGTTTTTGGCGTTAAAAACGCAGGATTTAACTGCCAAACGCTTAAATTATCTCGTTAATTAACAAGATTAGCTAATTTGGAACCTGAAATAAGTGTATGTGAAAGTGTGAAGTGTATAGTAGTAAGGTAGTTATAGTTTGTACTTCGTAGACTACGTGTCACTAGTGAAACGTTCGATAAGCTGAAGATCAGTTTGTGCTATTTGTGAATTCCATTGAATTGGTGGCTGGAACAATGCCGTCGAACAAGAAATTGATTTCCAAAATGAGACAGATTGCACAGTGGATTTTAGTGGTGCATGTGGTAAGTGCATTTTGACCTCACATTTTTCTTATATTTTTAATTTTGTGACTTATATATATAGGACTTAGGGTTAGTAAAATTAATAAATAATAGTACCTTACATATTATATTTACATTCTCCTTTATTTGACTCAGAAGACCGAAGAAGGATATTAAATGATGTTCAACCTTACATACTCTATCACTTGAAAATATAATTATTCTAATTTGAAAATTTTAAGTGTTTGTGTACTGAAGAAAGTTTTTTGTAAATAAAGATAAAAGGTAAGAAGAGTAAAGAAATACGGTTGCTAGTAGATATGGATTAGGTTTGCGCACTCTGGTTGACTTAAGTTCGTTACAAGTATAAAGAGAAAAGTCAACTTTACTTTGAGAGACGAGATTCGGTTATTTCTAATTCAAGTGGTATGAAAAAAGTTGAATGGGTACGACAATATACTCGTATCAATTAGGAATCTACAATATATATATACAGATTACATAGATTATAAAAGACATACGGATGAGGTTTCTAATAAAAAGTTATAATATGCTAAACATTAACTGCTATACTTTAATATTATTTAACTGATTTTTTTTATTGGATAAGGGTGACAAACGAGCACACAGTCCACCCGAAGGCAAGTGGTTGCTGCGGCCCATAGACATCTACATCTATCCTCTATTACAATTCAAAATGCAGATGCGCTGTCACCCGTGAGGACTAAGATGGAATGCCTCATTTCCAGTAAAAAGGGCCTCCGGCCACCTGCACTCACCAAGCGAAACGTAGAGATGAACCTCTACTTCACGCTGGTTTTCTGTGAGGTCGTGGTACCACCCCGGTTCGAGGCGGCCCATCCGTGCAACAGCAAAAGCTGCCGCGTGGCTCTACCACTGTTAAAGTAAAAAAATAATAACAGTTTAGATGCATTCATCTGTTGTGTGAACCATGACGTCCTTATAACCTTAATAAAAATATCTTATAAACAATATAATATATATACTATAATTTTTAACGTGGTAGAGCCATGCTGCACCTATAGTTGTAGTACGAATTGGTCGGCTCGACCGGGGAAGGACCACGCTCTCACAGAATGCCAGCGTAAAACAGCAGATTAAAACTGCTGTGTTTCGTATGGTGAGTGTAGAGAACCGGAGACCCTTTTTACTGGTAAAGAGGCATTCCGTCTTGCTCGTCGCGGGTGGCAACGCATCTGTATTTTGATTTTTATTGACGATAGATGGGTCACAGCAACCACTTACCATCACGTGGACTGTATGCTCGTTTGTCACCCTATCCTAATAAAAAAATCTTTATGATCTTCACATCCTGTGTCCAATTATTTAAACAGCAAAATTTAATTTCAATTTATTTTTCCCCCGCTCTTGAATATTAGAAAGTATCTACTGAAAGACAATTATTGTCTACAGGACGATCGATTCCTACAACGAGCAATTAAGTAATTAGGCTTATTTGTATTCTTCGCTTGTTTTGTCTTTTATAATAATTTTCGTGTTAGTACAAATTCAGTCTTGCGATCGGATAGTAGGTAGTAGATTTAACAGCTCGTTGTGATTAGTGGATTGTTAGTAAATATTTTTATATACGATTGATTATTTTCTATGATATGCTCATTCGTCTATTGATGTTTGTTTATACCTAATATTCTTAATGAAATCTTGCTGGCTACATATAACGGGTTAATTTACAACTACAAAAATGCTATTACGATTTAAAAACAAAATCTCTACCCTGTTAAAAGTGAAAATAATAAAAAAGAAAAAATTCTATTTAAATCTGTGCAAACGGGATTTGTTAGTGGTCGCCGTCGTCGGTAGTAGAACGTGACCAGACAGCGGCGGGCGACAACGAAGGAAAGGAAGCGCGCCGGCTTCAAAACTATTGTATTGAATTAACACCTGGTACTTTAAAAATTCAATTAGTCCTTTTACAGCTTTGTTTTTACAAGCTTTTTTTTTTAAACTTGTTTTCTTATAAGTTTTTCCGGCTCGAAATTTATAATCAATTTTTGAAGCACTTGCTGACATTTAATTGAACCGAAATTTTGTATACTACTAATTGTACTTCAATGATAATGCAATAATGTATGCGGTACTTTGGGATTATCCCGTCGACCTCTCAACGCTATTTTAATTGGATTATATCAATATAAATGTACGCAGCTATGGGGTGGCCCAAAGGCCACCCTAGCCGCACCTTAATCTATTGTTATTGATATTGCAAGATTGGTGTAATGTTTTGTTTGTATTTAGTTTAT
Organism: Parnassius glacialis; assembly: GCA_033319125.1. Lineage (NCBI taxonomy): Eukaryota > Metazoa > Arthropoda > Insecta > Lepidoptera > Papilionidae > Parnassius > Parnassius glacialis. The sequence continues at coordinate 26,704,636 of JAVANC010000028.1, read as the reverse complement.
GAGCGTTGAGAGTTGGACGGAATAATTCCGAAGTACCTGTGGTGCCATGAAGACGATCTGATGAACCCTTAAAGTGGTCCAAGCACTAACTAACTAATCGTGAATTGAAATTCCTAAATATCAATAACATCCACACTAAGATCAATGCCATATATTTCACAAAAGCTCTCAGAAAAGGCAATATTTGTAAAGTATGTTTTATGATAGTTGTCTTGAATGTAAGTATGAACTTAGTATAATTTTAGTATTTCGTTGACCCTAAAAATAATTAAATACCTATGAAAAGTTTTTTAAAGACTTACACTATACTCGTAATTGTAAGTAAAACAAGAATAGACAGACTAACTTAAAATTTATGGCACGCGACGAACAGCCGAACTATTTTGGTCCGGAATCCCAGGGAGGCGTGTCCCCAGTATTAATACATTTAGGCCGGGCTGGTGACTCATGCGGCAGTCTGAAAGTTACGTCTTGTCCCACATCCTCCATATTCTCCGTATTACTCATAGCGGCAAACCCGGAATCGATATAAATTACTGCTTTCCGTATTGTTTTATAAATGTTCATAATAGTTGGAGTTTAAAGATGATTTTAGTATTAATCTAATAAATACTTAGCAAATGCTTATACGTATAGTTTTGGAAATTTTTTGGATTTTAAAATCATGGTTTTTTGTATCAAATAAAATTGAAGTCAATACAAGACACAATGGGCACTTGGTTGCTCTCAAGCACTTTGTATTAGTACACGTTTGATTATAATTCGTACCTATTTAGCTATAAAGTAATCAGTACAACTTTTAAATTGTCTAATTGCCTAAAAGTAGCTCAACACATACCTATTTACTATATTAAATACATCTGTTGAATACTATTAAATGCTACTACGTACATGTAATTTAGCCGCCTTAAAAAAGGAGGATTATAATTCGACAATTGTGTTTCTTCAATTGTGAACTTCGTCAATATTGTGAATCAATTTTAATGATACTTTTGTATTAAGTAAGGTATACATTAGGAGAAAAAAGTACCAGCCTTGTGGTAAAATAGGGGATGCAGTTTCTAATGTAACTAAGTATTTAAATGACATTCTAGTTGTTACCTTGAGTTTGTGATATTAATATATCACAAACTCTTATTTATTCACTCAAAAAGGGCAAACAATTAATACGTATAAAACGATCAAAAACTAAAAAGACTAAAAAAAATCCATGTAATATACATAATAGCTTCTGAAGGCGAGGCTTTAATTTTTCTATACATTTTGTCTCATGAATGTGGAAATTATTATTTCGTCACATTATTCGAAGATATAGATGTTATATATATATATGTATTTTATCTTTATATATAAAAATTACGTGTCACGTTGTTTGTCCGCGATGGACTCCTAAACTACTGAACTGATTTCAATGAAATTTTGCACACTGTGTGGATTTTGGTCCAACTTGAGAGATAGGATAGTTTTTATCCCGCTAAATGACCCTCAAAATTTTTTATTGCGAATTTAAGGATTTTTATAAGAAAGTTCGTTGGAAAGGGCAGAACAACGTTTGCCTGGCGAGCTAGTATACATATATAAGTTTAACAGGTAGTCCTTTCATTGTTCGGGCAATAACTCGCACTTTCTATTTTGTTATTCGAAGTCGTTTTTTACCTTTTTTAATGTTTAATTATGGATTATTAACTATTATTGAAATTAAGCTTCCGAGACGTAGAGAACGTTAAATTTAATTTCCGAGACAAAGAGATTTGCGAGGGATCCTTGTGACAACTTGTTTCCTTGTTGCCTTCACGTCATACCGGTTCATAGCTGCCCGCGATAATAGGAAGTTATTTTATATGTTTGTAATCACCTTTGCAAAAAGGTATATGAATGCGATCTTAAATGTAACTTAAGGTATTACTATAACTTAACTATAACTTAAGGTAACAACCAGTAACAACACAGGAAGGGACGGTACGCTGTACGCAGCTATTGCCCCATTTTCTAAAGCGATTGATGAATAGACAAGCGAACACATGTGTTCGAGCTTATTGATTCTCAGTTCCCTTAGATACTATTCTTTCGCAGTGTTGAGAACGTTGTTATTCATTAAAAACTAGCTATTTCCCGCGACTTCGCCCGCGTTCAATTTAGGGTTTTAATTTTTTTTTTGCGCGGAAGCCTAATTCTTTTTCTAAAATAAATGTAGCCTAAGTTACTCCTTATAACATCAGCTATCTGCCAGGGAAAGTCCCGTCAAAATCGGTCCAGCCACTTCGGAGATTATCCGGAACAAACAGACAGACTGACAGACAGACGGACGGACAGACAGACAGACAGACACAAAATTTAAAAAATTGTGTTTTTATTTTAAGTACCGTATACACTTTCATATGTATTTAGAAAAAAGCTATTATTAAGTGGCGAAGCTTGCGAAGACACTTATTGATTTCACGATATCTGTCCGTCTGTCCGTCTGTCCGTCTGTCTGTCTGTCCGTCTGTCTGTCTGTCCGTCTGTACCCACGATTATCTAGAGAACGGTTTCGAATTTTGAAATTCTGTTTTCAGCAATCGATTACTGATCACCCAGGCATCTGAACCTCCTATTTTGAAACTGGTTGCTCAACGGCAACCGTTAGAAACCGCTACAAAGCTGATTGCTTCGCCACTTTGCTATGCTGTTAGCTTGCTAGGTTTATTTTGATATTACAAACAGACACTTCAATTTTATATATTTGTATAGATAAAAAAAACTATCATTTAAGGAATAAAAACAAAAGCTAGTAATGTAGGTATAAAAGCTGTTGATGGTAATGAAAAAGAATTCCTAATGTATTTCGTGACTTATGTATGTTTTCAAAAGTCTTGCATCTATGACGCTACTTCCTGTTATCCATCGGTCTGGTTATTTCACATCAATTAATTATTTGACGCCGCCACTACATGATCCATTTTGAACACGCTTTTACTAAACTTATATATATATTATGTGGTAGAGCCACGCGGAAGCTTTTGCTGTCGCACGGATGGGCCGGCTCGAACCGGGGTGGTACCACGACCTCACAGAAAACCAGCGTGAAGTAGAGGTTTACCTCTGCGTTTCGCTTGGTGAGTGCAGGTGGCCGGAGGCCCTTTTTACTGGTAATGAGGCATTCCATCTTAGTCCTCACGGGTGACAACGCATCTGCATTTTGATTCGCAAACGAGGATAGATGTAGATGTCTATGGGCCGCAGCAACCACTTACCATCAGGTGGACTGTGTGCTCGTTTGTCACCCTTATCCTATAAAAAAAAATGTAAAAGTACGTGTATGTAGGTACCCGTATTTATGTATGAATATTACGTAATTTTAGAGCCGCGGTAAATCAGAGGATAAGCACTCGCCGTTAATTTTATAGTATGCTAATAGTCTGAGTTCGATCCCCGCCAGCACCAATGAAATTATAAAAATATTTAAATACCGATTTACCACGGCGGCGGTGAAAGAAAACATCGTGAGGAAACCTGAGTAATTAAAAAACAATCGAAGACATGTGAAGTCCGCTAAACAGGCATTGGTGCAGCGCGGCGGATATTACCTTCCCCTAAAACCCTCTTAGTAATGGGAGGAGGCCAGTGGCCAGCATTAGGACATATTAAGGCTGTACTGTAACTTTTTGGCTGTAACTTTAAACAGTTCAGACGTATTAAAAACCGGTGACAATACTAGAACTTCATGACAATGACCCAGTATTCTTATTTGAATCATCACAGCTCTTAATGTTTAAGTTTTTCAAACCCAAATTTTAATAAAGGAAGAATATTATTTTATATATTTAAATAACATTTTTTAGTTTTATGTTATTATAATATTTTTCTATTGTACAGTTCTAAATAAACCTAGCAAGCTAACAGCATAGCAAAGTGGCGAAGCAATCAGCTTTGTAGCGGTTTCTAACGGTTGCCGTTGAGCAATCAGTTTCAAAATAGGAGGTTCAGATGCCTGGGTGATCAGTAATCGATTGCTGAAAACAGAATTTAAAAATTCGAAACCGTTCTCGAGATAATCGTGGGACAGATGGACAGACGGACGGACAGACGGACAGACGGACAAACATCGTGAAATCAATAAGTGACTTCGCAAGCTTCGCCACTTAATAATTAAATAAACTATTATATTCGACCCTTTCATTGTATATGATTAAAGCTCATAAAGTATGTTATAGATTTTGGTGCAGTTTTTTTATTACTCATTTAAGGTAGACTTAGTGTATTTAATAATATAATGAATGCATTTTATGTGTTAACTATAAAAAATAACACTACATCGATTAATCGCATCCGTGTAAAGCTTGGGCGAGTTGTAAGTTAATAAATAAAGTAATACAGATAGCTATAGGTTATAGAATTAATTTATAATACTTACTTTATAATGTTTAATTTAAATTCCGTAATACCTAGAATAAACATTATTTTGCGTTTAAAAGGAATTCCTTATTTATAAAACTATTATCATTATGTCATCTGTTTTATGTTTTCATGGAAAAACCTTTGTTTATGTCAATAAATCATACTTTGCTACTCAGCCGCAAGCCTCGTTTGACTTTTAATTAAAAAGCGTTAAGAAAAATATGCAAATGGCGAGCGAGTCTGTGCAGACATTGCAAATCAAAGCGAGGGTGCGCAGGGAACGTTTAATTATGTAAATAAATTTTCATACGCTGATAAAAATGGCAAAAATATTCTAGAGGTAATCCGTCTAGTTATAAAAAGTATATTTATAATTGGTCTTACGTTCGTCTGTTTCAAGTATGAAGTACCTTGAACAATCTACGAACTAAATGTTCAAGCATGGACTTGGTCAGCAAATGTCAAATTTCGCGAAGACTTTTCGTGATGTGCACTCTTCTTGAGCCGTAGTTTACACCTGAGGATAACGGTAAACATCGTTTTATGATAAGACAGAATACTTTTATAAATATTAGGAAAGTTCGGTGGTAGAGCTGCACTTAAAATTAGACCGTATTGGTCAAAAACATAAATTTATTCAGATTTGAAAGATAAATGCATTTTTCTTGTGGTAGAAGCCACGTTAAATAATAATTATTAAAAAAATAATGTAAATTTGGAGATTACTTGTTATTTTTCAGATATCTCTTATATTTGGAAATGAACTGAAAAAAGCGCATCTGGATCATTACTTTCTCCAGTTTGTGGATTGGATCATTTATGCGCAAAACCAAAAATACGATCCAATTGCAATTTACAATTTCATTGGTGCAATAGGGTATTGAACTCCATTTATTCGCGGAGTATGATATTTAAAGGCGATTCGCTTATCCCTTGATCTATTGCTTTTGTAGTGAATATATTTCTTGATATTACGATTTTAGTTTGATTCGACTCTACAAAATGGCATCACCATCATGATACAAATAGCCAAATAGTAGTGCGTGCACTGCCGTGTTCCTGTCTAAAGGGTAGAGAGAGCCAGTAAAATTCCAGGCTGTGAGGCGATAACGCATATGTAGTGTTCTTTCTTTGAAGTTGGTTGCAGGTGTCCATGGGCTGTAGTAGGTTACGATCTGGTCGGCAGTTAGTTCGTTTATCACTTCATTTATACAATATATATCTAATACAATTATTACAGCCCATGGCTGAACATAGGCTTCCCTATCTTGATTATCGACTTCTGCATATTTTCAGGTCGTTACTCTATCACATCGAAGTTTAGTATTAGGTGATAAGAAATTCGTTATCCTTTAATATAGTATCGGCCATTTTAACAGATCTGGCGGAACTTTCATGGAGGTACGAGCGAAATCGTATGCGCCGATTATATCGTTAAAATTTTCATAGTCCAACGCACACAAAAACTTCATTAACAGACGTTAACTTACCTTATTTGATTGCAGGCGTATGATGAAATTTAGTGTCATTATATTCTACTTATTTAGATAAGGCTTCCTGCCTATAACTTTTCAATTTTATTGTTAATGTGCACCCTAAAAATATTTTTTTGTACCCCACGGGATGAAAGTTTATAACTCATCAGTGGTTTTAATAGATATAATTCTTTTTTTGTAAGTTAATTATGTGGAAATCTGTTGGGAAGGCTTATGTTTAGTAGTGGAATTTTGACAAGCTGTAATAGATCTACGGATAATTCTGTACGGCTCTACCATAGTGCGTATAACGTAATACAGTATAAATCTATTAAAAACTTATAAACGGAAAAATATAAATTCAACATTAAGCAACATTAATTTGAAAACTGCCCCTGAATCATTGATACACTGTGCATTATGTAGTCGTGTCGTTGTTTTTTTAGGTCAACTCGTATTTACATATGTGTGAGTGCTACTTTTTAATATTTAGTATAAAAATTGGAAATATCTGGTTAAAATTTTGCAGTTCGTTTAAATATTATCACATCGTCCAATCAGCGAGCACAATATTTCATAATGTTCTTTATATCCGTCCACATAAACAGAAACGGGTCGTGGTAATGACATACTGCTATAGGGAGGGACGTTTAACCGGCCGTTACGGTCCCGGATATGTGACCGCTGCATTTTATTACCACTTTACTTTGCCACATAATCGACCTTCATGATGAAGGGCTTCTTTTCGACTAATAATCGTTTTGTAGGTGACTGTTATGTCGTACGTTACCCATTATGCGATGTTCTTTTGAAAACAACGAAACATTATTACTAGTGATGCAACGAATACGAATATGAATATTAGACATTTACCGAATATTCGTATTCGGCGAATACTGATCACGAATATTTAAAAACTAATATGTATTTTTGTACGCAACTCTAATTACTGGTTGACTTGGATAAGGCGCGTCGTCGGCGCGTAAAAAAACGTGTTTTTTGGCCCTTAGCCTCAACGACGGGAAACTCCCAAAAATATTTTTCACTAAAACTATGTACAGTCGCCTCGGAAAGACTTTTTTCAACGGCTGGGAACATCCAGACTGAAAAAAAAATCGCCTAAAACCAGAAAATCTACAAATTTTATGTTTTTTAAATAGAAATTTGCCTATTGTAAATTTTAGTTATTAGAACAATAGAAAATCATCAAATAAATATTTTTTTTATTACCGTGGCGAGATATTCGTGTTTGTATTCGTATTCCTTGAATAGTAGGTTTGATATTCGTATTCGTAAAAGTAGTATTCGTTGCACCACTAATTATTACAATTGAAGAGACTGGTAGAGATCTTAGTTTTGAGGAAAATAAATATTTATGCATATATGCTTATGCTAGCAAATCAATTTACACAAATTTGTAAATTAATTTTTACATATTTGTAAATCGATTTACATAAATTTTGTAAATGAATTTACACAAATTTGTTAATCGATTTATAAAAATTTGAAAATGAATTTACACAAATTTGTAAATCAATTTACACAAATTTGTAAATCAATTTACATAATTTTCACAAATTAGTAATTTCAATTTTCATTGGTGGTTTAGAAATAAGTCTTAGAACCCATTTTCTGTCTAGGTGCTCGTCTGGGTTATATGGTGGTATATATATATACCTAACCACCATATAACTTCTGCCGCTAAATAGTAGTGCTTGTACTGCTGTGGTCCGATCTGGAGGACATATAGAGCCAGTATAATTACAAGCTGTGAGGCGTTCCATCTTAGTCCTCAGAGGTGACAACGCATCTGTGGCTTTCTTTCTTTGAAGTTAGTTGCAGGTGTTCATAGACTGCAGCAGTTTCTTACCATCAGGTGGATTATAAGTTCGTTTGCTATTTCAGTTTTATAAAAAAATAAGGACATGTGGAGTCTATACAAAGGAAGTATATACATTAGGGCATAGCGGCATGCGGCGGTCTAGTTTTTCCATCACCTACTTAGAAATGAGAGTCGAATGTTTGTTGGATATACTTATAGGCCTTAACTACTGTTCGAGTAACTTTTTTTTAAAGAATAAGTTTGACAAAAGAGTACACAGACCATCTGATGGTAAGTGGATAAGTCTGTGACCCATAGACATCTACTTCTATCCTCGATTTAAAATCAAAATGCAGATGCATTGCCACCCCTGAAGACTAATTAGGTATGCCCCGTTTTCAATAAAAGGGTCCCCGATTCTCTACACTCACCATACGAAACATAGCAGCACTGTACTCTATTTTACGCCGGTATTCTGTGAGAGCGTGGTCTTTCGCCGGTCGAGCCGACCCATTCGTGCTACAACTATAATAAAGCTCTAATGGTGAAATGTACCTGTATCAAATACAATTCTTAAGTCCCTTTTTTATTGTTACAGGTTGAATTTTTAGAAGCATATTGCACGCCAAGGGACACAGCGCGACGCTCACCGCAACGCAGCCGCCGCTCGCGGGAGCCGCGCCGCTCGCCCGACACTACCCAATGGCGGTACGAATCCCGGCGACAGCCATACGACTTTGAATCGTGCCGGAGACCGTACGACTACGGGTCGGGCCGCAGGCAATACAGGGAGTTCGACGACGACTCAGCAAGGCGGCCCGCTTTCGACGCAGAGTCGGCGCGACGCCGAGCGGATTACGAGTCGGCCAGGCGAACAGATTTCCATTTGTCCACACCTGGCGTGTCTCGACGTAGCCCTGAGAGTGCTCCTGAAGGATCGGCGGATTCGCCACCAGAGCCAGCGCCCTCCGCTCCGCTGAGACAAGGGAGACAGTCAAGGCATCGGTCTCAACCTTATTACGAGTCTGGTAAGTTCGCACTTTGTTTATTAACGTAAAAAAAATATTTTAGCAATTCGCTGAATCGTTGAAATTAGATGCGTTATATCCGCTTTTGTGTTATATGGTAAACGTTGTATAATATTGCAATTTTTGTCGGTACGTAAAATAGGACACCGACATAGATCCACAAAATTTACTAGTGTTTGAATTACTGTCAGTAGAGACAGCGTTAAAAACAAAATCATATAAGACTCGTGTATAAGAAACGCGCTTCCCATCTCTAAGGACTTGCGGGACAAAGACTTCTTTTTCCCAGCATAACAATTGTGGTGAAGACTTGTTAAGGCATTGTTCGCTCAGCTGTAGAGCGTGAATCTAGCCGTGTCCATACCCGCAGCGGTATTAAAAAAAACAACCGAGTTTTCTCTTGCATTGTTGCATACTTAGAGTATGTTGCATAACATGTTTGTGGAGATTACTTATTTTCTACCGACTTCAAAAAGGATACGGTACTCAATTCGACTGTATGTTATTTTTTATGTGTGTTACCTCATAACTTTTTACTGCGTGAACCGATTTCGATGATTCTTTTATTTATTTGAAAGCTGGTGCTTCATATGTGGTCCCATATATTTGATCAAGGTCTGATCAATAGTTTTTGAATTATTCTTAATAATTTATATTGAAGTCGGTTGTATAAAATTTTTAATTTTTAGTTACTTATTGTAGATTACCTACATTTCCACGAGTATTAAAATAGAAATAAATATTGAACAATAAAGCCTATCGTAGGCCACAATTCGTTTTCTGATAATTTTTAGACAAATGATCATTCTAGTGACTAAAAAATTACAACTATGTATCTTATTCAAATAGAAGTGCTTTACTTGTTGCACTAAATTTGAACACCTATGTTTTCCGTAATAATATCTTTTCTCACATTCTCATCGTCTAAGCATTTATAAATTACATGGAGGCTGAAACTAGTGTGCTATGACCCCTATATTGTGTTATGATATATATTATTGTGTGTGTTTTACAAATGCAGCTTAAATTGAAATATAGGGTCCCTAATTTGGTAATCCTAAATTGACGCTATGGCCACTTACCTATTATCATCATCACCATCATCATCTTCATCATAAACATTATTGCCCATGCCCAACACGTTGGTAATTAAAAAAGTTTAAATTAAACACGATAAAGTACTTAAAAATTGTTCTATTCAATGTGCAGTATTAACGTAAACTTAATAAATCAATGACAAAGTTAAAAAAGTAACTTAATCAACAGCTTCTAATTAGTAGCAGTTATTCTTTAACTCTGGAGCGTTAAACAATTTTAAGTTCCAATTAGTTTATCTTCGTTTGTGTCGGCTCTTTTAATTCTACCACTTTATATTATGTGAGTAGGTGGACTGGGAAGTATCGTACATTAGCGCAGTGTGACGCTAGGAAGAGGACTTGTTAAATTTTTTTTCAAACGTAGCAGAGCTCCGCTGCATTTATATTACAGCTGGAGTACGTATGCTTCGGGTTCGAGCGGGTTGGGATCACACTCTCACAGAATACGAACGTACGTAACAGCAGAAAATGCTGTTTCGTATTGTGAGTGTAGAGAACCGGAGACACTTTTACTGGTTACAAAGCATTCTAACGTAGTGTTCAAGGGCGACAACGCATCTGCATTTGGATTTTTAATTGAGAATAAATGTAGGTTCTTATGGTTTTTATGGTCGTTACATACTCTTACATTAGACATACATAGATGGACTGTGTTTCCCCCTGTCTCTACTATAAAAAACTGGCAAAGTGCGAGTAGGACTCGCGCACCGAGGGTTCTGAACAAATCTGTAGGTATATAAGTTTAAAATTATTAAAAATATTTTTATAATATGATGTAACTAAAAATTTATGCTTTTCACAATTTTTTCTTTAACTGTGCTATAAAACGTTGCTTCGTACCAAATTTCAAAATTCTGAGTTCACGGGAAGTACCCTGTAGGTTTTGACTCATACCATTTTACGGCATAAACGGCTGTATCTTTTGATTGCGTTGACCTAGAAGTTTGTTTTGTTCACAGCTCTAAGGGACAGTAGACTTGAGTATTTGATATGAATTTCAGCTTGGTACCTCCGCGCATTCCTGAGAAAATGGGTCTTGACAGACAGACAGACAGACGGACAACAAAGTGATCCTATAAGGGTTCCGTTTTTTCCTTTTGAGGTACGGAACCCTAAAAAGGTTACATTGTAAACTATTCATTATGACGGCGACTGAATTTATATCTTTATAGCATACTTGTAGACATTTGTCAAGATTGTTTGGTTTACATTATTACCCATATACAAAAACACTGTTATGTAATATTTTTACTATATAACGAAACAATACGTCTTTGTTTACACTTAAGACATCTGTGTCCTTGGCGTCAATATACATTTATCATCTGTTTACATTATTTAAGAAAAAGTCTTTATTGTAAAAACTGTTGGCAAAGCAAATAACATCAGGTCAAAATAACGAACTACGAGTAGATACAATTTATACAAAAAAAAAATGTAATTGTGCCACCGTATTTAAAACTACGACACATCTTCTCGTTAGACATACCTCCAGACTTTAAAACGAAATTGTACAACCAGTGCGTGTTGCCGGTGATGACTTACGGATCTGAGACTTCACTGCTGGCTGTATGAGGAAGCTCAAGGTCGCGCAACGAGCTATGGAGAGGGCTATGCTCGGGGTTTCTCTGCGTGATAAACTTAGAAATGAGGATATCCGCAGTAGAACCAGAGTAACCGACATAGCCCAACGGATTAGTAAGCTGAAGTGGCAGTGAGCCGACCATATAGCTCGAAGAACCGACAACCGATGGGGGAAAAAGGTTCTCGAGTGGCAGCCTCGTACCAGTAGCCGAAGTGTAGGGCGACCTCCCACGAGACGGAGTGACGACCTGGTATGACATGCACGAAGTCGATGGATGCAGGTGGCTCAGGACCGTACTTTGTGGCATTCCTTGGGGGAGGCCTATGTTCAGCAGTGGACTTATGTAAGGCTGTTGATGATTGTCATTTTTTAAACTCCACATAACGCACATATTATACACACATTTATAAACTCCATACTAAACACTTGGCCCCTTGAGTTTCGTTATAAAGGGCTTACACTGTATTTTTTCTCTATACAAAATTTTAAATTGCTAAGATGGTTATTGACTCGAAAAATAAAAAATCATGGTTAATAGAAAAGATATCAGACAAGCAAAAGAGCTTAATACATGGATAGATGGAACAGAGGCCGATTGGCTTTCCACAATTAGGCCGTTGGAGCTAATAAAAGCTGCAGTAGCAGTGAGCCAACAATGGCAAGTTTTAATCAGGCTTTTCCGTTTGTTCGTCCGTCTAGACTGGAAAAAATGTCTCGGCTGTAATAAATACAGGCTTGTGATTGCATACTGCTTTTGCAGTTACGTTTTTTTTTGTATTTAAGTTAAGTAACAGCTTTGTACTTAAAGTGATTGATAAAAATATATTGTAATGAGATTGTTATAAGTAACTTTATTTACTTAATTCCGCGTAAATAAAGAAATGTGTCCTGTCCAGTTTGAAGGGGACCTCGCACGCTTCCTCAATTGCGTGCACTATACCCACCAATCCCGTCACCACCACTCCCAAACCCACCTCAATAGGAACGACACACCACTTTCGATAATACCACACGTGTTTCGCCTCTACACGAGGCATCCTCAGCTGAAGTAGACTCTGCGGAGGCTCGCCACTAAGTCAAAAATATTGTATTTGATAATTAAATTCCAGAAACCCTTGTCTATGAACGTCTATCTTTTTCGTTTTCTCTAACGGAAGAGGAGGTGAACGTAGTTTTGTGGTTTATAAGATGCGACATGTTGCGAGTGTTTGTGTTCATCTAATTTATAATTTAGATTAATCACTACTCTCCCTTCCTCTATTATCGGTCAAACAAATTATTAATGAGAAAAAGGTTTTAGTGTATTGGAACACAGCTCATTAACCATCAGGTGACTGTGTGCTCGTTTACACCATAATTAAAAAAAAGAACGTGTGCTTTTAAAATTATTCTCATTTTCCAATCGATTTACAGTAAGTTTCGAGTACCGACTCCTTTCAAAAATACATTATCCACATAGATTGCAATGATTTAACAAATTCAACTCGCGTCACGAATCTGGTCATCCACGCGGAAAAGTAATTACGTCACCTAACGACATCACTTAGATTCTCCCTTCGCATCGCTAATAGTCGATTTGCTTTATAACGAGTGCTATTCTGGTTAAATAGATTATGTACATATTATATAGTGTATGTAGTGAATACCTTTATATTCATAAGTATCCATTTATCATATCATTTTTTCTCTTCTCAATGTTCTACTTAATATGTAAATTCAATTGCGACAATAATAGTGAGTGTAATAATACCGAGTGTCGAGGTTCTGAATATTATAACGCAAAGTCTCCTATTCTAGTACAAGGTTCACTCTTTCTCTCTCTCTCTCTCAATGTCCAATCATGTAAATCAGTAAAGAAATACCTAAAGTTGCACTCTCTTTTCACTAAATGATAAAAGAAAAAGACAAGTATGTAGATAATAAGCTAGCAATAATCAACTATAATAAGTAAGGCCGTTAATAATGGCTTTTCTCATAAAAATTCTTGAACTTAATCTATCTATCTCTCTTCACTAAATGACAATAGAAAGAGACAAGTATAGAGATTAGAGTTAGAAAAAGACAAAAATTAATTTAAGTAAGCGATAATCAACGATTACTAGTTAGGCCGTAAGTGTTTAGTTTAATCAATACGCTGTCATTCGAGCTATTGTGATTGTAAATAAATGATTATTTCATTTATTTTATTTCAGCTTACTTTACATGAAAAAATACTATAATAATATGTCGGAATTAGCACCCTTCAAATTTAAACTATTTCTTCTATCGAAAAATATTAATAACTAAGCAAAATTAAAAATTTACAGTCTATGTATGTCTCAATGATCTTCACCTCTGCCTCCTTTCATTTCTGAGATAGAGCAGGTAGACCGCCGCTTTAGCCCTTTCTCTTACTATGCATTTGAAATATTTTATTTTTCAACCATTCAGGTTTCCTCACGCTGTTTTCCTTCACCACCGATAACGGTGTAAATCGGCACTTAACGATTTCATTGCTGTCGACGAGTATCGAATTCTGGTTCCTTGCGCACTATGAAATTTACGGCAAGCTCTTTAGCCCCTGAGCTACAAAGGATATTATTTAAAAAACAACATAAATGAAAAATAAAATACCAACGAATAACTCTTTAAAAACAACGAAAAATGCCTCACGATCGTAGATATTTGTCGCGGCTGGAGGAGTTTATAACCAGACTTTTATGTTCACCATGCATTCAGAAGGACGCCTTTGTTGCGTGAGGCTGGAAATTCTCATTAGGGTATTTCTATATGCCTTTGAAACAACATTATCAATGTGTGTGCGAGTTTAAAGGGGAATTAATGCATTCGTTTGCATAGTGCTATAAAGATCCCCATTTTATCAAATTAGCTGCTTTAGTTAAAACAGAATATTAGGAAAAACGAACGCTATTTATAACCCTACTTAGAGGTGTAACGTTCTGCCTAGGAGGCTCTTCTGGGAAGATACCATCTTTTTCAACCGTCTTTAAAAAGGAGGAGGTACTTCGATTGTGTTTTTATTTTTATTTTTTTATGTATGTTACGTCATAACTTTTTTCTCGGCGAACCAATTTCGATGAGTCTTTTTATTTGAAAGCAGATGCTTCTCATGTGGTCCCATATAAATTTTATCAAGGCTTGACCAGTAGTTTTTGAGATATCCTTAATTATTGATATTAAAGTCGGTTGTACAATTTATTTTTTATTTTACCACTTGTACCTGTCGCCAAAAATCAGTGCTTGCATTGCTGTGAGATCTGAAGAGTAAAAAGAGAAGAAAAGTACGTTAGTATAATTATAGACTGTGAGGTTCACGACCACATCAGCCACGACAGTCCACTTCGGGACATCCCCCCCCCATTAAGAGGGGTAAATGCCATACTCGCCACGCTTGGCAAGCGGGTTAGCGAGCGCAGTCCAAGGTGTTATATTAACAAGGCACGCTGTTGCCCATTCCTTGGATTTGTCCCTTAGTCGGTTTTTACGACACCCACTTGACGAGTTGAAGAGATTGTGAGGCATTCTACTTTAATGAGGGCTAATAATCTTCCACTCACCAGATGTCGCTAGTTGTGACTGAGGTAAAGTTTTTTGTTACACAGTGTCAGTTAATTGAGAAATTAGTTTTAAATAATAGTTTATCATTATCTAGAATATTATATTATTACACAACACAATGCGTCAGTGGTTTGATTTTTAATTTTTTGCACTTTATAACTCTTTTAAAAAAATCGGCTTTTAGTTATATTTTATAGTTTGGTTTATTCATTTCTAATGTAAGTAATATAAAATATAACTAGAAATACAGAAAGAAACATTGAAGATTACATTTTCTTAAGAAATTATCATCCCCGCTATGAAATCTGTCATTCATACTGTCTGTCCTAACATTTTACCTCACTGTAAAGAGGCGCCGCCGTGGTGGCAGAAAAAGTCGTGGATGCCCTCATTGGTTTGTGTACATACCACTGCCTTACTGACTCCTACACCGCGACACCACAGCACCGGTCTAAAGAGTATAGATAGCCAGTATAATTGCAGGTGGTGAGACATTCTATCTTAGTCCTCAGAGGTGATAACGCATCTGTAGCTTTCTTTGTTTGAAATTAGCTGCAGGTATCTATAAAATGCACTAGCCACTTATCAGGTAAACCGTAAGTTTATTTGTCTTGTCGGTTTTACAAATAAAATCTTTGTTTATTTAATCACTGTAACGGGATAGTATTCCAACATCATCGTCAGCCTGCGGCATTCCACTGCTGGCCTAGGCCACATAGGCCTCTCCCAAGGCGCGTTTAATTACTCTAATTTAAATAATTGTCAAACAGGAAATTGTCACACATATTATTATCTGTGCACACAACACATAACTCGAATCCATCAAAATATATAAAATTATTCCTATACTAGCAAGGAAAGAAAATATTATAAAAATAATTTTTGAAGATTTTTGTTATTAAATATAAAGCCGGCAAAGGTACAATCCAGACGCTCGTTTAAAGAACACCACTTGAGACGGTTCGAAGATGTCTAAGGCCCAACCCTGCCGAAACAAGCATTAAATTCATCCGTTTACATTTGCCGTGTTATTATTAATGTGATTTTTTTCATAATAACTTAATTTTACTCACAAAAATAAAGTTTGTTTGATGGTTTTATAACAACTTCTCTTTTCTTTTTAGAATCGTCCTCCGGCGACCCATCCTCATCAACAGACGGAGAAGAAGAGGAATTCGGAGAGTTTGATCCATTCGCCACCGCGCCGTCTTTGCATTCCCCAGACAGCGGTCGATCAGACCCGCGGTACGCGAACGCGCCGCGCAGGAATCCCAGCCCATATTATTACGGAGATCTTTTCAAAACAGCTCCCCCTCCCCCGGCCCCGTCGGCGCCCACTACGACCGCGTCATCGCGAGGATCTCGTTATAGGAAGTCTGCCAGCTTAGACGCACCGCACGTGGCTCCTCGGCCTAATTTGCCGAAGCGTTTTTCCGTGGCCGAGGATGGGTTCCGTGAGCTAGAGCGCTCGTCGTCTTCGTCTGGGGAGAGCGCGTGGATGCCACCGCGGCGGCGCGGGCGTGACGCGGCCGGCTGCATTTGCGCCGCGTCCGAAAATGTAGACGAGCACTCGGCCTCTCGAAGTGTGTTCTACGTGCCAGCGCCTCTGCCGCGCTGGCCTCAAGAGATGACCACCCGACAGATATATGAGACGGCTTTCGACTGCAAAGTAGCACGCTCCGACGATGACCTGGACGATTTCGATCGCGTTAGTAACCACCCGGCTCTATTGCAGGCCGAGGAACGTAAAGTTATCTCATCCGCGTCGTCCGCATTCGAAGCGGTCGAGCGCAGTGAGCCGGACTATAAAGGTAGACGTAAGGTTACTATGAAAACTGACAGTGTTCGTCGGTCTAAGATACCCACGATACGTCAGAAAAAAGAGAACGAGAATAATGCGAGTGTTTTGTCTGAAGAACTGGAAAAAGTGCACATTGAAGAAGAGGGTCGAAATGCATCAACTTCTCAATTACCCTTACGTGGCTACACGCCTTCACCACCATCGACGGCTCCATTGCCAACAAAATTTCAACAAAAAGACGGGTCTGCAATGAATAGTATAAAGAGTGCTCCTAATTTACCTCAATCTCAACTCGCGCATCCTAGACTTAAGGATTTAAGGTTACCCGTTAAGTCGTTAAGAGCGCGTGATACCCCGACGAGTAGTGATGCTAGCATGGCCGATGTTAAAGGATCGGTCTCAACAGAGCTGGATATTGGGCAGCGCCTGAGGGATTCCAGCCGCGAATCACGAGAAGATGATGACGAGAGGGCACAATCAAAGGACGGTATTTTTTTAGAGATTAAGGGTCGACCCACTTCCGATTCCGACAGAACAAAATTGAATCGGTATTCAGGGCCAAAGGGGGTCGGCCCTATAATGGAGTTTAAAGGAAGGCCAACAGTAGCCCGACCGCGAAGGAAATATTCGAGTACAGAGAGCATGGCAACAAGCAGCAGTGGTGGTAGTATGGAATCGTTGCGAAGCAGTAACAGCGAGGGTGATAGGAGTAGTAGTAGTTCTGAAAGCAGACATTCTTCCTCCCTTAGTTCTCATAGCTCAGATTCGGGAAACGTCCCGTTCACTAAATCCTTACACCACATGCAGTTGTCGGGGTTTGGACATCATCCGAATAAATTACACATTCTAAGTCCTATATCGGACAAATCTTCCCAAGAACCAGGGTCGGAAACATCAGACAATAATAAAAACAATAACTCGCAGAAAGTGTCACCTGAGGATATAGAGACGGGGAACGCAACTGTACAAACTACGGTTGAAATAGTTCCTAAAGTAAAACGTCGCGCGCTACAAAATAAGAACTTGCTGAACCTATCGTTCCGGCATTCTGTAATCGGAGACACCGAAATCCAAGGTTCCGACAGTGGTATATCGATTCATTCAAGAGAAGGAGTTGATTCGCGTAATGCTTTCATTAACTTTAAAAACAGTAGCAGCGTTGAAGAAGAGAAAAAAATTGATGATGTAGATTTATCAGACCTTCCTTTTGACATGCCTAAACTTAGAAGACGTAGAGCTGAGGCTGAAATCGACCTTCGAACTTTACCTTTCGACATGCCAAAGCTGCGTCGAAAATTGCGCGGCCAATCTTTGCAACTGAACAACGACTTTGGTGAAGCCATCTCTAACGCTTCTTCCAGCCAAAGCGTACAGGATTTAAACCAAGGTAATTGTCTTATTTTATATTTTGTGTAATCAATGCCTCTTTTTGTATTTTAGTTGAAATAAAGATTTTCGATACAATAAATTATTTTAGGTTATATTTTCCTATGTTTTTGTAATAAAACTCCCAGTTCAGAACTTTTTAGCCTTTAGAGAAAGAACGCCAAATTCGCTCTACAGCCATGAACATCTAATAACTCAACTAGTTGGATTAGACATGACTAAAAAATCGAGACACAATTATATATCATGTTACATATTATCTGTTCAGTCAATTTCATGTCCCTTTTCTAAGTAAATCTCATTTTATTTTATTCTGTTTGTTTTCCATTGTCTTCGACAGATTATCCCACACGAAATAGAGGCTAAATAGGGTTCTCTAATATTTAATTTGCTTGAGTGCTTCGAAGGAAATCTCCTGTGTATTTTACGGCCAATTTGTAACGTACAATTGAGTTAACCTTACTCAAAAAGTTAAACTAAAAAGTTGTTTGACATTCAAATATAGTGTTGTAGTGTAAGTTTCTTGAGTTGCTCCTTAGTCATTGGAAGATTATGTTTAGTTATTTTATTCGTTTCGATTGTAAAAATTAATATTTATCCATTCCCAATTAAATGTGCACTGATGTATATAGGCACCATCTTGAATGAATTTAGTCATTATTAGGAATATGCTGCCGCCCATCTCCTGATTTATTTCCTTCTCTCGCCTTTTACGGCACCTATAGGATGATATGGGGTAGTGGATATTCTTACACTGCCACTGTAATAGATGTAACCACCACCGATAGAATTATAATAGACCTTTACAAGTAAGTGGAGTATTGGTACTTAGTGTTCTTCAGGAGCTATTTAATTTTCTAGTTATTATTAGGAATTGCTGCTGCCCACCTACTGGTGTATTTCCAATTTAGATCTTCTCATAACACACCTACGGGATGTGGGGTTACACCGCCACTACGCGGCACATGCAATAATAACATTAAAATTAGTTGTTATGTTATGTTCTGTAATAATAATATGTTAAAGGTAAACTCCTTATCTATTCCAGGAAATAAACATAAACCAAAACTGACGTTAAACTTTGAAAGCGGCAGTGGTAGTTC
The DNA here is from genome assembly GCA_033319125.1 of Parnassius glacialis. Classification (NCBI taxonomy): domain Eukaryota; kingdom Metazoa; phylum Arthropoda; class Insecta; order Lepidoptera; family Papilionidae; genus Parnassius; species Parnassius glacialis. The sequence goes on along the minus strand of JAVANC010000028.1, from coordinate 26,685,404 downwards.
GGGTAGCGCGAAGGGCTTGCACTTGAATTTGGGGCCAATCGCCCCGCCTCGAGATTTGATCGACGCGTCATTGCCGCTTGACCGACAAGGGTAAGTCAATTTATTATTTACGAATGATAATATTTCATTAATGTTGTAGAAATATTACTTAACTTCAGTATACCATTCCGTAAAATTCTACTGCTGGAAAGGGGCACCTATGGTTGCAGGGAAGATTTGCCTTAATCGTCACGCTTGACTGGAGGCCTTGGCAAAGGATTTTGTTACGCTGCCACTAGACGGCAACAAGACAACAACAAAGTTACTACACGCTAAGAATTTCTTTCGTGGAAGCGTTTTCATACTTCAATAAACACCCAGATCCATACATGAATTAAACACCCAAACCCGGAACAATTACTTTTATGTCTATAAAGCCGTTATATTATATACGGGCCAGTTATACAAATAGTACCTTGCGGGAATCCAACTCGCAGCATAGAGCGATGCATTTGCCTGATAATAAACTTTTTGTGAATTCTTAGTTTTTTTTCATTATTTTAATTTGAAGGAATTTATAGATGGAACTTATCCAGAATGAATGTTCCTTGCAGGTGGTATCACGGTACGTTATCGCGTGTAGAAGCTGAAAGTCTGCTTAGGGATGCCAACGAAGGTGCCTTTCTTGTCAGAAACAGTGAATCTGCCAAGCACGACTACTCGCTGAGTTTAAAGTAAGTTGAATTACTTTACATAAAAATAATTTTACCGTTTTTATCGCGTTTATTTTAACTTATTTTTACTCACTATTTCCGATGTTTCGTTTGCTTTACAGCACCCATGGTCATGGGCAGTGACTGAGGTATTTAATATACCGCGACCTGTACAAGCGGCTGTAAAACAAATACCTATTTTTTTTTATTTAATGTATTCGTGTAAATATAGGAAATTATTAAGTTGAAGTACTGCTAAAACTTGAAAAAAAAAAGAATATACAGCCAGTGCATGTTGCCAGTGATGATATTATACGGATCTGAAAAAAGGTCCTTCAGTGCAGGCCATGAAGTTCAAGGCCGTGAAGTTCAAGGCCGTGAAGCTGAAGGCCGTGAAGTAATAGAGCTATGGAGATGCCTGTGTTTGCAATTTCTCTAATGTGTTAGACTTTTTAATAAGAATACCGGCAGTAGAACCAAAGTAACCGACAAAACCCAATGGATAAGTTAGCTGTAGTGACAATGGGTCAGCCATATAAGACTCGAAAAACTAATAACCGATGGGGGAAATTTTTTTTTCGATTGACAGCCTCGTATCGCTAAGCGAAGTATATGAAGGCCCCTGGATAGACAGAGTGACGACCCGCATTAAGCAGAAAGGCAATAGGCGCAGGTGGCTCGGGACCGTGCTTTGTGGCACCTACGAGTACATTTTACCCTCGATTAAGAATCAAAATGCAGTTGCGTTGTCAGTTGTCACACACACACACACAAGGACTCACACGCACATATTTTTCTTCTTTCTCTCTATCAGCCCGTAAAAGTTCACTGCTGGACACACATGTTGTTGGTTGCTAATGATTTTAGTTGCGCTGGTCTTCATACAATATGTAGAGCATGGTTTTGGCTTGGTTTTTGCATCATTTGAAATGTACGCGGCGCTCCGTCTTTATTCCTTTGATGGTCAGAGATTATTGTAAAATGTTTATATTCTTTAAAAGAGTCTTCACTTTTTGATTCCTTTCAGAGTTTTATCTAAGATATTTTATGAAATATCATTCTGAGTCACGTAGATAATATATGAAATATACAAACCAGCTATTAAGTTTTATGTCCAAATTTCAGATCAACAAAGAGAGATATACAGAAAATAGCGTAGCTACATTTTAAAGGACGTGGAAACGACGCTTAGCCATGTAAAGTTCGAATAAAATTTAAAATAACTCTAACTTTATTAAATTTGGCAAAAAGCACATATAAAAACATAATATCGACCACAGTAGGTCAATGCCGTGGTTTAAAAATCTTTATTGTTTCATTAAACATTTGTTGTGAATTAAACGAGAACTTTAATATCTTATTAAGGTTATTGTTGTCATGAACAATAATATCTTACAATTGTTTGAGATAATTTTTAAATTATTATTTAAAATAATTGTTATAATATATCTATTTACTTTAATAATTTTATGTAACTTATTCAGACTTGAACCAAAAAGGATTAGGTAACCTACGTTTACTCGTTCTTCTGGTATTATATTTCTAACATTCTGATCTTATTCTTAGTCAGGCTTTAGAAAAAACCGGTGTCATGCACTAAAACCTAACATTAAGCTGATCTGGAAACCTATTTAGTCAGCAATGAGATAATGCATTATGAATAAATTTATTGTTTTTATTACCTTGTATTAGTCTATGTAGAGTTAAAAAAAATTGTTTTATTCTTATGTCTGTTTGCTAAACAAATAAGTATTTTATTTATTTCTTATTTTCTCCATAAGTTTATTTATGACAAAAATCTTGTTCAACAGGTCCACCCGTGGGTTTATGCACATGCGTATTTGCCGCGGTGGGGAGGGGTACACTCTGGGTGGCGCAAGTACAGCGTTCCCGACGGTTCCCGCACTGATGCGCCACTACGTCACCGCGCAACGGCTTCCCGTACGCGGCGCAGAACACATGGCCCTATCTACCCCTTTACCTGCAGTTCTCTTGTAAATATCACCTTATTGAACGAAGAAAGACACTTAACTTGTATTGATTAAGGTGTGAAACATGTCAGTATAATATTATTAGATTTAGATCAGCCCAGTGAACAATACCAAAGAGTATTTAGAATACGAACAAACTGTGTTTAGTTGAGACGCTTCGTCATGCAATATGTAATATTTATTCTAGTCCCGACATCTGTGTCGTTGTAACCATTTGTAATTGCGATATTTTAATTTTATCGAGGTGTATCGGAATGATTTATCTGTAAACAATATATGTGCGCGGTACGTGTTTAAAGTAAATAGACTATTATGTTTATGGATTGATTTTGATGTCACCGTAACAAAAATTGTGATAAGGTAAAACGTTGGCAGGCCGTTCATATCTTGCATTATTTTAGGTTAGTTTCATAATCAAACTATGGATTCATTTGGCCATAGTTTAACTTGAAATATGTGACAGGTTACAAGCGACAGTAAGAAATATTTGTTGATTATTAGTGACATTGCCGAAACACATATTGTGATAAGGCAATGCCTTGGTAGACTGTTCATATATTATTTTTAGTTTAGTATTTTTGAAATTGTGAATTAATTTAGCCTAAGCCGATAAAATATAATTTGTAATATCATCATAAAGGGCTACTAATTATGACCAAGTGAAAAAAAACAATAAAAAAATTGTCCTAGATTTGCTATTGATAGACAAGTGTATTGTTGTCACACATTTAAAATGTATAAGTTTAACGTATACCTACTGTAAACTTTAACGGTAAATTTAAATATAGCAATGACTCAGTAGACCATAGTCCCATAGGCGAGTTAGTCACGGAATCGTATCGATTAAAGTACAAACTGGTATTAATCGATTCAAACTTAATGGCGGCTTTGAAATTCGGTACTTTGCGCAGGTGCAGTAAGGTTAACGATGGCTTCTTTCTGAGTACACAATTTAAAGAAAAAAATATCCATAATTGGATGTATTTTTTAATATCATCTATAAATTATTATTTAAAAGAGCTGTGGAATTTGTGAATTTTATTGAAATATAGATAAATAAATTCAGTCAATGTTTACTTCAATTGTACAAAAGCTTGGTTTATATAATTATGTGTCTGCTAAATACTAAATTTTTTTTATTCTTAATATACCAACCAAAGTTTGAATATGTTTTATAAATAAACAATTCAACATTAAAAACAAATAGTAATGACAGATAAAAAATTAATAAACAACAATAAGTATGAACTCGGCTGTATTTGAACGTAGGAAGGTGTGTAGCAAAATGCGCAGCGCCTTGCGCCTAACTTCACACTTAACCGCCACTAATTTTGGAACGCACTCTACATGAACTATTAAGACTACTTTATTCGGTTTGTACATAATGTACTGTTAAGGGTTTTTGATACATTCGTATGGATATAATCGGATTTCATTAGCGCCATGTTACTATAGGCTCCATATTTACTGTAGGGTATGTAAGTAATGTTCGGTAAGTGTTCTTACTAGTAAGACTACTTGGTAAGACTACTGGGAATATTCCATAAAATCGTGCTGTACGAGTTTGCTAAGTAAAAACACAAGTTCTTACTTAACTATTGCGCTTGTGTGGGCATCGATTACTAATTTTGATTTCGTCTAGCGATTTTTCGATACGGCAACAGCACTTATGTAAGAAGAAAAGATTGCACGTGTTATTTAACAATCACATTGACTTATTTATATTTTTTGTTACGTTAGATTTAAGTAGATTAAAGTGGTTAAATATAAGGTGTTAGATGTTAGAGAAATGGTTTTAGTGTTTATATACGCACTTAGTTCTATCACATAATAAAAATGAGCTGAATATATTTTACGCGCATTTTAAGCCTGATAAGCAGTGAGCAGTTAGTTTAGGGTAGCGGATATTTTTTGTAGTATTTTCTGTGATTTTAGTTTGATAATAGCAAAGCCAAAAAATGTAGTGATTGTATATATTCAATAACTATTTGTTGTTTGATTTATATATGCCCTTCTACAATTATATATAGTTACATTAATCCAGTTTTATATTCAAAATGTTGGTGAAATGCGCAAAATGATCTCAATATAAACTTCCTTTAGATAATTTGAGTTACCTTCGACTTGATTTTGATTAATTTGTACCTGATTTTGAAACTAACGTGCGTTGTTTGAGAATTAATAATTATGTTGTAACAAAAAAAATCTTGTTTTATATGAATAAGGAACAATAGTATCCTAAGTAGTAGACGTGTATGGAAAGGAGCGAATTTTTGACGTATGTGAGATTAATACGTTTAATATTATGTATTTAGCTTACTAAACCACCGTAAAGCAGCTTTTGCAAGCGTGCAACTAATTTCTAATAATTAATTTATTGCATTTGTACTAAGCAACAGCGTTTAAGCACAGTAACTTAAATGAAATAGACTCAAGAGTTTAAAATTGGGAAATTTTAAGCGTTTAATCTTAACTGGAGTCTGTTCCATTTGATCTACTTAGGCTTAATGATGTTTCATTAAAATAATAATGTAGTAAGCATATAAAGAAAAGTAGGATGTCGTTATGAAGTCATTACTGTTTAAAAATGGTGTCAAATTTTTTTACAATGAGTCACGTACATTCGGATCAAACTTTAGGTGAAAGTTATAGCTTATCGTAGTTATAATCTCAATTATAATTTTGAAAGTGTAGTTTGAAATGGATGATAAAATAAAGTGATTAAAAATTATTTTTGTTTATTTTTTATAATATAAAAATAATAACTTGTGTGACAGGTCTTAATAAGATTTCTAATATTTTTAAACTCTGAAGTCAAACCTAAATTAATTTAATCAACGATCTTAACTTCATAAACAATTTACACCAATTCTTAAAACAGCTCTTTAATGCCTTGTATTTTGTCTGGTTAGTAGTAGGTACCATTCTGCCTAGCAGTTCATCTGGATTCTGGCCACCTAATTCTGTCACCAAGCAATAGTGCAACCAATACTGTAGACAGTTTTAGTCCTCAGGGGTGACAACGCATCGTTACTATCTTTGCTTGCAGTTGGTTCAGGTGTCAACGGGACACTTGTAACGTGATCCGTATTTCCGTATAAACGAAGAAACTATCATAAAAATAGAGAATGTTAAAAAAACTGTTTTGAACCTACTGGGCCAGAAGTTGGCCATTTGTAACGTTATGTGAACTTTTTAACAGTTTTAATTGCCTGTAAGATCGAGCTAATGACGGGTAGGATGAAAAAATAATGGCGGTAGTCGTTGGAAAACAGTTTCAAAGGCGCGAAACGATTACTGCTATCATCAATCCACTTACCAAAAGCGATACCCTTCTTTCCTTCTCAGCAGTGAACAGTACGTTCTGACGACGAAAAAGGTGGATTAAACGATACAATTTATATTTTCTGCCAACTTATGGATCTGAGACGTGGCACTTCACTGCTGGCCGTATGAGGAAGCTTAAAGTCGCTCAGCGAGCTATGGAGACGGTTGTGCTCGGGGTGTCTCTGCGTGATAAACATAGAAATGAGGATATTCGTAGTAGAACCAGAGAAATTGACATAGCAAAACGGATTAGTAAGCTGAAGTGACAATGGGCCCGCCATATAGCTCCAAGAATCAACAGAACCGATAGCGAAGAAAGGTTCTCGAGTGGCAGCCTCGTACAAGTAGGCAAAGTGTGGGGTGGACCCCCACTAGATGGAGTTACGAACTGGTAAGACATGGAGGAATTTGATGGATGTAGGTGGCTCAGGACCGTGCTTTGTGGCATTCCTTGGGGGAGGCCTATGTTCAGCAGCAGACTTGTGAAGCGCTGAAATGATGAATCTTCTTCCTCTTTATTGGTCCATAACAGTCTACGGCTGGATACGTTTCACTTTTATTGTTGAGGATTTAGTAGTTTGAGATTCTCCGTAGTTGCATTGCTTAGAATGCGATTGGCAGTCACGATTCCAAATGTTTTGCATTTTGGATGCTTCTCTCTCTTGTTTGTCAGGGTATTTACTTTGGCATACTCATTTTTTATGGCCTATGTTCAGCAGTTGACATGTGAAGGGACATGTAATGATAATGAATGATTATCTTAGTCCTTAAGGGTGTCACATCTCCATTTGCATTTTGATTCTTGAATCAAGGCTAGATTTCGATGTCTAAGAGTCGCATCGACTTACCATCAGGTGAACTGGGCTCATTTAGTCACCCTTATTCTATAAAAAACGGCCTGCTCTTCGCATAATTTTAAACCAAAATGAATAACTCTTGCAACAGGCGAACGGTTTGCGCTATGCACTTCGTTTGAGCCACATATCTGTTGTCCTCCTGCATTCGCTTATATGTGGACACCTTTTTTTCAGGTCATATTTTTTATACATTCCAGTCAATATTATAAGTATGCACGAAGAGACGCGGTTGCACCTCTTCAACGCTAATATTACTGGACAGAACTGATTAAGGTGTTAGCTTTGTAGTAATTGTGACAGCAGCTGTTTACTCAAAAACAGTCTTATTAATCGAATTTCTCTTAGGGGTAATTTCATGCCTAATCTCCATTAACCCTTTAGACAATAATGCAAAAATAATGCATTAATGGAGAATGCAACCACAGGACATGGACCTCTCCCATGGTAGAGAGAATTTACCTTAGTAAGAGCATCTACGACTTTTTCTGCCATCAGGACTACGACTTAAAAATGAGGTGTAATATTTGACAGATTTCAAAGCGGGGAAGTTAATTTGTTCGAAAAACGGAAACGTTAATGTTTCTTTCTGTACTATTAGATATATATTATATTAATTAGATTAAGAACAATAAAACAAACCACGTGCATAAAGGTAGAAAAAAAAATAGTTAAAATGTGCAAAAAATTAAAAACTGGTAAAGTCATGCTGCAGCTATATTATGGTTGTAGCACGAATGGGTCGGCTTGACCGAAGAAGGACCACGCTCTCACAAAATACCAGCGTATAATATCAGTATAATTCTGTTGTGTTTGATGTAGAGAGTGGAGAGAACCGGATACCTTTTTTTACTGGAAACGAGGCATTCTATATTAATCCTCAGGGGTGACAGCGCGCCTGCATTTTGATTCATAATCGAGGTTAGATGACAATATCTATGGGCCACAGTATCCACTTACTATCAGGTGGACTATATGCTCGTTTGTTAGCCTTATTCTATAAAAAAATAAAATTTTTACGAATATGCAAACGCAAGCGGCTTGATGAAAATAAAGTGTATACTGTCCCATTTCAAGTTAGGTAGGCACTAGGAAGGATTAGTGAGCTGAAGTGGCACTGGGCCGGCAACATAGCTCGAAAAACCGACAACCGATGGGGAAAAAAGGTTCTCGAGTGGCGCCTCGTACCGGCGGACGAAGTGTAGGGCGTCCCCCCACTAGATGGAGTGACGACCTGGTAAAACATGGAGGAAGTCGATGGATGTAGGTGGCTCAGGACCATGTTTTGTGGAATTCCTTGGTCCTCCAAGAAATGCCACAAAACACACACATAGGCCTCCTGGCCTATGTTCAGCGGTGGACTTGTGAAGGGCTGTAATGATAATAATGATGAGACATTAGGAACCCGAATTGACTCTTCGCAAAAAATACCATCCCTAATTTGTCCTTACTTTGTTTATATTGCTTATTAGTTATAGTTATTACATTACATTAATTTCTTACCTACCTTAACAATGAAAACAAAGTAAAGTGATATACTTTTTGTCTAGAGTTAAGTCGATAAAATTTATAAAAAAAGTATATATACATATAATAAATCTGTAGAAAAGTCGTGTCTGTAATCCTAATATATTCTTGAAAAAACAAGTCCAGGGGACTAAATAAAGGGTTCTGAACCCAAATCAGTGGTTTTTAGAATTTTTGTCTGTCTGTCTGTCTGTCTGTGTATCCGGATTCACGCAAACACTACGGGACCGATTTACATGAAATTTTGTACATAGGTAGTTAGTAACCCGGGGCAACTTATAGGCTACTTTTTATCCGATTACGGAACTTCAAAAAAGAAGGTTAAGTATTTTCCTTCCTTTAGATGTTGATTTTCTATTATATCTTAGTTATAGATGGGATGACGGATGTTTTTCAAATAAATACCATATTTATAAATAAAGTATAAAATTTAGATATAAACTTGGTAAAATAATTTGAAATTACACCGATTTAGTTATGAAAACAGCGATATCTCTCATCAAATGTAAAAAGTAGTATATTTTGCCTTCAGTTACAAATAAATTAAATAAACCTAGCAAGCTAACAGCATAGCAAAGTGGCGAAGCAATCAGCTTTGTAGCGATTTCTAACGGAAAAAAAAAATTCAAAATAGGAGTTTCCGATGCCTGGGTGATCAGAAATCGATTGCTGAAAACAAAATTTGAAAATTCGAAACCGTTCTCGAGATAATCGTGGGACAAACGGACAGACGGACGGACAGACGGACAGACGGACAGACATCGTGAAATCAATAAACCTAGCAAGCTAACAGCATAGCAAAGTGGCGAAGCAATCAGCTTTGTAGCGGTTTCTAACGGAAAAAAAAATCAAAATAGGAGGTTCAGATGCCTGGGTGGTCAGTAATCGATTGCTGAAAACAGAATTTGAAAATTCGAAACCGTTCTCGAGATAATCGTGAGACAGACGGACAGACGGACGGACAGACGGACAGACGGACAGACGGACAGACGGACAGACATCGTGAAATCAATAAGTGACTTCGCAAGCTTCGCCACTTAATAAGTGACTTCGCAAGCTTCGCGACTTAATAATATAAGTAACTTACATTTATATGTTTAAATAATAAGATTTTTAATATTATTTAAAAACTGTAACGTTTAGTTTTTTTAGTATTTTTGTTATTTTATTTTAAAAATGTAATAATTTCAATAGAAGAGCAATCAAAAATATGAAAATTGATTAGTTTTTATTTCAATTACTAATCTATATGTAAACTGATTAAAACTGGCCTGTCTGCAATTATTGCAAAATTTTCATTATCATTATAGTTTTATTTAAGAGACTTTTATATATGTCGTGGCCAGATCGTAGAATACATTATATAAAATAGTCTATCATTTCGTGAAATGGTGTGGTCATTTCATGATATTTAACACTGTTTGTTGACCATCTCATGATATAGCTTGACCAAATCAATGAATAGAAATCGTTTGAAGATATTAATAACTAGAAACGTTGCTATTTCATGATATGGTCATATGATGATATCATTAAATCGTTTTTCACCGCTACCGGCGCTGATAGCGTATATTTTTAACAGAAACAGAACTTTTAACAAAATAGACAGCATTTTATGCCTTATTGATAAAATAAATAAATGTTCCCTTCTATTGCTGATATTATTAGATAATATAGTTTTGGCTTTCATTATTTCATCTAATAATAGCACCATCTACTTACCACTAAACAAACTAAAATGGTAAGTATCTGATATAATTAAATAATAGAATGCTACTGAATATACGATGTATATAATTGAAAATTCGTTCGTGGCAACGTTGGGTGTGTAATTACTAGGTAGATGTGGTCAACAATCATGCAAAAGCTTAGTTTTAGTTTTAATGGATTGTATTTATTAAACAAATATGAGGGCCGTGTAGCTCTCGCCGTGAGATTTTATCATGGTACGGGAGCAAAGCGTGTACGATTCCCTCGAGGATGTTCTGTTATAGAAAACTTTACGTGCTGACTTAACACGTGTCCGTTAAAGTGGTGAAGAATAACTTCGTGGGGAAACCTAGATGTCTGAGTAGTTGAAATAGTCGTGGAGATGTGAAAACCGTTAACATGCATTAAAGCATTGCGGCGTACTCTATTTTTCTGCCAACACTATAGGTAATGAGGCGTCCTGTGCACAGTAGTGAGACGTATATTAGCTGCTACTTTACTTTTTTACCTTTAATGAGATTTATAATCAGTTTGTAATTTAAGGTAGCTTTCATATTTTGTCTTGGTTTCATAGCTCATATGAGTATTTGTAAATTAACAGGCTCTTTTTTTTAAAGCAAATTTTACTTAAACTGCTTTAAACAAAGGTTTTTTTATTTTACTTGTCAAAGGGGGTAATCCAACTGATAAAAACTTAAATTTCATGGTACGTAAGCATTATTAAATATTTCAGCATATTATATATTAATTGCAATTTGAAGTGTCGATTTACCACGTTCTCGGTGGTTAAGGAAAACCTGCATATCTGAGAAGTTTCCCAGTTGAGGTCATCCCGCATTGGAATCAGCGCAGCGAACACTTTTTTGGCCAAAAGCTTTATTATGATTAAATACACGTTACTATTGGGCCATGCAGTTTTTATTTCATTCATATTTTCGGGTATGTTACTTTTTTCTTTTCAGTCTAAAAAAAAGTCCACTGAAATAAACATAGCCCTCCCGCATAAATTGTCAAGTAGCTGGATATTTGCTATAGTTGTCACGCTTTTTAGCCGTGTTGGCAACCGCAGCTATTATGATTTTGATCTTTTGTCAGGAAGATGATGCTGCCCTATGTCATGTCATGCCCTAGGTCTTATGTCACCTCTTACGACGGTACGATATGAGGTGGCGGATTCTCTTTCACCGCCACAACAACATGAATATTTTTCTACTCCCGTTCATGAGTGTAGTGCTTCCCACGTTCACTGTGAATAACATTTATAAGGAATAAAACTAATTTTAAGGATCTTATCGCGTTTAATTTTAACTTTTTTAATTCCCGATGTTTTGGGCACTTTACAGCACCCATGGTCACGGTAGGACTGAGGTTTTTGACGACCTGATATCACAGTAAGAATGGAATAGAATAAGAATAGAATAGAATATAATAGAATAAATGCAGAAGTATGCTTAGGTTTGAATTTTATTTTATTAACTATGGGACTCTTAGCAAATCTTACCACTCAGCCATCTTCCCTATTAAAATTAGGATGTGTTTTTTAATTTCAATAGCCCCGCGAATCATCATTGGTAGCAATTGGTACTAAACACGTTGACATACTTTAGACTTCCTGGAGCGACAGTGTTTCACATCAACTATATGTTGTTTTACGCGGGTTTTTATGGAACTTTCATCCAAAGATGCATAAAAAAAAGTAAAAAAGTTAAAATTAGACGTGATAAAATCCGTAACATTAGTTTTATTCCATGTGTAGTATACTGTATACTAAATTTTGAAGTCTACTCGAACGTAAAAAAATATTTACATCTATTTTATGGTGCCAATCAATATTAAATAGCACCAATGATAGATATGAATAAAATATCTCAAATAAACAATATGCCGTAAATTGATAGAAGACCGCGAAACTCATCATTATTTTGTTAAAACTAAATTAATTTTAATTATAAATGAAGGTAAAGAGTAAAATGTAAATAATAGATAATAATAAATTTTGATTACGAGACAATTTACCTTTCTTATGGATACATCGGAAGACACGCCCGATATTAAAAATATTAGGTGTTTCTAGACATATATAGTCACGTGTTCCTGTAACATATTATACCTATCTATGCCAAATACCTAATCTACGTCTAATAGTCTTTTAGAATTCAAAAAAAAATCTTTGACTGACATAGAGACACAGACACCGAGGTGACTCTAAAAGTGATCGAATTTTGCTAAATTTGCCACGCGAGCGAAGCCGCGGGTAAAAAACTAGTATTATATACAACACTCAATGTTTTGTTTATTTCATTTATAAACATATAATTTTTTTTGTCTTTGTGTTATGATTAAATTGATTCGAGAATGGTTTAGATTCACAATTGGACCCGGTAGATGGTGCTATTGGCGAAATCCAGCAGTCAACCGTGCGAAGCCGGGGCGGGCGAAAAAATGCTAAAACCTTATGAGGGTAACGGTACTAGCCTCACCCCGACCGGCCATTATGGTAAAAAGTGCTAGCCGTTTCAGAACCGTCCACCTTCACTACCCTACCCTGTAATAACCCTTTATATAAAGTCTTTGCTTAGTAAAATAATGATTTGAACTTTGTAAAAAAAATTGTAGGTATATTTTATGGGACTTTGTTGAATAGGCGTATAAATTGCTCTATGAATGAATCACGGAATCTGTGGAGTCAAGTGCAGAGTGTGGGAATTGCTAAAAGGACTCATGACTTCCAATAATTGGTTGTACAATGACCATTTTCTTTTCGTGGGGAAACCCTCATGGATACCTTTGGCTGCGGGGGCAACCGGAAGATTGTGCCAGACTCCTACCGGCTAAAACCCCACGGTGGTCTTCGTCAGAGTGTACGAGGGATCCCTCGGAACGCAATCGGGGACCCTCTCTCGCTTTGCTTTATTGGAAGCACGTCCCGGGGGCAGTACCTACTGCCCAGCCTCCTTCGCAGTGCTATCACGATGTCTCGGGACCACTTCCGAGCCATCATCCTCCTCGGGGGTTACGTTATCTAGGCGCCCCGCTCCAAGCGCCTGTAAACCTAGAGAACCCGTCTCTTGTAGGGGAAAACCATCTTCAAGAGGGGAGCCGTGACGAACGCCTTGATGGCTTCCCCTCCGAGTGGGATCTGTCCTCCTCCGATTCCGCTCATCAGCCTCCTTCTAAATCATTACGGACTCACAGAAGGTGGCTACGGTCCTCCACGCCGAGTCCCCGCTCAGCATCGCTGTCACAACTGCTGGTAGGGAGAGGTCCCGACCGACCCGGCTCGCCATGATCGTTCGCTCCCGTTCCCGCGCTGGACATATCGCTAGCGTATGGGACCCGGAGCCCTGGTCCTGTCCACCGTAGAGGAAATATTTCGCCGTCGCTTCGCGTCCGATCTTACACAGATAATCACCGAAGCACCCGTGCTCGGTAATTATTTGTGTAAGTCTTCCTACTCGTCGTTTGCGGGCATAGCGCTCCTCGTTGAGTCGAGTGTTGATGGTAAGTGGTTCCAGTGAGCAATGGACACCTACATCTATCCTCAATAAAGAATCAAAGTGCAGATGTGTTGTCACCCGTGAGGACTAAGATGGAATGCCTCTTTTACAGTAAAAAGGGTCTCCGGTTCTCTACACTCACCATACGAAACACAGCAGTGTTAAGCTGCTATTTCACGCTGGTATTCTGTGAGAGCGTGGTCCTACCCCGTTCGAGCCGGCCTATTCGTTCTTTGTAGCATGGTAGTCATGGTTGTCCATAATATAGCTGCAGCGTGGGTCTACTATATTTAAGTGAAGGTTACAGTTCACTCCTCTCATATTTACGTGGGTAATGAGGTAGGAAAGAGTCCGCCACGGTGGTCAATCCGTGTTTGCGATTTTCGCACATAATTGAAATATTTATTTTTTACTTAATTCGCAAGTTTCCTAAAGCTGCTATCCATACCCACCGAGCACATCGTAAATCATCACTTAAAATGTAGTTAACACTAGCAGTAATGTCTACTGGGGTAGATAGCGTACTATGAAATTTATGACGATAGCTTATCATTGAGGTACCGCGACTCATAACCGTAAAAAGTTATAAAATCCTGGCATAAATATTGAATCCGAATCCTACAACATAAGTACTGGGAGAAGCATTATAATGTACACATCCCAATTTCTTATTCAGTGGTTGGCGGTACACGGGTATGCAACCCTTGCTGTTTGAACTAGCACCGAGAGATCCCCGAGTTACATCCTAGAAATTTTTTTATGATTAAAAATTACTGATCAAGCCAAATTTTCATGTATTGTATTATTTAAGGTCGATTTTTCAATCGTCAGTTAATAATATACAAAATAATAAATATTTAATTAATCCAACTTTAGTTCTTTAATTTGTTTATGTTGTACTCACTCTATGAATAACTATTATGTAAAGATTGAAAAGTCAAACTATGTAAAATAAAACGATTTAATTTCAGTTTCTAACCACTCTCACTTTAGCCTCTCTCCCGTTTCTTTCCTCTCCCTTGATCCTTGATAGCGGTATGACTATGACCATTCTAAAGTTTGTTTGATCACATGAATGGCAGCATTAAATTTTCTTCATTTGTTATTTGCGTTGTAGAAAGCGGTATTTATACCATTTTTTGTTTTCTCATTAATTTTATGCTGAGCCTGGCTGTATCGTTCATGCATACAAAATAAAATTTTATAGGTTTATGGAAAAACTGATAACTTTTTGCTTCTGTTACTTATACACTAAATGTAAGTCTATATACAAGAAATAGCTCAACACATCCTATTGGATTGCGCACGCTTAATGCGCAAATGTAACTTTCATCTGGGAAACTACGAACTTAACGGAGAAAAGTAAAAATGCTTAAAGCTAAGCAACTCTTTCAATTCATTGAAGATATTAGCAATGAACTATAGCTATATATATTATTTTCTTCTTATTTTTTTAAGAATATTCTTATAAAAGTTATATTCTGTAGTGTCAGAAGATTTTTTTGTTCCAGCGGCTATGAGGGTCTAATGAGACTAGTATCACTGCGAATTGTTGTGATCGCTGCTATGGCTATAGTTCATTGCTAATATCTTCAATTTTAGTAACCTAAAGACCTTGAGGATGAGTGATCATTTGTAAGTGACGAAATCATCTAAAATTGAGTAGATAATATCAGAGTTATCAAGATGGAGTTAAGGAAATTAATCGTTCTAGCTACGGCTTTTCGACTTGATAAATTGATTTATTGTTTCTTTTCCTTTCTTTATATTCCTAAGGGAATTCTGTCGGCGTCAAACATGCAATAAATCAAGTCCACAACTATCTCTGTGCCAAAATAGTTTGCTTTCTGAATTCGTAAAAGGCGGGCCCTAAGCCGACGCGTGACGTTTATCACGAGCTTAGGTGCGTGAGGTTTGTTAATAGGGTTATATATTATCATGTTTATATATTTGATGACACGGGTGCAAGTGTTTTGTTTAAGTTTTACGCGGACGACGTCGCGGCTAAAAGATAGTTTTTGAACATAATATTAACGAACGTAATTTTCATAATACACCCAGCGATATCTCTCAAAATACTAGGTAAGCTTTTGTATAATTGGCACGATTATATGAACATGTTGTAAAAACATACTACTAGATGGCGCAAAACGTAAAAAACTTTTTGCCCCTTTTCAAGCATATTTCACGCACGAAGGAGTGTGAGATTTACCTAATACCTGTTTGAAAAGAAAAATTTTGTAGCAGTAATTCGAATTGACTTACTCTCGCCTTTCGAACGTTTATAAAAAAAAACTACTCTTGATAAGATTGTTGCTGATTGGAGAAAATACAAAAAAGTTTTGAACCTTTTGAAGGTTAGACGAGATTGCAAAAAGAACCGTAAGGACAATGTGTGCTTCTTTCTGCTTTTGCAATCACAAATCAACAGGCTAAATGTAGTGATTTCAACTCATATTCAACATTTACGAATAGCTTTGGAGAAACATATTTTATATGTATTATTAGAAAGTAAGAAACCAGTATTATTTGTTGCCATAATTCAGTATAGATTATATTATTAACTAGTAGTAAAATTAAAATTTTTGTGCAACCGATTTCAATATAAATAAAATGAGAACATCATCAATGTCATCATCATTATCATCATTACAGCCTTTCATAAGTCCACTGCTGAACATAGGTCTCCTCCAAGGAATGCCACAAAGCACGGTCCTGAGCCACCTGCATCCATCGACTTCCTGCATGTCTTACCAGGTCGTCACTCCATCTTGTGGGGGGTCGCCCTACACTTCGCACTTCGTAAGTCATCACTGGCAACACGCACTGGTTGTACAATTTCGTTTTAAGGTTTTGAGGTATATCTGACGAGAAGATGTGTCGTAGCTTCCCGAATGCTGCCCAGCCGAGTTGAATCCGTCGATTGACCTCTCGGTCGAAGTTGGACTTACCTAGTCGCACTATTTGTCCCAGGTAAACATACTCGTCAACAATTTCGAGCTTAGTGCTCCCAACAACTACCGGCATAGGTGTGACATGGACATTAAACATAATCTTTGTTTTGTCTATGTTCATCCTAAGACCTATTCGTTGGGAGACACTATTGAGGTCATTGAACATGATGCTTAGGTCCTCCAGCGATTCTGCCATAAGGACTTTATCGTCGTCAAATCGAAGGTCAGTGATGTACTCGCCATTCCTTATTAGTATCCTTTCCAGCCCAGAAGCTTGAAAACGTCTTCCAATGCAGCGGTGAAGAGTTTCGGGGATATGACGTCACCCTGTCTTACACCTCTCTGCATTTGGATAGGTTTCGTACTCTGGTTCTGTACTCGGATAGCCATCGTAGCTCTACTGTACAAGCGTTTCAGCACTTCGATATACCGACAGTCAGCTTGGCACCGCTGAAGGGACTGCAGTACCGCCCAAAATTCGACGGAATCAAAGGCTTTCTCATAGTCCACATACGCCAGACATAGTGGCAAATTGTTTTCTTCGGACTTCTGTACAATTTGCCGAAGGGTATGTATGTGGTCTATGGTGCTAAAGCCCATTCGGAAACCGGCTTGTTCGGGAGGCTGGAAGTCGTCAAGTCTGCGCGCGAGACGATTCGTAATGACTCTCGAAAACAGCACGTAGACGCGGCGCAGAAGGGAAATCGGTCTGTAGTTCTTCAAGAGAGCGTTGTCACATTTCTTGAAGAACAAGACCACCGCACTTCTGCTCCACGTCTCCGGTGTAATGCCACCATGGAAGGCGGAATTAAAGAGCTTCTGAAGGACTTCCAAAGTACCGGTCTTCCACCCGCTTTCAGAAGCTCCGCTGTAATTCCATTTTCGCCTGGGGCCTTGTCGTTTTTAAGCTGCTAGAGAGCCATTCTAATCTCGCTCAGACTGACGTCCGGGATATCATCGGAATAGTGTTGGATAAGACTCGCTCTTGGATCGTTACTCACACTTGCGTGTGGCTCCAGTGTGTGAGTGTATAGCTGCCCATAGAACTTCTCAATTTCACTCAAAATCTCAGGTGCCCCGGAAACGATGCTGCCACACTCAGTCTTCAGCTTTGACAGTTGGCTCTTTCTGGCAGACAGATCTCTGGCAAAGAATTTGGAGCCTTGGTTTCGCTCGATCGCTTCTTCAATACACGCTGTATTGAAGTTGCGTAAGTCCCGCCGCATGCATTTGGAGATTTGTCTGTTCAGTTGCCTGTATGCTGTCAAATCTGTTGAAGAATGTAGCTTCATCTCATCTAACAGCCATGAGATTGAGAGTGTGATAGGAGAGTGTTTGTGTTCTTCTGCGGCGGGTCTTGCAGAACTTAGCTCCGACCGCATGGACAGTTTCCACGAGCTTGTCATTCATATCGTCCACTTGATTGCAGTCTTCTAGGCACTGAAAACGGTTTTGTAGCTCGAGCTGAAAGGTTTCGGGACTTTGGAACAGAGCACGAGGGGGATGGAGTATTGACTTCATTAGACGAGACCTCTCCAACTTAACGCTTAGGTTCAATGTGCCATTCGGTGATCGCTACCAGTTTTCACCCTCGCGATATAGACACCACTGAACAGTTGTCGTCTGGTCGTCGTAATGAAGTCAATCTCATTTTTAGTCGAACTGTCGGGGCTCGACCAGGTCCACTTCCTGTGGGCCCGCTTCTGGAAGAAAGAGTTCATCATAAAGAGTCCCTCTTTCTCCATGAAGTCGGCTAGCTGCTGGCCTCTTGGGTTCCGTTGCCCTATTCCTAATTTCCCTACTTTCAGCTCATCGTGCTCTCTTGTGCCTAGTTTTGCATTGAATTCTCCCATTAACACCGTATATTGGGTTTTGGAGAAATGTATGGCTCTAGAGATATCCTCATACATTTCCTCCACCTCCTCATCGGGGTGTGCCGAGGTTGGTGCGTAAACCTGTATGACCGTCACCGAATACCGTTTAGTGATTCTGAGTATAAGGTACGCAACCCTCGTCGACACACTCTCAATCTTTACAACGTTGTTAACGAGAGACTTGTGGACGATAAATCCGACACCTCCTTGGGACAGAAGGTCGCCCTCCCGGTGATAGAGCAAGTTGCCGGATTCGAGGATTACCGTGTCCTCCCTCTCTCTTCGGACTTCGGATAATCCTATAATATGCCAGCGTAACTTGTCTATCTCTTCTTCCAGCTCCACAATCTTCTTGTCAGTCCTCAGGGTGCGTGCGTTGTATGTTGCCATGTTGAGTCGTCTTAGGTGGCAACCGAACCTCCACCGGAGATTCCTAGCACCCCCTGCCCAGCCGTTACCATGGTCGCCATCGTAGCCAGGAATAGCGGGGCCGCCGGAGACTGGGGGCGCTTTCTTTGTTACTCTCATCATAGGGGGCGTATTTGCCATAGTTGCCATGCTTGGCTAGCGGGTTGGCAACCGCAATTTTTTTATTGTAAGTTTGTTGTTATCAGGAAGATGATGCTGCCCATCTCCTGCCTGTTTCCCTTTGTCGCCTTTTACGACACCCACGGGAAGATATGGGGTACTGGATATTCTTAACCGCCACTACACGGCTAATCATCAATGTAGTTGAAGTCAAATACGCATTGTTAAGGATAACTCAAATACTACTGGTCAGATCTTGATCAAATTTATATGGAACCACATGAGAAGCATCAGCTTTCAAATAGAAAGAGTATCATTAAAATCGGTTCACCCTAGAAAAACGTTTTTAGGTAATACAAAAAAATATAGTCGAATTGAGTGGAAACCTCCTCCTTTGTATGAAGTCAGTTAAAAAAACTATGTATACTGAATACATTGCTTTATAGAGGCATTTTTAAAAATGTGTTAACTGCCGTCCTGGGTAACAATATAACTTGAAAGATTTACCGTAATACGCGCCATGTAAATTTGCATTCACTGGCGTGTGCAGAGAGGTTGGAATTTGGAGTAGAAGAAATAGAATCGGGGATCGAGGTTTCCATTGGCCGTTGCATCAAATTTTTTTATAAAGGATAGAATGACAAACGAGCACACGGTCCACCTGATGTTAAGTGGTTGCTGTGACCCATAGACATCCCCATGTATCTTCAGACGCGTTGTCACCCATGGGGAATAAAATAGAATAGAATAATTTTTATTCAATATTGATTACAAGTGATTCTTATTGAAAGTCATTTTTTATTTTACCAGGACAGGAGGAGGACTAAGATGGAATGCCTCTTTTCCAGTAAAAAGGGTCGCCGGTTCTTTACACTCACCATACGAAACACAGCAGTGTTTAGTTGCTATTTTATGCTGGTAATCTGTGCCACAAGACAAAGTTTTATTTTCGAGTATATAGTTCGGTAGGCACAAAAAAGGTTATGTGTCCTAAGTTGAAGCTTATCCAAACCCAAACTTTTAAAGTATACTAAAGTAAAGTAAAGTTGCAACCTATTTACGTCCCACTGCTGGGCACAGGCCTTTTCTCATTTCTGAGAGGGTTTTAGGGCAAGGAAATGTCCGCCGCGCTGCCCCATGTTGGCGAACTTCACATGTCTTCGAAATATTTTTTTTCTTATTTCTCAGACATGCAGGTTTCCTCACGATGTTTTCCTTCACCGCCGAGCACGTGGAAAATCAGCACTTAAAATTGCAATTAAGAATTTCATTGGTGCCGGCAGGGATCGAACCCGGGTTGCTCGAGTACTGTGAAGCTTACAGCGAGCGCTAACTATCTAAGCTACCACGGCTTAATATATATATATATACTAGCTCGCCAGGCAGATGTTGTTCTGCCCTTTCCGACGACCCTTCCTATAAAAATCTTTAAATTCGCAATAAAAAAAATTTGAGGGTCATCTGGATAAAAACTACCCTATCTCTCAAGTTGGACCAAAATGTACACTGTGTGCAAAATTTCATTGAAATCAGTTCAGTAGTTTAGGAGTCCATCGCGGACAAACAACGTGACACGTACTTTTTATATATAAAGATATATATATATATATATATATATATATATATATATATATATATATATATATATATATATATATATAGTACCTACATACATATTGTGGGTATAAAGTATAGTACCTGCATACATATTGTGGTTTGATGAGATTTATTATTTTACTAGCTGTTCTCTGCGACTTCGCCCGCGTGTATTTTAGGGTTTTAATTATGTTCCACGGAACCCTAATTCTTTTTGTGAAATATAAGTAGCTTAAGTTACTCCTTATAAAATCAGTTATCTGCCAGTGAAAGTCCCGTCGAAATCGGTCCAACAGTTTCGGAGATTAGCAGGAACAAATAGACAGACAGCCAAAAATGTTAAAAATTGTGTTTTTGTTATAATTACCGTATGTACTTTCATATGCATTAAGTAAAGAGCTGTTATTTTGACATTACAAACAGACACTTCAATTTTATTTATTTGTATAGATTACTCGGAAGTAGGGTTTAGGTTTGTTTTCGAAGAAAAAAAGACAGAGTACTTCAAAGCAAACAATTCTCCCAAGCCATTCAATTTTTATCTTATTTTTTTAGGACATACATTGTAGTGCTTAAGCCTTTCACTGTGACAACTTCAGCTTAATTTTTGAAATATTGTTTGTTATATTTCAAACTGCAAACTATACACAAGAAAGTGGTTTGGTCTATGAAATTAGTAAATTAATACATACTTATGTAATGAATTACTTTCACTGTTGGCCGTATAAGGAGCTTGAATGATATAATTCGAAATGAAAATATATGCAGATATAAACATAATGAAGATATAACCCGAGTAACTGACAGAGCTTAATGAATCAGTGGGCTTATAATAATAATCTAGAGACCGAATTTTGATTACAGTGGTCAGTCTGAAAGGGACACGATCGGTGCACGACAGCGGTCTTCCATGAGTTTGGGATTACGCCTAGGGAGTAACGGAAAAGAAGCGTTAGAACCAGTGCCAACTCTGGAGCACGCCTCTCATCAGCATCAGTCCTCATTATCATCATCATTACAATCCATCATAAGTCCACTGCTGAACATAGACCTCCCCCAAGTAATGCTACAAAGCAGGGCAAGGCCACCTTATTTATTATGGGGAAATGCCCACGCAAGGACGGGTTATCTCGCACCGACTAAAACCCCATAGTGTCCCGACAAGACGGGAATCCGTTCGGGGGTAGGGTCGAACGACCTACATCCATCAACTTCCTGCATCACTTACCAGGTCACTCCATCTAGGGTGCCGCTCTACACCTTGTTTAGCGGTATGAGACTGCCACGCAAAAACCTTTCTTTTCCATCGGTTTTTGGTTTTTCGAGCTATAGCCGGGCCATTGCCACTTCAGCTTACTGTTCTGTAATGCTTCACTATGCCGCCGAAAATAAATATGTCTTTTTAAAAACAAAAATTTGAATATAATTTGCCGAGTGTGATACTCCGAGGATGCCGAACAAGTGTTTGTATAGTTTTAAAATTACTACGATTCTGAAAATTATTACATATTCCTAGTCTGGATATTTGTCAGAGTGCAATTTATAAATTTAAAATGCCTCGACGATACAGGACAAACCCTAAAAACCTAGTGTGCGGGTAACTTTTACTAAAATATTATTTTTAGGCTTGAACTATAGGTATAGAGAGATATTAAATTAATAAAATATGCTTATTACATACAAACAGACCATATGACATAATATTTCAAAAGAAAAAGGTTCTATGAAGGAATAACTTCACAAAACATACCACTCAAGATTGACGCAACAACGAGGTCGAATAACAACAGGCGTTCTGAATTGTGAAGAAAAGTCTTGAATATCTTGCACTCCCAGACAGTGTTTGTTATATGTAACGGAAGATGTAGTTTTTGTTTGTCAGAGAATTTCTGCTAGTTTAAGTGCTCTTTTGTTGAAAAAAATATTTTTCTGCTAGTGTTATTTCAATACAATAAATCAGATGGTTTTTGGTACAAGAAAACATTGTTTTACTGTTATAAAAATTTAAACTTTAAAAACTTATTTTATATGGAATTTTAATTAATCTCCTCATGTTATTAGGTAAAGTAGGTTACAGTACCATTAAAGTATAAAAAGTCCAGTGTTGAACGGGGATTTCAGCCTAGTTGCCGCGCTTATCAGGCAGGTTAGCAACCGAGTTGTTGAGACAATCCCCTATGAGACAATCTATAGGGGAATCCTGTGTTTTTTTTATAGGATAAGGATGACAAACGAGCACACAGTCCACCTGATGGTAAGTGGTTGCTGCGGCCCATAGACATCTACATCTATCCTCGTTTGCGAATTAAAATGCAGATGCGTTGTCACCCGTGTGGACTAAGATGGAATGCCTCATTTCCAGTAAAAAGGGCCTCCGGCCACCTGCACTCACCTAACGAAACGCAGAGGTGAACCTCTACTTCACGCTGGTTTTCTGTGAGGTCGTGGTATCACCCTGGTTCGAGCCGGCCCATTCGTGCGACAGCAAAAGCTGCCGCGTGGCTCAACCACTGCTGTGTTCCACAGTAGGCTTTTATAGGCTGTAACGGATTTTAATTAGTTCTAGTTCTATTTGTTTATTTAACCTTTATTATATTCCTTATAATAAATTATATAAATTGCCGACCTAATGCCTTATCACATTGTCTACCAGCTAATCTAGAATGATTTAAGAAACTGTGATATGAGTGAAATAATTCACTTAATATATTTTATAAATGAGTAATACCGGGTTCATTAAAACACGAATCATTAGAATGTAGTTAGTAAAATATATATTCTTAAAATTTTAATATCTGCTATATAATAATGCGTAAATACATAAATGGGTACTTATAAACAGAATGTTTAAATTAATAAAATGATCTACTATTGCAACCAGTCAAACTGGTATTTCAAGTACTAAGTACTAAATTGGCTACAAAAGCCATATTAAAATTTACGTAGAAATTAGAAACCATTAGAGCCGTGGTAAGTCAGGGGCTTAGTATTTCACATTCACGGTACGCAAACAACCCGAGTTTGATCCCCGCCGGCACCAATGAATTGTTAATTACAATTATTGTAAATGCTTATTTACAACGTGATCGATTGTGTGGTTAATTGTGATTACATGATTGTAACCTGTTATTTAAAAAAGAAGTCCCGCTGGGTTTCTTTCTGGTTCTTCCCAGGACAGAGGTTTTTTCGAACCAGTTTTTTAACAGTGGTAGAGCCAGGTGGCAGCTTTTGCTGTCGCATGGATGGGCTGGCTCGAACCGGGGTGGTACCACGACCTCACAGAATACCAGCGTGAAGTACAGGTTTACCTCTGCGTTTCGCTTGGTGAGTGCAGGTGGCCGGAGGCCCTTTTTACTGGAAATGAGGCATTCCATCCTAGCGCTCACGGGTGAAAACGCATCTGCATTTTGATCTGTAACAGAGGATAGATGTAGATGTCTATGGGCCGCAGCAACCACTTACCATCAGGTGGACTGTGTGCTCGTTTTTCACCCTTATCCTATAAAAAAAAATAAAAAAACCAGTGGTAATTAAACAAAAGAGTGACTTTCAATAAGTATTATCTATAATCCATATTAAATAAAAAGTTTCTGTTTCGTCGGTGAATAAAAACATCGCGAGGAAACCTGCATGTCTGAGAAATTAAAAAATATGTTTTAAAGACATGTGAATTTTACCAATTGGGGCAGCGTGGCGGATGTTTTCTTACCATAAAACCTTCTCAGAAGTGAAAAGAGGTCTGTGGACTGCTGTAGAGCGTATAGAGGCTGTAACTTTACTTTTAAAAACCATTAAAAGATGTATAACATGTTATATCTTTTTGATAGATTTTGTTTCTAAAATTAGTGGCTCAAATCAATAAAATAACTAAGAAAATCTTCAAAGCTTTGCTTTACAAATAACGAGTTTCTCCAAAAATCATAAAATTTATCCAATTGAAAGCTCTGACTTATCTTTCAGAAATTCATCTTTTAAATTATTTTTCAGTGACCGTAAAGAATGATAAGAGATTCAATTTTAGATATGGTATTTTACCGTTTATTTTTTTGATTAATATTTAAGTCCAATTTCATGTTCCGTCGTTAACAGAAATGTCGTTATGAGAAGTAATCAAAAATCTCGTTTTGAAATGTCTGTATAAGGAACAATAGACGCAAATACTTAATTTTTTACTTTATATAATAAGGGTGACAAAAGAACATACAGTCCATTTGGTAATAAGTGGATAATGTGGTTCATAGATATCTACGTCTATCCTCAGTTAAAAATCAAAATACAGATGCGTTGTGACACCCCAGGATTAAGATTTAAAAATGCCTTGTTTCCAGTAAAAAGGGTCTCTGGTTCTTTACACTCACCATACGAAATACATCAGTATTATGCTGCTATATTTCGCTGGTATTTTGCGTATACGTGAACCTTCCCCGTTCGAGCTGACCCATTTGCGCTACTACCAAAATATAGCAGCAGTATAGCTCTATAAATTAGTAATAATTATAATATTTCGTAATTTAGTAAAACACTGAGGTATTTACGTAAGACGTATGAACCGGCGCGGCGTGGCGGTCACATTTTGAAGCTATCCTCTCAAAAATCTATCGTAAAATAAGAAGTAGTTCAAACAACGCTCGCCTTATTATTTTTTAAAAGTAAATGCAAATGTGTTTGTATAATTGTTTTTTATAGAATAAGGATGACAAACTAGCGCACAGTCCACCTGATTGGTAAGTGGATGCTATGGCCCATAAACAATAATATTTATTCTTGGTTAAGAATCCAAATGCAGACGTATTAAACTGCTACCTTACGCTGGTGTTCTATGAGAGCGTGGTCCTATCCTGATCAAGCCTATCCATGTGTGCTAAAACCATAATATAGGTGCAGCCTGGCTCCACCACATATTGGCTCTACCACGTATATAGTATCCCCTTACTATCAAGTGGATTCATTCCGCCCAGCGTGACCACTTTTAGTAGATTTCTACTTTTTTAGTAGATTTGAAGCAAATAAGACGATAAGCTAGTAGGATAAAATATCTTAGTAGAATTTAGTAGAAATGAGAAACACGTCGGTATGTTTTGGTATTAATTCACTATCAAAGAATAATAGGCTTAAAACCAAGCATCCATGACCAAAAAGTTTTAATTTTACAGTTGACAACACACGAAAGTGATTAGGGGATTCCCTTATTATTGAATGAACTTTACAGTGGGCATAGTAAATTGAATTTAATTTTCTAATAGATAAAGACTGTTTTTGTAAAATAGGTCTTTCAACTTAAATCATTTTTAAGTTGCTCCTATAATGTCAGACAACACAGTTTTATTAGTCGTTTTCGTTCATTTGTATTGTTTGCTTTCACGGAATCATACATTTATGTAATTTAAAATGAAAAGAAGATACGATCAAACTTATCGTGCGGAATGGGAGGAAAACCCATTATTTTCAAAGTGGCTTAAAAAATGTGATGAAAATAATGCTTATTGTAAAGCTTGCAATTCTAAAATTTTAGCAAGAATTGCGTCTATCAAAGAGCATAGTGCTTCAGCAAAACATTTAAAAAATATGATTGGTTTTTCTGGATCGTCTCAGGTACATGTTTGCATTAGTCTATGCGTTTAATTTTTCATGTAGTCAGTCACATTTATGCGCAGCAACGCAGTGTTTTGTATTTCTCAGTGTACTTAGTTGATTAAATAAGTAAAAAAATTGTTTTATATGACGGGTGGATCATACATTATTTTACAGATTGATAAATACTTCAAGAAGACATCACTTGACAGTGATGTAAAGAAGGCAGAAATGTGTATCGTTGCTTGTCTTGTAGAGCACAATGTACCTTTCCGGATAATGGACCACCTGAGTGAGATCATTAATCGAGTCTTTCACGATTCTGATGTGGCTAAAAAATTTTCTTGTAAAAGAACCAAGTCTGCTGCTATCGCTTACAATGTATTAGGAGAGCAATTTGAAACAAGAATGTACGAAGATTTAAAGTCCGGATCGTCCAAATTTTCAATTATAGTTGACGAAAGCACCGATGTCAGCACTACAAAGGTTTTAGCAATCGCCACAAAGTATTATTCCGAAAATGATTTACGCGTGAAAACTAGATTGTTAAGTATAATAGATATAAACGGTGAAACAGCACAAGACTTGTTAAAGGCACTCAAAACTGTATTTCAAGAACGTGGTCTTAAATGGGAAGATATGATTGGCTTCGCAGCTGACACGACAAATGTTATGTTTGGCGAACATTCTGGAATTGTGACTAAAATGAAAGAACTAAATCCACACTGTGTATATGTTAAATGCGTGTGTCATTCCGTTGCGTTAGCTGTGAGCCATTCGTGTAAACTACTGCCACGAAAATTAGAGCAATTGGTCAAAGAAGTTTATAATTATTTTTCTCAAAGTAGTAAACGTCAGCGCGAGTTCACAGAATTCCAAGAGTTTACCGATACAGAACATTATAAGCTACTCAGACATTATGATATACGCTGGCTTTCCCTTCACGGTTGTATTAATCGAATATTACAACAATGGTCAGCATTGAAATTATATTTTCAGGGACAGTATTTGGGAGATAGAAACTCTAATGCATCTGCGGAATTTCTTTATAATGCCTTAAATGACGAAACTATAAAACTATATTTCTATTTCCTTGATTATATATTACCGTTCACAAACAAATTCAACACGATTTTCCAAGGAGATTACCCTGTCGTGCATCGCTTGTACAATGACATGCGAGCCATGTTTGTCTCCATCTTGAGCTGTTATATGAAGAGCCAATATGTAAAAGCTACATCAGTGAAGAATATTGACCCCAATTCTTCCGTTAATTATTTACCCTTAAACAATTTGTATTTGGGTGTTAATTTTGCCAAACATTTAGAATCACATCGCAATCAAATACCCCCGCAACAGCTTCAAGATATTTTTAAAAGGTGCCAAGAATTCTTAAAATCTTTGTGTGTGCAGTTAAAAACAAGACTACCATTTGATGATGATATTTTTGAAATGATGTGCTTTTTAGATCCCCAAACTGCTGTACATGCTGAATTTACAAGTTTGTTTAATGTTACCTCAAAATTTCCAAACATTGTTTCCGAAAGTGACATTCAACTAATCGACAATGAATTCAGGGAACTTAAACTTAATATGGAAGTCGCAAACTTATTATGCAGTACTAGCAGCAGAGAGGCTGTTACTAATGTTGAAGAGTTTTGGGCGTCAGTAAGTAAATTACGTCATGCCGACAATAAAGCTCAATTTGGAAATATCAGTAAATTCGCAAAGCAAATGCTTTGTTTACCAGTATCGAACGCCAAATGTGAACGCATTTTCTCTGCTATAAATAGAATAAAAACAGAAGATCGTAACAGATTTAGTAATCTAAACGTTCGTGCAATTTTACACGCTAAGGAGGGGTTAAAGGAATCGGGAAATTGTACAAAATTTGAACCTGGTACTTCGATGTTGGAAACAATGAAAAATGAAAAACAATTATATAAAAATGTTAAAAAATTCGATGACATTGACAATTAATACAAAAATGTTAATCATAAATGATTGATTACATGTAAGGTTCATTAACAAATGTGTTTTATTTCGAATCAAAACATTACTCTAAAAATTAGTAGATTTTACAATGCGACCTAGTAGATTTCAGTAGATTTTAGCAGTGTCTTTGGTAGATTCCCTCATTTAAAAGTGGTCACGCTGATTCCGCCTGTGGCACCGCTCTCGAGCGGTCGTGTCCAGGTAGTCCACGCATCCGTCCCCGTACGGTAGTGCTTTCTCGCTCTCGCGCCTCCGCTGTCCTGCTCGCGCTGTACAGCGTCGACACCTTGGTGAGTCATTTTTGCTATCATTTCTGGCCCCCTGTCTTCGGGCGGTGAGGTTTGACTGACCTCCGCTTGTTACTGTTATATTTTATTGTTATTTTTTGTTAACTATTTCTAATTTTGTTTTCGTTATTTATTTGTATAACGTGTACGTGTATACTGTTTCTAGGGAGTTACTTGCTCTTTTCAGAGCAAGCCCTGCTCTTTTGAGAGCAGGGGCACTTACTCCTTGAATAAAGAACGTCCCGTTCTTCTGAGAACGGTGATTCCGCCCTTACTGTTTAGGTACAGAACGTCTCTGTTCTTTTCAGAACAACATCCCCTCTCCAACGTGCCGGAGACAAAAGCCATCTTCCGGCAGGTACGCACAGTGTGTGGCCTGTCGAGAGTGAGGGTTGAGCCCCCGGCGCGGGTTCCCGGCGCAGTGCCACCGCTGCCAGCTATATGGTCATGCGGCGGCCAACTGCTCCGCCCCACCCAGGTGCGTTAAGTGCCTTGAACCCCACAACACTAAAGAGTGTCCTCGGCCCAAAGACGCCGAATCCCCACCCGCGTGTGTCCTGTGTAAACAAACAGGCCACCCGGCAAACTACAGAGGCTGCCCTTGCGCACCTCATCCTCGCCCCAGTAGGCAAGCTCCACCGCTGGTCAATGACTGCTCATTGCCGGCTCTTTACCAACGGCCCCGTCAGGGCCTTTCTCAGCCCATCCAGGGCTTCTCTCGACCCTCTCAGGGTCCCCCTAGGCCCCCTCAGGGCATTATTCGGCCCCCTCCGGGCTTCTCTAAGCCTATGCAGCCTCCAGTCTTTCCCTGGGGCCCCAAAAAGGCAGACCCACCGCGGACAACCTCCGCCTTACAACAATTACAGCCCTCAATGGCTGATGACCTAAAAACGGTGTATTCCGCTATTAGGAACATCGACGTTGGGGAAATCGCTGTGTTAGCACGCAAATTGCGCGCTGCGAGGTCCCCTCAGGACCGTCTCCTCGCTCTTGCAGAGCATCATAATCTTCTGTGCTCGTTGTAAGTTAAGTTAACTTAATTAGCTTAACTTCACGATGACAGAGCAGTTTGCTCTACCAAAATTTCACGGTCGTATCAAACGTAAGGGTTTATCGCTTGTATCCTTTAATATTCGCGGTTTGCGAAATAACCTCCCAGAACTTAAGGTCTTTCTTCGAAATCGTGAAGCTGATTTCCTCCTCCTACAGGAAACTAATCTCAAAACGAAGGACACTAAAGGTCTTTCTATTAAAAACTTTTCTCTTCTTCGTAATGACAGGCCCGACCGCCGTGGTGGCGGTACGGCCATTTATTACAAGAAGACACTCCACTGCTCTCCCATTTCTACTCCGCAGCTTACCAATATGGAAGCCACGGTATGCAGGCTAGCTATGACTAGACATCAGTCCATTCTCATAGCCTCCTGTTACATCCCTGCGGGAATCCTTCCCATCAAAAGAGATTTTGAGGCTATTTTATCTTTAGGTAACCCAGTCATTATGTTTGGAGATTTTAACTCCAAGCATACTGAATGGACATGCCGTACTACCACCCCTAGTGGCAAGATACTGCTCGATATCACGCAGTCTCTTGATATTACCGTCCACAGTCCTCTCGGTGTTACTCAATTTCCCGATAACACCGACCACGCTCCCGACGTGCTAGATTTTGCACTATTCAAAAGTGTTTCCCTCAACCTCAGGGCAATCGAGACACTAGACGATCTAGGATCCGACCACCGACCGGTCTCCCTCATTCTTGGCCATCAGCCACCCCTCTCAACACCCTCTACTAAAACCTTCACAAATTGGAAGGGCTTCAAGGAGTCCCTAGCGAATGCTTTGGACTCACAGGATTCTCCCATATCCCTATCGTCTGATTTAGACAGTCCCGAAAAAATCGACACCGCGGTCGATTCACTCTCCACCCTTATTAAAACCTCCCATAAGGAGAATGAAAGGGTAGTCCCGGTTGCTAATAATAGTGGGCTTTCCCTACATTTTAGCAACCTATTAAAAGCCAAGAAAGCTGCTTACCGGGGAGCAGCAAAATATCCCACGCCCGAATATAGGCACACGGCCAATCGTCTTCAACGAGAACTCCGCTTCCGCCTCTCTGAATTTCTAGACCTCGAAAAGAGTAAACTCATGGAGAATATCTCTCGCTCTCATACAGCGTACTATCGGATGGCAAGAGCCCTCCGCATAGACGCTATCACATACACTCCCCCTCTCTCCCGTCCCGACGGTACGGTAGCCTTCGAGGACGAGGAAAAGGCTGAGTGTTTTGCAGACAGCATTGCCGCTCAATGCTCTCCTAGCTCTCAACCCATTGACCCTTCACACGTCCAGGCAGTGGAGGATGAGGTCCGCCGCCGGAACTCACCCCCTACAGCCTCCGAACCTATTTCTGTGTCCAATGATGAGATTTCATCCCTCATCAAAGGACTTTTTTTTTATAGGATAAGGGTGACCAACGAGCACACAGTCCACCTGATGGTAAGTGGTTGCTGCGGCCCATAGACATCTACATCTATCCTCTATTACAAATCAAAATGCAGATGCGTTGTCACCCGTGAGGACTAAGATGGAATGCCTCATTTCCAGTAAAAAGGGCCTCCGGCCACCTGCACTCACCAAGCGAATACGCAGAGGTAAACCTCTACTTCACGCTGGTATTCTGTGAGGTCGTGGTACCACCCCGGTTCGAGCCGGCCCATCCGTGCGACAGCAAAAGCTGCCGCATGGCTCTACCACTATTAAAAACTTAAGCCCAAAAAAGCTCCGGGCGCGGATGGCATCTCCAACCAAGCCCTAAAATACTTTCCCGAGCAGGTGTTAACCCTTTTAACTATTATCTTCAATGCCTGCTTCAACCTTAGTTACTTTCCTACTACGTGGAAAGAGGCAACTGTGATTGGTATTCCCAAGCCAGGCAAGCCTCTCAACCTCCCCTCCAGTCATCGCCCGATTAGCCTCCTCAAGGCCATGGGCAAGCTCTTCGAAAGAGTCATCCAAACTCGCATGAGGCGCCATCTGTTTCCCACAGACGGTGACCCTCTTATCATTCCCCAATTCGGTTTCCGAGCGAAACACTCATGTCCCCAACAAGTTCACCGTATTGTGGAATATATCCTCAGCGGTTTTTATCCTCGTCGTCATAAGACCATCGCGGTCTTTTTCGACATAGCTAAAGCCTTTGATAAAGTCTGGCATACAGGCCTTATCCACAAACTGTACAAAATAGGTCTCCCCGATCGTCTAGTACGTCTCGTGGCCTCTTATCTAAAGCATCGTACCTTTCGTTTTAGACACGAAGGCACGCTATCTTCACAGCGCCCCATCAAAGTTGGTGTCCCTCAGGGCTCAGTACTTGCTCCTCTGCTGTACATCCTGTTCACCAACGACGTTCCCATCCCGTCGAAAGGTGTTCAGCTCTCCCTTTTCGCAGACGACACTGCTCTCTACTGTAAAGGTATCTCGCTACCTTTCATACGTAACAAGGTCCAAAAGTCAGTTGATGACCTAGGAGCTTGGTTCAAAAAATGGCGCATCGATGTGAACCCGGAGAAGAGCTCCGCCGTTCACTTCGATTATAAACGACGCCGTCTCAAAAACACTCCACCAATACGTATGCTAGGGACCCCTGTAACCTGGCATACGTCTGCCAAATATTTAGGTGTCACTCTGGACACAAGGCTCACCTTCAGGCCCCACGTCAAAAGAGTAACCCGTCATGCACGTTTTTACCTGAGTAGGCTCAACAGTATGTTGGGCCGACACAGTAATATGTCCCTCAGAAACAAACGTACCCTTTATAAGGTCTGTATACGACCAGTCATGTCCTACGCGGGCCCCATTTTTGCCCACGCTGACCCTAAAATTATTAATGAACTCCAAATAGTTCAAAACCTTTTCTGTCGTCGAGCTGCGAACGCACCTTGGTACGTCCGTAATGCCGACCTTAATCGGGACCTAGAGTTCCCTACAATTCAACAATTTCTTAAAAAACTCTCTGAGAACTTCTTCAAAGCCTCAGAGTCGCACTCCAATCATCTTATTCGTGAGGCAGCTACTTATGCAGCCCCACTCCCCTCTCGCTATCGCGTCCGCAGGCCGAGAAACTCTCACTCGGACCAGCCTAATAAACTGTCAAACGATCTGAACTGCCTCCTGGCGGCTCAGGTCAACTCTAATTAAATTATTCATAATTAATTTGCCTACGTAGGCACTCCCTCAGCGGCTCGTAGCCGCCTGCGCCCTCTTTTCCCAAAAAAGGGTCGCTTCCGATACGGCATAAGAAGCTTTAAACAGCTGGTTGCCAGTCCCTAATGGCAGTTTTTAGCGGGTACCACTTAGGTCCCCCGGTAGGTAGTGAGTCCCGCATAACCAGGACAGGCCGGCTGTCGTGGTATGCGTAATGCATTTTCCGCCTCCCTACGGGGTAGCCCTTTTCCAATTGCCTCGGGCGCAAAAAAAAAATCAAGAGGATTATGTGCTCGTTTGTCATCCTTCTTCTATAAAAAAATATCTTTGGCTAAACGTATTCCGTGTTCCTGGACTCTGCCTATCCCTAGGGATTACCGACGTGACACCTTTAAGCACTGGTTGGGTTTGTGATGGGTCATAGTGAGTCTATCTCTCAATTCTTTTAACTAGTTTACTATAGTATATAAAGTATTCTTGATTCTTTCCGTAAACAAAATGTAATTAAAAGTTGTTTGTACGAATTTACAAATGAATGATCGTTTTTTTTTAAAAAAAATTTCATATGCATTAATGTCTTCATGATAGAATTCTTCAAATTCATTGCATTTTTTATCAACTCATCAGAATCGATTGTTATTAATTGATAAATAAAACTAAAAATATTGTAAATTTAATGTGCAAGGAATAAACGTATCTACACGAAATTTTTCTTTCAGACTTATCTTTATAGTCAGTGTTGGCGACGCATCTATAAAAATATTTCAATTTATTAGTAAACCGATTACGAATAGCTTCTAAAATTAAATTATCAAGCAATAATTGTTTTATAAGAAAACGCTTAGTTAAATCTTAAAGAAATATCGAATTAATAATTTGAAGGTCTTGGGTTCGATTCCCAGGCCGGACTAGTTTGTCGTTTTCTTAGTAATATTTTCTTAATAATTTTGGATAGGGAATTTTTAAGATATAAATCATGTTTCCTGGTTCAGTTCCCCGGTTGAAATTACCTTTTCAATGTCATTTTCAATTTAAAGAAATATTAAAATAAAGTTAGAGACCCGGATTTGTTCCCCGGTCGAAATGATCACTTTGTGTATAAGTGGAATTAATGTAAAATAATGATGCATAGCATTGTCTTATATAAGTTGAGTGCATTTTGTATGAAAAATAAAATGTCTATTTTCAATGTTTGACTCATAAAATATTTTCTTTGTGTTATCTGATAAGAACACGATAACTGATAAGAACTTTGATAACTGATAAGAGATTTTGTTGGATACTACTTTGCCGACAATTGGGTGTCGTGCAAAAATTGATTGTTCACCTTGTGTTCGTTGATGGCAGTATATGCTAAATTTGCAACCTGCTTTACCGACAATGAGAGTCGTGCAGAGAGTAGTTGTTCACCTAGTTGCAGATAAAAGCAGTGCGCTAATCTGTAGAATTAAAAGTTTAAATAAGTGGAAATTTAAATGTTTGTAAATTTCAGCAATTTATGTAAAATC
This sequence comes from Parnassius glacialis, assembly GCA_033319125.1. Classification (NCBI taxonomy): domain Eukaryota; kingdom Metazoa; phylum Arthropoda; class Insecta; order Lepidoptera; family Papilionidae; genus Parnassius; species Parnassius glacialis. Next base: position 26,651,287 of record JAVANC010000028.1, on the reverse strand, counting down.
GACTTGTAAAATGTTTCAGGTTGACTGTATGAGCAAAATAGGTGAAATATGTGTTGTTTTCATGTGTAAATTCTCTTATCATAGTGAAATATTGATAGTTTTGTATAAGAAATTTAAAAGTGTTTTAAATAGTAAAATGTGTAGAAACAATGTAAATTAAACTATTTTATAAGTTGAGATATTTGTATTTTGAAATAAAGAACATTATTCTAAACTTATATGTTGTAAAATAGGCATATTTTGTTGAATAAATAAAAGGTTTTTTTTTGTGATATAAAAATGTAATGTATATCATAGTATAGATATTTTTTGTGCTATCTTTATAAATAAAATGTATAAATGTATGTCTTATACAAATATAGATATTGGGCAAACCGTGGGAGAGTGATAGTACAAATTTGATGTAATTGAGTTGCGAAATCGTACAGAGGGCGCAGCTCTCTTTCGAGTAAAGCATTTTTGATACCCCATTAGACTGGGTTTCTTACAAATCGTTGGAAGTGTTGTATGACGTGGACACGCAACACCTCCCCGTGCTGATTAACATCGACACCAGTGCGGATGCTGTAGTGCCCAGAAGTCTCCGAATGAAGACAAACTGGGTGCGCTTCCGTAGTGCGCTGGAGGGCCTCCAACTCTGCGCCTCTATCACCACCTCTGAAGATGTGGAGACAGCGGCCCAACTGCTTCATAGTACCATCAAAGATCAGTTACTACTCCATTCCTACCCTGTCTCCACGGGGCGCGGGAAGTAGGAACTACCACGCAGGCTGCAAACCCAGTTATCTGAGAAACGGAAGCTGAGGAGGCTCTGGGCACGGACACGATGACTACGGCTTAAAGCTTAACTCAACGCCATGACGGAAGAGCTGTCGGAAGCAATGAGAGCGTACAGGGGAGAGGCATGGGAGAGGCGAGTCGACGAAGCCTCGGAGACACCCGCCTCCCTGCATCTCCTCAACCGGCAGCTCACAAAGACACCACCACCTGTCTGCCCACTGGTGAACAGCACGGGGAGCAGAATATACGACCCCCACAAGAGAGCGGAATTGATGGCACAGCACCTTGAACAGCAATTTATACCCAATAGTATAGCAGAGGGGTACGCAGACCACGTACAGAGCATAGTGGACCGCGTACAGGAATACCTTTCAAACCCGGCGCCGCCCTTACGGGGCGACGACTTTATATCACCAGCGGAGGTAAGGCGCACCATCATGCGCTTACCCACCCGTAAAGCGCCGGGATATGACGGCATCACCACCACAGCTATTAAACAGCTGCCCAGAAAGGTAATAGTGGCACTCGCCAGGTTATATAACGGCATCCTGCGAACTGGCCACTTCCCGACCATCTGGAAGCAGGGCAAGATCATCGTGCTGCCGAAACCGGGAAAAGACAGGAGGTTCCCGGCCAGCTACCGCCCCATAACGCTATTGCCGCACATAGCAAAACTCTTTGAAAAACTCACCCTCACCAGAATTCTTCCACATGTCACCCTGCGGGAGGAGCAGTTCGGCTTCCGCAGGGGGCATTCCACCACTTCCCAGCTGGCCCGCGTGCTACACTATCTTGCAGCCGAATATAACTTCGGCCGCATCTGTGTGGGGGTCCTTCTCGACATGGAGAAGGCCTTCGACAGGGTGTGGCACGCAGGGCTAGTTTACAAACTCGTACAGTATACCACCATACCGCCCATGCTTGTGCGGTTAATAGCGTCGTACCTGGAGGGGCGGAGCTTCCATGTCACCCTGGAAGGGGCTGTCTCGGCGGCACGACCGATTTTAGCCGGAGTGCCACACGGCAGCTGCCTATCACCGCACCTGTACGCGGTTTACACCAACGACATCCCCACCCTTCAAGGCCATCTGAAGGAATGGGAAGATGACGTGGTTCTTGCTTTGTACGCCAACGACAGTGCGTACTTCGCGTCATCACTTCGGGTGGATATAGCTGCCAAGAAGTTGCAGCGGGTACTCGACCTCTTGCCTGAGTGGCTGGACAAATGGAGGCTGGTGGTCAACGTCGGGAAGAACGTCGCCTTCATGACCAGGCTGGCCAGAACACCTCCAACTCTGCGACTCCGCGGGCAGGATGTGGGTTGGAGTAGTACCATCACTTACCTAGGATGCCAGATAGATCGCTCGCTGCGCATGACCCCGATGGTCAATAACGTCGTAAGCCGCGCGAGCAAAACTCTATCCAATACTGGCATCCAAACTACCAACAAGAACGAAAATAGGTATCTACAAAACCTACATCCGCTCGCGGCTGACCTACGCAGCGCCAGCCTGGTACGCGTTGACCTCGGCCACTCAGCGCAGGAGGTTGCAGGCCCAGCAAAATCTTGCGCTCCGGGTAATCGTGGGAGCTGGTCGCTACGTCAGGAATGATGCCATCTCTCGCGAGCTCAAGGTCGAATCCATCCATCAATTTGTGGTCCGTTCTGCGAGACGGATGTTCGATCGCGCAGATAACGGGCCACATCCCCACCTTCAGAATCTAGCTCCCCTTTATGCCCGCCCACCTGACGGGCGGCCGCTCCCATGTGAACTCCTACGCTCACCTCCCGGCGACGGGGAAGCCGGGGATGAGTGAGCTTCCCGACACCTGATTTGATGGTGCTAAGTGCGCACCACACCAACCTACAAGCTGCCAACGCAGCACCCAAGACCGGGGGGTCGTGTTCTCCTGAGATGCCGCCCATGTAAAGAGGGTCTCCTCGAAACATGTATAACCTCCACAAGGAGAAGAACCACCACTTACAAATCGTTACCGACCATCACCAAGGATCTCCTAAGTGTGTGTTGTTTGAGGATTAGCAGTGGTCCCAAGCAACCGCCGGTACGACATACTCCACCGATCGTCGAGTCCGCATACTCCGTGAGGTGTCGAGGTCACCGGCCCTTAGGCAGATTCTTGGCACTTAAGTGCGTTCCGTGCCTTTTGTGCCCAGTCGCGTACCTAAGTGCTCTCTCTAGCACTTCTCTCAACCCTTTCCTGAGGAAAGGGGTAGGCAGTGCGCCCAAGTGTTGCGGTCATCTCTCTCTCTCTCACCCGTTCCGTATCGTACGTCGCGCGTCGCTTGTCTGTCACTCAGCACCTGCAACGTAGATAGGGAAATTAGACATAGGCACTACAATCGCAACCACAAAACAGTATAACAAAACAGCTGTAACATGTCGGATAAGGGGAAGGGGGAACACCCCCCACCCCCCGCGTTAGGAAACCCCCGGACCGCCCGGGAATTCTGGAATCGCCCATTACTACTGAAGGACCTATCTAACCCGGAGCGCTCCAGGGTAGTGGAATCCTTCAGCCATATCCCCAAGAGATATCCGAAGCCAATTTCGCCGAGCAAGACCGCCGCACCGAGCGCCACCCAACCCACCGTATCTGAGTATACGAGCGGGTTGGAATCGACGCCCAAGCCCCAGCGGCCGATGAAATCAGCGAGGAGGCACACCCCACCAGAAACGGAGAGCTCACTAAAAGAGAAGAGGCAGTGCATAGACGTAAACGCAACGAAGACGCAACTAAATCGGATTTCTGATGAACTGTCGGTTGCAATCCAGGCCCACAGAGGAGAGGCCTGGGAGCGGCGCATTGTGAAGGCATACGAGCAAGATGCGTCGCTCTATAAAAATATTGAACCGGCAGTTGACCAAAAAACGACCTGCCGTATGCCCGCTGACCAACAGCGCGGGCGAACGTCGCCAAGGGTAGAGCGGATATCCTAGTAGAGCACTTCGAGGAGCAATTTATGCCGAACCCAGCAAGTGCGGAGTTCATGGATCTTCATGCCCGGAAGGAGAGCCGCGTACAGGAGTTCCTGTGAGCGCCCGCGCCACCGCTTGCAGGAGAGTGGTACATCTCCCCCGCTGAACTGCGGAGGACAGTAGCCCGCCTGCAACCCAGGAAGGCGCCGGGGCACGACGGGATCACCAACGCTGCGCTTCGACAGCTGCCCAATAAGACACTAGTAGAGATCGGACGACTCTACAATGGAATATTGCGGACATCCCACTTCCCGGAGGAATGGAAGATAGGGAAGGTAATTGTGTTACCGAAGCCCGGGAAGGACAGGCGTAGAGCTGCCAGCTACAGGCCGATTACGCTACTACCGCACATAGCTAAACTGCTAGAAAGACTGCTGCGTAGAAGGCGCGATGTCCGCAATGAAGACCATCAGAGCCGGCGTACCACAGGGCAGCTGTCTGTCACCAGTCCTGTACGCGGCTTATACCAACGATATCCCAACACTGGAAGGACACCTGCGAGAGTGGGAGGACGACGTCGAACTGGCGCTATACGCGGACGATAGCGCCTACTTCACCTCGTCCAGAAGAGCCCACATCGCAGTCGCCAGGATGCAAAGGCTGTTGGACTTGCTGCCAGCATGGCTGGATGAGTGGAGGATGGCCGTCAATGTTGGTAAGACGGCCGCTCTGCTCACTCGCCGCTACAGGAACTTCCCACCACCATTAACGCTCAGAGGACAGGAAATTGCATACCAGAAAACCGTGACGTACCTTGGATGCCGGATCGACAGAATGCTGCGCATGACCGCGCACGTCGATCTCGTCGTCCGCAACGCGAGAGGTGCGCGGGCGGCGCTGCGTCCCGTACTGGTGGCATCCAAGTTACCACTGAAGACAAAGCTGAAACTTTACAAACTCTACATACGACCCGTTTTAACATACGCTGCTCCGGCCTGGTATGCACTCCTGAGCGACCGGCAGAAGCGGCGACTGCAAGTCCAACAGAATTTGGCATTAAGGACCATTGTCGGTGCTAGTCGCTACGTCCAGAACGACGTGATAGCGGCCGACCTGAAAATTGAAGACCTGGAAGAATTTGTGGTCCGGTTGGCGCGCGGTATGTTCAACCGCGCTGACAACGGGCCACACCCTCACCTCAACAACTTCGCGCCGCTTCACGCCCGCCCTCCGGACGGGCGACCATTACCAAGAGAACTCCTCCCTATATAGATTAGGGAGTTGAGTAAAACCCACAATGCCACAGAAAGGCCAACATAGACACTTGAATACCACTCACATTGAATGCCAACTCACAGCGACCGGAATTGAACCCGCGTCGCTGTAGTAAAGGGATAAATGCTAAGAAGGCACCCATGACCGGCCCATAGTTATGGGCCGAGATGAACACCCAGGCAATGGGGAGATGCCCGAGGCCTGAACCTGCAGCGCTAAGGCGCGCGCAGAAGAAGACAACGTAGTTACAAATCGTTCGGGACCAGCTACCAGTATAATATATATAATCAAGAAAGAAAAACATAGGGAAGTGATAGGGAAAGTAATAACTCTCTTATGGAGCGGTTTGAAGATAATTGCTGTTTTATTCCCAAGGGATCATTCACCTTGAAACGTTACTACAGTCCATCTTGTGCCGCTAACGTGGCACATATTGAAGAATTGAGGCGCCGGGACCGGGACGACCTCGGAAGACCCGTAATCCCCGCCTGAACCTATTTTAAGAAAAGGAAGCGGCAGACACTCTCGTGTGATACTCCTTCACGGGGTTCACATACGCCTCGTTGCCTCCCGAACCCGACGTAGGTGTTGTACGAGATTCAGGATCAAGGAAACCGCTGTGAACGCGCCGTGTTCCTTTTTAGTCAGTATTTGGATATTTTTCTTCGATCGATTCGTACCGATTGAAATTATTGCGTGTGTTATTGACACAATCGATGAGAGATACGTAAACTTTTGTTGCAACGTTCATGGTCATAATGCTATTCTGTAAACTTAAGCTGGTTTTGTTCACAATTTTCAAAAAGTCATTCCATATCTACGTTTTATTTTTTATTTTTTAAAAGTTAAAAGTATGGTATTCAATTTCTACATTTCTTTTGCTAGGCTTTGGGCTTCGTTTCTTGTTTCTCTTGGTTGATTGATGTCACTTGTAATTGAGGACAAAGCTTCAGAAAAAAATATCATAGCTTTCAAAAAAGTTTAAAATTACTACGAGGTACAGCCATGCTGCAGCTATATTGGTAGTATAGTTGTAGCACTAAAGGGTCGGCTTGACCGGAGAAGGACCACGCTCTCACAGAATACCAACGTGAAATAGCAGCTTAACACTGCTGTGTTTCGTATGGTGAGTGTAGAGAATCGGAGACCCTTTTTACTGGAAAAGAGGCATTCCATTTTAGTCCTCACGGTTGTCAACGCATCTGCATTTTGATTCGCAAATGAGGATAGATGTAGATGTCTATAGGCCACAGCAACCACTTACCATCAGGTGGACTGTATGCTCGTTTTTTGCCCTAAACTATAAAAAAAATTATATCTGCTATTCATTCTGCACAGTGTTTATCCATAGGCAAAAACTGCAAAAATGTCTCAATTAAACGTTAGATACGTAAAAGACGGCTCTCCGTCTTTTACGTTTCTAACGATAAAGGTTAGTTGACAATATTTTTTTAAAGCTTGTTGTCCCATAAAATTGGAAAGAAAGAAGAAAGAAAGGAAATAAACTTTATTGACACAGCAGTGCATGCACATTTACAAACGGTTAACAGTAAATTATGTACATATATGAATACTGGGCCAAAACAGGCTTCCGCTGAACATTTATCATGACATGCTCCTTGCGAGCATGTCATGATAAATGCTGAGCCCTGAGCTGATTCCTCCTTTAAGAAGAGGTATTTAGGTTTTCTTGTAGTAATGACTCCGAACATCATAGTAGTCAAATGCGATCTTCTGCGTGCCTCCAACCTCAGAATGTTTGCGTCATTGAGATATGGGGTAACATGTGACCGAGGTGGAACTGTAAAACAGAAACGCGCACATGCATTTTGCACTCTCTGAATAAGTCTGGACGTTCTTGATAAAAGGCACGGACCATATACTGAGTCACAATAATTAAATCTGCTGAGGACCAAGGACTCGCAGAGGGTAATTCTGAATCTCTCACTCAGGTAGGGTCTCAACTTGTAAATGAGTTTAAGCCGTTAAAGACTATTTCTAACACATTCCACTACATATTTTTCGAATTTTAAGTTGCAACCGATGACAAGTCTTAGATTTCTGGCTGCAGGTCATCAGCGTACAGATGATGACGACAATTTGTAATAGTGTTAATGCTATTGGCACTGTACATGATGTACAAGATTGACCCCAATATTGACCCTTGAGAAAATCCGCGAGTAATCATTTGTGGTTGTGACCTCAGTGAAGTACCATCCATCCGCTTCAGCTCCACATATTGCAAACGTTGTGTCAGATATATGTGGAACCATTTCACTGAATTACTGTCAAGGCCATAATATCTCAGTTAAGATAGCAGCGGGGATGTATTGATTAAGTCGAAGGCTCGAGAAAAATCTAGGAGTGAGATTCGTTAGCATCCCCCGATCCTAAGCAGCCAACAATTTATCGACCACGTCTGCTAGAGCAGTTGCCGTACCATGCCATTTCCGGAAGCCAGACTGATATTGTTAGAGGATGTTCTGTGCTTCGAGACAGTTAGTAAGTTGGCTGCACACTATTCTTTCCAATATCTTAGACAGGCATGACAGGATCCTTATAGGTCGAAGTTCCTGAACTGTACTAGGCTGACTTGTCTTAGATAACGGTCTCACAATTACAACCTTCCAGTTCTATGGCAATACACCGTCAAGTATTGACCGGTTAACTATCGCAGTAATGGCCCCCAGCGAGTAAGGCAATGTGAGCAAAAGCATGTCCAAAGACAGACCATAAATTAATAAACTCGTTGCAAATATTTGCAGACAAATATGATGTAGGTTCTTCCTTTTCCACGATTTCTGCAGTTTCGTATATGATCAGCAAGAAAAGGATCAAATTCACTTATCAATTCTAGGCATCCTAAATAATCCCCGTTATTTTGAAACCCTCATTATCACCACAAAAAGCAAGATCTCTAGAAGCTAAAAATTTCACTGGTACAACCATTCTTCTAAGAACATTCATCCAATAATTGACTTCTCTATTATATTGAGACAGTAACTAACTGTCAACTCCTCCAGTATTTTTGCTTCTTACGACATAATTAATAAAATAATTGAAAAAACCATCATTAATTGCCTGTGCTGTAAACTGTTCTCATAGTAAATTTATAAGTTACTTATATGCTTCCAATCTTTATATTCATTCGGAGAACTCAAATTATGCCCAGTACCAGTAGTAGTATTAAATAGACGGCAGCAATCGCAGTACACAGATTTCTTCGACGGTGAATAAAGGAGCCATTTCGGGTTAAAGACATTTATTTCTCTTAAAGCCATTTTCTTTCTAAAAACTCACTATTCATCAATTTACGGGTAAAAACATTTAGTTAAATACCTAGTTTTTTTACCGCTTGAATCTGGAAATCTTGCAGAAGTTTCGGAGAAGACAGCATTTTTATTTTGGAAAAATAATAATTTCTTTTCATTGTTTAAAAAACTTTTTTCAATTTTTCCTGTATCGTGGTGGTAGTTTACAAACACGAATTGTTCGAGGACAAACATTCAGACCTGGAACAATTATTTGTAGGCCATACAAATACTTGTTCCGTGCGGGATTCGAACCCGCGGCCCCGACGCTACAACTCATTGCTAAGCCACTGCCCCACGGAGCCGTCAATGGCCCTTTATGGATATTTTTTCTAGTTGATATTCAGAAGTATTTCGATCTTGAGGTGATGACGGTGAAGAAGTAGTCGGCCTATTTGTTTCTTCAACCGTAAACATTTTTGTGAGTTTAGGTAGTTTTTTTGGTTATTTATTTTTGAGCTACAACCTTTTCGCTTTTATGTGAACCACGTAAGTATGTTCTTTTCGATTTACTTACTTCTATTATCTTAAATAATTTTTAAAAAACAAAACAAAATTACACCACAAACTTTACCGTACAAGTTTGACCTTTCGGGAAATCCCCCAAACAAACACACTGTCAACTTTTTTTATAGGATAAGGGTGACAAACGAGCACACAGTACACCTGATGGTAAGTGGTTGCTGTGGCCCATAGACATATACATTTATCCTCCACTACGAATCAAAATGCAGATGCGTTGTCACCCGTGAGGACTAAGATGGAATGCCTTGTTTCCAGTAGAAAGGGTCTCCGGTTCTCTACACTCACCATACGAAACACAGCAGCATTAAGCTGCTATTTTACGCTGGTATTCTGTGAGAGCGTGGTCCTTGCCCGGTCGAGCCGACCCATTCGTGTTACATAGTTCTATAGTTACCAGAAATATAGCTGCAGCATGGCTCTACCACGTAAGAGAAATATAGCTGTAGTATGGCTGTGTGCTTGTTTGTCGCCCTTATTCTATAGAAAAACGTTTTAATCCTCAAGCGTTTAAACAAAATTTTATGCACTTAACTATACATGAAACTACACATTTTTCTAAGATAGAACTGTCAACTGTTCCTTACTCTGAATACGTCGCATTCTTATGAGGATAAACTGTCAGTCAAGTTTTAGTTAAACGAGTTAACTTGCGAGCATCGTCCCAAACCGCAAATTTCAAGCCTTAAACATTCAAACCAATAAAGTTATTCTTTATTGGTTTGATGGTCTGGTGGCGTCAAGCCATGTCACGTTATCTATGTCAAATTTTACACCTACATGATATAATGTACGAACGTTGAATTGTATAATTAAAAAAAGAAATTACAAATTATCCTAAAATATATTGGAGTTAGTTTAACCTACATACATTCCGTTACAGGGCACACGTCTTGCATTATTAAAATGGGATACAGCAGTTGCCTTTTTCTCCAGTGAGTGTTGGCGGACTTCACGTCCTAAATTTTTAATTCCATTTAGCCATTCGAAATTGACATAATTGCTTCTAAAGTATCTTTTTCAGATATTTGTGAAGATTGCATACAAGTATACACGACAGCGTTCGAGAGTCTCAACATCGTTCTTTTTTAAGTCGATCTTGCTGTCGACTCAACTACATTTTTGTAAATCAAATTTAGGACGAAGTCGCAATAAATATTCATTGGGTAATCTAAATTATAAAAAGATGTTTCATTTAGTTGAGACGTCGTTGATTTATGTATTGCTTTATTTCCATTAAAATGGGGATACGCCAAAGTAAAAAAGCAATTTAAAAAGTAAATAATTTCTCTAACTCTTTTTACCATTAGTGAAACAATTTTAAATAGTGCATGACAATGCTTTCGCAAGCTTCATTCTCGCATCTCTTTTAACCACTTGTACAATACTATGATAATTGTAAGTTTGGTGCAAAAAATTTTAAGAATTTGTGTCATTAGATATATTCCTAAAAGAGTTACGATTTTCTACTGTAGGCTGTGAAGTCGAAATACCTTTGCTATAGCATCGTTTAAATAAGAATCTATAATATAGATTATAGAACTATAGATTTAATACCATTTTACCTTTAAAGAGTCGATACAATTTTGACACCGTAGGAAATCCATTATTATGATAAATTTATCAATTACAATCGAAGAAAGCAGTAACCAATTACAGCGATGTATGCCTACGTTGAGAATTACAAAGCCAAGTAAAATCATTTCGGAGGTAATTAGCCCGTACGTCTTGACTAAATTGCCATCAGCGATGTGAATGATGTTCTTAATTGTTTACCGAAACATGTATTGTCGCAGAAAGCAATCTTAACTTCTTTTTGTTATCAATGTGATGTCTGTTGTGTTGATTGGACATCGCAACTGTGATGGGGTTGTTATAAACTAATTGCTTAATTCTGCGTAAATAAAGAAAGAAAATGTGTGTCCTGCCCAGTTTTGCCCAGGGGACCTCCCACCCTCCCTCAATCGTGCGCACCATACATGCCGCCGTTAATCCCAGCACCACCACACTAGGCACGACACATCACTCTGGAAAATACGACACGTGTTCCACCTCTACACGAGGCATCCTCAGGTGAAGTAGACTCTGCGGAAGCTGGCCGCGGCCAGGGTGGAAGGTCCCCTTAAAAATGGGCAGGACACATAATTTTCTTTCTTTATGTACACGGAATTAAGCACATTAGTTTATAACAACCCCATTATAATGGATTTCCGCAAAGTAACGCCTGATTATATTAACTGTCGCAACTGTGGTCTCTTATGGTATTGCCCTAGTCTATTTACGAGCAAGTCTGTCTTGCTCACTTACATGTATGGTTCATAATTCTTCGAAAGAAAAACTCGACGAAATAGAGTCACAAACTCATGAATATTTGTATCCTATTTTAGCTACCTCACCTATTTTGAGATAAAAAAAAAACATACTATTCTTTATATATTTCCCAAAAAGCTTGAATATAAATTTACTACCATATTGAAATTTTATTGTTTTAATTGATTATTGGACGTTATATACATTAATTAGAGGTGGTAGAACCCCTTTTCTGTTTTGGAGTCCGTCTGATTAGGTATCACCCTCCAATCTACATTTGCCGCGAAATAGCAGTACTAGAATTATCGCCAGTACACATGTAGCGTCTTAAGCATTTTAAAATATCATCCTTTGTTGCGGTTAGACCAAATATTATATCAATTGTGCAGCATTCACCGTCACTATTTGCAGACCTAGCATCCGGTTAGCAAAAACTATAAAACATACTTTTAAAGTAACTATTAAATTCAGTACATATAGCATGGCCATCTGGAATGGACTAACCCTGAGAAATAAATTGTTTGGGGTACCGAGAACTACCACGCTTGGATTTAACGTATGACCAAAAAGCCTTGGGAGTGAGACGAATCCCATCCTCTATGCTGTTGATGTACTTATTAAAATATTGTTGCTGAAGTAACCTTTCACTAGAACGTAGCAAAGCAAACTCATCATAATCACGGGGATTCCCAAATCGGCATAGTTCTCAGAGGTGGCGATGCATCTATTGCTTTCTTTGTTTAAAGTTGATGGCAGGTCCGTGTACCGCAGTAGCCACTTTCTATCAGGTGGACTGTAGGTACGTTTTTCCCTTCAACACTTGGTAAATAAAAATAAAAATGACTTTCAATAAGTATTATTTTTAACCTATGTTACATAAAAATATTCTATTTCTACTTTTATTTATTCGCTTCTGTCGGGTGTCTCAAGACTCTTCACTTTTTTTGTAATGACAAGAGAATGCTTAATCTTTTGTATAAAGGCAGTTATTGTGTAGCTCTAAATAATCTGAGCTATGCAATAATACACAAATCAGTTTTGAAACGAAGAATCGAGAAACAAAATTCTTCACAAGTTGGATTCCTTTTGTTCTAAAAAGACCAAAGGGAATCTTTTCGCACAATTCTCAATGTCATTATAAATCTTTTTTTCTTTCTTTACTCTTACTTAACACCTCAAGCGCAGTGCTCAATTGAAGAATACTCAAGGTTTTTCAAGTGGATAAAGTTCTTAATAAAGATATCAGCCACAGAATTAAAACGACTGAAATAGCCTTCCGTGTTGAAAAATTGAAGTGACAGTTAACTAGTTACATCAATAGAATAAGTGACAACCGTTGGAGCAGAATACTTAGAAGTGAATTCCGTGCTAATAAAAACGTGCTTAAGTGAGATGCTCATGTTAAAATAATGCCACAAGTTAAAGGTCGTTCTAATGGTTACCCACAAGATACAATTTAGACTTAACATGATGAGAAGTTAAAAAGGATTCAATGCAAGTAATAAACATCAGTTTGATCTCAAAACATCTAGATGAGAAACCTAAAAAATTGTGTTTTACCGCAAATAGTGTTTCTGCTTGGAGCCTAGATTCGGCTTCTTCGGATTCACAAAATAGCAATTTAGTGTCTTTACCATTAAGCTGAGTTGTAAATTTTTTAAAGGGAATGAGTGGGTAGGCGTGAAACAATTAACAGGCGGTAATTTTGTTTACCAGTTTTAAATAATTTTCACATATAATTTGGATTGTGATTATAGTTTCAAGAGTTTTAATCCATTCATTATTAGTTTGTGCTCAGTACTAGAGTATATTTTCATGTGTAAAACAATGTTTTGAGTGCTATACCACCTAACCCTCAACTTAACCTTTTATGTTTCACTTACTTCCACAAAATTATTTTAACCATTAAAAATGGCAAAAATTAATAATTTAGAAGACTTACAAAAGGATCTTGAAAGCACCTGGTCTGTGAAAATGGCCGAATTTGAATCACGACTAAAGGCTGTTTCTACGTCATCAATCCCTACTTTAGGGCAACTAAAAGACGAATTTCAATCATTTAAGGAAGTTGTTACCTCAATGCTGGGAAGTTTTAAACAGCAAGTAAGTTGAGTGCATTGGAGCAGTAGATGAAATTAACATGAGATATAGGCAAAGCTCACTTCTGTTTCACGGTTTTACAGAAAACTCTGAGTGTAGCCTTGAAGAACAGGTTATAAATATTATTCAGAATAAAATTGGGATTGCTGATATATTCTGTTCTTCACTGTCTCATTGTTACCGTCTTGGAGCTAAACGGAATGAGCTTATTCAACCCATACTGGTTAAGTTTAATGAGCAACATGTTAAATCAGAAGTGTGGAAGTTGTAATCAAATTTAAAAGGATCAGGAATTGTGGTCTCAGAGTTCTTAACTAAACCACGACAAGAAATTTACAAGAAGGCCCGAAAACATTTCGGTCTTAAAAATGTTTGGAAATTTGATGGTTCAATTTATATAAAGCCCCCAGATTTTACTCGGGAGACGGTCTGCACAAAAGAAACTTTTAACTTTTTACTCAATGCATATGTATAATACAATTTTTAAAGTTTTTGTCTGTCTGTCTGTCCGTCTGTCCGTCTGTTTGTTCCGGCTAATCTCCGAAACAGCTGGACCGATTTTGACGGGGTTCAGTGATTATATTACAGTGGTTCTTAACGGAGGATAAATGTACCACGAGACCAACGAGGTAGTCAGTTTCCAAATAATTTTATAGCTTCTGAAGTCGGTAGACATCTATACCTATACTATCTATACAAATAAATAAAATTGAAGTGTCTGTTTGTTATGTCAAAATAACAGCTTTTTTACTAAATGCATATGAAAGTAACTATACACAGTACAGAATTTTTAAAACGTTTGTCTGTCTGTCTGTTTGGTTCTGGCTAATCTTCGAAAAGGCTGAACCGATTTCGATGGGACTTTCACTGGCAGATAGCTGATATTATAAGGAGTAACTTAAGCAAATTATATTTTAGAAAAAGAATTAGAGTTACGTGCAACATAATTAAAACCCTAAATTACACGCGGGCAAAGTCGCGGGGAACAGCTAGTAGTGTATAAAAAAGTTAAAGCCTTGTCTTTAGGAGTAATTCTTTAGAAATTATTTTATTTTTTATGTGCCTTGAAGTCGGTTTGGACATTTCACTAAAAGTTTATTTTTTTGAGTGGACAACGGAATATTACAAGCTCAAGTTAACAATTATAATGTCATCTTAATAGTTAATATAATAATAAAAAAAATTCACCGCTTATTTTTTTTACCGGTAATATTTTTTCAAATTTATAATGGGCCACCCAAGGGCCAAGGTATGAGGTGTTTAACTTTTTCATAAATAAAAATTGATTAGTTTAGATGCGACTAAAATTAAAACAATGTGTCTTACCTAATGTTAGGAGCAACTCCTCCCTCCGTCAACTCCTACCTAATGTCATTAATTTTGACATGTTGAATATTATGGATTTTCGCAAAGTACCGCCTGATTCTATTAATAACAGCTATTAAAATCGCTAAAGATTATTATCGCGTAACGTAAAATACAAACAAATACAGTCGAATTGAGAACATCTTTATTTTTTGAAGTCAGCTACGAATAAACATGAAATATATCATGAAAATACCAGATTCTTTAGATTTTTTTTAAATTGCAACATTGTGAAAGTACTGCGAAACATCGTCTTACCGTTTAAAATTATATCGCAATTTTAAATATTCAATACTGCACAATTTTTGAATACACACTTTTTACAAATATAAGAAACACAATCGAAGAAGATTAATGAGATGGCGTGCTTTAAAACAAACACGGGGTTTGATTCAGTTTCCTTTTTCTTCACTGAAGTAGAAGTACGAAACAAACAAGCATAAAGTCCACCTGATAGTAAGTGGGTGATGTAGTCCATAGACACTTAACTATATCATTGATTAAGAATCAATATACAGATGCGTTATCGGTTCTGAGGACTAAGATGGAACGCTTGGTTACCAGTAAAACGACCAGAGAAAACGTCAATCCGACCCATTCTTAATTTTGCTCCGTCTTATTTGTGAATCTTGAAATAAATGAATCTAAATAAATGTTAAAATCGTTTAAAATGAAAGAAATGTATTTTTTTTAATTAAACGTAGCATCTGGTCCGTTAAAATAAATGGACTTACATTTATTTTCTTGAAATCAATTAAACTTAAAAATGCAAATTATTTTGATATAATGAAAGTGAAATGTAGATATCATTGATAGTATTAAGGCCACCAAAGGTCAGTCTATTCGATTAATGGATTTATTTGAAAAAGTGCCATTATAAACATTAAGAAGCTCTGTCACGCCATTCACATCAAAGAAATAAAATCTATTCGTAGCAAGAAATTTCTCCAATTCGCAAATCAAATAAATATCATTGTAGTAAAGCTCTTAATATTTATATAATACCTGTTAACCACACCAGTTTAGATTATAATGATAACTTACTAATTACTAGAGATTTTATCGCGATAATTTGAACTATTAATAAATTCAATCCTTTCAAAGTAAAAGTTAAAACTTTTTAATTAATTTAAGTTTGTTGACTTTACCTAGTTATTTTCTAGCTTCTAACTGCGGCTCCACTCACATTTAATTAAAAGCTGATGAATTACTGAAATTATTGTAATTATATATAAAGTTGAAAAACGCTCAACTGCAACACACTAGAAGTGTGTTGCAGTTGAGCGTTTTTATACACTATTACTACACGACTACATATTTAATTATTCGTATAGTTTAGCGAAAACGTGCAAATTTTTGACGTGAACACGTGATGACATTACGTAGAGCAGACCATGGTGAAAAACAGCTGTAAATGTAATCACGGTGCTTTAAGGTTTGGTCCTAAGATTTGTTAAATTGTCATTAAAAATGTCACTTTTAACGGGAAATGTAACCACTTATTATTAAACGGAAGGTTATGTGGTATGAGAGGAATGCGTGGTATGAGCATAGTCTCTTCCTTGGCTTCTCCTCCCTAGCTCTACAGCTCGTAGATCCACAGCATAATCTAGATGCATCCTAATAAATCAGGTACTTCTAATTTCAGCCTATTGTACTCCAACTTATTTATAAAGGTAGGTTGTGGCTTCATCTGAAGATATAAGTGTATCGATGGAAAAGTTTACTTAGTGGTTACAATAACAAAACATAACTAAAACAAATATGGTTTATGAAAAACCAAATTATTTGTCACGTTTATGATTTACCACGTGCTTGCATGGCGTTGAAGGAAAACATCGTGAGGAAACCTGAAATGTCTAAGAAGAAATAAAAAGAAAATAAAATATTACGAAGATATATGAAGCTCGTCAACACGCAATGGGGGCAGATTCGCGGACATTTCCTTGCCCTAAAACCTACTCTATAATGAGGACAACGTATATTTCGGACTTTTGAAGGTTTATTTTATACGATATGGGTGTCAAACGAGCACACAGTCCGCCTGATGGTAAGTGGTTGCTATGGTCCGTAGACATCTACATCTATCCTCAATTACGAATCAAAATGCAAATGCGTTGTCACCTGTAAGGACTAAGATGGAATGCCTCCTTTCCAGTAAAAAGGGTCTCCGGTTCTCTACACTCAACATACGAAACACGGCAGCGTTAAGTTGCTATTTGATGCTGGCATTCCGTGAGAGCGTGGTCCTTCTCCGGTCGGGCCCACCCATTTCTGCTACAACTATTCTACTAATATAGCTGCAGCATGGCTCTACCACGTATAAAATTTCATATATATTAGTAAGAAGTCCAATTCACTAATACATTTATTGTTCTATCTAAACTATAATATTGTAAAGAGGAAATATTTGCTTTTTTTTTGTTTGTAATAGATAAACTCTAAAACCACTAAACAAATTTAAAAAATTATTTAATCTGTAGAAGACTATTAGAGAATAACATTGCCATTTTATTTAAAAAAAAATAGGGATTCCTAAGAAAATTCCAATATTGAAACCCGAAGTGTCAAAAAACTGCCTATAAAGACACATTACTTTGCATGCGCTGTGTTTATAGAACTTATCAATATCTACAAAAAAGTCCGGGAGACAACATGTCCAACTTTTATAGCTAAGTGACAATAACAGGTTTTTATAATCTAAAATATAATCGGTACAATGGTAGCAACGAAAGATGATTACATTCACATCATGGTATTAACTTTATCTAGATTAATAATTTCATTATCAAGGTTGTTAATGTAGATGTATATGATTTTTTAAATTATTCGAATCGAACCTTTCGTTTAGAAGTTACGGCGAATATAAAATTATTAAACGCAAGGAAAATGCCGTTACGTTTGTAAAGCTAAGGCTATCATTGGTTAAGTATCTGTTTATCCTAATACTTCAGTTTGTTATATTCTAATACTAATATATTCATAATAATGTCCGATAGATTTCTCATTGTTCGTCATCTCAAATATACCAAAGAACTTTCAATGACATAATTAAAAGCTTTGAAAATAATAACAACCAGTTTTTCGTTTTAGTTACCCCTAGTGGTACCACGACGACTTTTTTTTTAATGATTTGATATCGGCCAATGTGGAATTGCTGCTACTTAATTAAACGACGGAAAAACAGCCCATTCAACGTTTAAATAATCTATTAACTGTTTTTAGAGTAATTTAGCATTGCGTATGCTCAGTTCGAAAAACTGGTTCACAGGAAAACTTTTGGAATTTTGAATTGATGAAAATTGAAAACACTTGTTATTTGGGATGAGCGCACTTACAACCATAAAGCTCATGTAGAAGCACCATACCCTCCGAAATTAAAGCGCTGTGATGGGTGGGGCGACGTTTGTGTTTGCTGGGGATTTTTGACAAATGCTTCCAGCGATCGCAAAAGGGACACATGCCGACGTTAACAAGTAATGCCTTAAATTTCTTTTGCGAAGCTGCTTGCTCATTTGTGAAGTTCGATTAGAACGCTCAATTTGCGCAGGAACATAAGATCACATTTAAATAACAGTCACAATGTTCACTTCCCGGGAGAGCTGCTTAAACTTGGAGAAGGAAATTTACTATCCTGATAAGTAACTCCCAGCGACAAACTTTCTCGCAGGTGGGCTTTGACTTTCAAAAAAAGTGCTTTTCTCATGTCAGTTAATACAGATAATAAAAACCCGCGTTTGTACAGAATTAACTCCAAATATTGAAATTAATATTGCGTTTTAAATTTAGTAGGCATAAAAACCTCAGGTCCATAAGAGAAATTTGATGTCATCAAATCAACAAATCAAACTTTCAACAACAAATTATCGTACTTAATTGGTACTATTTGTTTTCAAATATTAAATAATTGGTAAAGTGGTAAGAAACAAAGTGGTCCGTCATCCTGACGTCAGAACGTCTGACCTAAATGTATTTGACGCAGTTCTAGACATTCTAACTAGTTTATCTCTTTATAAAGACTTAGTACCTAATTTGTACCTACACATTTATTTTTATTCTTATAATACACCTATAAAAAGCTACGGCTAACGGCTAAAATATTTTTGTAGTCGTTTTAAATAGATTAGAATGATGAATAGAAGAAAAGGTGTTTTAAAGGTTGCGAAAATTTAAAGAGGAAAAATTGTTATTGCTATCAAAACAAATTTCAAATTAATTTTATTTTAATAACATGGATTTTTTTTCAAAATCGTCATTTCTTTATTGATTAGCGTTATGTTGCGTCGCATTTGAATCATTTTCGTCATCACATCGCGATAAAACTCACGTTACAATCCATGCCCTCTGCATGATTGGCGGTCTACCACCGTGTGATTTACGGGAGAATTTTTTCCTCGCACAACTTCCTTGTGGAATTGACTACCATCAGCGACTTTGCCGCACCGATACGACTTAGGGACCTTTAAGAAAAGAGGCTACTCCTTTTAAAAGGCCGGGCTATGCGTCTGCAACTCCCTTGGTGTTACAGTTGTTCATGGGCGGCGGTATTAACTTATCATCAGGTGATCCACAAGCTCATTTGCCCCTTCTAAAAATAAATCATGCTTATGTTAAAAATTCGAGTAATTATGGCATAAAATTACCATCGTGGGAGCAACGCAGCACAAGCGGCACGCAACATCAACGACGTTTACGGAGCAAATACAACAACCGAACGCAGCACCTGTTATTGGTTTGCCCACTTTCGTTTTGGAAATTTGGACCTGAAAAATAAACCCCGTGGTTGTCCGAAATCTTTGGTCAACAATGATAAATGAAAAGCGATTGTGGAAGCTGATGATACTCAATCTACGGCTGATTCAGTGATTTCACTGGCAGATAGCTGATGTCACAAGGAGTAACTTAGGTTACTTTTATTATAGAAAAAGAATTAGGGTTCCGCGCAAAAAAATTGAGGTAACACACATGAAAAAAACACACGGTCGAATTGAGTACCTCCTCCTGTTTGAAGTTGGTAGAAAAATGGCGTTGGTCAAAGATAGCGTAATAAAGTATATGGCTATGATTTAATTTATTTTTTATTTTTTAGAGACTTCTACTGAATATATCGCTATACTTATATTATTCTTTATGAAAATCGAGTGTTTCTATGTCCTTTGTTCTTTCTTCATAGTTATTTGATTTTAACATAATATTCGGGATTCGTCAGATTTGCCTAAGTTCTAGAAGTGACATATAAAATTTGAATTTTTTTCTTTT
This sequence comes from Parnassius glacialis, assembly GCA_033319125.1. NCBI lineage: Eukaryota > Metazoa > Arthropoda > Insecta > Lepidoptera > Papilionidae > Parnassius > Parnassius glacialis. The sequence goes on along the minus strand of JAVANC010000028.1, from coordinate 26,631,426 downwards.
CAGTAAACTTGTTTGGTTTTGTTATTTATTACTGTTTTAACCATTGAACTTGTTTACGCAACTTTTGTTTAATATATTGTTTGATGTTGATGTTTGATGACTTTTTTTACACACAAAAATATTTTTTCAAATAATAAAACTACCCCTTCCCTCTCCTTACAGTTTCCTTCCACTTTTGGCCATGGGTCATGGAAATAAAGGGGAGCAAAAACTTTTACTCCCACAAATATCACCCACATTTGCAACGCTACCCTAAACGCATCCGCATTCCACCGAGATTAAATTTAGTAAAAATGTACATCTGTTTTTCCTCCTACATTTTTTTAGTGAAAGCCTATTAAACCCCCCGCTAACATAGACCACCACTATATGCTTCATAGAGGGTATATTTGCCATAGTTGCCACGCTTGGTAAGCGGGTTGGCAACCACAGTTTTTTATTTTTAGTCTTTATTAGGAAGACGCTGCTGCCCATCTCCGGATTTATTTTCATCTGTCGCCTCTAGACATGAGTGATAAATAACATCACGGTGAAAAAGTTCCAAAATAACGTTGCTCGTTCGCGCTGCCATCGTACTATTTTCTCCGTTACTCCTGCCACTGATTTGCGTAAATTATTGTTTATTGATTTGCGTAAATTGCGTACGTGCGTGCGTGCTTGTGTGTGTGTGTGGGTATGAAATTTATCAATTTTAGGTTTTCATCCTAGCCCACTGCAGTACACACATCTCCCACTAACTTTTCGGTTGGCTGGCAGAAAATGCCATATGGCATTAAGTCCGCCGTTTCTATCTTTATTAAAATAAAGTGTATAAATAAATAAATACATATAGACACAATAAAAAGCATACTGAATTCTTGCCAGCATTCACTGTAAGGCAACAAAAGGCGTGTTGAAATATTGTGAATCTGTCACATTTGTATGCATTTAGAAACTAGAGATATTAAAATGAATAAGAATATTTAGATCTACCTCATAGACGTTACATAAATTATGCATTGTTGGTCATGAAACGTTTCTTTTAAATATATCGTTATATGTATAGTTAAATGTAATGATTTCTCTGTTAAATTTAAATCAAAGCTAAACTATATAGATTTTCATATATATATATGAAAAAAGCGCAAAAAGCGAGTACTTACCTTCTAGAGTCAAGTAGTTCAAGTGTGTTCTTGTTCTAGACCACTATCCTACCTGATGGTTAGTGGCAATGCAGCCAAAAATAATAAAACGAACAGTATGCCAGTAAATATTAAATTATTTCACAATATATTGTGTCGTGACATCACTTCCTCTGTTATCGTCAATCGTTTAAGAGTATAACAAAACAAAGTTATTATGTAAACACCTCGCATAGATCCATGATAACGGAGCATAAAGTAACAAATCTTTAAACATATGTAGAAAGGATAATTGAGTATAGTACAGACTAGTTTTGTAGTTAGGAATAATAATTAATTCGTTTACACGAATTAATTATCCAACGAGTCGACGATAAACTAGTAACGGAATACGACAAGCGCACCGTTCCACGTCAGAGCCAAGACTGTCTTAACGACGGCCACTCCGTCCGTTTTATACAAGCAAAACGGACGCCACAGCAGGTGCAATGGTGCAGGTATGTGGAACACGTGTTATTTACAAGAATTCTGTCTAGCTACACCGAAGCCGCCGCACGTGCAGTGGTGCTGGTGCCGTCACGGGCATACTGACATGCGTGCGTCCTCGCACGCGGTCCATCACAATTTTAGTTATCTGTAGACAAAAAAAATCGTTCGACTATCCTGACATAACAGCGTCTGGTCAGGTCTATATTGATCCTTCAGACTTGGGTGACAATCAGTTTTGTTCCGGCAGTAAGCCCTACAAAACTTTAATCAACTTTATGCTAGATCGGAATGATTAGTCTGTAGCTTTTTCTATTTTCTCTTTTTTTTTCCAAGTACTGTTTTCGCTAGTCCGGAATCACTATTCCCTATAGCCATATCATTGGACCGGCACAAAGCCCTGGAATGATAGTAAGAACTATTTTTTTTCTTACGTTTTTTTTTTCAAGTACTATTTGCTAGTCCGGAATCACTACTCCCTGTAGCTATATCATTGGACCGGCAAACGCCCTGCAATGATAATAAGAACCACTTTTTTTTCTTACTCTCTTTTTTTTCTTCAATTCAGTATAGAACAGGTACAGACTAACTATACCGCAAACATGTCCCTGTCACAATCACACAAAAGTGTATCGTGAGGGACGTACTGACATGATAACACCTAAGTATGTAAACCAACAGCAACACGACCCATTCCAGTGCAGCACAGACCAGCCTCCCTGCAACTCCATGTTCCTTTCCTGCACTAGAATAATTACTTCGCTAGAGTGTTGCTACGTCTCTAGTATTTTCTAGATGCACAGACACGGCTACCTCTGACTGTCGCACGTCCTTGTGCGGTTGACAGTGAACAGCATACGGTCTATCAGTTATCACCACCTGCTAACAGATATTAACTCTTGTTAAATATTACAACGGTCGACCATCCCAGACTTCATTTAAGTCATGGACGTGCCAATATGGCTACCTCCAGGCAAACGCACTCCAGCTTTCCGTTCTGCTGCGTTCGTGCCACATTCGCGCCAGCGAGCCGTCGCGCCGTACTAGCGCTAGCGAATCGTCGCACTGTTTTGCAAAATTAAAAGAAATCGAGATAAATGTATTGTGAACCATGGAATTCCGAGCTTTCAAAATTCATCATATATTCTCTTAAGAAACGGCAAATGTATGACATTTGAAAACATTGCAAAAAACGGAAACTATGTGTAGAGACAGATACCACAACATATTTCAAAGGGAAGGAGGCAACTGCGCAAAATCTACGAAAGCCGACTAAGCCTCAGACGTCCATTTACAGCGCCAAAACACCATTTGTTCGGCGGCCGCTTGAATTGCCTTGCCGTAAGATCAGCCGATAAGTTACCGACTGTAGCGGTGTAGGCTCAATCTTACCAGCGCTCGGCCGTACCTGACCATGTTTGATTAGCCGTCACAACGTCTTCCTCATTAATCATTGTTGTAGAGACTTCTACGAATCCCTCGACATCAAACCCCAATCTTGTCGACCACACAATATTCGGAGCAAACTGCAACACTGAACAACACATTGGAACACAAAAATGTCACTTATTATTTTTAATTCATAGCATGTTAAAGTTAATCCTCATTTTGGTACAACCCTTAAACGTTTTGAACTTCAAAATATAGCAAATGATAATAATGTTTCGCGTGAACTATCAAATTACAACAAAACTTGAACAAGTTAAGTTTACATTGAATGCAAACTATATCTCGTCTAGAAAGCCTCCAAAATTTCTTTCGACATTTTTTTACATATTTAGGTACGTCAAGAAATAATGAAAATACTTGTGGGTACTTCTAATACAAATCGAACAAAAGGATTTACCTTTTGGCTTAAATAATTTCACTTTATCTTTTCTCTACACTATAACGATACGACAATATCGTAAGTAGGACAACAAATTTCATTACGGTATTTAACATAATAAGAGATCCATCAATGCGAAATGCATTATAGCCTTTACAAATGTAATAATTCTCATACTATTCGAAGATTATATGTGGGCAATAAGGGGGACTTTATCCCACTTCTGATGTAGAAAGGATAATTGAGTATAGTACAGAGACTAGTTTTTGAAGTTAGGAATAATAATTAATTCGTTTACACGAACTAATTATCCAAGGAGTCGAGGATAAACTAGTAACGGAATACGACAAGCGCACCGTTCCACGTCAGAGCCAAGACTGTCTTAACGGGGGCCGCTCCGTCCGTTTTATACAAGCAAAATGGGCGCCACCGCAGGTGCAAGGGTGCAGGTGTGTGGAACACGTGTTATTTACAAGAATTCTGTCTAGCTACACCGAAGCCGCCGCACGTGCAATGGTGTCCGTTTTATACAAGCAAAATGGGCGCCACCACAGGTGCAATGGTGCAGGTGTGCGGAACACGTGCTATTTACAAGAATTCTGTCTAGCTACACCGAAGCCGCCGCACGTGCAATGGTGCTGGTGCCGTCACATACATAACACAGCCTGGACATTCACAGAGAAAGGATTATCGAGAAGTGACAAGCGTAGTCCGTAGTGTTAAAGTTTATGGAGTAAACACTCATAGGTACTCGTAGTATTTTTTCGACAAGCAGGTTACCGTTCCATCTTTTTCATTTTTAATTCATCAATTATGCATTACAATCCTTCACCAGATCGCTGCTGAATATAGGCCTCCCCCAAGTGTAGTGTATGTGATTTTAAAATGTTAGCAAGTATGTAATAAAATACAGTTCATAGATCGAAATGAAGGTATTATCATTTATATTGCCTGTTAATACACGAATATAAGTATCCACTGTTTCGAGCGCACCGCGTCAGTATCACGAGAGACACGGGCGAGAGTGGACGCGTAGTGACTATTGAGTTTACGTGTGCGTGTGTGAACCAGTGAATTGCTGTGAAGTATCGACTATTACAAGTGGCGACGAGGTAAAGGTAGGAAAAATTAAATATAGATATAAAATTTATTTATTTGCTTTTTAGTATGTATGCTACAAAAGATATATCAAAATTAATCATTATTAAATCGTTAAAATTAGCAAAAACAAACAATCAATCCATTTAACCTAAATATATCAAAGGTAAAAAAATAAATAAAAAAAAATAACAAATGAAGAAAAATGGATTACACAATATTATATACCATGTTAGTTAATGACAAAACATCTCAATTATGAGCTATAGACCTATAAAAAGTTGTCATCAGTAATTTAAAAACTCATTTACCGAGTAAAATGTATTTTGAAGAAGCCACTGGTATAATTTTTTTTAAATGTTTGAATAGGAAGATCTTTAATTATGTTTGGTATTTTATTATATATTGTTTTACCCACCCAGTAACAACTTTTGCTAAAGCGTTTATTTTTGTTATCTCGCTAATTACTATCCGATTTGGGTATCTCCGCCGTAAATTTCACAATACGCGAGCAACCCGGGTTCGATCCCCGCCGGCACCAATGGAATTGTTAATTGCAATTTTAAGTGCTGATTTACCACGTGCTCGGCGGTGAAGGAAAACATCGTGAGGAAACCTGCATGTCTGAGAAAAAGAAAAAAAATTTCGAAGACATGTGAAGTTCGCCAACACGCATTGGGGCAGCGCGGCGGACACTTCCTTGCCCTAAAACCCTCTCAGAAATGAGAGGAGGCCTGTGCCCAGCAGTGGGACATATATAGGCTGTAACTTTACTTTTTTTTACTTTTTTGGGTATCTCGTGTTTATGGATACCACTTCTTTATTAAGTTTATAGAAACTCTTCCTGTGTTGTTTTACAAACGTAGCAACTTCTAATATATACAAACAAGGCACGAGTAAGATCCCCAGTGTCTTAAATAGTGGCCGGCATGAGACATCTTTTTGTGCAATAAATACTGTAAACTTCAATACAACTCGTATTGAAGAAGCGATCGAGCGGAACCAAGGCTCCAAAGTCTTTGCCAGAGATCTGTCTGCCAGAAAGAGCCAACTGTCAAAGCTGAATACCGAATGTGGCAGCATCGTTTCCGGGACACCTGAGATTTTGAGTGAGATTGAGAGGTTCTACACGCAAGTGTGAGTAACGATCCAAGAGCGAGTCTTATCCGACACTATTCCGAAGATATACCGGACGTCAGTCTGAGCGAGATTAGAATGGCTCTCCAGCACCTTAAAAACGGCAAGGCCCCAGGCGAGGATGGAATTACAGCGGAGCTTCTGAAAGCGGGTGGAAGACCGGTACTTGAAGTCCTTCAGAAGCTCTTTAATTCCGTCCTCCATGGTGGCATTACACCGGAGGCGTGGAGCAGAAGTGCGGTGGTCTTGTTCTTTAAGAAAGGTGACGACGCTCTCTTGAAGAACTACAGACCGGTTTCTCTTCTGAGCCGCGTCTACGTGCTGTTTTCTAGAGTCATTACGAATCGTCTCGCGCGCAGACTTGACGACTTCCAGCCTCCCGAACAAGCTGGTTTCCGAAAGGGCTTTAGCACCATAGATCACATACATACCCTACGGCAAATTATACAGAAGTCCGAAGAGTACATTTTGCCACTATGTCTGGCGTATGTGGACTATGAGAAAGCCTTTGATTCCGTCGAAATTTGGGCGGTGCTGCAGTCCCTTCAGCGGTGCCAAGTTGACTCTCGGTATATCGAAGTGCTGAAGTGTTTGTACAGTAGAGCTACGATGGCTATCCGAGTACAGAACCAGAATACGAAACTTATCCAATTGCAGAGAGGTGTGAGACAGAGCTATGTTATATCCCTGAAACTCTTCACCGCTGCATTGGAAGACGTTTTCAAGCTTCTGGACTGGAAAGGATACGGTATTAACATCAATGGCGAGTACATCACTCACCTTCGATTTGCTGACGATATAGTCCTTATGGCAGAATCGCTGGAGGACCTAAGCACTATGCTCAATGACCTCAATAGTGTCTACCAACGGATAGGTCTTAAGATGAACAAGGACAAAACAAAGATTATGTTTAATGTCCATGTCACACCTATGCCGGTAGTTGTTGGGAGCACTAAGCTCGAAGTTGTTGACGAGTATGTTTACCTGGGACAAATAGTCCGACTAGGTAAGCCCAACTTCGAACGAGAGGTCAATCGACGGATTCAACTCGGCTGGGCAGCGTTCGGGAAGATACGACACATCTTCTCGTCAGACATGCCTCAAAACCTTAAAACGAAATTGTACAACCAGTGCGTGTTGCCAGTGATGACTTATGGAACTGAGACGTGGTCCTTCACAGCGGGCCGTATGAGGAAGCTCAAGGTCGCTCAGCGAGCTATGGAGAGGGCTATGCTCGGAGTTTCTATGATATAGCCCAACGGATTAGTAAGCTGAAGTGGCAGTGGGCCGGCCATATAGCTCGAAGAACCGACAACCGATGGGGAAGAAAGGTTCTCGAGTGGCAGCCTCGTACCGGTAGGCGAAGTGTAGGGCGTCCCCCCACGAGATGGAGTGACGACCTGGTAAGATATGCAGGAAGTCGATGGATGCAGGTGGCTCAGGACCGTGCTTTGTGGCATTCTTTGTGGGAGGCCTATGTTCAGCAGTGGACTTGTGAAGGGCTGTAATGATGATGATGATGATGATGAAATTGGACATCGGGTATCAAATACCACCATTAAATTGGACATCGGGTATCGAATACCACCATTTAATTGGTCGTTGGGTATCGAATACCACCATTCAATTGGACAGAAAAAAAGTTAATTATCATTAAATTGGTCAAAAAACAGGGCAAAAAAAGCCACCATTAAATTGGACTCAGGGCAAATAAAAAGAATGCCACCATTAAATTGGCCCCAGGGCAAAATATGCCACCATTTAATTGGTCACATGATCTTAGTTCCCTATATTATTTTCAGGTTACTCTCTTAATTAACCATTAAGTGATGGCACAATCGTTACCTGCATAGGTCGTTTTAAATTTGGAGGGCGATAACCCTTCAATCGGGGTAAGATGGGAAAAATGGAAGAGAGCATTATCAATATACTTAGAAGCTAAAGATGTTACATCCTCAATCAAAAAAAGAGCTACGTTGTTACATTTTGGGGGTCAAGGACTTCAAAGAGATTTTTTATAATTTACCTGGTGCTAATATTGAACCATCGGAGGATTTAGACGTGTTTGACGTGGCTATAAAAAACTTGATTAATATTTCTTGCCGAAACAAGGTAAAGTTTACGAAAGGCACATATTTAGATTATTAAAACAAGAGAACGGAGAATAGTTGGAGCAATTTTTATTAAGACTAAGGAATCAAGCAGATGAGTGTTGATTTGAGAAACCAGAGGAACATCTGATTGACCAAATAACAGAAAAATGTATATCTACAGAATTAAGTAAGAAAATTTTAACATTAGGTGACAGTGTAACTTTGGATAGAATCATTATAGAAGCAGAAACACTTCAGGTCGTAATTCAACAATTACAAAATTATGAGCAAAAAAATAAAAACTTGGAAATAAACCTTATTTCCAAGAAAGAAAAGGTAGACTCGAGCATGGGACAGAAGCACATAAAGAACCCTCAATTGAGAAATAAAATAATTTGTGGCAGATGCGGGAACAATTCGCATACGTCCCAGGATATAAACTGTGCTGCGAGAGGAAAAGAGTGTTTTTCTTGCGGTAAAATTGGACATTTTCATATGTATTGCAGAACAAAAAAATTAACAGCTCGTAAAAAAAAACTTCGAGGATACGGGAAAGAATGATAGAAAAATTTGGAAAAAAGCAGACCTACTGAAAGAAAAGATTTAGAAAATGAGGAAGTAGACTATGTTTTTCAAATTGATAATAATGCTAATATAGAGTGTACAGTTGGTGGTGTTAGTATAAGTATGTTAATAGATTCCGGATGCACTTTAAATCTTACTGACAAAACTTGGAGTATGTTAGTAAATAATAAAGTGAGAGCTTATAAACAAATTAAAAAACATGAAAAAACTCTATTTGCATATGGTAGCAATGCCCCATTGAATATACAAGGTTCATTTGATACAACTATTGAAGCTAATAACGGAAAAGATTATACTACCTTTTATGTGATATCGGGAGGAACAAGAAACCTGCTCGGAAAAGATACGGCTATTCATTTAGGAGTTCTTAAAATAGGCCTACAAATAAATAACATAAATATGCAATTTCCCAAATTTAAAGATGTACTTATAGAGATTCCAATAAATGAGTCCATAAGTCCAATTTCTCAACCCTATCGAAGGGTACCTGTACCTTTAGAAGAAAAGGTAGAGAGGAAACTTAAGGAACTGTTGGAAAGTGACATCATAGAGGAAGTAAAGGGACCGTCAAAGTGGGTTTTGCCGACTGTACCAATTTTAAAAGGGAACGGTGAATTGCGCTTGTTTGTGGACATGAGACGTGCTAATTCCGCCATTGTCAGAGAGAATCACTCCTTGCCCTCTATGAACAATTTACTGCCTAAAATAAGAAAAGCTAAATACTTCAGTAAATTAGATATAAAGAATGCTTTTCATCAAGTGGAGATACATCCAAAATCTCGATACATCACAACTTTCATAACTTATAAAGGATTATTTCGATATAAAAGATTATTATTTGGCATGTCTTGTGCACCCGAACTATTTCAGAAAATACTAGAAAAATGCTAATAAATTGTGAACGCGTTGTTAATTTTATCGACGATATTTTGTTGTTTGGTAGTAATGAGGAAGAACACGACTCGAGACTACGGAAATTGGTAAAGGTACTGGAGGAAAATAATGTACTTCTTAATGAAGATAAATGCATTTATAAAGCAAACCAGTAACATTTTTGGGACATGAACTTTCTCCTATAGGTGTAAGACCTTTAGAAAAATATGTCAAAAGCATTATGAGCTTTAGAGTACCAAATACTATTGATGAGCTCCAAAGTTTTTTGGGTCTGACAAATTTTATAAATAAATGGATTTCAAATTTGGCCACATTGACGGATCCTTTAAAAGAACTGTTAAGGAAAAAGATGGGAAAAAATGCTTGCATAACAAAACTTTGGCTAAAGGAACAGGACAATGCTTTTACACAGTTAAAGCAAGATTTTACGAAAACACAATCGTTGGGGTATTACGACGTACATGATAGAACACACGTGATAGCAGATGCCAGTCCAGTTGGACATGGAGCAGTGCTCATACAGACTGATCACACAAAGTCCCGAAAATAGCTTACGGAAATCGCACTCTGACAAACTGTGAGCGGAGGTACAGCCAGACCGAGAAAGAAACTTTGGGACTTGTATGGGCTGTAGAACACTTTAATATTTTTTTGTTTGGAAAAAAATTCGATTTAATCACGGACCATAAGCCTTTGGAAGTTCTGTTTGGACCCAAGTCAAAACCTTGTGCTCGGATAGAGCGATGGGTACTAAGACTACAATCATATGATTATCAGGTCATATATAAACCTGGTAAATCAAATATTGCGGACCCTTTATCAAGGTTATGCTACTACCCGAATAGCCCATCCTCAGGAAGCGATGAATATGTGCAACAGATTGTTGAAAGTTCTAGACCAGTGGCTATCCGTTGTTAAAAATCAAAGAAGTATCTGACACCGATAAGGAACTCAAAACATAAAAAAGGGCTTACATCATAACGACTGGGATGATTCCGTAAAAAGTTACCGCATATTTGAAAGTGAGCTGTGTTTTTATGAAGGAATTTTACTTCGGGGAAACAAAATAGTCAAACCCTATAATCTCCGTAAAAAAGTATTAGAAGCCGCCCACGAAGGTCATCCTGAGATAGTTGCAATGAAGGGACGTTTAAGAACAAAAGTATGGTGGCCAAGAATAGACAAAGATGTTGAAAATTTAGTAAAAGTGTGTAAAAGTAGCACTATAGTAAGCTTACCAAATCCCCCTAACCCATTAAAAAGACGTGAATTACCTGTGGCTCCATGGATAGATATCGCAATTGATCTGTTAGGACCACTTCCAAATAATGAATATCTAGTAGTTGTTGTTGACTATTATAGTAGATACAAAGAAATAAAGGTAACAAAGGTAATTACTAGTTCACAGATAATTAAAGTCTAAAAGGAAATATTCAGTAGACTAGGACATCCTGTCTCACTAGCAGCTGACAATGGTAAGCAATTTGTAAGTGATGAGTTTAAATTGTTCTGTAAAGAGTGTGGCTTTAAACTTTTTAACACTGTACCATACTGGCCACAAATGAATGATGAGGTTGAAAGACAAAATCAAAATATATTAAAATGGTTACGAATCAGTCACTATGAAAAGAAAGACATGAAAGAAAGCCTTTGGGAGTATCTCATGTTTTATAATACTACACCCCATACAGTGACTGGAAGGACACCATCGGAACTTTTCTACAAAAGACAAAATAGAGGTAAAGTCCCCTCACTCGACTGGTGCTGCAACAGAACGGATGACACAGAAATAAGAGATAGAGACCGAGAACAAAAACAAAAGGGCAAAGAGTATGCTGACAGGAAGTGAAGAGCTAATAATTCAAAAATAATGGAAGGTGACAAGGTGTATGTAAAAGAAATGGAAAGGCCAACTAAATTGACGTCATATTTCAATCCCACTCCTCATACCGTTGAAAGTTCAAGAAATGGTGACTGTGTGGTAACAAACAACAGTTAACAGTGGTAGAGCCACGCGGCAGCTTTTGCTGTCGCACGGATGGGCCGGCTCGAACCGGGGTGGTACCATGACCTCACAGAATACCAGCGTGAAGTAGAGGTTTACCTCTGCGTTTCGCTTGGTGAGTGCAAGTGGCCGGAGGCCCTTTTTACTGGAAATGAGGCAATCCATCTTAGTCCTCACGGGTGACAATGCATCTGCATTTTGATTCGCAAACGAGGATAGATGTAGATGTCTATGGGCCGCAGCAACTACTTACCATCAGGTGGACTGTGTGCTCGTTTGTCACCCTTATCCTAAAAAAAAACAATAAAACTGGTAAAAAATACAGGCGAAATATAGTTCATTTAAAAACGTAGAAGGCGAATGTAGAAATGTTGCTAACGAAGATGGAATAGAAAGTCGAGAACCGAACATCGGCAGCGAAAACGACCAAGACGCTATTGGTTAAATATTTGATTGAAATTTGTTTTTGTGATGAAAATTTATTAATCTAAAAATCTTAACGAGAAAGAGATGTAGTGTATGTGATTTAAACATGTTAGCAAGTGTGTAATAAAATACAGTTCATAGATCGAAATGAAGGTATTATCATTTATATTGCCTGTTGATACACGAATATAAGTATCCACTGTTTCGAGCGCACCGCGTCAGTATCATGAGAGCCGCGGGCGAGAGTGGACGCGTAGTGAAACTATTGAGTTTACGTGTGCGTATGTGAACCAGTGAATTGCTGTGAAGTATCGACTATTACACCAAGGAATGCCAAAAATTCCGTATACTTTATTAATAATATAAATTAAAAATATTACTGGTACGAGGCAGCCACTCGAGAAACTTTCTTTCTTTTCCGTTGTCGGTTCTTAGAGCTACTCTGATCCGTTGGGCTATGTTGGTTACCCAGGTTCTGCATCTGGATTTTTTTTACAAAATAAGGGTTAAAAACGAGCACACAGTCCACGTGATTGGTAAGTGTATGCTGTGGCATATAGATGTCTACATTTATCCTCGATTAAAAATCAAAATGCAGATGCGTTATCACTATTGAGGACTAAGATGGAGTGCCTCGTTTCCAATAAAAAGGGTCTCTGGTTCTCTACACTCACCATACAAAACACAGCAGATTTAAGATTCTATTTCACGCTGGTATTCTGTGAGACTGTGATCTCTCACCCCGGTCGAGCCGACGTATTCGTGCTACAAACATAAGCATGGCTCTACGACTTCAATCTGGATATGTTAATTTCAAATCCTATCGCGCAGAGAAACTTCAAGCCCTCTCCAAAGCTCGCTGAACGAAATTAAGCTACCTCATACAGAGCATCAGTGAAAGACTGTCTCTCAGATCCATGTGTCGGCACTGGTTGTCTACTCTTGTTTTCAGGTTTTGAGGAATACGTGAAGAAAGATGTGTAGTAATCCCTAAATATAAATCCTATAAGTAAGTCTCCATGTTTTTATGACATGTCGTATTGTGAGTAAGTTCTTAAAATAAAGGCGAGTGTATACTTGAAACGGTTTCCTGGAGCATTATTTTTATGCCATTTTATGGCCAATAAATTATGAATGTCTCGTTTATTAGCCATAAATAGCGCTAGCATCTGTAATAAAGTTTTTACCATAAAACTAGTACAGCCACTAACGATTAATCATACCTTACTAGTATGTTGTCAAAAAACGAGTACTGAAATTATTTAAGATACCCTGCATGTAAAAAAAGTGAATAAATTTATTAAATTAAAAAAATGACTTTTATAAACAGACTTTTTATTAGCAATCTATATGTACTTATGTAAAGAAATAAAGAATTGTTAAGGTGAATTTTAACAAGATTGTTACATAAATATTGTCTTGTGGTGGCTTAAAAAAATCAATCAGCCTATATTGCTCTTTAGATGCTGGAGTTGTTATAAACTAATTTGCTTAATTCCTCGTAAAGAAAGAAAATGATGTGTCCTGCCCAGTTTTATGGGGACCTCGCACCCTACCTCAATCGTGCGCACTATATCCGTCGCCGTCAATCCCAGCACTACCATCGCCAGCACCACCACACTAGGCACGACACGCCGCTCTCGAAAATATGACACGTGTTTCGCCTCTATACGAGGCATCTTCAGGTGAAGTAGACTTTGAAGAGGCTGACCGTTTTCTTTACGCGGAATTAAGCAAATTAGTTAATAACAACCCCCTTATAATAGATTTACGCAAAGTAACGCCTGATTCTATTAATTATCTTTAGACGCCGTAAAGAATGACTACGGGAAGGATTATAAAGATCTCATGGCAAGGATTATAAAGATAGATGACTGTATGTACAGGGTTGTTATGCAATATACGCCCAAATTTCCAGATAAGGTTTAGAATAAGTAATATAGACGAATGGTGAAGAAAACTTTATTAAAAAAAAATCCCAAACAATCTGCCGATTTATCTTTTAGATTCAGAATGCGTGGTAATGAATTATTCTAACCGATTGTCATTCAAAAAATTATTTCAAAAAATTATTATTATACTACGCACGCACACATTCGTAAGAGTCGCTCGATCAGCAAAAACGTTCTGAATTGAATCGCACACAGTACGAGACGTTGTTGCCCATAAATCACATTCAATTTGTTATAATTTGAAATAAAAGAAATCTTATTTACTCGTATTTTCAAAAACTGCAATAACGATTATTATTATTTATATATTTAAACTTAAATGTTAAATTTGGGTACTCTTTGAAAAATAACTCTGTATACGTATTTACTATTTACTAGGTGTTTTTTTTGCATTGAAGTCCGACTGGGAAAAACCACTCTCTCACCTATTTCTGCTGTTAAATAACTGTCCTTGCATTGCTGTTTTCAGATCCGAAGGGTATAGAGACAAGTCTAATTACAGTCTATGAGGCATCCTATCTTAGTCCTCAGTGGTGACAAAACATCTGTAGCTTTCTTTGTCTGTAGTTGGCTACAGATTGCCATGGACTGCAGTGCCCTCTACCCGCTTACTTTAAGTTCTTTTATCTTTTCAGCATTATAGAGAAAATATGTACGCCAAAGTAAATGTTCTTACCAACAAGAGAGAGAATCGTTCAAGTTGCAAAACATCTGGAATCGTGACTGCCAATCGCGTTCTAAGCAAAGCAACTACGGGGAATCCAAAACTAATAAACCTTCAACAATGAAAGGGGCACGTATCCAGCCGCGGACTGTTATGGACTGATAAAGAAGATGAATGTTTTGTAAATGTAAAATGTGATTGATAATACAAAGAACATAGACGTATAACAATATAACACTAAAGGTATAATTAGTAACATAACAACAACAACACAACGGTAATGTAATAAAACTACCAACTCTCGATACAGAAATGACAAGTTGTAAAAATAAGCGGTTTCGAAACTAGCTACGCGTATCACGAAACTACGTTAAACCGATTACACACAGTAGATGTTACGACTCCCAACTAGAAAGAGTAATATGTTCAGTAAGGACTTCTAATGGACTGTAATGATGAAAATATCCAAATTACTAAGTCTCAACGTCTACTGATGTAGTTCTGTTGACGCGATGGCGTAACGTTCGCTTTTACTTTCTGTATTATTAGTTATATTTTATATTAATTACATTAGCAATGAATAAAACAAACTATAAAATGTAACTAAAAGTCGATTTTTAAAAAGAGTTATAAAGTGCAAAAAATTAAAAATCAAACCTCTGACGCGTTGTGTTGTGTAATAATATAATATTTTAGATAATGATAAACTATTATTTAAAACTAATTTCTCAATTAACTGACACTATGTTACAAAAAACTTTACCTCAGTCACAACTAGCGACATCTGGTGAGTGGAAGTTAATTAGCCCTCATTAAATAGAGTGCGTAACGCAACTTGACAACTTATTACTTCGAGGGCTGCCAACATTGAAAAAATGCAACGCATTGTTTTTATTTATCGACGGCTCCGTGGCGCAGTGCCTTAGCAATGAGTTGTTGCGCTGGGTGCCGCGGGTTCGAATCCCACACGTAACAAGTATTTGTATGCCTTAGAAATCATTGTTCCGGGTCTGGATGTTTGTCCTCGTGCAATTTATGTTTGTAAGCTGTCTCCACGACACAGGAGAAAATCCTAGTGTGGGGGTAACGTTTAAAAAAAATTAAAAAATATGGATGATAAATTTTAAGGAAACTTTTTATATGGTCTGATAATAAATGCATGTTTGGTTTTCGTTTTATGTTTCTTTCTGATCCGATCATTGCGGCTTGTGAGACAGAAAACATCAGACACAATCGAAATAAAAGCAGTTGGAAGCCCACTAAAATACAAAAATTTGTTCTTTACATTTTTTTATAGGATACGGTGACATACGAACACACGGTCCACCTGATGGTAAGCGGATGCTGTGACCCATATATATCTACAATTATCCTCAATAAAGAGATGCATTGTCATCCGTGAGGACTGTGTAAAACCTACCAAAATTAAAATTTTCTTGTGTTTTTCGTATTGTAGCTTACATTATGCATGCAGTAAGGTGTGGTACACCATTACTCGACGATTATTAAAAAAAATTGCTAAAAATAAACTGAATAGTAGATACTGAATACGGTCAATGGTTCGTCGAACAGTCGTGTGTCAGGCATCGGGCGGGTGTTTATCGAACTTGCATTAGTCATATAATTATAACGTCTCTATACAGTTACAAAGAAAAATATGATGCAATCACATTTATATGGTTCATAATTGTTTATCACTTGGCTAGATCCTATTCAAAAATATTTTGAATTTAGCGGGCTACACTTCGATAATAGAATTCAAACAAACTTATTTTCATATTTGTGTGAGTCATACGTTACGTTGTTACTATTAATCCAATATAGTTTCAACTTCCCTACTTTTCGGGAAAATTTAATGTATTGGCCACATTATTTTTTCATTTATGTGTGTTTCGTCTAGTGTAAACACAAGTTGATAACGCAAACATAGATTTTGTTCTTGCCCCACCTTTGAACGTCCGCTTTGTAGGGAACTATCGTTCTACGTGTTATTATTCTAAGCCCCAGGGATCACTAAATCTACTTTTGATACCAAATCGAGTATAGAAGATTATACGATATAAAGAAATTCATTGTTTGTTTATCAACCTTACTTTTTTAAAACAGATATTCGGAAAACTAAATTAAATAAAATGCCCTACAATCACATGAGTAAATAAACAGAACAGAGACGAACCTTCTTAAGAACGTGCAAACTTGTTACCTATTTTGGTAGGGTTGTAACAATAGGTGAAAACAAATTAAACAAAAGAATATCTGTCATATTATTGCATTGTCACTGACGTTACGGTATACAATATTTCAACTCAATCAGACATCGGGAAGTGGTTCAGATCTTACTTGCAATATGTGAACTTAACCCACATACCTACTACATATCAACCCACCCACATAACTACAAATAGTTAGTGAAAGCTTGTAATAACAATAGTACCTCTTCTTATTAAAAAAACCCAAATCACCAAAATGCCGAAAAGTGCATCGACCTTTATTGCTTAGCAAATCGTTGTCTTGGATTCAACTATCTGCGTTAGTACACGCGCTAAGTCAAAGTCTGAGCAATCCACTTCAATTGCCACTTATGCTGCGTGTATGCGAGCTTACTACTGTATCTTTTGTGACCATTTTACCGAATTGTGAGTTGGCGTTTTTAATGGTCCAATAAAACAAAAACAAAATAGAATCAGAAATTTAGATTAAGTAGTTCACAAACCCGTGAAAAATAAAGCTCTTTGTAGTAGCGCCTTTCGCGTAGGCCTGCCCCAGATCGAAATAGCAAAAAAATAGTGACAAAAATGCTCCTATATTTTGTTTTTGTTGTTGTGCAAAGCTTTGGTTGAAAAGACATACGAGGACATATATATATGTTAACATTTTATTGAAGTTTAAATAAAAACAATCATAAAAAGGAAAGTAGAACGACGTAGGAAACGATGGAGAAGACACTGAACTTTTATGTCACTGGACCGCAACTGAATTGCGGTCGGAAATATGCGTTTATGCCAGGAAGTTACTAATGTTTAAACTCATTCAGTATAATTGAAGTAAGGGATAGAGTTATCATGTTAAAATTTAAAATAGTTAACATGCCTTTTTGATTTTTATAAATATTAAATGTTTTCTCTGTCAGGTTTTTGAGTTAGGATCATAGCCATTGTCCGAAAGAGACAAATCGATTTTAACTACCGTTTTTAAATTCTTAAAAATGATAAATGTCATTAGAATATATAAATAAAACTATATTTTTGTAAATGGCTGTAGTATTAGTTGTAGCGGTATTATGGCTTCCATTCTTTCTCGACCGGGTCAAAGATACGCTTTCATATGCATCTCATGGGATAAAATAGCAGCTTAACTCAGTGTTTTGTATGGTGAGATACTCGGTACTCAGGTGAGTGATGATAATAATATTGTATTAATATAATAAATTTGATTCGGATATCCACTATGAACCAGAGCCCTGAGAGGTGCCAACGCTTCTGCGTTTTGTTTCTTGATTGAAGATTGTAGCAGTATTTACAATACTTTCATTAGGTGTTCCTTACAGTATTAAAAATACATACGAAGAATTGTATGCATAATACCTTAATTGGATAAAACCCTTAATCTAACGAGAAAACTCAATATATTGTGGGTCCCTTTTTATACTTTTTAGTTTTATTTATGTTTCAGAATTTTCAAAAAAGATAAACTATTTTTGAATATTTCTTCAGCTTTAAAGTTAGCTTGCTTACTATATTGTAACTATATATCGAAGGCCTAATTAATATATGGTACGAGAATAATAAGTAGACTTTGAGTTCTTTGTAGAAGAATTGAATTGAATGTGTGTATGAGGGCTTAAAATAATGTAAATGATAAAAAAATAATTAAAATTTAATAAAAAGACATTATAACAAATTATAATGTATACTAAACAAGTGTTTAGCTTTCCGTCGCATTTAATTCGCTATTGGCTTAAGAACTTGATTTATAAAAAAAATTAATACATCAAAATAATATTCCCTTTTATCTCTCCAAATTTCAGTTCCACGGACCGGTTGTTATTTATCTATACAGTAAAAAAAGTATTAACTACCCTATATAGCTACCCTATTGCTTGCGGAAAAGAATATCCATTTCCAATATACCAGACACTGCAGATAATCTACTGTTATCTGCAGTGCGACTATTTTCTATAGAATAGTCTTTTTTGAATAAATAGTAGACTTTTTCTGTTTCAGGAGTAGTTTTGGATCGGAATACTCAGTAGTTGCGCTGTTGTATGATCCGACAGACAGACAGCAACACATGAGCAGTAGCGTTCATCACATTGCTGAGCACGAGATCTATACAAGGTTCTTTTCGAGTTGGAATATCGAATGTAGATGATAGGGTTGCTAATAGTTGCAGTACTTACTGTGTATTAAAGTAGTGTAATGTATATTCATTAAGCGTTCTACATACTGTTAAAATATATAGTATGCGCATTATTTTATTTTAATAAAAAAACCTTATTTCAATGAGAAAAATGCACGTATAAGTTAGGAACCTAATAAATAAATTTTGTAATTTTCGTCAGGCTTAAAAGGTAATTTGCATGCTATATTGTAATTCTATATCGCATATATTATAAAAATATAGTACGTGAGCAGCAATTGAAGAAAAATTGGATAAATAACTAGAATGATAGAGAAAAAAAACAAAGAATTTTTTCTAAGACGTCAAAATAAGTTCTAAATTAATATATCAATTAAATGTTAGCTTTCCATACTTTATTACATTTCGTCTGTTACTGGCTGAAGAAATTAATTTAATGAAAAAAAAAAAATACATTTTGGCCTTTGTAGGTCCACATGCTACTTTCACGAACTGAACGATATTTTTGTAAAAAGTAAAAAAATTAAGAGTAGTCACAAATTATAAAATGTTTTCCCATTTAAAAATAATACAATGATTTTCCGCACCAATAATTTACCTTCATCACGAGAAGAATCTCTTTACGAAATAACGTTAGATTGTGAAAGGTCACATTCAATAATAAAATTTTAATGCCCTTCAAAAATGTAAAGAATTTATTTTATATGATTTGATCTGACATCATCCGGTTTCGAAAACAAAAAAACGAACATACAGTGATGGTATGTGGATGCTGTAGACGTGTGCTGTAGATGTGTACGTACATATCCGTACGTAGGACGTAACATCTAACGATATTACGTCTTAATCCGTACTGACTAAGAAGCCTCGTTACCAGAAAAAAGGCTCTCCGGTTCTCTACACTCACTATACAAAATACAACAATATTAAGATGCTATTTTACGCTGGTATTATGTGCGAGCGTGGTCCTGCCCCAATCGAGCCGACCCATTCAAGCAGTAGCATAGCATGGAGGTAACCATAATATAGCAGCAGCGTGGCTCTACCAGGTATAAATTCTGGCTAAATAATTATCAAAAAAAACGTAACACGTATTTAAACATTTGAATTCATCTCAAACTTAAGCAAATAGTTTTGAATCACCAATAATTCAAAAGATTATGTACCTCTTTTTTTAATTTAATTATTTTTTTTTTAATTTTTTAAATTACAGAAATCTATTAAGGTTGGATAAGTAATATAAAAATTTCCTTGAGAAGTTTGCTTCATGAAATATACTTTACGATAACAAACTTGTAAGAGCGACCCCTACTCATATACAAACATATTTATCATAATTTTGTCATACGAACTTTAATTATTAAACCAACGGTGAGAGTACCGTGTGTGTTAACGTATATTTTCTTATAAAATAGCTCATCAAAAATAAACTAGATGAAATTGAATGCGAAGAAAATAATTAAAAATATTAAAATATTTTTTGAATGGACGTCAAGGATTATGCTTTTCTTTTTTTTATTGTTAAAGTATTTAATATTTTCCTTTAAACTTTTTGATGAGACTGAAACTGAGACTTAAAATTTCTTACTCATTTTTCAGGTTACGGGCTTCCTCAAAATTGTATTGTAAATAAAGTAAATGAACGGTGAACAGTAAATTAATTATTCACATGGATTTAAATTTTTTTTTTGTAAGTACGTTACTTTATTTTTCTTAAATGCGGAACATGTAGTTAAGTGACACTTAAAATCGAAAGAAAAACATATGCATTGAGGCGGCAGAGAAAAAATTCTTAGTAAATTCATACATATTATTTGCATGATAGGCTTAGAAATGTGGATATCCGCGGTAAAACTAGAATAATCGATACATTTTAACGGATTCGAAAGCTGAAGTGGCAATGGACCGGCCATACATCCAGAAGAACCGATAACCTATGGGAGAAATTATTCTTGAGTAGTATAGTTGAGTAGTATGAAGTTGGCGTTCTTCTCTTGATAAAGAGTAATTGTGTTCTGTGATATGAGTTGATGAAAAAGAGAATTCAATAATCAATTTTAATTTAATTTTTAATAAAGCTATAGAAAACAACAATGGCCTTTAGTGAAGGTGAAGTTTGTAGAATTTGTTTAAGCGTTAATATACGCATGTTTGCACTAAAGGAGACTGGCCTCCAAAATTTGTATAAGACATTGACGAACAGTTTTTCAATACCAAAACCGCATAAAGTTAGAGATGAGATTCAATTCACACCAATTTGTCATATAGATATCTGGCCTGTAGAGTGTGATATAGAAAATGATTGTAAGGAAGAAATTTTTTGCCTTGATGCCATTAAAGTTGAAGAAGAGATTTTCGAATATGAAAATTCCAAATTGGAAGATAATGAGAATCATGAAACAGAACCATACATCACACCGACAAATAATTTTTCAAAACCGTCTGAGAGGAAGATTAAATTAAAATCTACTGATTGTAACGTAAAGGATGTTCGTAAAGGAAACCCCGATTTAGAAAGCCCTACTATTAAATCAAAGCCTAAAGTGAAAAAAGATAATCAACCAATTAATAAAAAAGGAAAGCATCCTGCAAAGATTATGAAAAAGAAAATTTTGAAACAAAAGAGTGTAAATATACTTACGCAAAAAATATTAGGGGCATCAACAAAAGATATTCTCGCCAAACACATTTCATACAGTCATAAGACGCAAAAGAACTCAGAAGTTGAACAAACTGCAGTACCACAACTAATGGAAATATTTAATTGTGATATTTGTGAATTTAAAACATCTCAAAAAGGTCGCATTTTGGCACATCTTAAAGCGCACGTCGCTGAACAAGTGTACTGTTGTAATAATTGTGATTTTAAATGTATTAAAAAAGATCGTTTGCAGAGACATATGAAAATACATACTGGAGAAAAACTTTTTTCATGTCATATCTGTAAATATCAATGTATTCAAAAAAGTAATTTGCAAACACATATGAAAATACATACTGGAGAAAAACCTTTTTCATGTAATATCTGTGAATATAAATGTGTTATAAAATGTAATTTGCAAACACATATGAAAATACATCACATTCAGTCAGGGGGTTTCCATGCTGGTCTACCTTTCCGGTGATCCTGTTATGGAATACGGGTACGCGACCCCGGCTCCCCGAGCTACTGTTATTCTCATACCTTTCCTGCCGAGATAACAGTATCCTTACACCTATGCTCCTACCCCCAAACTTCTTTTTCCTTTTCCCAAAATGGTAGCCTCCTCTACCAACAATAGCATACCCAAAGAGGGTTGGTGTCAGGCAGGCGGCCGACTGTAAAACTTCTGCCAAATCCCATGCAGTAAATGAATAGTACGAGTTGTGGGATATATGACAGGGCTAGGGCGTACCCCGCAGGCGACGCGCAGGGGCAGCACCCGGCTCCTGTGGGAAGTGGGCAAGGGTTGTCGCACCTTACGGAGCGGGTGCGACGTAAGAAGCAAGCCCGGAGAGAGAAGAATGTCAGAGTGAGGTTTGCAAGCTGGAATATAGGTACGATGACTGGAAGAGGAAGAGAGTTAGCAGATGTTTTGAAACGACGAAGAGTGAATGTTGCCTGTTTGCAGGAAACAAAATGGAAGGGCAATAAAGCAAGAGAGATTGGGGAGGGATACAAGTTTTATTATTGTGGAAGTGATGGGAAGCGAAATGGAGTAGGAGTTGTGTTAGATAGTGGAATGAAAGAACGAGTGACAGATGTGAAAAGAGTAAATGACAGAATGATAGTTGTTAAATTAATGATTGAAAACAAAGTAGTGAATGTTGTAAGTGTGTATGCTCCGCAAACAGGCTGTGAAGAGAGTGTGAAAGAGAAGTTTTGGGAGGAATTTGATTGTATGATGATGGGAATACCTGAGCGTGAGGATGTTTATATGGGAGGAGATTTTAATGGACATGTAGGGAGAGTGAATGACGGGTATGAAAGAGTACACGGTGGATGGGGGTACGGAATGCGGAACCGTGAGGGGGAAGTTCTTCTGCAAGCAGCATGTGCTTTCGACCTGGCTGTAGTAAACACGTGGTTCCAAAAACGAGATCAGCATCTTGTTACTTATAAAAGTGGCCACCACGCGACACAGATCGACTATCTTCTGATAAGACGGAACCAAATCAAGAGTGTAAAAAACTACAAAGTGCTTCCAGGTGAAGACTTAGTATCCCAGCACCGAATTCTGCTGGCTGACATCTGCTTAACTGTTCGCCTCAACAAACATAAGGATCGACCCCCACCCAAAATAAAGTGGCATTTGTTGCATAAGGAGGGGTATGCAAGTGAATTTAGAGAGCTAGTTGTAAACAAGGTGATAGAGATGGGTGATATGGAAGGAATGAATGTGAATGAGTGCTGGAAGGAAATGGCTGATTGTATCCGAAGTGTGGCAAGGAAGGTGTTAGGAGAAACAAAAGGGAAGCGTATGATAGATAAGGATGGGTGGTGGTGGAGTGAAAGTATTAGAGAAGTTTTGAGAGAAAATAAAAATGCCTTTAAAGAATGGCAGAGCGCAGAAGACCAGAATGAATCCATAAAAGAAAGTAAGAGAGGGGCGTATAAAGAATGTAAGAAGAGAGCGAAGAAGGAAGTTGCTATTTGTAGGGCAGAGGCGCAAGATAAATTATATCGGTCCCTTGAAAGCCCCGAAGGTCAAAAACGACTTTTTCAAATTGCAAGAGCGAGAGAAAGGAATGGAAGAGATGTTTCACATGTAAAATGTATAAAAGATGATTCTGGAAGGATTTTGACTGACGATGAAAGTATAAAGAAGCGATGGAAGGAGTATTTTGAGAAATTGATGAATGAGGAGAATGAATGGAATGGTATGCTTGAAAACCCACCAGTGAATATGGGCTTAGTGAGAGAAATTAGTGTGGAAGAAGTAAAAATGGCTGTTAGGAATATGAAGAATGGGAAGGCGGTCGGCCCAGATGGAATACCAGTAGAAGTGTGGAAGTTGCTGAGGGCGGATGGATGGAAGTGGTTGAGTTTATTTTTCGGTAAATTGTTGCAGGAAAAACAAATACCTGAGGAATGGTGCAGTAGTATACTGGTCCCCATTTTTAAAAACAAAGGAGACGTCCAAAACTGCAGCAGTTACCGGGGAATAAAACTCATGTCACATACGATGAAAGTCTGGGAAAGAATAATAGAGAGAAGAATGAGAGAAGAGTGTGAGATAACACAAAACCAGTTCGGATTCATGCCCGGTCGAGGTACGACAGATGCCATTTTCGCATTACGCCAATTGTGCGAAAAGTACAAGCGCGTGCATAAAGATCTGCACATGGTTTTTGTCGACCTTGAAAAGGCGTATGATCGGGTTCCCCGTGAGGTTTTGTGGTGGTCGTTAAAGATGAAAGGTATGCCTGGGAAGTATGTGAGGTTAGTCCGTGCTATGTACAGAGCATCCCGTACATGTGTACGATCTGCCGCGGGAACTACGGGCAGTATCGATGTGGCGGTAGGGCTGCACCAAGGGTCGGCATTGAGTCCTTACCTCTTCCTACTGATTATGGACGCTTTGACGTCGGACCTGCAGGATGAGGCACCCTGGTGCATGCTCTTTGCCGATGACATCGTGCTTGTCGGGGAAGAAGGCATCGAGGTACAGAGCAGACTGACGGGGTGGCAACGGAGGCTGGAAAGTGTTGGCTTGAAGATCAGCAGATCCAATAAACCGAATATCTGTGCTGTGATTTCGGCGGTCTTTCCAGTCCTGTACCCATGTCGTTGGATGGCGCTATACTGCCTATCTGCTCAGATGTCAAGTACCTCGGTTCCCTCATTCAAGGCGACGGCGGAATAGATAGAGCTGTGCAGCATAGGATTAACGCAGGGTGGATGAAATGGCGACAGGTCACAGCCACAACGTGCGATCCCCGAATGCCAATAAGGCTGAAGGGGAAAATTTACAAATCGATCATCCGACCTGTCGTCATGTATGGAAGTGAATGCTGGGCCGTCAAGAAGAAGGATGAAAATAGACTGCATGCGAATAAAATGAGAATGTTACGATGGATGTGTGTTGTGACAAGGATGGATAAGATAAGGAATGAGTATATAAGAGGAAGCCTGAAAGTAGCGCCAGTGGTAGAAAAGGTGAGAGGAAGCAGATTGGCATGGTTTGGGCATGTGATGCGGAGGAATGAAAGTCATGTCACAAAACGAGTGTTGAATATGAATGTGGAGGGACACACGGGCAGAGGAAGGCCGAATAAAAGATGGATCGATTGTGTGAAGAGTGATATGAGAATGAAAGGAGTAAGTATGGAAATGACGGCTGATAGAGAGGAATGGAACAAAATGATTTACTGCGCCGACCCCAGATAATGGGAAATGGTTTAGAGAATGATGATGAGAAATTATTCTTGAGTGAAAACCTCGTACCGGTAAGCGAAGTGTAGGGCAGCTGCTCACTAAATGGAGTGACAATCTAGTAAGAGTTGCAGGAAGTCTATGGATGCAGATGGCTCAGAACCTTGCTTGTTCGTATTCTTCGGGGAAGGCCTCTGTCCAAAAGTGGGCTTGTGAAGCGATGTAATGATAATGATGAGAATCATATTGATGAAGAATCAACATGTAGGCGCCTGAAGACTAAGAATGAGTGCTTCGTTATCAGCAAGAAGGGTTTCCGGTTCTCTACACTTGCCAGACGTTACACAGTAGGATGACACTCCTACTTTTCTCCTTTTTTGTAGTGTTAATGATAGCGTAGCTGTGGTGTAACTAACCCATTCGTACAACACAATATAGCATAATAATGTAGCCATAATATAACCGCAGGGTTACCTAAGGTATATTGGCCTTGTCTTTAAAGGAAATAATAGTAATGTCCTTCAGATCGAATTCAGGTCACAATGGTAATTTTTAACAGAAACTAGCCGTCAATCCAAACATTATAATTCGGGATTGTATCCGCAAGGATAGACGCTTTTCTATGTCCTCATTCTAATAGTACCATGGGATGGTAATCCATCACGACCGGAGAGATATCAGAAGCAGGACCTACGCCTTTATGTGTTTTTTCAAGTACTAATCTCTTGGCTCCAGATTGCTAATCATAATTTCTTGATAGAAAAATCCAATAACTGATTTTGGTACGATACCGGCCTGAACCGGAATTCGAACCCAGGATCATTTGATCGGAAGTTACGCTAACGACTATTAGACCATGGAAGAAGTCTAATTAAATATAAAAGAACGAGTAAAACTGATCCAGGTACTAAAAATTAAGTGAAAAGATTGCATACATCCGGCGTATAGGTCTATTGTTTTAAATGACTAAGTGTTCTAAGTTTATCTATTTTTTTACAATTCAGTGTCATTTTTCAGTATTCTAAAATCGTTCATTCATAGAATTACTATTTTTAGGTCCTCGGCACTTGTTGTCTCACTAAAATAAACTAATGATTTAATACTTCCCAATAAAAAAAGTCAAGAGGCGTCAAATCAGCTGATCTGGGAGGTCAATGGCCTGGCCGCCGCAACCTTTAAAAGACACTCCAAACTCTGTATTTGTAAAGACTTTAACATACTTGTAATAAGGTTCAATTTTCTTTATTTTGTATTGAATGACGGAATTTGTATTAATACATTTGGAATTTGTATAATAAAACTGCACTTTTAAAAATCATATTGAGCCTTGAGTTACGGTCCATTTCAGTTTGTTTTGACTGTACAGGTTTAGTGTGACAGTAAATTACGTAGTTTCAATTATTTTTAAGATAAAAAAATACCTATATTAAAAATGATAGAAATTGATTCAGTAAACGATTCTGAACAAACTACTTTCACAAAGTGCGTTAATTATGTTACGTGTTATATATAAAAAATAACATACATATTACAGAGTTCTTATTCGATTGCGGAGAGAAGCGTAAGGACAATGTATGTTTTTGCAATAACAAATCAACAGGCTAAGTGTAGCAATTTCATCTATTTAGAATCGAATCAGTATTTTTTTTTAGAAGAGAGGGCAAACGAGCATGCGGCTCACCTGATGGTAAGTGACTACCGCCGCCCATGAACAATTGCAGCACTAAGGGAATTAGATGCGTTGCCGGCCTTTTAAAAAGTGGTAGGTTCTTTTCTTGAAGC
This sequence comes from Parnassius glacialis, assembly GCA_033319125.1. NCBI lineage: Eukaryota > Metazoa > Arthropoda > Insecta > Lepidoptera > Papilionidae > Parnassius > Parnassius glacialis. The sequence continues at coordinate 26,604,641 of JAVANC010000028.1, read as the reverse complement.
TCCCTAAGTCGTATCGGTCCGGAAAAATCGCAGGTGATAATCGATTCCACAAGAAAGATGTACGAGGAATGAAACTTCTTCTAAATCGCACAGTAGTGGACTGCCAATCATCCAGATGGTATGGATGGTATCGCGAGTTTTATCGCGATGTGCGATGGTGAAATTGAACGGCTGGAATTAATCCGAACAACTCCTCAGAGCACTCCCCATGATAGATACGATAAAATACGCAAAGAGATGCAACATCTCTACGCAGTGCCAGTGAGTTAAGCTGATCAATCGTCGACAATTCGAACGGCTCTGCGCTGGATGCGGTCAAGTGGAAGGCTGGCACTGGGGAGCCCCTGTCCAGAGATGGGAACAGTATTCCATGTGAGGCCGTACCTGCGCCTTATAAAGATGCAAGCGGGTTGTCGGCATGAAATGCTGTCCCACTCTGCTGAGCACGCCAACCTTTTTAGAAGCCAGTTTGGCCTTCTCTTCCAAGTGACCACGAAACTGAAAGTCACTTGATATGTCGACACCGTGAATTCCGATACCGTCTGAGGCAACAAGGGGAGTGCCTACAAACTGAGAAGATACATGACGGCTCCGTGGCGCAGTAGCTTAGTAATGAGTTGTTGTACTGGCGGCCGCGGGTTCGCGTCCCGCACGGAACCAGTATTTGTAAGGCCTACAAATAATTGTTCCGGGTCTGGATATTTGTTCTTGTGCAATTTATGTTTGTAAACTGCTTTCATGATAAAGGAGAAAATCTTAGTATGGGGGTAACGTTTTAAAAGAAAAATAAATGAAAAATAAATACAACTAGTGGTTGTTTTTAGAGGTAAACGCGCAAAGTTGTATCTTCTGGGGATACCAACTGGACTAGATTTAGTCGCCCCCCAGTCTGAGACTTTGTTCAACAAAATCTCGACTTCAGACACAAGTTTGTTCCGGTACTCGGCGACATTTTCGGTGTATAAGGCATCACCAGTGCTGTCGTCTGATAGCAATGATTGTTAGTGGTTTGCAACATATCATTGATATGCAGAAGAAACAGCGTTGGTGATAGCACGCAGCCTTATGGAACACCAGCGTTAATGGGTTTGTAATCGGAGCATGCACCGTCTACTAAGACCTTGATACTCCGATCTGCAAGAAAACTGGTGATCCAATTGCACAATTTCTCGGGAAGCCTATAGGAAGGAAGCTTCGTCAGAAGCGCTTTGTGCCAAACCCGATAGAAGGCCTTCACTATGTGTACATTAACGGCCAATGCCTCCCCCTTGGGCTCCACTGCCTCCGCCTATCTACAAGTTAGGTAACCTAAAAGATCACCAGCTGAGTGACCTCGACGGAAACCGTACTGGCAATCACTAATTAGCTGGCGTTCCTCAAGGTATCGCATGATCTGGCAGTTAATTATGATTTCCATTACTTTCGAGAAAAAGGAGAAGATAGTGATAGGCCTGTAGTTGGACAGATTTGAGCGGTCACACAAGTACCGGGTGCAATAAAGCTGTTATCCATGAGTTCAAGACTACGCTTAGGGAGTAGGAGTACCGGAAAAGATGCGTTAAATCTGATGCCGACTTGGGAACACACGTCTTTAGCACAGTAGGTGGGACTCCATCAGACCCACTCGACTTGTTAAAGTCCATTGAGAGGAGTGCTATACACACCGAGCACTGTGTAAAGAGAACTTCTTGTATGGGCCACTCACACCTCGAGATGGTCGGCGGTGTATTCTCCCCGTCATTTAGAGTCGAGTTGGACGCAAAGAGAGAGCTCAACAGATCGGCTTTCTCCTTTGCGTCATGGGCCAGTGAGTCGTCCTCCCTGTGCAGAGATGGCAGAGATAGCTGACGGAAGTTCCCTTTGACAGCCTTGTCGAGAGACTAGAATGCACGTGTTCCCGAAGAGAGGCGAACTAGTTTCTCGCCAATTCTGCCAATGTGTTCTGACTTGGCCTTAGCAATGACACTTTTGAAGGACCTGGAGGCGGAATTATACTTCTTTTTAAGAGCGCTGGTGTTTACATCCCGGGACGTTGAAGCGTCAGCCCAGGCCCGGTAGACCTCCTGTTTATAGTGTGATGCAATTTTACAGGAGTGACTAAAGCATGGCTGAGTTCTGCCTCCGATAGGCACCACAGATGATGGAATAAATAATTCCACCCCCAAAGTACCATATCAGTGACAGAATCAGCAAAAACGTTGGGATCATCCGGCGAGAAGAAAACCTGCCCCCAAGGGTAGGATGCAAAAAAGACTGCACCCCATCCCAATCGGCCGACATATAGTGCCAAACACGGTGGCAAGCTGCATATCGGAACTGCGATGGGAGCATTATTGGCACCACACTCCGGATTAGACAATGGTCCGAAGAGCCAAGAGGGGCATCGACAGGGATCTGATATCCGTCCGGATGAGAGGTCAGGAGAAGATCCAACAGGAAAGGAACATGATCTTCCACATATGGGATCCGCGTAGGCGAAGTAACCAGTTGTGTCAGACCATATGCCAAAGCAAAGTCATAAACAGATCTAGCCGCATGTTTGGTTAAATGAGAACTAAACCATTCAGCGTGGTGGGCGTTAAAATCGCCGAGCATCACGATCTGTGCGGATGGGACCTGTTGTACCACGGAGTCTGCAGCAATTTGGACGTGGTCGGTCTGTGACGGCATTACCGCTATTAGACCTATAGAGACCCCCGTAGACGTGGGAATGGTCGTCGCTGTCTACGCGAAGCCACTGGATGGACAGGTCCGTACCTTCAAGACTGCCGAGGCGTCGAAAACAGATGTCCTCTCTGACGTACATGCAAACTCCAGGCCAGGGGACAAAGGAGTGTTCTAATTTGCAACCCGGGTAGAAGAGATACGAAGTATTATCCGCAGAGGACACCTGTGTCTCGGTTAGAAAGAGTAAGGCCGGCTTTGCCGTCTCCAGATGGTAGTGGATGGCGTTAAGGTTTGAATGAAGTCCCCTGATATTGCAGAAATTTACGGAAAGCATGGCAGGGGTTGACTTTGTCTTATTGCTCCACTTGCCCCGAACAGGTTCCGTCTAGAGCGTTATTTCCCCCTCCCCCCCTCCGAATACGCGGGCCAGCCTGAGCACCCACGCTCAGAATATGTAGGGTAGCTTGTGCGTCGATGCTCAGCGAAGAATTCTCCAGGGATACTGGTACCCTCCTAGGGTTGTTTTTCATTTGATTTCGCTACCATGTTGATGGAGGGGGGGGGGGGGGATAGGGCTTCGGCCACCTTCACCCACCAGGCAAAGTGCAGAAACAAACTTCTACTTCACGCCTGTATTCCGTGAGGTCGTGGTACCACCCCGGTTCGAGTCGGCCCATCCGTGCGTCAGCAAAAGCTGCCGCGTGGCACTACCAACCACTGTTAAGTATGATTAAAATAAGTAAATAATATTTTATTATATATATTTTTAGAAAGAGAGGAACCTGTTTTATTTGTAGCTACAATTCAGTATAGACTGCATTACTAAATAAACTATATAAACATATCTCATTTAAACAGGTTTTTTCAAAAGTGTATTAACTGCCCCCCTAGCTGATATAACTTGAAACATTTACTATACTGCCTGCGCATAAGTACTAAAGACGAATTTGTTAATCAGTAGTATGTACCGTGCGCCATGTTATTTTGTGTCCACTGCCGTGTGCATTTAAGGTAGAAATTTGCTAAAGGAGAAAACGTATAGTAAATATTTATAAGCAAGACTCTAAGGAAGAAACACAATCGAGGATCTAGGTGTCCATGGGACGATGCATCCAATTGCTATCAAGAGGGCTGTGTGTTCGTTTGTCACCCTTTAAAAATAAAAAAAATATTTCCCCTAACATTTCTCCAATAGAATAAAAACACGTGCATCCAAATAAGTATATTGCTGTGATGATAATAAGAATTTTAGGTTTGGTAATCACAAAACGGCGATGTGTCCTAAGCATAAGGTTTGAACTAATGTATCCAAACTTTTAAAGCATAGTATACATAATGTGGTTTGAAAAATAAAAATAAAGCAGAATATAGGTTTGTATTCCACGATAAAAAAACAGAGGGATTTAAAGCTAACAGTTCTCCTAAGCCATTCGATCTTTATCTTATTTTTTTAGGACATTGCAAAACATTGAAGTGTTGAAGACAATCACTGTGACAACTTCAGCGTATTGTTATTTTTAAATATTATTTTATACATATCTAGCTGAAAACTACCCACACAAAACGTGTTTGTCACTGAAATTAGTAAATTGACATATACTTAGTGATTTACTTTCACTGTTGGCCTTATGTGGAGTTTGAGTGATAGAATTCATAATGAACATATATGCAGTAGAACCAGAATAACTGAAAGAGCTCAAGAGATCAGTGAGCTTACAATTATAATATCCTCAAGACCGAATTTTGATCACACATCGCTACTCGTTCGGAACTATGGCTAGGGAGTATAGGAAAAGACGCGTTAGAACCGGTGACAACTTTAGATTACGTATCACACCAGCATCTGTCTTCATCATCATCATCATCATTGCAGCCCATCCCAAGTCCACGACTGACCACATGTCACATGTCGAACCACATGAATCCATCAACTTGCTGCATCTCTTACCAGAATATTCCATCTAGTATGGGTGCCACTTTACACCTCGTTTACCGCTATGAGACTGCTAATCCAAAATATTTCTTTCCCATCGGTTGTAGATTCTATGAGTTATGTAGCCGGCCCATTGCTACTTCAGCTTACTGATTCATAATGCTTCAATATGAAGTCGCAAATAAACGCGTCTTTTAAAAATATTAAATAAATATTTTTTGGCTGTGAGTGCGACGCTCCGAGGAAACCAAACAAGTGTTTTTATTTCATTTTATTTCATACAAACTGACTATATAACATATCATATTTCAATATAAAAAGGTTCTATGAAAATATAACTTTAGAAAACACTCTACTCGACGTTGACACAACAGCGAGGTCGAATAACAACAGGCGTTCTGAATTGTGAAGAAAAGTCTTGAGTATCTTGCACTCCCAGACAGTGATTTTATATGTAACGGAAGATGTAGTTTTTGTTTGTAAGGGAATGTCTACTAGTTTAAGTGCTCTTTTGTTGAAAAAAATTTTGTTTTCTGCTAGTGTTATTTCAATACAATAAATCGACTAATAAGACGATTTAGATGGTTTTACTACCGACTTCAAAAAGGAAACGGTACCCAATTCGACTGTATGGTTTTTTTTATGTGCGTTACCTCATAACTTTTTTGAGGGTGGATCGATTTCGATGATTCTTTTTTTATTTGCAAGCTGGTGTTCATGTGGTTCCATATAAATTTGATCATGGTTCGACCAATAGGTTTTGAGTAATTCTTAATAATTTATATTGAAGTCGGTTGTACAAGATTTTTATTTTATATTACTGGTCCAAAAAAAATTTGTTACAATATTTTATAAAGAAGTTTTAGGAATTTAAACTTTAAAAACCTATTTTACTTGGAATATTATTTAATGTCCTTATGTTGGTACGTAAAGTACATTACGATACCATTACAGCCTAAAAAGTCCTGTGTTAAGGTGGAAGCTCCAGGGTGGCCCGCGAAATTCAAGTTTTCTTGCGTTTTTTGGAATTTGCAGGTCAGGGTTAGGTTGTATATTTAACAAAATATGATTCGCGACCGTAGCGATTATGTGTTTACCGAATTATTATCATTAAAATCACCAATACAACCCTGTTCATATTCGCCCTATTAGCCCCTTGTATGGGTATTTCCAGAAAAACTCATTCAAAGGGCTAATATGAATTTACAGAGTTGAATTGGTGATTTTAATCATAATAATTCTGTAAACACATAATCGCTACGGCCGCGAATCATATTTTGTTAAATATACAACCTAACCCTGACCTGCAGATTCCAAAAAAACGCAAGAAAATTTTAATTTCGCGGGCCATCCTGGAGCTTCCAGCTTTAACGGGGATTTTACCATAGTTGCCCTTGACAGGCAACCGCAGTTTTTTGTAATTTTGAGTTGTTATCAGTAAGACTGAAAACTGTCCACAGTGGTGAAATTACAATACCTGTAGGATTACTACATGAAGTTTGTAAAATTATAACTCATCTTGGTAGGTTTACTCACAGGCTTTGGTAAATTACTCGAAATATATTGTAAATAATATTGGTAATACACTGATTTGTAATTTCACTCATATTTTGTTTTGTAAAACACTTGTTATTTTGATAAAATTTTTAACAGTGTTGCCCTAAAACCTTCTCAGAAGTGAAAGGAGGACTGTGGCCAGCTGTAGGGCGTATATAGGCTGCAACTTTACTGTTAGAAACCATTATAGGATGAATATTGTACATATTATGCGTTTTTCATAATTTTTATTTGTTTAAAGAATTAATAGCTTAAATCAATATAAGAACTGAAGAAATCTTCAAAGCTTTGCTTTACAAATAACGAGTTTTTCCAAAAATCGTAAAATTTATCCGATTGCAAGATATGACTTAACTTCCAAAAATTCATCTTTAAAACTATATTTCAGTGACCGTAAAGAATGATAAAAGAATCTTTTTTAGATATGGTATCCTACTGTTAATTTTTGATTAATATTTAAGTCCAATTTCATGTTCCGTCGTTAACAGAAATGTGGTTATGAGAAGTAATTAAAAATGTCGTTTTGAAATTTACTTACAAAGTACAGAAGAATCAAATACTTTATTTTTTAATTTATACAATAGCGGTGCCAAAGAGCACATAGTCCATTTGGTAAACAAAAAATAAACACCTACGTCCAGTCTTTGTTAAGAGGCAAAATATAGATGCGTTAATACACCTCAGAGGACAAAGATGTAGTAATGACTCGTTTCCAGTAAAAAGGGTCTTCAGTTCTTTAGATTCACCATACGTAAAGCAGCTTTATGCTGCTATTTTTCGCTGGTATTCTGTGTATGCGTGTGTTCACGAACGCACATCGCGGCAGAACTCCCAATACCATCCACACCATCTGGATGATTGGCGGTCCATGACTGTGCGATTTAGAAGATGTTTTTTTCCTCGCACAACTTCCTTGTGGAATCGATTACCATCAGCGATTTTTCCGCACCGATACGGTTTAGGGACCTTCAAGAAAAGAGCCTACTCCTTTTTAAAAGGCCGGCAACGCATCTGCAATTCCCCTGGTTCCCCTGGTGTTGCAGTTGGTCATGGGCGGCGGTAGTCAGTGGTAGAGCCATGCGGCAACTTTTGCTGTCGCACGGATGGGCCGGCTCGAACCGGGGTGGTACCACGACCTCACAGAATACCAGCGTGAAGTAGAGGTTTACCTCTGCGTTTCGCTTGGTGAGTGCAGGTGGCCGGAGGCCCTTTTTACTGGAAATGAGGCATTCCATCTTAGTCCTCACGGGTGACAACGCATCTACATTTTGATTCGCAAACGAGGATAGATGTAGATGTCTATGGGCCGCAGAAACCACTTACCATCAGGTGGACTGTGTGCTCGTTTGTCACCCTTATCCTATAAAAAAAAAGTCACTTACCATCAGGTGAGCCGCATGATCGTTTGCCCCCTCTCCTATAAAGAAAAGTATCCACTTACCATCAAGTGGACTGTGTGCTCGTTTGTCACCCTTATTCAATAAAAAATATTTTTGGCTAAACGTATTCCGTGTTCCTGGACTCTGCTTACCCCTCAGGAATTACAGGCGTGTGACACCTTTAAGCACTAGTGGGTTAGTAAAGGGTCATATTAAGGAAGTAGCAATTATTTTTAGGCTAATTTATGTAGTTATAAAGTATTCATGATCCTTTCCGTAAACAAAATATATTCAAAGTTGTTTGTACAAATTTTCAATTAAATGATCGTGTTTTATTGAAAAAATTCGTAAACGGACGCCGAAATTCCATTTTAATTGAAAAATATTTAAGCACGAAATCTGTATTTTCATTTACATTCGAATAATGTTACTTTTATGAGATTAATATTCATTCGTCCATAAAACTAATGTTGCCTATTTTATAGTAGCGAATTACTCGTAATTTGCAATAGTCAAGGTAGAAGAAGTATCTATTCCTGATGATAATGATGATGGTGATTTTAATCACAATGAACAACACGAGCAGCAACTGAAGCAGCTTTTGGCGGTAAGCGCAGCGTAACGCAGGTTGCAAGCAAGCCGTCAAGCCTTCAAGAGTCCGAACACTATGAGAAGCCCGGATGTCGTTTTTTTAGTCGATCCATTACTTTGATATGATTGATTTTTATTGAAAATCAAAAGGACGAAGTCGCGATAAATAAGTAGATATTAATTGGGTAATCTAACTTTTAAATAGATGTCTCATTTAGTTGAGACGTATTTGATTTATGTATTGTTTTATTTCAATGAAAATGGGAATATGCGAAAGTAATAAATTTTTGTCAACTCTTTTCACCATTAGTGAAACAATTTTGAAAAAGTGCATGACAGTGCCTTCACAAACTTCATCCTTGCATCTCTTTTAACCTCTGGTACATTACGATGATAATTGTAAATTTGTTGCAAAAAATTTTAAGAATTTGTGTCATTAAATATGTTACTAAAAAATTTATGACTCTCTTCAGTAGGCTGTGAAGTTTAAATATCTTTGCTATGACATCGTTTAAATAAATATCTATTATAATATTTAAACACCTTTTACCTTTAAAGAGTCGGAATAATTTTGACACTAGAAAATCCGTAATTATAATAAATTTATCAATTAAAATGGAAGACAGCATTCACCAATTACGGCGATGTATGCTTACGTTGAGAATTACAAAGGCAAGTGAAATCATTTCGGAGGTAATTAGCTCATACGTCTTGATTAAATTGCCATTAGTGATGTAAAGGTGTTCTTAATTGATTACCGAAACAAGTATAATGTCGCAGAAAACTTACAAAATCTTAACTTCTTTTTGTTATAAATGTGATCCCTTTTTTGTTAATTGGCTGGCAAACATCACAACTGTGGTCTCTTATGGTATTGTCCTAGTTCTATGGCTGTGTCGTTCATGCCTAAATTTTCTTAGTTTACGGAAACACTTATAACTTTTTGTTCTTGTTATTAATATACCAAATGTAAGTTAAGAAACACCTCTACATAACCTCGTCATAACTTAGCCGAGAAAAAGTAAAAATGCTTAAAACTCAGCAACTACATTTCATTAAACATCTTAGAAATAAACTATAGCCATAGCAGTGCTCACGATAGTTCGTATTTATCACAGTGATACTAATAAATTCTTCATATGAAATTTTAATTTTCTCTAAAGTTTCATTAGTAAGTGATAAATTCAGCTAATATTTCGTAGATAATATCATAGTTATCGAGCTCGAGTTAACGGGGTTAATCCTTCTAGGTGCTGAGCTATGGCTTTTTGACTTCATAAATTGATTCGTTGATTCTTTTCGTTTCTTTTTAGTCGTAAGGGAATTCTGTCGGTGTAAAATCTATTATGCAATAAATCAAATACACAACTTTCTGAATTCGTAAAAGGCGCCCCATATGTCGACGCGTGAAGTTTATCACGAGGTTGCCTAGGGTTATATAAGTATATTTATATAGTTGACGGCTCAATAACGCATTAACTAAGTATGCTTAACTGTGGGTTTGAATTGTGCAAGTTACTGTTTGTATGGTAATGGGATTACTATACAAACAGTAACTTTTTCTAGAAATTAGTCGTTGTAAAATGTAACAAATTTGGTAATTATATATTTTTGATAATAATTTATACATAAAGGCGAAGTTCAAGGATAAATACGACACTTTCTCGTCATGTTTACAGATGATCCATTGAGGGACAGACTTCAGCGCCTTTATCAATTCAACGGAAAACAACTATTGGTGACTAGTGATTGGGAGCAGAATTACTAGTGAGTCAGCTCTATAGTCCTATAATTGTGTACGCCTTCAGGAAGTGAATGCCTAATAGAACATTTAGGCTTAAAAAGGCTGAAGAAAAATTAGCAGACCACCAAACTTGAAAACAAAAATTACTAACAACTTACACGATATGTAGCCATGCCATTTTCGCTAGTAAGCTTGCTAGTAAACGAGGCATATTTCGATTCTTCATTGAGGATAGATGTACATGTCTAATGCCGGCCACATACGTAGCGGTATACCTGAACGGTATACCGGAACTGAAGGCTTGTACATGTATACCGGAGCGTGTGTGTGATAAAACTTGTACAAGTTTCCTGACTTGCACAAGTCTGGTAGGCAGTTCAAAACTACGATCTGTATACCTGCGCAAACTGGTTTGTGCAAGTATGCATGAGCGTGTGTGTCGGAACGCTTCAGTCGCACGCGCGCCACTGCTTCGGTCGGTTTGTGTTTATTTTCGCGCCAAAATGTCTGTCGATTCACGCCGCAGTAATAGAGAGAAATTAGAAGAGTTTATAGATTTATATAGGAAGTTACCATGTCTATGGCAAATAAAAAGTAAAGAATACCATATTCGCGACAAAAAGAACGCTGCATACCAACAATTGGTAGATGTTTTGAAAGAAATAGAGCCGGACGCGAATCGGGAATCAGTGATTCGAAAAATTAATACCTACAGGACAAATTACCGAAAAGAACACAAAAAAGTCGAAAATTCGAAGAAATCAGGGGCAGGCATCAACGATGTATACGTGCCGAGTCTATGGTACTACGATAAATTGCATTTTATCCGCGACCAAGAGACACCAAGAACATCGCAATCGAACCTGACTGAGGAATCTACGGAGGAATCTACGGTAAGATTTTTGTTCTGGCTTCACAAAAAATTAAACAAAATAAAATTCAATTCTATTACTATTTATTATTTTTTTTTAATTTATGAAATTATTTTGCCAAGGAACACTGCCTTCATTACTAAAGTAATCCATAAATTGTTCCCGAATATTCTTTGCATTGAGTGCAGTATTCCCATATCCCCTTCTATTTAATGGGATCATGTGGTCACCCGCATGTAACCCTGGCAAGATAGTTCCATTTTCTGCATTTTCTTGGTCAAAACATTCAGAAGGCGAGTAGTGATTACGTGAATGAGCGATTAAAAAGTTGTGCAAAGCACAACTCGCCATTACTACAGATTCAATATTATTTGGTTCTATATTAATTTGTGTGTAGAAAATTCTGAACCTAGCCGCCAATATACCGAACGCATTTTCAACTATGCGCCTCGCTCGAGATAAACGGTAATTGAAGATATTTCTATCTTGTGAATTCAAGTCCGCTTGTCTAAATGGCTTCATCATATCACACCTCAAAGGAAACGCATCATCAGTTACGAAAACGTATGGCAATAGTTTTAAGCTGTTGTTAATTTTTTCTTCCACCGGAATCTTTAACAGATTTTTCTCAAGTTTCTTGTAGAAAACTGTATTTTGCAGAACACCGCCATCTGATACTCTGCCATTTGTGCCAAAATCGCACATAATAAATCGATATTTGGCATCCACAATTGCTAACAGAACCATACTATGCCGCCCTTTGTAATTGTAATAATAAGATCCGCTTTCACTCGGTGGAATAATATCTATATGTTTCCCGTCGATTGAGCCGATACAGTGAGGAAAATTCCATCTGTCTTCAAAGGTTTTTGCGATATCTTTCCAATCTTCTTCTGTTTTCGGAAACTGAAACAAATACGCAAAAAACTCTTAATAACTAATACTTAAACTTTTTACCCACGTGTTTTATAAAAAATACTTATATTTAACTTATTGTTACAGACAGAAGAAACAGAGGAAGTTGAAACTAATGGAGTTGAAATCTACACTGAGTCTTCTTCTGACGCCATTCAAAGTCCACATGCATCAACGTCTTCTATAGTCGTCCAAAGTCTACATCCACCGACACCTTCAAGAAACCGGTCAAGGCCGACAAAAAGGACTTCAAATTATGATTCCGTAACTGAAGATGTTCTTCTGTCGGTGCGTGATCATTTCAAACGTCCGGCTGTACCCGAAGATGGTTGCGACGTTTTTGGCAAAATGGTGGCAATAAAATTGCGTGACTTGCCCAGAGAACAGAGATTGTTTGCAGAAAAAATTATTACTGATACGTTATTTGAGGCACAATTTGGTAACTTAACGATATCACACAAGCTTACAAGTTCAACTCTGCTAAATCAGGTACCACAACAAATCCATCAGCAGCAGATGTTATCGGAACCTCATTACTCAAATACCAGAAATATAAATTATAATTTACAATCTCAGCAGAGTCAACCGACATATTTTCATGAAATACGTTCAAATGCACCAACTAGGCCAGACCCTCAAATCTCGGATGCCAGCCTTCAATTATCGGGTTCACTTTCCACCGAAAACATGTCCAAGGTGACTTTATTTTCTCAATTTAACGATGAAAACTAACTATGACTTTGCCTCTCTATTTTTTTTTAATAAAAGTAATCTTTTGATTATAATCTTGTAGTTTTACTTACCTTCAAATAGTTTGTGCGAAGTACTTCATAGATAGCGTTACATGTCTCAGGGATAATGATGCCTAGAGCTTGAGGTGATATTATTGTAGAAAACTTGAGATCTTCGTAACTTCTACCAGTCGCCAGGAATCTCAAAGTTGCTGTTAACCTCTCATGCGGTATTATCGCTGGACGCATTATCGTGTCATTCTTTTGTATCAACGGCGTTACTAAGGACAAGAGTTCCAAATATGTGTTTTCATCCATACGCAAATAATTGTGCCAGTCCTTCGGAGCGAATTTCAATTCATTTAAAAGGTTGGTGTGGGAATACTTATTTCTTTTCAGTAACCATTCTTTACACCATACAGAACGTTTCTTCTTACACTTCTCTTTTTTCTTAATAGCTAGCACCAAACCAACAATAGCCAAAACGTCATCATTTGTGGGTGCCGGTGGCATATTTCACAAAATACTTATATATTATACTGCACAACACGACTTCTTCGGTTTGTTACAGGCGCAGAACTGAGACTGCACAGGCATACTTGAATCGTGTGTGGTCACTATGGACGTTCGGTATACTTGCACAAGCCTTCAGTTCCGATATACCGTTCAGGTATACCGCTACGTATGTGGCCGACATAAGTACCACAGCGTCCACTTACAATCAGGCGAACTGTACGCTCGTTTGTCAGCCTTATTCTATTAAAAAAAAACTTTTGCGTAAAAAGCACATGCCGAACGTTGAAGCTTATGATCGCTCAGCGAAGTAATTCTTCATAATGATACTATCCGCAAAATCCAAAAATCCAGAAAAATCAGTAAGTAAGGTATTTGCAAGCTGCAGTGGCAATGACTTGCTAAGCCACCTGCATCTATCAACGTTCTGCAATGATTCATCCGACGACTGTATTTTCTTGCATTCCTTGGAGGGAGTCTATGTTCAGTAGTAGACTTGTGAAGGGCTGTAGTAATTATGATGATTTCCCTATCTATTCTCAGTAAGTATATATACGTGTTATCTATGCTTTCAACATTTACAGATGGTTCAGTCAATCTGTCAGTAATTATTTTATTGGCAACTTTAAAAAAATTACGACAATCTTTACTTTGTATGGCTGTTTCACTATAGCCTATTATGTGTTTGACAATGACATTGGTAGTATGAACGTAAGCCCTACAAATATATATAAATTTTAGTTTTCTACACTCCTTCTCCGTATAAAGTATTACTATCCCAAACTTTATTTTTCTCTTCACGTATTAATATAATATATATATATATATATATATATATATATATATATATATATATATATATATCTATATACTTTCAAAGATATCCCTGGATGTGTTATGAAAATTACGGTCGTTAATAATTTGTTTAAAAACTATTTTCTTCTCGGGACGTTGTGGGCGTAGAATTGAAACAAAAAGCCCTGGCAATTTACCTACAATTTGTATATAATGTAGGTCTTTGGGCAAACAGTTTAATTGATGAAACAAATTTAATCACAGTTTTTTTTGCTATTATCTCAAAACTATGTACGATATGGAGAAATGATTCAATTATTGAAGACTAGCTGATACCCGCGACTTCGTCCGCGTTGCTTGATATATTAACAAAAAAACACATTACAGAACTCGTTGTGATCATAAAAATCGTTGTTTCTTAAAATTTTAATATTTTTTTTAGATAAGGGCCAAGTGTCTGAGGGATAAAACTTAATTAAAATCTATCCAGTAGTTTTTCCGTGATGCGCGCCTCTTTCATTTTAATTGTACAAGATCTATTAATCATAGTTCGTATAACTTTATCTTTTAACTCTTAAAGATTCGGTGTAAAATGGTCTTAAACATTTAAACATATAAAAAATCAATTTTGCATTAATACTTGATATAGTGTAAAGACTTTTTTGTTTTGTTCGTATTATTATGAGATAATCAATAAATCAGTTATTTAATAAGTTTTTCGATTTCACACAAAGTCCTGCATGATTTTTAAACATCAGGTAATACTCCTGGTATTGCTCTAAGTTCGATTATAATCGGTTCAACCTTTCTGAAGTTGGCCGTTGGAGGTTAGCCAGGACAGACAGACTGACAAATGTGACAAACAAATGAGTTGTGCAAAACTTATTAGAAGTCAGTTATTTCAACATAAACAGAAATAAACTTCTTTCTATATATTAAAGCTTTTGTCAACCTAATTGACGATAACGTAATTCCTATACGTGAATAGTAAATTCTGTACTGCCTTTTAAGACTATTGGGCGCGCGGAGAAGTGTGAGATTTGTTAATTATACACCTGTTGTAAAAGAAAAAAATTGTAGCGGTAATTTAAATGTCTTACTCTTGCCTAATTAATTTAACTGTAGTGTTCTTTAAAATATACAATGATAAACCAAAATAACGATCAAACTTAAAATTTTAAAAATTACGGAGAATTTCACCACCAGGTGACCACTACATATAAATAATAATGTATATTTTAATCCTTCATTTTCCAAGCTTATTTCATTTCAGCCCATCACATGCACAGAACACTATTACTCCTAGCGGAAAACACAAGTTTACTGTTAGACACAGTTTTGTAGTTTGTAAAGTTACAATGTAAAATTAATAAACCTACTCTCGTTAAATGTTCAATAAGGTAATTGTACTTCGTTATTTCCAAAAATAAACAGTAAAAACGATTGGTATAGTTACATTTACATACTTTTTAAGAGTTTCAGCGATTTTTTTTTGAAAAATCACAATGGAAATCTTGAAATTTTCAATAGAAAAACAGGGTTTATTAAATAGAATGTGTTGCAATCCTATTATCTAGTCCGCCCTAGGATTTCATCTGGATAGGAATAACTAAGACCTTATAATATTTTTATGTAGGAAGGTTGTTGATGATTAAAGAAAATATCAAGAAAATTTTGAAGCTTCCAATAAATGAAATCGCGGAGGGAAGCGAAAGCATAATGTTTGCTTTTGCAATCACATCACAACACATTAACCGGGTAAGTGTAGCGATTTCAACTTATCTATTAACCTTTGGAAAGATATATTTTATATGGATTATCAAAAAGAAAGAAACCTCTACAATTCAGTATAAATTGCATTATTAAATAAACTATATATACTGAATTTACAGGCATTTAAAAAAAAGTATTAACTGCCCTCCAGATTAACATAACTTGAAAGATTTACCGTCTTACCAGCACATAAGTTACGAGAGTCAAGTTTGTTAATCAGTAGGTTGTACCGTGCGCTATGTAAATTTGTGTTCACTGCCGTGTGCAGATAAGGTTAAAATTTGGAGAAAAAGAAACATATGGTAGAATCATGCCACAGCATGTTATGGCGAAATGAAGAAATTACATTAATAATGTGTGTTTCGCAGGATGTATGACGAGGCATTTTATTTATGTTCTTAAAGATGGCTGCGAATTTGCATTTTGTTTTCATTCAAGAGTATTGGTCTCCATAGGCAGTTGCATTCAATGAGGGCATCCACGACTTTTTGTGCCACCAGGGCGGCGCCACTAGAAAGTGTGGTATAATATTTGACAGATTTCATAGTGGGGAAGTTAATTTGTTCGGAAAATGTAAAAGTTATTGTTCCTTTCTGTACTATTAGCTATATTTTAAATTATTAATATTAAAATAAATAAACCAAACCACAGATATTCATAAAAGTAGAAATTTAAAAAAAAGTTAAAAATGTGCAAAAAATTAAAGAGCAAACTACTGACGCATTGTTTTATCAATTAATATAATACTCTAGAAACTGATAAACTTTTATTAAAAAACAACTTCTGAATTAAATTACATTGTGTAACAAAAAACTTTACCTCAGTGTCAACTAACGACATCTGGTGAGCAGAAAAATATTAGCCCCCATTGCTATCAGGTGGGCATTTGCTACCCTTAACAAAAAATATTTCCCCTTACATTTCTCCATTACGATAATAGAGAAAAAAGTGTATCTGATTTAATGTATTGCTGCAAAGATAATAAGAAAATAAGTCAAAAGTAATAATGGTAGGCACAAAAATGGTGATGTGTCTTAAGCTTCAGCTTTAAAGTGATGTATCCGAAGTCAAAGCTTTTAAAGTGTAATATACTTAAGTATTGTAGTTTGATAAATTTTATTATTGTATTATTACTGGGGAGTAGGAGTTGGTTCAAATTTCATGATAAATCACAAACGGTTTAAAAGCAAACAATTATCCCAAGCCATTAAATTTTTATCTTATGTTTTTAGGACATGCAAAACATTGAAGTGTTTAAGCCTTTCACTGTGACAACTTCAACTTAATTTTGATATATTCTTTGTAACATTTCAAACTACTCACAAGAAAGTTTGCAAAGCGATTGCACTCCCTCTCCATTAAAGTGCACCTAACAAACATCCGAGGTCTGCACTGTAATGCAGTCCACTACCATCTTGATACTGACAAGCCACATTTTCTCTTCTCGACTGAGACACAGATCAGATGTCCTCTAGATGCGGCGTACTTAGGCTACCCTGGGTAGACATTGGAGCGTAATTTCCACCAGCGCACTGAAGTCTCTCTGTATGTCCATAATAACGTCTGCTGTAAGCGTCTCCGTCAACTTGAAGACCCCACTTTCTCTATGATCTGGGTATGGGTAGGCACAGGAATGAATAAAATTATTTATTTTAGTGTCTACCAATCGCACAGCGTTGACCAGGAGACAACTAGGCTAATTGAAAAACTCAGTGATGCCTCTGAAATACCTCTAAATCTGTGCCTTGCTGCACAGTTAGTTTATTTGGGAGACTTTAAAGCCTGTCATCAGGACTGGCTGTTACCATACCAGAAGACTGATCACGCTGGTAAAAAGGCGTGGATTTTTTCCTTGTCGCTGAGGCTCTTCCTGCTGTTACAACTAGTGACTAGGGTATCTGATGTTGATGGGCACACAGCCAACTATCCCGACCTTCTCACGAGCGATCTGGATAGGTATAATGTTCAGGTTACCTCATACTTGGGAACTACTGACGACTGTCTCGTAAAATCTGTTTCGTTATATTCTCCACCTAACTACGATTTCCAAGGTGTGCGGCGATTGTGATAATACAAGTCAGCAGATTGGAATGATATGCGGCATATCTTTGCATGTAGTAGGTCTGCGCGTATGCCATTACCGATGTGATACGTCAAGCAATGGAGTATTTCGTCCCCATTGCTGCCGTGTCCATTGGTGATAAAGGTCACCCATGGTTCAACGCCGATTGTGCTTGTATATAAAAGCACAAGAATAGGGCCTGGGTCGAGCCAAAACAAGACAGCCTTTAACCAAGCCGCCAAGTCTTGCAAAAGTGCACGGCAAGCCAGTTTTGGACGCATTAAGCGCATCGGTGCAAAGTTTTCTGTCAAACTATCTGGCAGTAGAGATTTTTGGTCTCTTGTCAAAGCGGTTGAGACAAACTTCTGTCGACGTGTGTCTGCCTCCGCTAGTAAAACCAGACGGCTCACTAGCACGTGCGGCTAAGGAGGAAGCGGACTTATTTGCTTCTCTTTTTGCTTGCAATTCGCGTTTGGACAGTAGCAATAGTGTACCACCTCAATTACCGCACTGCACTGCACTATGTCTGAGATCCGTATCACGAACAAGGATGTTCTTAAAAGCTTGCAAAGTCTAGACGTGAACAAACTTCTGTGAGCTTAAGTTGTCTTCCATGGTGATGCGCTAGTTCCGCTTCTCATTCAGAACTGTGTTTAAATAGGACAGCCGTGCTGACTCTGCCAACTGTCAGCCAATTTCAATTAGCTCCATACTCTGAAAGATTATGGAGTTTATATTGAACGCCCACCTCATGGTTTACTTAGAGCAGAATGATCTCCTCAGTGACTGCCAGTACGGGTTTCGCCGAAATCGACATTCTAGCATATGCCACTCACATATGGGGCGAAGCCTTCGAGAACAATGGAGAAGTACTTGCTGTTTGTTGATATCTCGAAGGCCTTTGAAGGACTTTCTGAGTATACGATCTCTTCGAGTCGTCATCGATGGCTGCTCGTCCAGTCCTATCGCGACAATCGCCAGAGTTCCTTAGGGGTCCGCTGAGCGTACACATCTCTCACTACAGGCAGTCTTAGAACGGGGCGATGCAAATATCGTGAGACTCAACGTCTCAAAAATACAATCATGTCTTTTCTCCGCTAAAAGCAGCCCGCTTTCTCTGGCTTTCCGTGATGTATCTTTGGGTTGAATTTTGTTCAAACCTCAATTTTGGGTGGTTAATTGGGTCCAGAGACTAAGCAGCCGCAAATAAACAACTAGGTATAGCTGGTGCTGCAAACTTGTGTCTGAAGTCAAGTCTTTGCTAAACAAAGTCTCGGATTGGGGGCGACTAAATCTAGTCCAGTTTAATCCTCAGAAGACACAAGTTTGCGCGTTTACCGCTAAAAATAACCCCTTTGTCGTGTCTCCTCAGTTTCAAGGCACTCCCCTTCTTGCCTCAGCCAGTATCGGAATCCTCGGAGTCGACATATCGAGTGACGTGCAGTTTCGAGGTCACTTGGAAGAGAAGGCCAAATTGGCCTCTAAACACTTGGCGTGCTCAACAGAGCGGGACAGTATTTTATGCCGGCACACCGCCTGCAACTTTAATAGGTGCAGGTTTGGCCTCACATGGAATACTGTTCCCATCTCTGGGCAGGGGCTTCCCAATGCCAGCTCTTTCCACTTGACCGCATCTAGCGCAGAGCGGCTCGAATCGTCGACGACCGGGTCCTTTCCGATCGGCTCGATTCATTAGCACTGCGAAGAGATGTTGCATCCCTTTGCATTTTCTTTCGCATCTACCACGGGGAGTGCTCTGAGGAATTGTTCGGATTAATCCCAGCCGCCAAATTTCACGAACGCACATCGCGGCAGAACTCGCGATACCATCCACACCATCTGGATGATTGGCGGTCCAGCACTGTGCGATTTAGAAGATGTTTTTTTCCTCGCACGACTTCCTTGTGGAATCGATTACCATCAGCGTGTTTTCTGGACCGATACGACTTAAAGACTTTCAAGAAAAGAGCGTACTCCTTTTTAAAAGGCCGGCAACGCATCTGCAATTCCCTCCCTGGTGTTGCAGTTGTTCATGGGCGGCGGTAGTCACTTACCATCAGGTGAGCTGCATGCTCGTTTGCCCCCTCTCCTATAAAAAAAATGACACTTAGCTGCGTTGGACTTAGTGGAGAAACGTGATAAGAGGCTTAATGGTAACCTTAATTTGGTTGAAATCAATCTTGTCAGATTCGAGCACATGCACAGAGTAGGCAGCCTCTCAGTATTCTACAGGATGCATTTCGGTGAGTGCGCACAGGAATTACATGGTTTAATACTTCCCTCTCCTTTCCACATCGGACAAATGGCAGGTCTTCACTCATTTGTTGTCGATATCCCACGTATTAGAGAACCAAACGGTTTGATTCGTCTTTTGTAAAGCGTACAGCAAAGAAGTGGAATAATATGCCGGCATCTATCTTTCCATCGAAATACAATATGGACGTCTTCAAAGCAAGAGGGAATAGTTTTTGTTACGCTAAGACGCGATGAGATGTACCATCTAGGGCTAGACCACCACTTACCATCAGGTGGGATTGTGGTCAAGCACTGGCTTATAAAAAGTAAAAAAAAAACTTGTATGTCTATGAAATTAATAAATTATCACATAATTAGTGATTTACTTTCACTGTTGGCCGTATGAGGAGTTAGGGTGATAGAATTCGTAATGGACGTATATGCAGTAGAATCAGAGTAGCTGACATAGCTCAACGGTTATAATAATCTATATATTGTGATCACAGTAGTCAGTCTGAAAGGGACACGAAGGAACACGAAAGGTGCACGAAAGCTGTCTTCCATGAGTTCGGGACTACGCCTTTTTTTATAGGATAAGGGTGACAAACGAGCACAGTGGTTGCTGCGGCCCATAGACATCTACATCTAACCTCTATTACAAATCAAAATGTAGATGCGTTGTCACCCATGAGGACTAAGATGGAATGCCTCATTTCCAGTAAAAAAGGCCTCCGGCCACCTGCACTCACCAAGCGAAACGCAGAGGTAAACCTCTACTTCACGCTGGTTTTCTGTGAGGTCGTGGTACCACCCCGGTTCGAGCCGGCCCATTTGTGCGACAGCAAAAGTTGCCGCGTGGCTCTACCACTGTTAAAATGCCTAAGGAATATCGGAAAAGACGCGTTAGAATCTGTGCCAACTCTAGAGCAACGCATCTCAGCAGCATCAGTCTTCTTCATTATCATCATTTCAGTCTATCACAAGTCTTTCTGCATCCCTTACCACCGGTCACACAGGCTGCTCAGATAATCTATTGTGGGTGCCGCTTTACACCTCGTTTAACGGTGTGAGGCTGCCATTCCAAAACATTTATTTTCTTTCCCATTGGTTCTTCAGCTTACTGATTCGTAATGCTTCAATAAGACGCCGAAAATAAACTTGTATTTAAAAAAAATATTTATAGATCACGTTTTCACAAAATGCCAGTGTAAATTAACAGCTTAATGCTGCTGCGTTTCGTATAATGAGCGTAGAGAACCGGAGACCCTTTCCACTGGAAACGAGGCATTCTTTCTTAGTCCTCAGAGGTGACAAGAATCTGAGTTTTGATTTTTAATCGAGACGTTTATGACTACAGCATCCACTGATCATCAGGTGGACTGTGTGCTTGTTTGTCGCCCTTATTCTATAGAAAAACGATTTAATCCTCAAATGTAAAACATAATTATTGTGCACTTAAATATACAAGAAACTACATATTTTTGTAAGAAAGACCTGCCAACTATTCCTTACTCTGAATACGCCGCTTTCTTATGAGGATAAACTATCCGTCAAATTCAAGACGTAAACACTCAGACCATTAAATTAATTCTTTATTAGTTTGCAGGTTTGAAGCGCAAACAATTACAATTCCTAGGTGACGTGAAGCGATATTGTGTTATCAAGGCAAAAAGACGTGATGCGTAGATTGCACTAGCAAATTAAACACCTTCATGATATAATGTACGGACGTCGAATTGTATATATTTTTCAAAAACAAATTATAAATTATCGAAAAATATATTACTTTAACCTACATACATCCCGTTACAGGGCACATGTCTCACATTTTTAAAAAGGGATACAGCTGTTAGTCTTTTTCTACAGTGCGTGTTGGCGGATTTCATGTCCTGAATTTTTTATTCCATTTAGCCATTCGCAAAATGACATATGAAGTGTCTTTTTCAGAAATTTGTAAAGGTTTCATAGAAGTAAGCCTTCACGAGTCTGAACATTATGTGAAGCCAGGATGTCGTCTGATAATAAAGTAGGGAATGTGTTTTTAAGTCGATCCATTACTTTTGACTCAGCTACATTATTGAAAATCAAATTTAGAACGAAGTTGCGATAAATAAGTATTAATTGGTTGATCTAAATTTTAAATAAAAAGATGTCTCTGTTAGTTAAGATCTTAGATTGAGATGTATTATATTGATTTATATATTGTTTTATTTCAATGAAAATGGAAATACTCGAAATAAATAATTTTTGCCAACTCTATTTACCATTAGTTAAACAATTTCGAATAGTGCATTTCGATGCGTTCGCAAGCTTCATACTCGCATCTCTTTTAACCACTAATACATTAAGATGATAATTGTAAAGTTTCGAATATTTTTAAGAATTTGTATTATTAGATATATTATTCAAATAGTGCAATTTTCTACGGTTGGCTGTGAATTCGAAATACCTTTGCTATGGCATCGTTTAATGTATAATGTTTATTTAATCCCCTTTCACCTTGAAATAGTCGGTACAATTTTGACACTGTAAGAAATCCGGTATTATGATAAATTTATCAATTAGAGTAGAAGAGAGCAGTAACCAATTACAGCGATATATGCCTACGTTGAAAATTACAAAGCCAAGTAAAATCATTTCGGAGGTAATTAGACATATGTCTTGATTAAATTGCCATCACCGATGTGAAAGCTGTTCTTAATTGTTTACCGAAACAAGTATTTTCGCAGAAAGCAATCTTTACTTCCTTTTGTTATAAATATGATGTCTTTTTTGTTGATTGGCAGTTAAATATCACAACTGTGGTCTATTTACGAGTAGGTATGTCTTGCTTACTTACATATTTGGTTTTCTCCGAAAGAAAAAAGCGACAGACAGCCTGCCCTTTTCTAGGTACTACTCTCCCCTCATTTCTGAGAGAGGTTTAGGACAAGCAAGTGTCCGCCGCGCTGCCCCAATTTGGCGAACTTTACATGTCTTCAAAATATATTTTTTTCTTATTGCAGGTTTCCTCACGATGTTTTCCTTCACCGCCTAGAACGTGGTAAATCAGCACTTAAAATTGCAATTAACAATTTTATTGGTGCCGGTAGGGATCGAACCCGATTTGCTCGCCTACTGCGAATTTTTTTTCTAGGAGAGGGTGAGAAACGCGCACACAGTCCACCTGATGGTAAGTGGTAGCTGTGGCCCATAGACATCTACATCTATCTTCGTTTGCGAATCAAAATTCAGATGCGTTGTCACCCGTGAGGACTAAGGTGGAATGCCTGTTTTCCAGTAAAAGAGGCCTCCGGCCACCTACACTCACCAAGCGAAACGCAGAGGTAAACCTCTACTTCACGCTGGTATTCTGTGAGGTCGTGGTACCGTGCGACAGCAAAAGCTGCCGCGTGGCTCTACCACTGTCAATTTTGCAGTCAGCGCGATGAATAGATGACCAACTGAGCTACCACGGCTTTTCCGAAAATATTTGAATATAAATTTACTACTTTATTAAAATTGAATTATTTTAATTGATTTTATATACATTATTTAGTGTTTTGGAGAACTTTTTTTATGTTTTGGGGTGCGTATGATTTGGTATCACTCTCCAATCTATATTTGCCGCGGAATAGCAGTGCTTGAATTGTAGCGTTCCTGTTTTTTGCCTTCATTTACGGTGCAAGGGCAAATTTATCATAGAATAGGTTCTTTTTTCCAGCTGAAAACGAACAGCATACATTTTTACAAGTATATTTTATGGGTGACGAAGAAATTCAGGTAGACCGTCGCTGTCAATTTATCCAGGGAGTTGAGAGAGACACAGTGTTCAAAATTCAAAGATTCTTGCATGAACGTAACATTTTAGTCAAAACATTTAAAACTGCTTTAGAAAACCTACCTGAAGAGGATTATAAAGTCGTCATTCATGCAGATCGGACCCCTCGAGGTATAGCATGAAAGGCGCTACAATGCACCTTTGATAAACGAAATAGCAGCCGTAATTAGTGGTGATCAATTTTCTTCATTCATCATTTTCAAATTCTACTCATTAACCCGGTCACAAAGGAGCCTACTCCGAACAAAAAGTATCATGTATGGATTTTTATGCGTATCATATGATGTTGCGAGAAAATGACTTTAACCTCTTAGCCCGGTATAGACAATTATTTCATCAATTTTTGGTAGACATGTATGTGAAGGTAGAAAGTGAACGTCTCCGTTATATATCTTTAAATCAAAAAAAGCTGCGCGTTGAGAATTATATACATTTACATGATGCAGTTTCTAGTGACGCCAAAAGTAAAATGGTAATTCTGCCCTCATCATTCGTTAACAGTTCCCGCTACCTACATGAGTACACACAAGACGCATTCGCCTATGTACGAACTTACGGAAGACCTGATCTTTTTGTTACTTTTACTTGCAATCCCACATGGAAAGAAATAACCGAGGAGCTAATGCCGGGCCAAAAAAGTACTGACAGACACGATTTAGTTGCTAGAGTATTTAGATTAAAAGTACAAAAATTAATGTATGTAATTAACAAAGGGAAAATTTTCGTAGAGGTGCAGTGCTTCATATATTCAATCGTATGGCAAAAAAGAAGATTACCGCATGCCCAAATTCTAATATGGCTTTAAGAAAAATTGCGGCCAAGCCAAATAGACGACATAATAATCGCCGAGATTCCGGATCCTGAGCAAGATAAAGAATTGTATGATACCATCGTCCGAAATATGATTCACGGTCCATGTGGAGCACGAAATTCAATATCGCCATGTATGAAAGAAGGAAAATGTACAAAGAAATTCCCTAAATAGCCAATAAAAGAAACAGTGCATAATGACAATGGCTACCCTTTATACAGACGCAGAGCTCCCGAAGATGGTGGCAGGAAAGTTACAATCAAATCTCGCTCTAGAGCGTTCGAAACCTTAGATAACAGCTGGATTGTCCCGTATTCACCCATTCTATGTAAAATGTTTAATGCCCATATTAATGCAGAAGCATGTAGCTCTGTCCGCGCAATCAAGTATATCTGTAAGTACATAAATAAAGAAAGCGACCAAGCAATATTTAATTTCAGGAGTGAAGGTGAGGCAAATCCCGTTAATGAAGTATAGACCTTTCAAGCAGGGCGTTATGTCAGCAGTAACGAGGCAGCGTGGCGTCTCCCTGGCTTTCCTTTACACGAAAGGCACCCAACAGTTACTCACCTTGCTGTGCACTTAGAAAATGGAGAGCGTGTATATTTCACCGAAAGAAATTTCCAAGAAAGAATTGCATCACCGCCAAAAACTACACTAACAGCCTTCTTTCAACTTTGTCAAACCGACCCCTTTGCAAAAACGTTGTTATATTCTAAAGTCCCCCGCTATTATACTTGGAACACATCTAGGAAGGAGTGGAAACGCCGTATTCAAGGCGCGCCTGTTGCAAATTCGCTCGGTGTAAAGTCATCAGATGCCCTTTGTCGTATGTATACCGTCCATGTAACTAATTTTGAATGTTTCTGTTTACGATTGCTGTTGCACCATGTTCGGGGACCTACAGGATATAAAGACCTTAAAACTGTCAACGGTCAGGAATGCGCAACTTATAGAGAAGCATGTGAAGCTCTGCATCTTTTAGAAAACGATAATCACTGGGATGAAACCATGGAGCAAGCTGTGCAGTGCCAATCACCAGCCAAAATTAGGGATCTTTATGCAACTCTCATATAATCTTGCGGGCTATCTAATGCATATGAATTGTGGGACAAATATAAAGAGTACATGGCGGAAGATATTTTGCGAAGGTTACAGCAGACACACGCGAACATGACGTACAATTAACACATTTATAATGAAGCACTTGGAAAAATTGAAGATAAAGTAATGGCAATCGTAGGCAAAAAATTAAGCGACTTTGGAATGATAAGCCCTCAGCGAACAACCGGAAATGAACTAAGTGATGAAATTATACGTGAAACAAACTACGATATACCAGCTTTGCAGCAGCAAGTAGTCGAATTTGTACCCCGCTTGCTTCCCGAACAAAAACGAGTTTTTGACAAAGTATTAGGACAAATTGAATCTGGAAATGGTGCACTTTTCTTTTAGATGCCCCTGGAGGAACTGGGAAGACATTTTTGTTAAATTTATTATTAGCGCAAGTACGGAAAGATAAAAACATTGCTGTGGCCGTAGCTTCCTCCGGTATAGCCGCCACGCTGCGAAGCGGGGGCCGCACTGCACATTCTGTTTTAAAACTCCCTCCAAATTTAGCCCAGGAAGAATCGCCGATCTGCAACTTTAGCAAAAATAGTGCACGGGGTATAATGCTACGACAATGCAAACTTTTAGTGTGGGACGAAAGTACAATGTCGCATAAAAAAGCTGTAGAAGCACAAAATCGAATGCTCCAGGATTTGCGCAGCAATACCGATGTAATGGGAGGAATGGTGGTTTTAATGGCTGGTGACTTTCGCCAAACTTTAGCTGTCATTCAAAAGGGCACACCTGCAGATGAAAGGGACTTTCAAGAAAAGAGCCTACTCCTTTTTAAAAGGCTGGCAACGCATCTGCTATTGCCCTGGTTCCCCTGGTGTTGCGGTTGTTCATGGGCGGCGGTAGTCACTTACCATCAGGTGAGCCGCATGCTCGTTTGCCCCCTCTCCTATAAAAAAAGTATCCACTTAGCATCAAGTGGACTGTGTGCTCGTTTGTCTTCCTTATTCTATAAAAAATATTTTTGGTTAAACGTATTCCGTGTTCCTGGATTCTGCCTACCCCTTAAGAATTACAGGCGTGTGACACCTTTAAGCACTAGTGGGTTTGTGAAGGGTCATATTAAGGGAGTAGCAATTATTTTTAAGCAAATTTACTATAGTTATAAAGTATTCATGATCCTTTCCGTACACAAAATGTAGTTCAAAGTTGTTTGTACTAATTTTCAATTAAATGATCGTGTTTTATTGAAAAAATTCGCAAACCGACGCTGAAATTCCATTTTAATTGAAAAATATTTAAGCACGAAATCTGTATTTTCATTTACATTCGAATAATGTTACTTTTATGAGATTAATATTCATTCGTCCATAAAACTACTGTTGCCTATTTTATAGCAGCGAATTACTCGTAATTTGCAATAGTCAAGGTAGAAGAAGTATCTATTCCTGATGATAATGATGATCATGATTTTGATCACAATGAACATCATGAGCAGCAACTAAAGCAGCTTGTGGCGGTAAGCGCAGTGTAACGCAGGTTGCAAGCAAGCCGTCAAGCCTTCAAGATTCTGAACATTATGAGAAACCCGGATGTCGTTTTTTTAGTCGATCCATTACTTTGATATGATTGACTTTTTATTGAAAATCAAAAGGACGAAGTCGCGATAAATAAGTAGATATTAATTGGGTAATCTAACTTTAAAATAGATGTCTCTTTTAGTTGAGACGTATTTGATTTATGTATTGTTTTATTTCAATGAAAATGGGAATACGCGAAAGTAATAAATTTTTGTGTCAACTCTTTTTACCATTAGTGAAACAATTTTGAAAAAGTGCATGTCAATGCCTTCGCAATTTTCATCCTCGCATCTCTTTTAACCTCTGGTACATTACGATGATAATTGTAAATTTGTTGCAAAAAATTTTAAGAATTTGTGTCATTAAAATATGTTACTAAAAGAGTTACGACTCTCTTCAGTAGGCTGTGAAGTTTAAATATCTTTGCTATGACATCGTATAAATAAATATCTATTATAATATTTAAACACCTTTTACCTTTAAAGAGTCGGAATAATTTTGACACTTTAGGAAATCCGTAATTATAATAAATTTATCAATTAAAATGAAAGACAGCATTCACCAATTACAGCGATGTATGCTTACGTTGAGAATTACAAAGGCAAGTAAAATCATCTCGGAGGTAATTAGCTCATACGTCTTGATTAAATTGCCATTAGTGATGTAAAGGTGTTCTTAATTGATTACCGAAACAAGTATAATGTCGCAGGAAGCTTACAAAATCTTAACTTCTTTTTGTTATAAATGTGATCCCTTTTTTGTTAATTGGCTGGTAAACATCACAACTGTGGTCTCTTATAATATTGTCCTAGTTCTATGGCTGTGTCGTTCATGCCAAAATTTTCTTGGTTTACGGAAAAACTTATAACTTTTTGTTCTTGTTATTAATATACCAAATGTAAGTCTATATACAAGAAACACCTCTACATAACCTCGTCATAACTTAGCCGAGAAAAAGTAAAAATGCTTAAAACTCAGCAACTACATTTCATTGAACATCTTAGAAATAAACTATAGCCATAGCAGTGCTCATGATAGTTCGTACTTATCACAGTGATACTAACAAATTCTACTTATGAAAATTAAATTTTTTCAAAAGTTTCATTAGTAAGTGATAAAATCAGCTAACATTTCGTAGATAATATCATAGTTATCGAGCTCGAGTTAACGGGGTTAATCCTTCTAGGTGCTGAGCTATGGCTTGTTGACTTCATAAATTGATTCGTCGATTCTTTTCGTTTCTTTTTAGTCGTAAGGGAATTCTGTCGGCGTAAAATCTATTATGCAATAAATCAAATACACAACTTTCTGAATTCGTAAAAGGCGTGCCATATGTCGACGCGTGAAGTTTATCACGAGGTTGCCTATGGTTATATAAGTATATTTATATAGTTGACGGCTCAATAGCCCATTAACTACACATGTTTTACTGTGGGTTTGAATTGTGAATAGAACAAGTTACTGTTTGTATAGTAATAGGAAAACTATACAAACAGTAACTTGTTCTAGAAACTAGTCCTAGAAGTTGTAGAATTTAACAAATTTGGTAATTATGTATTTTTGATAATAATTTATGTATAAAGGTGAAGTGCAAGGGGAAATACGACACTTTCTCCTCATGTTGACAGATGATCCATTGAGGGACAGACTTCAGCGCCTTTATCAATTTAACGGAAAACAACTATTGGTGACTAGTGATTGGGAGCAGTATTACTAGTGCGTCAGCTCTACAGTCCTATATTTGTGTACGCCTTCAGGAAGTGAATGCCTAATAGAACATTTAGGCTGAAAAAGGCTGAAGAAAAAGTAGCAGACCACCAAACTTGAAAACAAGAGTGTATTACTAACAACTTATACGATGTGTAGCCATGCCATTTTCGCTAGTAAGCTTGCTAGTAAACGAGGCATATTTCGATTCTTCATTGAGGATAGATGTACATGTCTAAGGACCACAGCGTCCACTTACAATCAGGCGGACTGTGTGCTCGTTTGTCACCCTTATTCTATTAAAAAAAAACTTTTGCGTAAAGAGCACATGCCGAACGTTGAAGCTTATGATCGCTCAGCGAAGTAATCTTCCCAGGATTGTGATCGGAGTTTCTCTGCGTGATAGACTTCATAATGATACTATCCGCAAAATCCAAAAATCCAGAAAAATTAGTAGGTAAGGTATTTCCAAGCTGCAGTGGCAATGGCTTGCTAAACCACCTGCATCTATCAACGATCTGCAATGATTCATCCAACGACTGTATTTTCTTGCATTCCTTGGAGTATGCCTATGTTCAGTAGTAGACTTGTGAAGGGCTGTAGTAATTATGATGATTTCCCTATCTATTCTCAGTATATATATACATATATATATATGTGTTACCTATACTTTCAACATTTACAGATGGTTCAGTCAATCTGTCAGTAATTATTTTATTGGCAACTTTAAAAAAATTACGACAATCTTTACTCTGTATGGCTGTTTCACTATAGCCTATTATGTGTTTGACAATGACATTGGTAGTATGAACGTAAGCCATTGATATACTCGTAGCGCCAGTTTATACTAATTTTATGACATAAACTATGTGTGTATATATATATATATATATATATATATATATATATATATATAAATTTTGCCGCCGTGTAGTGGCGGTCAAGAATATCCACTACCCCATATCCTCCCGTGGGTGTCGTAAAAGGCGACAAAGGGAAACAGGCAGGAGATGGGCAGCAGCATCTTCCTGGTAACGGCATAAATACAATAAAAAAACTGCGGTTGCCAACCCGCTCGCCAAGCGTGGCAACTATGGCAATATACCCCCCATGAGCAATGACAATAATAAACGGCCCCCAGTCCCCGGCGGCCCCGCTATTCCTGGCTACGGTGGCAACCATGGTAACGGCGGGGCAGGGGGTGCTAAGAATCTCCGGTGGAGGTTCGGTTGCCACCTTAGACGACTCGACCTGGCAACGTACAACGCACGCACCCTGAGGACTGAAGAGAAGATCGTGGAGCTGGAAGAAGAGATAGACAAGTTGCGCTGGCATATTATAGGATTATCCGAAGTCCGAAGAGAGGGGGAGGACACGGTAATCCTCGAATCCGGCAACTTGTTCTATCACCGGGAGGGCGACCATCTGTCCCAAGGAGGTGTCGGATTTATCGTCCACAAGTCTCTCGTTAACAACGTTGTAAAGATCGGGAGTGTGTCGACGAGGGTTGCGTACCTTATACTCAGAATCACCAAACGGTATTCGCTGAAGGTCATACAGGTTTACGCACCAACCTTGGCACACCCCGATGAGGAGGTGGAGGAAATGTATGAGGATATCTCTAGAGCCATGCATTCCTCCAAAACCCAATATACGGTGTTAATGGGAGACTTCAATTCAAAACTAGGCACAAGAGAGAACGGTGAGCTGAAAGTAGGGAAATTTGGAATAGGGCAACGGAACCCAAGGGGCCAGCAGCTGGCCGGCTTCATCGAGAAAGAGGGACTCTTTATGATGAACTCTTTCTTCAAGAAGCGGCCCCACAGGAAGTGGACCTGGTCGAGCCCCGACGGTTCGACAAAAAATGAGATTGACTTCATTATGACGACCAGACGACAACTGTTCAGTGATGTCTCAGTGATCGCGAGGGTGAAAACCGGCAGCGATCACCGAATGGTTAGAGGCACACTGAACCTAAATGTTAAGTTAGAGAGGTCTCGTCTGATGAAGTCAACGCTCCGTCCCCCTCGTGCTCTAATCCAAAGTCCCGAAACCTTTCAGCTCGAGTTACAAAACCGTTTTCAGTGCCTAGAAGACTGCAATGAAGTGGACGATATGAATGACAAGCTCGTGGAAACTGTCCATGCGGTCGGAGCTAAGTTCTGCAAGACCCACCGCAGAAGAACACAAAAACTCTCCGATCACACTCTTAATCTCATGGCTGTTAGACGGGAGATGAGGCTACATTCTTCAACAGATTTGACAGCATACAGGCAACTGAACAGACAGATCTCCAAATTCATGCGGCGAGACTTACGCAACTTCAATACAGCTCGTATTGAAGAAGCGATCGAGCGGAACCAAGGCTCCAAAGTCTTTGCCAGAGATCTGTCTGCCAGAAAGAGCCAACTGTCAAAGCTGAAGACCGAATGTGGCAGCATCGTTTCCGGGACACCTGAGATTTTGAGTGAGATTGAGAGGTTCTATGGGCAGCTGTACACGTCATCGTTGGAGCCACACGCAAGTGTGAGTAACGATCCAAGAGCGAGTCTTATTCGACACTATTCCGAAGATATCCCGGACGTCAGTCTGAGCGAGATTAGAATGGCTCTCCAGCACCTTAAAAACGGCAAGGCCCCAGGCGAGGATGGAATTACAGCGGAGCTTCTGAAAGCGGGGGGAAGACCGGTACTTGAAGTCCTTCAGAAGCTCTTTAATTCCGTCCTCCATGGTGGCATTACACCGGAGGCGTGGAGCAGAAGTGCGGTGGTCTTGTTCTTCAAGAAAGGTGACAACGCTCTCTTGAAGAACTACAGACCGATTTCCCTTCTGAGCCGCGTCTACGTGCTGTTTTCGAGAGTCATTACGAATCGTCTCGCGCGCAGACTTGACGACTTCCAGCCTCCCGAACAAGCCGGTTTCCGAAAGGGCTTTAGCACCATAGACCACATACATACCCTACGGCAAATTGTACAGAAGTCCGAAGAGTACAATTTGCCACTATGTCTGGCGTATGTGGACTATGAGAAAGCCTTTGATTCCGTCGAAATTTGGGCGGTGCTGCAGTCCCTTCAGCGGTGCCAAGTTGACTGTCGGTATATCGAAGTGTTGAAGTGCTTGTACAGTAGGGCTACGATGGCTATCCGAGTACAGAACCAGAGTACGAAACCTATCCAATTGCAGAGAGGTGTAAGACAGGGTGACGTTATATCCCCGAAACTCTTCACCGCTGCATTGGAAGACGTTTTCAAGCTTCTGGACTGGAAAGGATACGGAATTAACATCAATGGCGAGTACATCACTCACCTTCGATTTGCCGACGATATAGTCCTCATGGCAGAATCGCTGGAGGAGCTAAGCACTATGCTCATTGACCTCAATAGTGTCTCCCAACGGATAGGTCTTAAGATGAACATGGACAAAACAAAGATTATGTTTAATGTCCATGTCACACCTATGCCGGTAGTTGTTGGGAGCACTAAGCTCGAAGTTGTTGACGAGTATGTTTACCTGGGACAAATAGTCCGACTAGGTAAGTCCAACTTCGACCAAGAGGTCAATCGACGGATTCAACTCGGCTGGGCAGCGTTCGGGAAGCTACGACACATCTTCTCGTCAGAAATACCTCAAAACCTTAAAACAAAATTGTACAACCAGTGCGTGTTGCCAGTGATGACTTACGGAACTGAGACGTGGTCCTTCACTGCTGGCCGTATGAGGAAGCTCAAGGTCGCTCAGCGAGCTATGGAGAGGGCTATGCTCGGAGTTTCTCTGCGTGATAAACTTAGGAATAAGGATATCCGCAGTAGAACCAGAGTAACCGACATAGCCCAACGGATTAGTAAGCTGAAGTGGCAGTGGGCCGGCCATATAGCTCGAAGAACCGACAACCGATGGGGAAGAAAGGTTCTCGAGTGGCAGCCTCGTACCGGTAGGCGAAGTGTAGGGCGTCCCCCCACAAGATGGAGTGACGACCTGGTAAGACATGCAGGAAGTCGATGGATGCAGGTGGCTCAGGACCGTGCTTTGTGGCATTCCTTGGGGGAGGCCTATGTTCAGCAGTGGACTTGTGAAGGGCTGTAATGATGATGATATAAATTTTAGTTTTCTACACTCCTCCTCCGTATAAAGTATTACTATCCCAATTATTTTTCTCATCACGTATTAATATAATATATATATACAGGGTATTTGTGGAACGCTCCTAAAAACTAAGACAGGCGACAGCACCAAGTATACCTTTGATCATGGGTCACAAATAAATTCGATCCTGATGAAAAAAAAAATCATCTTTTTACAACGTTTTATTAGCTTTATTCACGCGCCATCATGTTAGTACAGCTAAATGAAACGATAATTTCATAAAAAATATCATAAAAATACTGAAACATAAAACCAGCAGTGGAAACTGAATGGATATGGAAAAAAGAACGCTGGCCTTGAATTTGGGCACTGAGCGATTTATCACATATTGGTACGAAGGGGGCGCGACGGGGAAACAATCCGCCAGTATTATTGTGCCTGCATGCTATTGGTTCCCGCGCTTTGTTCGCTCCAAAAATACAGTCGCATACACAGCTTACTTTGCGACTCGCGACGATGTTTTAAAAAGAAAGGAAAGAAAAATTATTTATATCTATTGTTTTATGACTGAACTAGTGAACGAAAAGGTAAATATGATAGGGGAAGGTGAATGGGGAAAATTGTGCAGTAAAGTTAAAAGTGTTGAGGAAGAATACCGAAAAACTTACCATGTGATCGACCTGATGACGGAAGCTCAAGCGAAGATGAAAGTGATGATGAAGTAGCATCCAGTAACACCAACACACCATCAACATCTGGCTTCCATGTGACCCAAGACGACATAATGGACGGCGTGCCACCCTTAGCTTAAGTTTTCTTGTTACAAACTACTTTCTATTTTACGATAGAAATAACAAATAATGCTCAAGTAAACATTATCCATTTTTAATTCCAACCTTTTCCAAAGTTCTAAGTAGCTAGTAAAGCACCTATTATGATTCTACAATAAAACAATTAATTACTTACTATAATATTTTAAAACAATATCCCAATACCATGTAGTACTTTAGAACGCGACTTTAACCATACTCCCTCCACTCGACCTGTATCTAGCTCGGTGCGAAACAATTATGTAACCCGGCCGGCTCGAGTCGCCTCACGCTGTGACGCAGTAGGTTTTAATTTTGTCGGGGTTCGTTATTAATCGTAGTTTTTGAAATAGTTCCGTGTTGATTTTGTACACGCGTGCGCGAGCGATAGCTCAATCGTTTTATTTATTAAATTGTTATTACTTGTGATTACGTGTTGGTATTATTCTTGTTGTTACGTTTTTTGTTTTAATAATGCTTAACGCGTACGTTTATAGTGATTGTAAATACGGCAACATGTTATGTATCCGAACCTAGGTACACGAAGTATCGCTAAATAAATTGTTAAGACGTCGGGATGGAACAAGTGTGTCATACTGTGCAGTGCACAAAGTGTTGAAGCGTAATCGAATGCGCCCATACAAATTGCACAAAGTGCAAGCTTTAGTTCCGGCAGTCACGACCACCGACGAGTTTTCTGCCGTTGGTTATTATACCAGCAACAACGTGTGCCTGGTTCCATTGAGCACATTATCTGGACGGATGAGTCGACATTTACCAGAAATGGCCTGTGAAACCGAAGAAATACACACGTGTATTCAGAGGATAACCCGCACGTTGTTCGACAAACCGGGCACCAAACCCGATGGTCGGATAACGTAGGGCAAGTTTATTTAAGAATCGCATACCGGGACCAGTGTTTCTGCCACAGCGACTGAACGGACAGCGATACCTAAACTTTATAAATGAACAGTTGGTTGAGATTTTAGACGACCTATCGTTGGCTGAATATCGCCGCACATGGTTCCAGCATTATGGTGCCCCTCCACATGTCGTGAGGTTCATCCGTGAGCGCCTCAATGAGCTATTTGATGATCGCTGGATCGGCAGACGAGGACCACACGCTTGGCCACGTCGCTCACCAGATCTGACCCCGTTAGACTTATTTCTGTGGGGTATGTAAAAGAAAGCGTTTTTAATCGTGAGTGTGATAGTGCTGATGAAATACACCAAAGGATCGTGGATGCTTTCGAGAAACTACGTACGGACTGTGTCGAAGACCACACGATAATGCCCCGCCTGCACCTAAATCTATCTTGAAATGAATGGAGCACAATATGAGCTGCATCTCATAAGACCACGGAGGATTTAGAGCGGTAAGCTGTTTCATAACTATTTTTTTTAAATAACTTAGTACTGGACTAATCTGAATAGGCACGTAACTGAATACATGAGAATAATAAACATACCTACACGATGAATAAAAACGCATGACTCCAACCTTGGTTACATTTCATTTAAGTATTTTTTCATTAGCGGGGAATCGAACCAGTTATTTGGGTTTATTTAACCTGTAAATTCGGGTAAAAGTAGCTACGTGGAGACAAGCACAGTGGCAAAATAGTAGGTTAAGTAGATAAGTTAGGTATTTAGACAAGTGTTGTAAATTATTAGGTATTGTGGTATGGCCCGCTAGTTGCGGGCCGCGCGAATTTGCGTTCGCGCGTACATTGTCCTTTAATCAGCTGATATAAATTCAGTCATTCCACTGCTGGTTTTATGTTTCAGTATTTTCATGATATTTTTTATGAAATTATCGTTTCATTTAGCTGTACTAACATAATGGCGCGTGAATAAAGCTAATAAAACGTTGTAAAAGATGATGTTTTTTCATCAGGATCGAATTTACTTGTGACCCATGATCAAAGGTATACTTGGTGCTGTCGCCTGTATTATTTTTCGGGAGCGTTCCAAAAATACCCTGTATATATATATATATATATATATATATATATATATATATATATATATATATATATATACTTTCAAAGATATCCCTGAATGTGTTATGAAAATTACGGTCGTTAATAATTTGTGTAATAATTTAAAATTAAAAATTTTGTACAGCCGACTTCAATATAAGTTATTTAAGAATAACTCAATAACCATTGGTCTGACCTTGATCAAATTCATATGGGACCACACGAGAACTATCGGCTTTCATATGAAAAAAAAAAATCATCGAGATCGGTTCACCCAGTACAAAGTTATGAAGTAACACACATAAAAAAGAAATATACGCTCGAATTGAGTACCGTCTCCTTTTTGGAAGTCGGCAGAAAACTAACTTCTTCTCGGGACTTCGTGCGCGTAGTATTTAAACAAAAAGCCTGGGGTAATGTACCTACAATTTGTATATAATGGAGGTCTTTAGGCAAACAGTTTAATTGATAAAACAAATTTAATCACAGTTTTTTTGCTACTTCGTCCGCGTTGCTTGATATATTAACAAAAAATACATTACAGAACTCGTTGTGATTATAAAAATCGTTATTTCTTAAAATTTTAATATCTTTTTTAGATAAGGGTCAAGTGTCTGAGGGATAAAACTTTATTAAAATCTATCAAGTAGTTTTTCCGTGATGCGCGCCTCTTTCATTTTATTTGTACAAGATCTATTAATCATAGTTCGTATAACTTTATCTTTTAACTCTTAAAGATTTGGTGTAAAATGGTCTTAAACATTTAAACATATAAAAAATCAATTTTGCATTAATACTTGATATAGTGTAAAGACTTTTTTTGTTTTGTTCGTATTATTATGAGATAATCAACAAATCAGTTATTTAATAAGTTTTTCGATTTCACACAAAGTCCTGCATGTTTTTTAGACTCGTGATATTGCTCTAAGTTCGATCATAATCGGTTCAACGTTTCTGAAGTTGGCCGTTGAAGGTTAGCCAGGACAGACAGACTGACAAACGTGACAAACAAATGAGTTGTGCAAAACTTATTAGAAGTCAGTTATTTCAATATAAACAGAAATAAACTTCTTTTTATATATTAAAGCTTTTGTCAACCTAATTGACGATAACGTAATTCCTATACGTGAAGAGTAAATTCTGTACTGCCTTTTAAGACTATTGGGCGCGCGGAGAAGTGTGAGATTTGCTAATTATACACCTGTTGTAAAAGAAAAAAATTGTAGCGGTAATTTAAATGTCTTACTCTTGCCTAATTAATTTAACTGTAGTGTTCTTTAAAATATACAATGATAAACCAAAATAACGATCAAACTTAAAATTTTAAAAATTACGGAGAATTTCACCACCAGGTGACCACTACATATAAATAATAATGTATATTTTAATCCTTCATTTTCCAAGCTTATTTCATTTCAGCCCATCACATGCACAGAACACTATTACTCCTAGCGGAGAACACAAGTTTACTGCTAGACACAGTTTTGTAGGTTGTAAAGTTACAATGTAAAATTAATAAACCTACTCTCGTTAAATGTTCAATAAGGTTATTGTACTTCGTTATTTCCAAACTAAACCGTAAAAACGATTGGTATAGTTACAGTAACATACTTTTTAAGAGTTTCAGCTATTTTTTTTTGAAAAATCACAATGGAAATCTTGAAACTTTCAATTGAAAAACAGGTTTTATTAAATAGAATGTGTTGCAATCCCTTTATTTAGTTCGGCCTAGGATTTCATCTGGATAGGAATAACCAAGACCTTATAATATTTTTATATAGGAAGGTTGTTGATGATTAAAGAAAATATAAAGAAAATTTTGAAGCTTCCAATAAATGAAATCGCGGAGGGAAGCGAAAGCATAATGTTTGCTTTTGCAATCACATCACAACACATTAACCGGGTAAGTGTAGCGATTTCAACTTATCTATTAACCTTTGGAAAGATATATTTTATATGGATTATCAAAAAGAAAGAAACCTCTACAATTCAGTATAAATTGTATTGTTAAAAAAACGATATATAGTGAATTTATTGCTTTATACAGGCATTTAAAAAAGTATTAACTGCCCTCCAGATTAACATAACTTGAAAGATTTACCGTCTTACCAGCACATAAGTTACGAGAGTCAAGTTTGTTAATCAGTAGGTTATACCGTGCGTTATGTAAATTTGTGTTCACTGCCGTGTGCAGATAAGTTTAAAATTTGGAGAAAAAGAAACATATGGTAGAATCATGCCACAGCGTGTTATGGCGAAATGAAGAAATTACACCAATAATGTGTGTTTCGCAAGATGTATGACGAGGCATTTTATTTATGTTCTTAAAGATAGCTGCGAATCTGCATTTTGTTTTCATTCAAGAGTATTAGTCTCCATAGGCCGTTGCATTCAATGAGGGCATCCACGACTTTTTGTGGCACCAGGGCGGCGCCACTCTGCTTGGGCGGAGCACCGCCGTGTCCTCGTAGCGGCGATAGGCGGCGGCGACCTCTCGCGTCCGGCCCTGGTCGAAGCCATGGTCCGGAGCGAGACGGAATGGGATGCCGTCACCACCTTCTGCGAAGCAGTGATGCTAGCGAAGGAGGTGGCGGGGCGGGAGAAGGAAAGAGCATCAGCTTTCCTTCCCGGCCGCCGCGGGAGACGCCCCGGGCGTCGGGGGCTACGTCGTGGCCCCCGGCCACCGTAGGCGCGGGCCTGTGGACGGCGAGCAATGGGTAGCTCGCCGTCCGTCCGTCTAACGACGACAGGCCGTGTCGACGGCGCGTTTTGTTCCACGCGCGCCTCAAAGAGCTGTCAGCAGCGTGAAGGGGCCCGCAAGGGCCGACGCCTGCCGGGGCTGCGGGCTGTTCGAAAGAGATACCGCGGCTCCGGAACGTAAGGGCACTGAAGGAACACGGATGGTTTTTAGTCAGTAAAAGTCTGACACTCCCTTCCGCTCCACCCACAGCGAAAGGCGTCATTAGATGATTTTCCATCCGCAAAAAAAAAAAAAAAAAAGGGCGGCGCCACTAGAAAGTGTGGTATAATATTTGACAGATTTCATAGTGGGGAAGTTAATTTGTTCGGAAAATGTAAAAGTTATTGTTTCTTTCTGTAATATTAGCTATATTTTAAATTATTAACATTAAAATAAATAAACCAAACCACAGATATTCATAAAAGTAGAAATTTAAAAAAAAGTTAAAAATGTGCAAAAAATTAAAGAGCAAACTACTGACGCATTGTTTTATCAATTAATATAATACTCTAGAAACTGATAAACTTTTATTAAAAAACAACTTCTGAATTAAATTACATTGTGTAACAAAAAACTTTACCTCAGTGTCAACTAGCGATATCTGGTGAGCAGAAAAATATTAGCCCCCATTGCTATGAGGTGGGCAGTGTATTCATTTGCTACCCTTAACAAAAAAAATATTTCCCCTTACATTTCTCCATTACGATAATAGAGAAAAAAGTGTATCTGATTTAATGTATTGCTGCAAAGATAATAAGAAAATAAGACAAAAGTAATAATGGTAGTCACAAAAAAGGTGATGTGTCTTAAGCTTCAGCTTTAAAGTGATGTATCCGAAGCCAAAACTTTTAAAGTGTAATATACTTAAGTATTGTAGTTTGATAAAATTTATTATTGTATTTTTACTGGGGAGTAGGAGTTGGTTCAAATTTCATGATATAAAAACACAAACGGTTTAAAAGCAAACAATTCTCCCAAGCCATTCAATTTTTATCTTATGTTTTTAGGACATGCAAAACATTGAAGTGTTTAAGCCTCTCACTGTGACAACTTCAACTTAATTTTGATATATTCTTTGTAACATTTCCAACTACTCACAAGAAAGTTTGCAAAGCGATTGCACTCCATCTCCATCATAGTGCACCTAACAAACATCCGAGGTCTGCACTGTAATGCAGTCCACTACCATCTTGAGTCTGACAAATCACACTTTCTCTTCTCGACTGAGACACAGATCAGATGTCCTCTAGATGCAGCGTACTTAGCCTACACTGGGTATGCATTAGAGCGTAATTTCCACCAGCGCACTGGAGTCTATGTGTATGTCCATAAAAACGTCTGCTGTAAGCGTCTCCGTCAACTTGAAGACCCCACTTTCTCTATAATCTGGGTATGGGTAGACACAGGAATGAATAAAATTATTTATTTTTGTGTCTAACGATCGCACAGCGTTGACCAGGAGACAACTAGGCTAATTGAAAAACTCAGTGAAGCCTCTGATATACCTCTAAATCTGCCCTGCTGCACAGTTAGTTTATTTGGGGGACTTTAATACCTGTCATAAGGACTGGGTGTTACCATACCAGAAGACCGATCATGCTGTGAAAAAGGCGTGGAATTTTCCCTTGTCTCTGAGGCTCAACCTGCTGGTACAACTAGCGACTAACGTACTTGATATTGATGGGCATACAGTCAACTACCTCAACCTTCTGCTGACGACCGATCTGGATAGGTATAATGTTCAGGTTACCTTACACTTGGGAACTTCTGACGACTGTCTGGTAAAATCTGTTTCGTTATATTCCCCATTTAACTACGATTTCCAAAGTGTGCCGCGAATGTAATGATACAAGTTAGCAGATTGGAATGAGATGCGGCATTTCTTTGCATCTTATCAACGCCGATTATGCTTGTATTGAAAAGCACAAGTATCGGGCGCCTGGGTCGAGCCAAAACAAGACAGCCTTTAACCAAGCCGCCAAGGCTTGGAAAAGTGCATATGTGCCAATTTCAGTTAACTCCATACTCTGAAAGATTATGGAGTGTATATAGAACGCCCACCTCATGATTTACTTAGAGCAGAATGATCTCCTCGGTGACCGCCAGTACGGGTTTCGCCGAAATCGACCTTCTAGCATATGCCACTCATATATGGGGCGAAGCCTTCGAGAACAATGGAGAAGCACTTACTATT
The DNA here is from genome assembly GCA_033319125.1 of Parnassius glacialis. Classification (NCBI taxonomy): domain Eukaryota; kingdom Metazoa; phylum Arthropoda; class Insecta; order Lepidoptera; family Papilionidae; genus Parnassius; species Parnassius glacialis. The sequence goes on along the minus strand of JAVANC010000028.1, from coordinate 26,564,086 downwards.
TGTTGATATCTCGAAGGCCTTTGAAGGATTTTCTGAATAAACGATCTCTTCGAGTCGTCATCGATGGCTGCTCGTCCAGTCCTTTTTCTTCCTGGTTCCTTAAAAGTCCGTTTAGCGTACAAATCTCTCACTACAGGCAGTCTCAGAACGGGGCGATGCAAATATCGTGAGACTTAACGTCTCAAAAATACAAGTATGACTTTTCTCCGCTAAAAGCAGCCCGCTTTCTCTGGCTTTCCATATTGTATCTTTGGGTTGAATTTTCTCCGAACCCCAATTTTGGGTGGTTCATTGCGTCCAGAGACTAAGCAGCCGCAAATAAACTAGGAAACAACTAGGTGTAGCTGGTGCTGCAAACTTGTGTCTGAAGTCGAGTCTTTGCTGAACAAAGTCTCGGATTGGAGGCGACTAAATCTAGTCCAGTTTAATCCTCAGAAGACACAAGTTTGCGCGTTTACCGCTAAAAAGAACCCCTTTGTCGTATCTTCTCAGTTTCAAGGCACTCCTCTTCTTGCCTCAGCCAGTATCGGAATCCTCGGAGTCAACATATCGAGTGACGTGCAGTTTCGTGGTCACTTGGAAGAGAAGACCAAATTGGCCTCTAAAAAGCTTGGCGTGCTCAGAAGAGCGGGACAGTATTTCATGCCGGCACACCGCCTGCAACTTTACAAGGCGCAGGTTCGGCCTCACATGGAATACTGTTCCCATATCTGGGCAGGGCTCCCCAATGCCAGCTCCTTCTACTTAACCGCATCCAGCGCAGAGCGGCTCGAATCCTCGACGACCGGGTCCTTTCCGATCGGCTCGATTCATTGCTACTACGAAGAGATGTTGCATCCCTTTGTATTTTCTTTCGCATCTACCACGGGGAGTGCTCTGAGGAATTGTTCGGATTAATCCCAGCCGCCAAATTTCACGAACGCACATCGCGGCAGAACTCCCGATACCATCCACACCATCTGGATGATTGGCGGTCCACCACTGTGCGATTTAGAAGATGTTTTCTTCCTCGCACAACTTCCTTGTGGAATCGATTACCATCAGCGATTTTTCCGGACCGATACGACTTAGGGATCTTCAAGAAAAGAGCGTACTCCTTTTTAAAAGGCCGGCAACGCATCTGCAATTCCCTCCCTGGTGTTGCAGTTGTTCATGGGCGGTGGTAGTCACTTACCATCAGGTGAGCCGCATACTCGTTTGCCCCCTCTCCTATAAAATAAATGACACCTAGCTGCGTTGGACTTAGTGGAGAGACGTGAGAAGAGGCTCAATGGTAACCTTAATTTGGTTGAAATCAATGCATTTCGGTGAGTGCGCACAGGAACTACATGGTTTAATTCTCCCCTCTCCTTTCCACATCGGACAACCGGCAAGTCTTCAACCATTTGTTGTCGATATCCCACGTATAAGAGAACCAAACGGTTTGCTTCGTCTTTTGTAAAGCGTACAGCAAAGAAGTGGAATAATATGCCGGAATCTATCTTTCCGTCGAAATAAAATCTGGACGTCTTCAAAGCAAGAGTGAATAGTTTTTGTTACGCTAAGACGCGATGAGATGTACCATCTAGGGCTAGACCACCACTTACCATCAGGTGGGATTGTGGTCAAGCACTGGCTTATAAAAAGTAAAAAAAAACTTGTATGTTTATGAAATTAGTAAATTATCACAAAATTAGTGATTTACTTTCACTGTTGGCCGTATGAGGAGTTAGGGTGATAGAATTAGTAATGGACGTATATGCAGTAGAACCAGAGTAACTGACATAGCTGAATGGTTATAATAATCTATAAATTGTGATTACAGTGAACAGTATGAAAGGGACACGAACGGTGCGCGAAAGCTGTCTTCCATGAGTTCGGGACTACGCCTAAGGAATATCGGAAAAGATGCGTTAGAATCTGTGCCAACTCTAGAGCAACGCATCTCAGCAGCATCAGTCTTCATTATCATCATCATTGCAGCAGTCTTCATCTTCATCATCATTTCAGACTATCACATGTCCACTGTTGAACATAGGGTTGAGACACCTGCATCCATCAACTTTCTGCATCCCTTACCACCGGTCACCCAGGCTACTACAATCTAGTGTGGGTGCCGCTTTACACCTCGTTTAATGGTGTGAGGTTGCCATTACAAAACATTTCTTTCCCATTGGTTGTTCAGCTTACTGATTCGTAATGCTTCAATAAGACGCCGAAAATAAACTTGTATTTAAAAAAAATATTTATAGATCACGTTTTCACAAAATGCCAGTGTAAATTAACAGCTTAATGCTGCTGCGTTTCGTATAATGAGCGTAGAGAACCGGAGACCCTTTCCACTGGAAACGAGGCATTCTTTCTTAGTCCTCAGAGGTGACAAGAATCTGTGTTTTGATTTTTAATCGAGACGTTTATGACTACAGCATCCAATGATCATCAGGTGGACTGTGTGCTTGTTTGTCGCCCTTATTCTATAGAAAAACGTTTTAATCCTCAAATGTTTAAACATAATTATTGTGCACTTAAATATACAAGAAACTACATATTTTTGTAAGAAAGACCTGCCAACTATTCCTTACTCTGAATACGCCGCTTTCTTATGAGGATAAACTATCCGTCAAATTCAAGACGTAAACACTCAGACCATTAAATTAATTCTTTATTAGTTTGCAGGTTTGAAGCGCAAACAATTACAATTCCTAGGTGACGTGAAGCGATATTGTGTTATCAAGGCAAAAAGACGTGATGCGTAGATTGCACTAGCAAATTAAACACCTTCATGATATAATGTACGGACGTCGAATTGTATATATTTTTCAAAAACAAATTATAAATTATCGAAAAATATATTACTTTAACCTACATACATCCCGTTACAGGGCACATGTCTCACATTTTTAAAAAGGGATACAGCTGTTAGTCTTTTTCTACAGTGCGTGTTGGCGGATTTCATGTCCTGAATTTTTAATTCCATTTAGCCATTCGCAAAATGACATATGAAGTGTCTTTTTCAGAGAATTATTGATTATTGAGAATAACCTTCATGAGTCTGAACATTATGTGAAGCCAGGATTTCGTCTGATAATAAAGTACGGAATGCGTTTTTTAAGTCGATCCATTACTTTTGACTCAGCTACATTATTGAAAATCAAATTTAGAACGAAGTTGCGATAAAGAAGTATTCATTGGTTGATTTAAATTTTAAATAAAAATATGTCTCTTTTAGTTGAGATCTTAGATTGAGATGTATTATATTGATTTATGTAATGTATTATTTCAATGAAAATGGAAATACTCGAAATAAATAATTTTTGCCAACTCTTTTTACCATTAGTTAAACAATTTCGAATAGTGCATTTCACTGCGCTCGCAAGCTTCATACTCTCATATCTTTTAACCACTAATACATTAAGATGATAATTGTAAATTTGTTTCGAATATTTTTAAGAATTTGTGTTATTAGATATATTATTCAAATAGTTACGATTTTCTACGGTTGGCTGTGAATTCGAAATACCTTTGCTATGGCATCGCTTAATGTATAATGTATATTTAATCCCCTTTCACCTTTAAATAGTCGGTACAATTTTGACACAGTAGGAAATCCGGTATTATGATAAATTTATCAATTACAGTAGAAGAGAGCAGTAACCAATTACAGCGATGTATGCCTACGTTGAGAATTCCAAAGCCAAGTAAAATCATTTCGGATGTAATTAGACATATGTCTTGATTAAATTGCCATCACCGATGTGAAAGCTGTTCTCAATTGTTTACCGAAACAAGTATTTTCGCAGAAAGCAATCTTTACTTCCTTTTGTTGTAAATGTGATGTCGTTTTTGTTGATTGGCAGTCAAACATCACAACTGTGGTCTATTTACGAGCAAGTATGTCTTGCTTACTTACATATTTGGTTCATAATTCTCCGAAAGAAAAAAGCGACAGATAGCGTGCCTTTTTCTAGGTATACTAATAAAATAGAATCACAAATTCATAAATATTTGTCTCCTATTTTAGTTACCTTACTTTATATTGACATACAAAAACATTCTATTTTTTATACATTTCCCAAAATAAAAAAAAGTTAAAAAGTTACATTCTATATACGTCCCACTGCTGGACACAGGCCTCCTCTCATTTCTGAGAGAGGTTTAGGGCAAGCAAGTTTCCGTCGCGCTGCCCCAATTTGGCGAACTTTACATGTATTCAAAATATATTTTTTTCTTATTGCAGATTCCCTCACGGTGTTTTCCTTCACCGCCTAGCACGTGCTAAATCAGCACTTAAAATTGCAATTAACAATTTTATTGGTGCCGGTGGAGATCGAACCCGATTTGCTCGCCTACTGCGAATTTTTTTATAGGGTAGGGTGGCAAACGAGTACACATTCCACCTGATGGTAAGTGGTAGCTATGGCCCATAGACATCTACATCTATCCTCGTTTGCGAATCAAAATTCAGATGCGTTGTCACTCGTGAGGACTAAGATGGAATGCCTCTTTTCCAGTAAATCGGGCCTCCAGCTACCTGCACTCACCGAGCGAAACGCAGAGGTAAACCTCTACTTCACGCTGGTATTCTGTGAGGTCGTGGTACTACCCCGGTTTGAGCCGGCCCATCCGTGCGACAGCAAAAGCTGCCGCGTGGCTCAACCACTGTCAATTTTGCAGTCAGCGCGATGAATAGATAACCGTCTGAGCTACCACGGCTTTTCCCAAAATATTTGAATATAAATTTACTACTATATTAAAATTGAATTATTTTAATTGATTTTATATACATTATTTAGTGTTTTGGAGAACTTTTTTCTGTTTTGGGATGCGTATGATTTGGTATCACTCTCCAATCTATATTTGCCGCGGAATAGCATTAATAGCATAGCATTGAATTGTTGCGTTCCTGTCTGAAAGGTATCCAGTATATAGAGACCCAGTATAGTTACAGGCCGTGAGGTATTCAAGTATAGTCCTCAGAGGTGGCGATGAATCTATTGCCTTTTTTGTTTGAAGTTGGCGGCAGGTCCGTGTACTACAGTAGCCATTTTCTATCAGGTGGACTGAAGGTACGTTTTTCACTTAAATACACGGTAAATTAAAAATAAGTACGACTTTCAATAAGTATTATTTTTAACCTATACTACATAAAAATATTATATTTCTACTTTTATTTTTTCGCTTCTGTCGGGTGTCCCAAGACTATTCACTTTTTTTTTGTAATGAAAGCAGAATGCTTAATCTTTTGTATAAAGGCAGTTATTGTGTAGCTGTAAATAATCTGAGCTATACAATAATACACAAATAAGATTTGAAACAAATAATTGAAAAACAACAAAATTCTACCCTAATTAGATTCCTTTTGTTCTATGAAGAACAAAGGAAATTCTTTTTTCAGAATTCTCAATGTCATTATAAATCTTTTTTGCTTTCTTTACTCTAACTTTACATCTTAAACGTAGTGATTAACTGAGGAATATTCATGGTTTCTCAAGTGGATAACGTTCTTAATATAGTTATCGGCCACAGAATTAAAACGACTGAAATAGCCTTCTGTGTCGGAAGTGACAGTTAACTAGTTACATCAACAGCAAAAGTGATAATTGTTGGAGCAGAGTGCTTAGAAGTGAATTTTTATCTAAGGAAAACGTGCTTAAGTGGGATGCTCATCTTAAAAATGTGCCACAAGTTTAGAGTCGTTCTAATTTACCCATAAGACACAATTTAGAGTGAACGTGATGAGAAGTTAAAAAGGATTCAACTCAAGTAATAAACATCAGTTTGATCTCAAAATATCCAGATGAGGAACCCAAAATTTTGTATTTTAGCACAAATAGTGTGGTGAGCTTGGAGCCGAATCCAGGATTGACGAAATGGTAATCTGGCGTGTTAACCATTTAGCAGAAGTGTAGTATTTTTTTAAATATAGGGACAATAAAAGCCATTCTGAATTTTTGCCAACGTTCACTGTAAGTCAACAAATGGCGCGTTGAAATATTGTGTATCTGTCACGTCTGCGTGTATTCAGAAACTAAAGATATTAAAATGAATAAGAATATTTAAATCTACATCAAAGACGTTACATAAAGTATGCATTGTTGGTCATGAAACGTTTATTTAAAATATGTATATTTTATCGTCATGATTTCTTCTCTTAAATTTAAATGTATATAATGTTAAAATATATAAATTTTCATATATTTATGAAAAAAGTGCGAAAAGCGAGTACTTACCTGCGTAAGGGCAGAAGGGTCACTTAGAAACATGTAGTTCAAGTTTGCTGTTGCTATATCTTTAACTATTCTATACCAATGCTTAATTACTATCCTGTCTGATGGTAAGTGGCAATGCAGCCAAAGATAATAAAGTGAAAATTATGCCAGCAAATATGAAACTATTTTACAATAATTTGTGCTGTGAGATCACTTCCTCTACTGTTATTATCGTCAATCGTTTAAGTGTATAGCAAAACAAAGTTATTATGTAAACACATTGCATAGTTCCGTGATAACGGAACATGAAGTAACAAATCTTTAAACATACGTAACACGGCTGGTCATAGACCCTCACTGAGAAAGCAGTGTCGAGGAGTGGCTGCCGTAGTCTGTTGTGTTAAAGTTAAAGGAGTTAATATTCGTAGGTATTTGTAGTTTTTTGACAAGCATGTTACCGTTCATTTTTTATATTATATTCACTCATTTTTTAATTCACAGTTCTTCAAAAGTCCGCTTCTTAACATAGGCCTCCCCTAAGGAATGCCAAAAAGCACGGTCCCGCTTCCATCAACTTCCACCATATCTTACCTGGACGACACCCCATCTCTCTTTACTTGCTTACTGGTACGAGGCTGCCACTCGACACTTCCTTTCCCATCGGTTGTCAGTTCTAAAAGCTACATTGCGCGCTTATTGCTACTTCAGCTTACTGATCCGATGGGCTGTGTGGGTTACCCGGGCTCTACTTGTGGATATGTTTATTTCAAATCCTATGACGCAGATAAACTTCAAGCCCTCCCCAAAACTCGCTAAACGACCGTAAGCTACCTCATACAGCTAGCAGTGAAAGATTATGTCTTTCAGATCCATATGTCGTCACTGGTTGTGAACTCTAGTTTCAGGTTTTGAGGGATACGTCAAGAAAGATGTGTCGTAATCCCCTAAATACAGGACACTTGCTTATAACTCCTATAAGTATGTCTCCATATTTTTATGACATATAATATTGTGAGTAAGTTCTTAAAATATAGGCGAGTTATGTATACTTGAAACAGTTTCATGGAGCATTTTATAGCCAATAAATTACGATCGTCACTGTTATTAGCCATAAATGACTTTCAAAATGACTTTCATAACCAGTCTTTTTATTAGCAATCAATATGTACTTATATAAAGAAATAAATAATGGTTAAGGCGAATTTTAACAAGATTATCATAAACATTGTCATGTGGTGGCATAACAAAATCTATCATCACCCTATTTTGCCCTGTAGATGCTGGAAGGAATGACTACGGGAAGAGTTATAAAGATCTCATGGGCTTTGATAGATGATGGTATATACAGGGTTATATTGCAATATACGTGCAAATTTTCAGAGAAGGTTCAGAATAAGCAATATAGACGAATGATAAAGAGAAATTCATTACAAAAAATTCTCGAACATATTGTCTTTTTTATCTCTTAAATGCAGAATGCGTGGTAATGCATTATTTTAACTGATTGTCATTCAAAAAAATCTAACATCTACTATTTTACTACGCACGCACACATTCGTAAGGGTCGCTCGATCGGCAAAAACATTCTGAATTGAATCGCACACAGTACGAGACGTTGTTGCCCATAAATCACATTCAATTTCGGATAATTTCAAATAAAAGCAATATTATTTACTCGTATTTTCAAAAACTGCTATTACGGTATATTATTATTTATATATATAAACTTAAATGTAATATTTGGGTACTCTTTGAAAAATAACTCTTATATGTAATTACTATTTACTAGATGTTTTTTTTTGCATAGAAGTCCGGCTGGGAAAGAACCACTCTCTCACCTATTTCTGCTGTTAAGAAACTGTCATTACATTGCTTTTTTCTGGTCTGAGGGGTAAAGAGACTGGTCTAATTACAGTCTATGAGGTATTCTATCTTATTCCTCAGTGGTGGCAAAACATCTGTAGCTTTCTTTGTTTGAAGTTGACTGCAGATGTCCATGGATTGCAGTAACCACTTACCATCAAGTGGACTTCAAGTTCTTTTATCTACTCAGTTTTAAGAAAATGTGTACGCCAAAGTAAATGTCCTTACAAACAAGATTGAGAAGCGTCCATGATGCAAAACATCTGGAATCGTGATTGCCAATCACGAAGAATCTCTAACTACTACATCCTTAAGAATAAAAGGGAGAGCCGTGAACTGTTATGGACTAATAAAAGAAGATTCAGTAAATGTAAAATGTGATGGACAATACAAAAACATTGACTTATTTATATACAAAACAAAAGTTACAACAAAAACACAACGGTGGTATAATAAAACAACCAACTCTCGATACAGAAATGACAAGTTATAAAAAGAGGTTTCGAAACTAGCTACGCGTATCACGAAACTAAGTTAAACCGATTACATACAGTTAATGTTACGACAGCCACTAGAAAGAGTAATATGTTCAGTAGGGACTTCTAATGCACTGTAATTATGATGAAAATATGCAGATTACTAAGTATCACATTTACTTATGTAGTTCTGTTGAAGTGATGGCGTAACGTTCGTCTTTCATAAGTGATTTTTAGAAGCCAATATCTATATATAAAAATTAATTGCTGTTCGTTAATCTCGCTAAAACTCAACTAGTTCGACCGATTCTGATGGAATTATTTGCGTGTGTTTGAGTGAGCCTTCGGATGGTATTGATTTACAATTGGACCCGGTAGGTGATGCTGTTGTCGAGATCCAGAAATCAAACGTGCGAAGCAGGGCAGATCACTAGTTTTTAATTATAATATTTAACTTTGACTCTGACTTTGACTATGGGGCGTTTGTGTTCTGTTTAGGAATATGTGTCGTAAAGTGATCATTGCCACTTCAGATTACTATATATATAGGGCTATGTCAGTTACTCCGGTTCTACTGCTCAGTAGTATCCATGGGTGTTCCTCAAGGCCCGATTCTTGGCCCATTACTGTTCTTAGTCTATAATAATGACAATAGGGGCAATATATATTTGCTGATGATACCTCTTTAATTTTCAAACTCAAATGACAGTCCATTAATTTTGTATAACAATGTAAGTAATGCAGTATCGAAATTAGTGCATTGGCTTAATGCAATGCACTTAGACAATGCAATAAGACAAAATGTGTTAAATTTACAAAACCTAATGTTAAACTTTCAAATACTAATGTGTTCTAAAATGGGGAAGAATTGAGTCTTGTAGATCTCACTGTTTTTATTATTGTATTACTATTGACGCGAAACTTCAATGGGACCTCCATAAATCTAAATTTGCAGGCGAACTTAGTTCTGCAGCGTATGTTGTAAGAAGTTTCACCAATGTTGAGACAGCTAGATTAGTTTATTTTAAATACTTTTATAGCGCGATATATTACGGAATTTTGCTATGGGATAATGCGACTGATATTGAAGCCATATTTGTTTTGCAAAGGAGAGCCGTACGGACGATTTTTTACTTAAATTGTAGAGTTCCTTAGAGAAAAATTTAAAGAAATAAACATATTAACTTTTCCAATACATAATATCTATGAAAATGTAACGTATGTACATAAAAACATAAATAGCTTTAATAAGAATAAAGATGATCATAATTTAAACACTAGGAACAAACATAAACTTGTAATACCAGTTACTAGACTCCACAGAATTAGTAATTCATTTATGGGGCAATATATACGCTTTTACAACAAAATCCTAGAAAATTTACAGACATTGTCCATAAACAAGTTTAAATGTTTTATTAAAGAATAATTGTACAAAAAGGGTTATTATAATATCAAAGAATAAATAAATGAAAATAACCCATGGGAACGAGGTGATCGCTACCATACTAGTTCTATTAAAAATTGTACAAACAAAATTATTGTAAAGTGAAAAATGTTAAAAAAAAAATCCCACTGGGTTTCTTGCTAGTTCTCCCCAGCACAGAGGTATTTTTAGAAACAATGATAAATAAAAAAATAACTTTCAATAAGTATTACGTAAAAACATATATTGAAAAAAAGAAAAAAAATACTGCGTATAACATCGTTTTAAGTCACGTAGAGAAACCCCGGGTAAAGCCTTCTCCATAGCTCGCTGAGCGATTTTGAAATTCTTCATATAGGCAGCAGTGAAGGACCACGTCTCAAATCATAGGTCATCACTGGCAACACGCATTGGTTGAACAATCTTGTTTTTATGTTTTGAGGTATGCCTAACGAGAAGATGTGTGGTAATCTCCGAATGCTGCCCAGCCGAGTTGAATTTGTCGATTGCCTCTCGGTCGAAGTTAGACTTAACTAGTCGGACTATTTTTCCCAGGTAAATATACTCGCCATTGACGTTAATACCGTATCCTTTCCAGTCCAGTAGCTTGAAAACGTCTTACAATGCAGCGGTGCAGATTTTCGGGGATATTACGTCACCCTGGCTTAGACCTGTCTGCAGTTGGATAGGCTTCGTACTCTGGGTCTTTATGGCCATTTGTAACCCTACTATATAAAGTCTTCAGCACTTATATATACCAACCGTCAACTTGGCACCGCTGAAGAGACTGCAGCACTGTCCAAATTTCGACGGAATCAAAGGCTTTCTCTTAGTCCACATACGCGTAACAAAGTGGCAGATTGTACTCTTTGGTCTTCTCTAAAATTTTCCGAAGGGTATGTATGTGCTCTATGATGCTAAAGCCTTTTCGGAAACGCTTGTTCGCGAGGCTAGAAGTCGTCAAGTCTGAGTGCGAGACGATTCATTATGACTCTCGAAAACAGCACCATCATCCATATCTTCCCGTGAATGTCCTAAGACGACACTGTCGATTTACGACATTCACAGGAAGATATTTATTTTATTTATTTATTTTAACACATACACCATTGGCTTATCACTAGACATTGTTAAATATAACACAATTGGTTTTGTTCAAAATGATTTACCTTTAAAAGTATATACAACATTCGCAAAAATAGTGCAGCTACAATAAGACAATTGTTAACTTACTTAACTAGACCAATATTATTAATAAAACAAGTAATTTGCTTACAATAAAACTAATAGTAAACTTAAAAAAGAGCGAAAGAGTTATAAATACTTATTACATAATCTAGCAAATTCTGACACGTTATCCGTATGGAAAATGTCGACATCGCCGTTGGTGGTTATGTCGTTATACGTTTGCATTAACCTATTTATTGGGGCTCGTATAACTAATTTTGTTCTGCGGTTAGGTAAACAGAAGATTTTGGTAATCGGATGTCGTGGTATAGATCTTGGAACTCTGATACTTATTTGATTTAACAGTGCTGGTGATAGTAAGAGGCCGTGAATTAGCTTATAAAGTGTTTTAAGATCGCTAAGTCGACGTCTTTTTTCGAGAGACTCTAATTTGAAGTGGGAAAGCCTAGTATTATAGTCAGCACGGTAAGGACAATTTTGATCTTTAAAGGCTAAGTAGCGGGTAATATGGAGTAGTGGGTATTCTTATTCGCCTGTACATGGGAAAAATATGAAAACAAAATATTATGGAAGAAAAAATATAGCAATATTTATATATGTAATTTTAATTTTAGACATAAATTTAAATTAAGTAATATTTATCCAAACAGTAAAAATAAAGCTCTTTTGCAGATCCCTTTCTTGCGTAGGCCAGCCCCAGCCCGAGATAGCTTGACAAAAATGCTCCTTCAATTTGTTTTTGTGCAAAGCGTTGGTTGAGAAGACATACGAGGACATAAACATATGTAAACAATTTATTGCCTTCGTGTTTAAATGACACAAAGTACAAACAATATTTGAGTTTGAATAAAAATAAAACATAAAAAAGAAAAGTAGAATGAAATAAGAAACGATCGAGAACATGTTAAAGTTTAAAATACTTAACATGCTTTTTGATACAAAAAATATTAAAGATTTTTTTTGTCTAGTTTTTGAGTTATCTGAAAGAAACAAATCGATTTTTAATTACCGTTTATTGAATTCTTAAAGATAATAAATATCACTTGAAGATATCAATTAAATTTTATTTTTGTAAAAGGTAGAAAGATAGTATTTCTAGTAAGTAATAGTAGTAATATTAGTACTAGCAGTAGTATTCGTTGTAGCGGTGTTATGGCTTCCATTCGTTCCCCGACCGGGTTAAAGTTACGCTTTCATATGCGGCTCATGGGATAAAATAGCTATATGACGCAGTGTTTCGTATGGTGTTTAATATTGTATGAATATAATAACTTTATTTCAGATATCCACTATTAAGGTGAGAGGTCACTACGCAACAGCATATTGTTTCTTGAACGAAGATTGCAGCAGTATCAGTACAATGTATTGCAGTTTTGTACAATATTTTTATTGGGTGTACTTTACAATGTATAGTATATAAAAATATATATATTATAAATAAATATATAAAGAAAAGTAAAAAATATCAAAAGATACCCACAATATATTGAGGTTCCTCACTAGATTAAGGATTTATATAAATATTTATGTATAATCTAATGAGGAACACAGTCAGGTCATAAGTATTGTCACACAGTAAAAACTTTTCTTTTAGAATGCTGGCCACAAAAAAGTTTATTGAATTCGAATATCGAATTGTTCATGAAAATAAAACTGTATAATTTTTAGAATTTTACTCATTTTTAAATATGGAGTGGACGCTTAAAGAAGACCGTGTTGCAGTTATTGCGTTGCATCGTTGCGGTTATGCGCCAAATCAAATTTTTGACATACTGAAAAATTTGAATATAACCAAAAGATTTGTTTATCGTACCATCAAATGATACAATGAAGACTCTAGTGTAGATGACAGGTCAAGAAGTGGTCGCCCTCGGTCTGTTAGGACTCCAGCAGTGATAAAAGCTGTGGAGGCGCGAATTCAAAGAAATCCCAAACGTAAGCAGAAACTGTTGGCCCTTCAGATGGGGTTAAGCAGAACCACGGTGAAAAGGGTGTTAAATGAAGACTTAGGGCTTCGGGCATATCGAAGAAAAACAGGACATCGTTTGAATGCTCGTCTAATGGACCTGAGACTGAAGAGATGCCGCGCTTTGTTGAAGCGGTACGCGGGAAAAAATATCGGGAAATTCTTTTTTCGGATTAAAAAATTTTTACCGTAGAAGAGAGCTACAACAAACAAAATGATAAGGTGTACGCACACAGTAGTGAAGAAGCGAGCAACCGTATTCCGCGTGTCCAACGAGGTCATTTTCCATCCTCGCTCATGGTATGGTTGGGAGTTTCTTATTGGGGCTTAACAGAGGTACATTTATGTGAGAAAGGTGTAAAAACGAATGCAGTTGTGTATCAAAATACAGTCCTGACGAACCTTGTGGAACCTGTTTCTCATACCATGTTCAATAACAGGCACTGGGTATTCCAACAAGATTCGGCGCCAGCTCATAGAGCGAAGAGCACACAAGACTGGCTGGCGGCGCGTGAAATCGACTTCATCCGGCACGAAGACTGGCCCTCCTCCAGTCCAGATTTGAATCCGTTAGATTACAAGATATGGCAACACTTGGTGGAAAAGGCGTGCTCAAAGCCTCATCCTAATTTGGAGTCACTCAAGACATCATTGATTAAGGCAGCCGCCGATATTGACATGGGCTTTGTTCGTGCTGCGATAGACGACTGGCCGCGCAGATTGAATGCCTGTATTCAAAATCACGGAGGTCATTTTGAATAAACTTTAGTGTCATAAGAATCTATGTTTTGTTAAGTTCATTTTGGTATATAAATGGTTACATAATAAAAAAACTTGTTTCAATTATTTTATATTAAACATGTGACAGAATTTATAACCTGACTAGGTATATTGTGGGTATCTTTTGATATTTTTTACTTTACTTTATTTTCATGAATTTTTAAAATAGGTTAAACTTAGTTTTGAATATTTCTTCAGCTTTAAGTTTAGCTTGCATAATATATTGTAACTATATATTACTGGATGACCCCAGGCCTACTTTGCCGGGCGTCAAACATTTTTACTTGTGATGAAATTATCTTTTGTGGTTCTTAGTACATACTGAGTATTTAGGATTTATTTTCGGAATTGATTGACAAATATTGTTATTTCACATTAAAAAAAGTTTATTAATCACAATCAATTATAGCCTATGTCACCCAGGAACAATGTAGCTTTCTACTGGTTAAAATCGGTTTAGTAGGTCTCTTTATAATATTAATATAGATATCGAACGTCTAATGAATATATAGTACGAGAATAATAAGTAAACTTTGAGTTCTTTGTTCTAAATGATAAAAAATCTAATAATCATTTCTAAGTCATAATAAAAAATTATAATATATACTAAACAAGTGCTAGCTTTCCGTACTATATCACATTTCATCCGATATTTACTTAAGAAGTTTATAAAAAAAAATTAAATAAAAATCGAGAAAAAATTTCTTCGTATTTTATATGCAAAGTCAAGACATTTTTTTCAAACTTTAATTACATTTAACATAACATAAACACTCACGCCTGTCACCCAGAGGGGTAGGCAGAGACTATAGACTTCCATTTGGCACGACCCTGACACACCTCTCTCGCTTCTTCCACATCCATGTACCTACGCATACACGCTCGTCGGTTAAAGGTACTCTTGATTTGACCCATTTTCGATATATCGCCAATTTGGTCGATAAAATTTCGCCTAGGGCGTCCATTCCCGACTCTGCCGTTCACCTCTGCAACATAAATTTGCTTTGTCACTCTTTCCTCATTCATCCTTTCTACATGACCAAACCACCGAAGCATTCCTTTCTTAATCCTAGTCACAACATCATCTTGCAAACCACAATCTTCTCTTATCACACAATTTCTCACTCTGTCATTTAGATTCATCCCTAACATATTCCTTAATGACCGCATTTCTACAGCATTAATTCTACTCTCGTGCTTCTTCTGCCACATCCAACTTTCACTACCATACATTAAAGTAGGGACTAACACAGCATTGTAAATTGCCACACGTGCCTTTTTGGACACATTCTGAATTCTCGCAATAGGGTGTAGAGCCCCATTCACTCTATTTCTTGCATTCACTCGTCGTTCTATATCCTTATCATGTCTATCATCTCTGCTAAATACACACCCAAATACACAAACTCATCTACTTGCTCGACCAACTCCCCTTCTATTCTTATTTCACATATCGTTTTACTTTCTTCTCTTTCAAAAACCATAACTTTCGTCTTACTTGCGTTCACTTTCATTCCCTTTTCTTTTAATGTCCTGTTCATTAATGTAACTATCATTTGCAACTCGGCCGCCTACGATGCAAGTATGACTTGATCATCGGCGTACAAAGGGCATTTGACGGTTAACTCACCCATTCTTAACCCGAATTCTTCTATTTTCAAATTTTCCAAACAACTGTCCATAAATAGGTTGAACAGCCACGGGGAAGCCACAGAGCCCTGTCTGACACCCTGGATGCCAAACCAGTCCGAGTAGGCCCCGTTGATCCTGACACAAGCACTAGAGTCCTTATACAGAGACTTCAATGCCCGTATCAACCCAGCGCTCAACCCAAATGGATTCAGTGTTTGCCATAACACACCCCTGTCCACTCTGTCATAAACCTTCTCCAAGTCCATGAACGCACAAAAAACTTTTTGGTTTTTGGACAAAAACTTCTCCGCGATCATGCGCATGGAAAAGACCTGATCTGCACGTCCCATTCCCTTTCTAAATCCCGCATACACATCCCAAATTTTTCCATCAGTTTCTTTCATAACTCTTTCAATTAGTACCTTAGCATACAGTTTAATTAATTATATTTATTAGTATTATTTATTATAATTACATTTAATCTTTATATATAAAAATTACGTGTCATGTTGTTTGTCTGCGTTGGACCCCTAAACTACTGATTTGATTTGAATGAAATTTTGCACACTGTGTGCATTTTGGTCCAACTTGAGAAATAGGATAGTTTTAATCCCGATAAAAGACCCTCAAAAGTTTTTATTGCGAATTTAAGGATTATTACAGGAAGGGTCATTGGAAAGGGCAGAACAACGTCTGCCTGGCGAGCTAGTTATAATATATATGCCATTTCGTTCGTTAATCATTTGTTGTATCTTGTAGGTAGTGATACAATTTTATTTTTTTTATATGATAAGGGTGACAAACGAGCACACAGTCCACCTGATGGTAAGTGGTTGCTGCGGCCCATAGACCTCTACATCTATCCTCTATTACATATCAAAATGTAGATGCGTTGTCACCCGTGAGGACTAAGATGGAATGCCTCATTTCCAGTAAAAAGCGCCTCCGGGCACCTGCACTCACCAAGCGAAACGCAGAGGTAAACCTCTACTTCACGCTGGTATTCTGTGAGGTCGTGGTACCACCCCAGTTCGAGCCGGCCCATCCGTGCGACAGCAAAAGCTGCCGCGTGGCTCTACTACTGTTAAAAACAATAATACAATATAATACATAAATACAATAAAATAAACAATAAAACAATAATCCAGTGGCTGTAAAATTGGGACTTTTGATCAAAGAAATGCGACAAGTAATTTTAACAGTCCTCTCGTGATGTTAACACTGCCCAAAGAATTCTGAAGAGACCGAAATACGTGAAATTTTGGGGGTTTAAGGTCAGGACTAATATGATGAATGCATTAATACTTCCCAACCAAGCTCTCTTAACTTTTGCTTAGTGGCCAAAGTTGTGTGTGGTCTGGCGTTATCATGATGAAAGACCACTCCTTTTCTGTAGATTATTTCCGACCGTTTTGTCTCAATATTCTTGCTTGAGTCTCATTAGTTGTTGGCAATAGAGATTTAAATCTATAGTTTTGCCCGGCGGTAAAAACTCTTAACCCCGAAGGTACCGTGGACATGAATTCATGTCCACGTTTTGTGACCGTTGCGTACCGCGGACATGAATTCATTTCCGCATTACGTGCTGCTATTTTCGTCTTAATTGATATAAAAATACGGTATATTTTCAATTGAACACTATTTCATTCGATTCTGAACGAACTAAAGAGTATTTTCAAGTATTAAACTCACTCGATTACATAGACGAAATAAAAAATAATAGGCATTCACTTTCGCGTTGTTGGTGCTGTTAGTTGCGTAATTGTTTTCTTTTTGTGTTTGTGATTTTTGTTGGATTTTCTTTTAAAAACTGGTAAAAAATGTTAATGATCTTTACTAGATAATATTTTGGAATGACTTAAGTAACAACAGCAGTAATTTTTTTTGTTTCAATTGATAAAAAAGGAAAAACAAAACACCTTTACGCGAACAATTTACTACGGGTAAGATTTCAAATAAGATCTACCTTCTGAGATATTTAGCCTTTTTATAGATAGTTTATTGCACGTATGTAAATTTATAAAGACATATTACTCCCAAAATATTATATCTATATGATTGTATAAGAAAAATTAAGGAAGACGCGAGAATATTTTCACAAAAAGGTTTTGAAAATGAGGTTACAAAGCGCGCGCAAACTGTCTATTGTCGAATTTTTAGCAAATGTTTGCGAGTGAAAAAGTAGATTTATTATAATGGTTACATGCATAATTTTCGTTTATTTTAGGAAGACTATTTTTTATTGGTTGTGAAGACATAAAAATAAAATAAAAACTTACACTTTTTCATTGATAAAACCAAATTTATTGGCAGTAAATACACTTTTTCATGATTCCTTAAAAACAAAGAGCTGTACAAAACTAATTAAACATCTAAATGTTATTGTTATTGTTTCTACTTATCGATAATCTTATCAGCTTTAAAGAACTGTAACTCAAGTCTCTTATAACATAAACGAACAGTCGTGAAAAACATAAATGTTGAAAGAAGTGCCGCGCGCCGAGAAGACGTCAGAAGCCCCCGGTACAAAGCCGTTTTTTGTTATAGTGGGCGCGGTACTGAAAGGGTTAATAAACGATGCCCTTTCAATCCCACCATACACACAGCATAACCATATTGCGTGTTAATCCTGGTTATGCTACAGTCTGTGGAGCTTGACTACACTTGGACCATAATCTTTTTCTCATATTCTTATCGCAGGTGATCAATATTTTTATAAACGGTTCAGTTTCATTACGTTTCATTTAATAGATAATCTTAAGTGAGTACATGATTTATTAGGTTTCTTTCAGTGAGCTCGTGTGTTATCCAAATATCGAGCTTTTTTGTATAGCCAGACTTCTTCAAATGGATCAAAACTGTTTTGTGAGCAGTCCTCAATTCGTTGGCTGTGTTGTAACTACTAACTTGTTTATCTTGCTCCACTTTTTCAAAAATGGCATCGATTTTATTCGTATAAGGGTGACCAGAGCGAGCTGCACCTTTGACATCAAAATTCCCGCACTGAAAACGCTTGAACCAACTTTTTGCTACTCCTACTGATATGCGTTAGGTCCATAAACGTCACAATTTTTTTTTCACGGCTTGAGTCACATTTTTTCTTTTTTTGTAATAAAACTTCAGAATGTATCAACTTCGTTAGATTCACTCATTTTGGCGGACAGGAAAACAATTGCAAAATGGCGGGAAAGTGTTTTTTACTTTTTATTTTTCTTTTTCTTATTGTTCTTTATGTATTGATATTAAAACTAGCCAGATACAAACAGTACAACAAAATAGATTTTTCTTCAATTTTATAGAAACATAATACGAAACAATTTTTTCCTCGACTTTATACATTCTTCCTTTTTGTCTTTCTAAATGCCAGTTTCACGGACCGATTGTTATTTTTCTAAAAAGTAAAAAAATCTTATTATCTACCCTGCCGCCAAACTATCCTATTACTTGCGGTAAAGAATATCAATTTTCAATATGTTAATTACCAGTCACCGGACACTCCTGATAATCTCACTCTGTCGACATCTCAGAAATATTTTACATTAGCATTTTACTTATAACTAACAATTTTAACTAAACCAACAACTTTATTTTAACCATTTTCCACTGTTAATAACGTTTTCAGGAATTATCCGAATAAGAATTTGTAGTTAAGAGAGGTAAGAAAATTTAAAGCGTTTTGACATTTAATAATATGATGTTTCTTCCGCACGACGTTTTAATTTCTTTTATTTCTTTGTTAGACAGGAAATGAAGCTACAGTCTTCACCCGATTTGATAGAATTCAAGCAAATGAACAGACAGATCTAAAAATGTATGCAGCGCAGCTCGTATTGAATAAGCGATCGAGTGGAACCAGTAGGGTTCCAAGGTCCTTGCCATAGATATGTCTGCCAAAAAGAGCCAACTGTCGAAGCAGAAGAACGAATGTGGCAGCATCATTTCCGGAACATCTGAGATTTTGAGTGAGATTGAGAGATTCTATGGGCATCTGTATACGTCATCTGTGGAGCCACACGTAAGTGTGAGTAACAATCCAAAAGCAAGTTTTATCCAATACTATTCTGGTGATATCCCGTACGGCAAGTCCCCGGGTGAAGATAGGATTAAGGCGAAACTTCTGAAAGCGGATGGTTTTTCAAGGTTGGTATTTGAAGTCTTGAAGAAGATTTTTAATGTCGTGCTCCATGGTGGTACTACTCCGGAAGCGTGGAGCAGAAGTGCGGCGATCTTGTTATTCAAGAAAGGCGAAATAGGTTTCCCTTCTGGCCCACGTCTACGTGCTGTTTTCGGGAGTCATTACGAATCGTCTCGCACGCAGACTCGACGATATCCAGCCTCCCAAATAACCCCGTTTCCGAAAAGGCTTCACCACCATAGACCACTTAGATACCCTTCGTCAAATTGTACAGAAGACCAAAAAGTACAATCTGCCAGTTTCTATTGCGTATGTGGACTATGAGAAAGCTTTTGATTCAGTCGAAATGTAGGCGGTGCTGCAGTTACTTCAGCGGTGTAAAGTTGACTGTCCGTATATCGAAGTGGTGAAGTGTTTGTACAGTAGGGCTACGATGGCTACCCGAATACAGAACCAGAGTACAAAGCCTATCCAACGGCAGAGAGGTGTAAAACAGGGTGACGTAATATCCTCGAAAGTATTCACCGCTGCATTGGAAGACGTTTCCAAGCTACTGGACCGGAAAGGATACGGTATTAACGTCAATGGCGATTACATCACTCACCTTCGATTTTCCGAAGATATAGTCCTTATGACAGGATCGCTGGAGAAAGCGTTGCTTAAACTATTTCTTATTTTATGATACATATTTGAGAGGATGACTCTAAAAACTGTCCGCCACGCCGGCACCGGTACATACGTCATACATCATTTCCTCACTGTGTTTTACCACATTAGGAAATAATATAATTATTACTAATTTATGTGGTTGAGCTATACTGCATGTATATTATGGTTGTAGCACAAATGGGATGATAATAATATCATATTATTATAAAACTTTATTTCAGATATCCACTATAAACCAGAGTCCTGAGAGGTGACAACGTATCTGCCTTTTGTTTTTTGATCGAAGATTTCAGAAGTATCAATACTAAGTATTTTAATGTTGTACAATAGTATATAGTTATTTAATAGTATTTATTCCATCATCTGTGGCACCCATCGGAAGCAGATCTCAGCCTTGGTTTAGTCGCTCCTGTACGACTGCATTACGCAGTAGGCAGGAGTGTTATCAGGTCTGGGCTGACGCTTCGGCGGCTTAGGATGTATGCACCAGTATGCTTAAAAAGAAGTATAACTTCGCTTCCAGGTCCTTTAAAAGAGTTATTGCCAAGGCAAAGTATAAGCACATTGGTAAATTTGGCGAGAAATCTGTTCGCCTTCCTTCGGAATCCCGTGCATTCTGGTCTTTTGTCAAGGCTGTCCAAAGGAATTTCTGTAAACCATCACTAACATCTCTGCACAGGGAGGATGACTTACTGACCCACGCCGCAAATGAGAAAGCCGACCTTTTAGGCTCCCTTTTTACGTTCAACTTGACTCTCGATGACGGGTGTGTTCCCACACCGCCAAACATCCTGCGATATAAGTGCTATATGCCTGATGTGCGATTCACACAATGCTCAGTGCGCAAATAATTCTTCTGGGCATCCACAAGTCGAGTGGGCCTGACGGAATCCTCCCAATTGTGCCGAGGTCGTGTGCTCCAGGATCGGCACAGGTTCTAACGCGTCTTTACCGGTACTCCTACTCCCTAGGCGTTTTCCCAAATTTACGGACGACAGCTTTCGTGCACACGATCCCTATAAAAGGTCCTCTACAAAACTGGTCTAACTACAGGCCTATGGCCAGTACCTCCTTGTTTTCGACAAAAATGAAGTCCATTATTAACTGCCAGCTCATGCGGTACCTTGAAGAGGACCAGCTGATTAGTGACCGCCAGTATGGTTTCCGTCGGAGCCACTCAGCTTGTGATTTTCTTGTTTACCTAACACACTGACGGGTGCTGACGATCGAGTCCAAGGGGACGGCCGTTAGTTTAGACATAGCGAAGGCCTTCGATCGGGTTTGGCACAAACTGCTTCTTGCAAGCTTCCTTCCTATCGGTTTCCCGAGAAATTGTGCAACTGGCACACCAGTTTTCTTTTCTTTTATCAAAGATATGTTGCAAACCGCTAAAATTCTTTGCTATGAGGACGACAGTACTCGTGATGCTTTATACACCGGTCATGCCAATATTTCTCGGGAATACGTCGCCGAGTACCGAAACAAACTTGTGTCTGAAGTCGAGAATTTGTTGAACAAAGTCTTGGATTGGGGGCGACTAAATCAAGTCCAGTTCAATCCCCCAGAAGACACAAGTTTGCGCTTTTATCGCTAAATAGAACCCCTTTGTCGTATCTCCTCAGTTTTAAGGCACTCTTCTTGTTACCTCAGCAAATATCGGAATCCTCGGCATCGACATATCGTATAACGTGCAATTTCGTCGTCATTTGGAAGAGAAGGCCACATTGGCCTCTTAAAAGCTTGACGTCCTTAGCAGAGCGGGACAGTATTTCATGCCGGCACACTTTCTGCAACTTTACAAGGCCCAGGTTCGGTCGCACATGGAATACTGTTCCCATCTTTGGGCCGAGGCTTCCCAGTGCCAGCTTCTTCCATTTGATCGCATGCAGCACAGACCGGTTGGAATAGTTGGCGACCGAACTCTTTCTGATCACTGGCGCTGCGAAGAGATGTTGCATCTTAAATAATGCTGTATTTACGGATTTTCTCGCGTTTAATTTACTTACTTTAATTCCCGACGTTTTGGGTGCATTATTCAATGTGTAGTACTCGCGTAAATATAAGAAATCAATATGTTGCACCTATTTGCGTATTCTATCGTATCTACCATTGGGAGTGCTCAGAGGCATTGTTCGGACTAATTCCAGCCGCTCAATTTCATCATCGCACATCGCGACAGACCTCGAAATACCATCCATATCATCTGGATGATTGGCGGTCCACTTATATGCAATTAACAAGAGGTTTTATTCCTCGCACAACTTCCTTGTATAATCGAATACCACCAGCAATTTTTCTGGACCGGTACGCCTTAGGGACCTTCAAGAAATTAGCCTATTGCGAGCATCAAACGATTCCGCTGGTTGTTGTAGTTGTTCATGGGCGGCGGTGGTCACTTACCATCAGGTGAGCCGTATGCTCGTTTGCCCACTCTCAAATAAAAGGAAAACAATATTTTCATTAGGTGTTCCTTACATTGTTAAAAATACATATGAGGAATTGTATGATAAATATTTTAATTGGATGAAACCCTTAATCTTTTGAGGAACCTCAATATATTGTTGGTCTCTTTTTACATTTTTTCTTTATTATACTGAATTTAAAAAAATGATATAAACTATTTATGAATATTTCTTCAGCTATAAATTTAGCTTGCATACTATATTGTTACTATAAATATCGAACGCCTAATGAATATATGGTACGAGAATAATAAAAAGACTTTGTGTTCTTTATAGTAGAATTTAAGTTGAAGGCTTAAGAATAATGCAAATGATTTAAAAAAAAACTAATAATTATTTCTAAGACATTATAACAAATTCTAATATATACCAAACGAGTGAAAGCCCACCGTATTATATCATATTTCATCCGATAATGACTTAAGAAATTGATTCAATGAAAAAATAAGATAAACTATTCCATTTTGTGTTTCCGAAAGCCAGTTTCACGGACCGATTCTTATTTTTCAAAGAAGAAAAAAATATCGTATTAGCTACCCCGCCACCATATTATCCTGTTACTTGCGATAAAGAATATCCATTTCCAATATGTTAATTATCAGTCACCAGACACTGCATATAATCTCACTTTGCCGACATTTCAGAAATAGATTGCATTAGCATTTTAGTTAAAACTAACAATTTCAACTAAACCAACAAATTTATTTTAACATTTTTCACTGTCAATTACATTTTGAAGAATATTTTGAATAATGATTTTGTAGCTGAGAGAGATCAGAGATTTAAAAACGTTTTCCCATTTAAAAATAATATAATGCTTTTTCCGCACCAATAACTTACATTCATCGTGAGAGGAATTTCTTTAAGAAATAATGTAAGATCGCAAAAACTATGACCTTTCAATAACAGCATTTTAATTTCTTAAAAAATGTTAAAAAAATTTTTTGTATGACAATATTTGACTTCATCACGCTTCATGAATATTTTTTATTCAGCCCTATATTATGTTTGTTTAAATAATAATCAAACAAACCATATCACGTGTTTAAACTTTTAAATTTATCTCAAGCTTATACATTTAGTTTTGAATCATCATTTATTAAAAACATTATATACCTCTTTGATACTGAAATAAGCTAATAAACTTTATTATACATTAATATATACATTATACTGATATTAACCTCTATGAAAACTTTGCTTGATAATATATATTTTATGGTAGCATAAAAGCGTGATAATAGTGCGTACCGTAGCGCAGTGATTAAATGTTTAGCTAATTCACTGAGCGCCGCGGATTCGAATCACACACGAATCAATTATTTTTATGACCTACAAAATAATTCCGTGTGACGGTGTGAAGACTTGGATATGAGATTAAAACATTCAGATGTTTGTCCACATGCTATTTAAGTAGTAACAAAGGTCTTCATGATACAGCAGAAAATTCTAATGTAGGGCCTACGTTTATCACTTAATTTTTGTGACAAATGAACACACCGTCAATTATTTTAAAATAAAAATAAAATAAACTGTAGATATTTCGATGATTTTTAATCGAAACGAGGCATTCCATTTCAGTCCTCAGGGGTGACAACACAACTACATTTTGATTCTTAATCGAAGATAAATGTAGATGTATATGGGCCTCAGCATCCACTTACCACCTGGTGGACGTGGAAAAATAAAATAAAAAATATTTACTGTGCTGAAACATATAACTGAACTTCTGCATACCCATTCATCATATTATAATAGTACAACTGATCTGTCTTCTGTCGTGTTCCACAGCCATGACCATAGATTACTAAATATTTTATACTAGGCCATTACCGCCTTTATACACTACGTTACGTGTCACACGTACGAGTAAGTTGGTCTTATTAACGACGGCTGATCCAGCTGGCGACAGTTACGGCATTCTTGTGCATTCTTCCTTGTGCTGTATGTACAAAACTAAGATCGGTACAAAGTAAGTTCTACTACTACTACAACTTGGGCCCATCACAAGTCCACTGGTGAACATTGGCCTTTCTCATACTTTGGCACAAAAGTACGGTCTTGAGACATCCGCATCAATCGATTGCCTGCGTGTTCTGGGGGGTTGCCCAACACTGTGCTTGCCAGTACGAGGCTGACCCTCGAGAACATTTCTCCTCCATTGGTTGTCGGTTGTTTGAGCTACATGGCCGGCTCATTGTCACTCCAACTTACAAATCCACTGGGTTATGACAGTTACAATTGTTCTTTAGGATTTCCTCGTTACTTTCGTTGTGCATTTGTTTTTCAACCTTACCTTTATAAAACAGATATTCGGAACCTTAAATTAAATAAAATGTCCTACAATTAAGTAAATTAATTATACAGATGGCTTTAGAATACTCGTATACCTTGAAATTAAGTCATTAAGCTAGGCTTTCTTTCAGTTAAGGCAAAGATAAATTGAACCTTTAAACGTTAGTCCCTGTTTGTTACTCTCTTAATTGTCTTCGTAATACAATTAAAAAGCAATGTAAGTGTCTTTATAGAACGTAAGGGAATTAGGTTTGCTTTTACGTAGAAACTGTCTCATAAGAGTAAACATACAGTTCACTGCGCAGCGCCACTGCAGATTAGTGGATTTTACAAATCCTCGAAAGCAGATATTTGTTATAGTTCTCCTCGCTTTTTCTCTCTTTTAATTTTTTCAACGTTGATCATACGGTACTGTAATCAAATGAATATAATACTATTTTAGTAATATTTTGAAAGGATTTCAAATAAATGTGAAATTTTCTAGGTTCTTCGACAACTATTGAAATGGTATTTTATGACAGAAAAGCAAAATGCTAACAAAATTTAGTATGGATGACATTTTTTATAGAATGTCATCATTATCATCATCATCATCATCACAGCCTTTCAAAAGTCCACTGCTGAACATAGGCCTCCCCCAAGGAATGCCACAAAGCACGGTCCTGAGCCACCTGCATCCATCGACTTCCTGCATGTCTTACCAGGTCGTCACTCTATCTCTTGAGGGGTTACCCTACACTTCGCCTATCGGTACGAGGCTGCCACTCAAGAACCTTTCTTCCCCATCGGTTGTCGGTTCTTCGAGCTATATGGCCGGCCCACTGCCACTTCAGCTTACTAATCCGTTGGGCTATGTCGGTTACTTTGGTTCTACTGCGGATATCCTCATTTCTAAGTTTATCACGCAGAGAAACCCGAGCATAGTCCTCTCCATGGCTTGAGCTTGAGCTTCCTCATACGGCCAGTAGTGATGGAACACGTCTCAGATCCGTAAGACATAACTGGCAACACGCACTGGTTGTAAAATTTCGTTTTAAGGTTTTGAGGTATGTCTGACGAGAAGATGTGTTCCCGAACTCTGCCCAGCCGAGTTGAATCCGTTTATTGACCTCTTGGTCGAACTTGGACTTACCTAGTCGGACTGTTTGTCCCAAGTAAACATACTCGTCAACAATTTCGAGCTTAGTGCTCCCAACAACTATCGGCATAGGTGTGACATGGACATTAAAAATGATCTTTGTTTTGTCCATGTTCATCTTAAGACCTATCCGTTGGGAGACACTATTAAGGTCATTGAGCATGGTGCTTAGGTCCACCAGCGATTCTGCCATAAGGACTATATCTTCGGCAAATTGAAGGTGAGTGATGTACTCGCCATTGATGTTAATACCGTATCCTTTCCAGTCCAGAAGCTTGAAAACGTTTTCCAATGCAGCGGTGAATAGTTTCGCGGATATAACGTCACTCTGTCTTACACCTCTCTGCAATTGGATAGGTTTCGTACTCTGGTTCTGTACTCGGATAGACATCGTAGCCTTACTGTACAAGCACTTCAGCACTTCGATATACCGACAGTCAATTTGGCACCGCTGCAGGGACTGCAGCACCGCCCAAATTTCGACGGAATCAAAGGCTTTCTCATAGTCCACATAAGCAAGGCAAAGAGGCAGATTATACTTCTCTGTCTTCTGAACAATCTGTCACAGGGTATGTATGTGGGCCATGGTACTAAAGCCTTTTCAGAAACCGGCTTGTTCGGGAGGCTGGAAGTCGTCAAGTCTGCGTGCGAGACGATTCATAATGACTCTCGAATACAGCACGTCGACACTGCTCAGAAGGAAAATCGGTCTGTAGTTCTTAAAGAGAGCGTTGTCGCCTTTCTTGAAGATCATGACCAGTGCACTTCTGCTCCACGCCTCCGGAGTAGTGCCACCATGAAGGACGGAATTAAAGAGCTTCTGAAGGACTTCAAGTACCGGTTTTCTACCCGCTTTCAAAAGCTCCGCTGTAATTCCATCCTCGCCCGGGGACTTGC
Organism: Parnassius glacialis; assembly: GCA_033319125.1. NCBI lineage: Eukaryota > Metazoa > Arthropoda > Insecta > Lepidoptera > Papilionidae > Parnassius > Parnassius glacialis. The sequence continues at coordinate 26,536,971 of JAVANC010000028.1, read as the reverse complement.
CGTTTTTAAGGTAGAGAGCCATTCTAATCTCGCTCAGACTGACGTCCGGGATATCTTCGGAATAGTGTTGGATAAGACTCACTCTTGGATCGTTACTCACACTTGCGTGTGGCTCCAACGATGACGTGTACAGCTGCCCATAGAACCTCTCAATCTCACTCAAAATCTCTGGCAAAGACTTAGGAGCCTGTGTTCCGCTCGATCGCTTCTTAAATACGAGCTGTATTAAAGTTGCGTAAGTCCCGCTGCATGAATTTGGAGATCTGTCCGTTCAGTTGCATGTATGCTGTCAAATCTGTTGAAGAATGTAGCTCCCGTCTAACAGCCATGAGATTAAGAGTGTGATCGGAGAGTTTTTGTGTTATTCTGCAGCGCGTCTTGCAGAACTGAGCTCCGACCGCATGGACAGTTTCCACGAGCTTGTCATTCATATCGTCCACTTCATTGCAGTCTTCTAGGCATTGAAAACGGTTTTGTAACTCGAGCTGAAAGGTTTCGGGACTTTGGAACAGAGCACCAGGGGTACGGAGCGTTGACTTCATTAGACGAGACCTCTCCAACTTAACGTTTAGGTTCAGTGTGCCTCTAACCATTTGGTGATCGCTACCAGTTTTCACTCTCGCGTTCACGGAGAATATAGAATATGGTAACAAACAAAAACACAGTTCACAGTGATGGTAAGTGGATTCTGTGGGCCATTGACATCTACATTCATACTTAATTAAGAATCAAAATGCAGAAGAGAAGGACCACGCTCTCACAGAATACTAGCTTAAAATAGAAGCTTAACGCTGTTGTGGTTTCATATGGTGAGTATTGAGAACCGGAGACCCTTTTTAATGGAAACGAGGCATTTCATCTTAGTCCTCACGTGTGACAACGCATCTGCATTTTGATTTGTCATCGAGGATAGATGTAGATGTCGATTGGCCACGGAAATCACTTACCATCAGGAGGACTGTGTGCTCGTTTGTCATACTTATCCTATAAAAAGGGGGGATACATAGTACTGACAATAAAATATAAGTTTGATATGAAAGAAATTAAAACGAAATAAGAAACGGAATAGGAAACATCGAGATTTCAAAGAACAAAATTAAATTAACTATTTGTCACTGGATCGACACTGTATTGCGGTCTTAAATGTTCATGACAGGAAGTTACTACTGTTAAACTTAAACTCAAGATTACTTAGTATAATTGAAGTGATGAAAAGAGAAAAATTTTGCATATTTAACATAATTTTTGTAACCTAATAAGTAATGATTTGTTATATTTACGCTGATACTACATATAAAAATGAAACTAATTTTAAGTATTTTATTGCGTTTATTTTTAACTTTTTAATTACCGAAGTTTTGAGTGCTTTACATCACCCATGACTACGGGGGAACTGAAGTGTATAACGTCCCGATGTCATAGTTAGCACGGCTACCTTCAGTTTTTGAATATTAATTTACGGTCCGATCTACGCCGAACGAACTTACAGTATTTTACAGCTATGTAAGTAGTTCGCTTAGTAGTAGTAATTTAGTAAGTAATTTTTATTAATTATAGGATAATTATATTCCGTCGACATTCAGCTCGTCAAGTAACTATTGCAAGACAACAAGCTTCAGGTCACACGCCTACGTCACAGTGTTTGAGTGAAGCCACCCACAGTCGAGCGTTAAACTGCTGTACTACCATATGTCAGAGGAGTCACAAACAAGATTGGCTACCATCCGTCAAGTGTAATTTGCCTCTACAACATGCAGGAGCGTACAAGCTTGATTGTGAATGTAGTCTCTCTTATATAGGACGAACAAAAATATATATAAAAACCCGCATAAGAGAACATATAGCTGCTGATGTAAATCACTGACTCTCCGGGAAATCTGTAGTCTGTGAACATGTACAAGATCGTCGCCGCCACTAACATCAGATTTGATGGATTCCTGCCAAGGATTATTTGCGAGACTATTGAAATTATAAAACATCCTAATTTCAATAGAGAAGATGGATTGATGTTATCATCTGCTCTCTTTCAAAATTATAATATCCAAACTCCATCATATCCAACATCCAGACTTCAAGATACTGTAAGTTCGTTCTGCGTAGATCGGATCAAAAACTAACATTCAAAAACTGAAGGTAGTCGAGCTAACTATGACATCGGGACATCAAAAACTGCAGTCCCTACCGTGACTACTGTAAATCATCCGAAACGTCGGAAATCAAAAAATTTAAATTAAAAGCGATAAAATCCTTAAAATTGATTTCATTTTGCCTATTAAGTATATTTAGGGTGTTTTTGTTAGGTTTTTGAGTTACAATTAGTTGGTGGCTGAAAGGGAATCGATATTGTTTTACTTTTTGAATTCGTATAGATAACAAATACGATTTGAAGATATCATTAAAACTATATTTTGTACGCGATAGAAAAGTAGTACTAATAGCAGTAGTGATATCGGAATTAAGGCAATCGAGATGGGAATGGAAATTCCCTTCTCGATTGGGGCCAATTCTTATGCAGCTCATGAGATATAATACCATTGATAAGTTAGCTATGATAATAATCATCAACTTTATTTCAAACTAGTTGATCCCCGCGACTTCGCCCGAGTGTAATTTAGGATTTCAATTATGTTGCACGAAACCCTAAATCTTTTTCTAAAATATAAGTAGCCTAAGTTACTCCTTATAACATCACCTGTCTGCCAGTGAAAGTCCAGTCAAAATCGGGCCAGCCGTTTCAGAGATTAGTCTGAACAAACAGACAGACAGACGGACAGGCAGACAGACAAAAACTTTAAAAATTGTGTTTTTGTTATAAGTGCCGTATTTAATTTCATATGCATTGTGTTAAAAATTGTTATTTTGACATTATAAACAGACACTTCAGTTTTATTTATTTGTATATTATAGTCATAACTCATCTGTATTTTATTTCTTGATCGAGTATAGTTGTAGGTATATGTGGTGTGTAGATAACAGGGTTGCCAACAGTAGCAGTACTATGTATTAAAATAGTGTATCGTTTGTTCATTAAGGGTTCTATATGTATATTTTAACAGTAGTTAAATTATATTGTATGCAAAAGCAGTGTATGTAGTGTATGAGGAAAGTCAACGAAACCTCAGTATATCGATAATTTTTATATTTTTAAATGTCTAAAAGGGATAAATAATTTTTGTTGTTTTCGTCAAGCTTTAAAGGTAATTTACATACTATATTGTAACTCTATATCGTATCTTATAAAGATATAGTACGAGAGTAGTAAGTAGATATTGACTTTATTGTGGAAGAATTTGAATAATAAGGAGAATGATATAGAAAAAACAAAGAACTTTTTCTAAGACATAAAAACAATTTTAAATTTATATAAAACAAGTGCTAGAATTCACTATAGCCACGTTTCATCTACTACTGGCTTAAGAAATTAATTTAATGAAAAAAATAAAATATATTTTGAGTTTCACATGCCAGTTCCACGGATTGAATGTTATATTTGAAAACAGTAAAAAAAAAGGTTTAGAAGGGTCACAAATTTTAAAGCATTTTCCCATATAAATGATAAAAAAAAATTCCGCATAAATAATTTACCTTCATCACGCGAGGAATCTCTTTTATACAAAGTAACGTTAGATCATAAAACAGTCACCTTTCAATAATAACATTTTAATGCTTTTTTTATAGGATAGGATGACAAACGAGCACACAGTCCACCTGATGGTAAGTGGTTGCTGTGACCAATAGACATCTATATCTATCCTCAATAAAGAATCATAATGCAGATGCGTTGTCACCTGTGAGGACTAAGGTGGAATGCCCCTTCTCCAGTTAAAAGGATCTCAGGTTTTTTACACTTACCATACGAAACACAGCAGTGTTGAGCTGCTATTTTACGCTGGTATTCTGTGAGAGCGTGGTCCTTCCCCGGTCGAGCCGACCCATTCGTGCTACAACTATACAAGTAATATACCTGCAGCATAGCTCTACCACGTATAAAATGCCTATCAAAAAAGTAAAAAAAAATATTTTTATATGATACTAGTGACCCGTCCCGGCTTCGCACAGGTGATTTCTGGATCCCAACAACAGAGCCACCTATCGGTATCCAAATGTGAATCTAAACTACCTAGAGACCCATTAAAACATACATAAAAAGTTCATCAAAATTGGTCGATCCGTTTTTGATCTTCAACGAGACTAACGAACAGCAATTGATTTTTATATATAGAGATGATTTGACATTATTAGGTTTGGGTTTTGTTGACAACAAAGGAACACTCAGTGATGGTAAGTGGACGCTGTGACCCATAGATATCTACGTTATATCTATCTGAGGACTAAGATGGAATACCTCGTTTCCAGTAAAAAGTGTGTCCGGTTGTCTACACTCATCACACGAAACACAACAGCTCTAAGCTGGTATTATGTGAGAGCATGGTCGAGCCAATCCATTCGTGCTACAACCATAATATAGCTGCAGCGTGGCTCTACCACGTGTAAATCTGGTAAAAGACAGTCCCGTTTGAAACGTGATCAAACGGGACTGTCCTTTGGGTATACATGACGAGAAGATGTGTCGTAATTTCCTGAACGCTGTCCAGCCGAATTGAATCTGTCAAATGACCTCTCGGTCGATGTTATACTTACTTAACAAACGTCGGGAATATAAAATAAGTTAATATACGCGATAAAATCCGTAAACGTAGTTTTATTTAAATTCTTCAATATTAAATAATGTAATGTTATAACATTCAGCAGAAAAAACAAACCTATAGAATTTGTTTATAAAATAAATAATGTGTCGATACTTCGAGTAACCGAGTTGCGGGACCTGGGCGCGTATTTGGAATAAAAATTTAATATTTAAATCTCATATTGATAAAATAGTCAACAAGTCCAATAAGATGCTTGGATTTGTTTTACGAATTACTAAATACTTTAAAACACCCTCAACTCATATTTTTTCATATAACTTATTGGTCAACTCAATAATACAATATTTCTCAACAGTTTGCAATCCTCAATATAATATTTATAAAGAGACAATTGAAAAAATTCACAATAAATTTCTGAAACATATCCAATTTAGATCAGCTGGTAATGCCTCTATTTTATGTAGATTAGCCTCTGACCTAAAATCTCGCCGTACTGTCAGGGATCAGATCCCTTTATATAAAATTATTCATAATAGGGTTGACTCCATACCACTTCTAAGTGAAAAAAATTTCAGATGCCAAAGGATAAGTATTAGAAAGAAACTTTTATTTTGTACTTCTACTATGCGCACTAAATATGGCAATTTTATAACTCGTGCATGTTAATCTTATAATAACATCCTTTCACATGTTGATGTATTTTCTCTGTTATATGGACAGTTTAAAAGAGAAATTGAAACTGTAATGGTTAATAGTTAAAATTAATATTTCACTTTAATATTACACTTTACTTTGACTTAAATTTAGTTTTACACACCAAAGTATATCATGATGTTCGCTTGTTGTCGATGACTTACTTAACTGTGGAAACTTTATTGTTAAATGTAAGATTAATATGTGTTATGTATTAGACTAAAATTATGTATGTTTCCCTTAAAAAAAATTAAAAATAAAAAAAATAAAAGAAGATAGGCAGTAGTATCGTCCTGATATCTCAAAATAATAATAAAAATAAGGTTGCAACTACGGCAAAACCCTCCCTATGAGGAAATTTATAGGGAGAATCCTCGTCGAGAAAAGTGGTTCAACATAGGACTTTTATAGCCTGTAAAGGATGCATTTTTTTCCATTGTAAAACACATAATTTTTTTTCAGAAGCATCTTTTACAATGATGTTGCACCTAACGTGCCTCTCGTGCCTTGTCGTCTCTATACTTTAGTGCTTCCATCATCTGACTACAAAATAAGGATTCATCTATGAATAGAACCTGATTTCAAGCTTCGTCATTCCCGATTTCAAACGACTCGTAATTCACTATGTGCTCGTTTGACAAACGAGCATATAGTGAATTATTCCAAAAAAAATAAAAAAATAAACGGCGGATATTTCAATGTTTGTCAGAGCTAAAACATATAACTAGTCTTCTCAATAACCATTCATAACATTACAACAGTATAACAGCTATGACTATTGTGTTCCACAGCCATGACCATAGATTACTAAAACATACTAGGCCATTACTGCCTTCATACATTACGTTAAAGGTCACACATTCGTTGGTCTTATTATCGATGACAGATTCAGTTGGCGATAACATAAACGGCATCCTTGTACACGTGTTTATAAAACTAACATAGGTATAATAATAATAATAATATCCTCCAGACCGAATTTTGGCCACGGCGGCCAGTCTCAGCAGAGACTAGTTATCGGCGCAGGACAGAATTATAGTGCCCAAGTGTATGCGCAATCACAGGTGCACTCTTTATTCCCTCACTCTCATAGCCCGATGGGACTGTAAACCGACACGACCAGAGAGAGATCAGGCGCAGGACCAACGGCTTTACGTGCTTTCCGAGGCACGGGGGTGAAACAACGCCAACTTCCTGACTCCGGGCAGCTACTGAGAATTTCTTGGTGGAAAAACTCAATAACTGATTTTTTGGCCCGATCCGGGATTCGAACCCGGGACCTCATGATCAGCAGTCGCACTACTACAACCACTAGACCAACGAGACAGTCTACATCGGTATATATAATTTATGAAATACATAGGTATTAAAAAAATTAAAAAATATAGTTCCATATAAGAAACTTAAATATGTAGGCGACAAAGGATTATATAAATACTGCAAAGTTATTAATGTGTTTGAAGTTATTACTTTTAGATAAAACTACATAAGTATTAATTATGTTTAAAGTTACTAAATCAATAAAGATATACACCTAAACCATGAGAGGTTTCTATTAAGAATAAGTAGATCGTTCCAAAATACAATAATGTTCACGGTATCAGAACTTTCAATTTCCTTATTATTATTGCCTCATATTCTGATTGAGGTACCGGAAGTAATTCAGAACGTTATTCTTGCTTTAGAATCACATATAGCAAAATGAAATCTTATTTTCTTGTAAATTAAACAGGACGATATAATAACTAATTTATTAAAAAGCTTTTTTTAATTTGGAGTATTATATTCATTAGAATTAGAGTACAAAAATATGATGACTGTTCAGGACAGGTAAAATAAAAGGTCTTCTTTTTGTTATAATTCCTATTACAAATGTAACACTATTGTGTTGTATTCAGTAAATTAAAGAAAACCGGACAAGAATGAATCGTGCCTTGCGGGTTCTGAGTAAACTTGAATAAGTTTTTTTTATAGGATAGGGTGACAAACGAGCACACAGTCCACTTGATGGTCAGTGGTTACTGTGGCCCAAAGACATCTACATCTATCCTCAATAAAGAATCAAAATGCAGATGCGTCGTAACCCCTGAGGACCAGTAAAAAGGGTATCTGGTTTTCTGCACTCACCATACGAAACACAGCAGTGTCAAGCTGCCGTTTTACGCTGGTATTCTGTGAGAGATCGGTCTTTCCCTGGTATAATAGGTCAACGGGAAGCATCTTGTAGATTTTGAGAAATAAGATTGCAAGTTTCAAAATATGCAGCTGTATCTTTTAGCTGTAGCTTGAATTTTTATTAAATATATTAAATATTTATATAGATAATTTATTAAATATTTAAGTAACACACGAGAACAATATGATCTTTTTTATAACATGGGAAAATGCCTACGCATACCCGCCTTTCGGGGCAAGGACGGGTTATGTCCGACTCGCGCCGACTAAAACCCCATGGTATTCTACCTTTGTCGCATAATGGCAGGGCCACGGTAATGCTTTCGCACACATCCGCGGCCCCATCAGCGATGGCCATCCCATGGCCGACCTCCCCCATCTCCAACTCAGCCAACGCACGCGCCTTCCTCCACGGCTATCAACTATGTCTGATGCGCGAAGGCCATGGGTCAGGAAAAACGAGCACTCAGAAGCACTAGCCACCCTGGCCTCAGTGGTGATTTGGTCTATGGATCCGCCACCAACCAAGATTCGGCTGCGGACGGTAGGGAGAGCGGCGCCTCGCAATACCGACACTCTTCTTCCCTCGCAGCCCCACAACCACCCGGGCTGGTCCTACACCTCTCTCCAGACATTTAGATTCCTCTTAATTCACCGTGTATGACCAGGCTACGGCTACTGAGCTCCTACGCCACGATAATGCGGTGACTCTTCGGGGGAGGGCAGTAACACCTGCTACAAAACTAATTTCAAAAAATTCAATTATACCGAGTTTCTATACATTTCAAACCGGATTACAACAGGGGCGGAAAAGTGTAATTGATGAGAATAATATATTATTTAATTCAAATTATTACTTACTCCAAGGCAGAAAGCCAGCCTTAATTAGAATTTACTAATGATGATAGTCATTAGGTTTCACATTAAACCTCTTGCCTGTACTTTACATGGTGTGACTTTTGAACTGGGCAGTGTGGCGAAGACAAATCTGTAATACTGGAAACTAACTTAGGTATCAAATTTACTTTTATGAAAAAAGTATAACATCTAGACTTAATAATTTTGAAGAAAGAATTAAATAATACATTATTATTGAAGTTATAATACTTTAATTATAATGTAATAGTATATTATTTAATTTATCCTATAGATACGACATTATTTTTAAAAGAAGGATTTTTTTACGTTTAATTCAGGTCTATTTTATACTTAAGATTATTTTTTTATGAAACACAATATTTAAAATAAACAATACTTATCACAAAATGATGATCTAATATATAAGTTTTGAAAAATCGGCGAAAAATTCTACAAAAATGAACACTCAAAATGTAGCCAAATTGAATATCACTTCTATAATAATAAAATCATTTAATAAGCGGTCATATCGCCTATCCACATTAGAGAATTTCATAAAATTGTGATAAGTATAGAGTATGCATATAGAATACACTAAGTAGAACACTGCTTGGTCAAGACAAATCGCTTAGGATATCCGCAAATCAACTTAGTCTATCCAAGCTTAGTTATGTCGCTCATCTGTCAGGTTTTGCAAAGGTTGTTTGATGGGAAACCTAATTATTTGAATATCTAAAATAAAATTTCTTTTCTAATGTAATCATGGAGATGAAAAATGTTATTCACATGTAAGTCGACATATTTCTTTCATTTGCATTTATATAATTATTTCTCAGTAAGTACCATTACAGCCTCGGATCTTGGCACTCACTTATAATTTCATACAACGCTACACGAGAAATCGTGGATTAGAACCCTATAAGTACGACACATTAGTTATCCGTAAAATTTATATTATTTAAAATATATATTATTTAATATATATTTTACGTGATAGAGTCCCGCTGCAGCTATATTATGGTTTTAGCACGAATGGGTTGGCTCGACCGGGGTAGAATCAAGCTCTCACAAAATACCAGGGTAAAATAGAGCTTAATGCCGCTGTGATTCGTATAGTTTCACATGGTTAGTGTAGAGAAACGGAAACCATTTTTACTGGAAACGAAGCGTTTTATCTCAGTCCTGAGGGATGACAACACATCTGCATTTTGTTTATTAATTGAGGATAAATGTAGATGTCTATCGGCCACAACATCCACTTGTCATCAGATGGACTGTGTGCTCGTTTGTCACCCTTATTCTATAAAAAACATTGTTATTTTATTTTCATATTCATGTGGCAAATCTGTGGTGGAAAGAAAACATCGCGAGGAAACGCTAATTGTGATATTAATAAAAATATATCTCACAATATGCATTTGGGTAGCGCAGCTGGCACTTGCCTACTCCATAACTCTCTTCAAATGAGAAGAGCCTAATACGCCAAAGTGTAGCTTAACATATTTTTTGTTTAATAACACTTTGTTTAATACAAGACGATTGCAAATTTTTATTTTTTGTTATTTTTTATATTAAGACGTGGCAAATTAATTTTTATAAAATAACTTTAAATTACAATAACCATAAAATTAGCGGTATGGTAAACATGGCTCGACAGATTTTACAAAGTCATAGACTTGGCAATGTATCAAATGTAATATATTAAATAAATACATACTTATTATTTGCTTTCAGAGCCACGCTGCAGCTATATTATGGTTGTATCAGGAATGGATAGGCTCGACCGGGGAAGGACCACGCTCTCACAGAATACCAGCGTAAAATAGCAGATAACGCTGCTGTGTTTCGTATTGTGAGTGTAGAGAACCGGAGACCCTTTTTACTGGAAACGAGGTATTCCATCTTAGTCCTCACGGCTGACAACGCATCTGTATTTTGATTCGTAATCGAAGATAGATGTAGATGTCTATGGGCCACAGCAACCACTTACCATCAGGTGGACTGTGTGCTCGTTTGTCAACCTAATCCTATAAAAAAAAACTGTATAAATTTGTTTAAAAAATATTACGATCAAAACTATGATCCTTGAGCTAATATTAGGAAATCATTGATAATCAAAAATATATGAACCTTGAACATAAACAAAACAGCGTAAAAATATATACTCGTAGGTTTAAATCGAAACACTATTAAATTATTAGCTATTGGCGTTTGCTGTACCAAATAATTAAGTCGAAATCCAGTAGTGCGGTTTCATGCTGTTTAAGTGAATGAATAGAATAGAATAGAATAGTTTTTATTCAATATACATTACATGTGTAATTCTTATTGAAAGTCATTTTTTACTTTACCACTGGTTCGAAAAAAAACCCTCTGTCCTGGGAAGAACCAGCAAGAAACCCAGCGGGACTTTTTTTTAAAATAAATTTTACAATATAAATGATTACGAACTATTTACAAAATTTATTTTAGAAACTGCTTGGAAGCGACCACCTCATTCCCAGGGGTTCTTATCAACCATGTATTCATTTATACTATAATAACCCTTTTTATACAGTTTCAGCTTAATAAAACATTTAAACTTGGTAATAGTAAAAGCTCTTGTATTATTTATTATGGTCTGGGTCCATTTGAACTTTGTAATATATATTCCAGTCTCTGCGATGTTATTGTCGAGAATAATAAAGCAGCAATATGTAGTTTTCTCTGGGCACTTATTTTATAAAGATTGGTGTCGCTTATTAATAATAAGACAAAACTTCGAGGCCGGATAGTATAACTAAACCGAGTATATGTATACGCTGTCTGAGCTTCTTTATTCTTTTCAGCAGTCGTTGTACATAGATTGCATTTGCATAGTTTAACTTAGACAGTATAACAGATTCATATCTACACTACGGTACTGTCGAACTTTGTACAGTAACTACAAACGGTAAAAGCAGTTGCGCATGCCCTCGAGTACGTGACTCTCAAAGCGTAAACTACAATCAAATTTACACATACATTTCGTACCCCTGATTCTGAGACAAACTGTATGAGTTCATTGTCAGTTTGAACAACTGGCTGAAACAGTGATAGCTTTCGAATATTATTGTTTCTAGTATTATGAATTTTCACTTTTGAAAATCTAGCACAAGAGAGATTTGTTAAGAACTTGTAAAAATACGCTTGAAATCTTCATTCAACGATTTGAATCAATCTTCAAAATGAAGGGATTTATGTATTTGCAAGTCATTTGTATATGTGATACTCGTATTATATATGTACATATATTTTTTTATAGAATAAGAGTAACAAACGAGCACACAGTCCACCTGATAGTAAGTAGATTCTGTGGCCCATAGACATCTACATCAATCTTCGATAAAGAATCAAAATGCAGCTGCGTTGTCACAGCTGAGGAGTAAGATGGAATGCCTTGTTTCCAGTAAAAAGGGTCGCCAGTTGTCTTCATTGCCCATACAAACACAGCAGCATTATGCTGCTATTTTATACCACTATTCTGAAAGATCGTGGTCTACCACGGTCGAGCCGTATATATATTATAAAATCTGAAAACCGAAAAAAAGGGGTTCACCCTTTCTTATAGTATTGTATGTAGACTTAAGAGTACCAAGAAAGCTGGCTGTGATCGATATACATAAATTATGTATGTATTATGCAGTATTTTGTTTCGTACAGTATTCGAACCCGCGGCCCACAGAGCTGCAGTCAAACGCTTAGCCACTGAGCCACTAAACCATCCCAGTGTAAATGTGTTGTCATAGGTTGTTTATAAATGAAATAATTTATTAAGTGTCATGACTCATGAATCATATAATATATTATAAATATAAAGAGGACATAATAATAAAACATGTTTATTTCAGGTGTTGGCAAAAATATTGTAAGAATGACATTTACTTAAAAAACTACATATTTACGTAAATATAAGTAAAAAAAAAATAATAATATAAGAATATAAAAACTGATACTGTTAATAAAATACTACGAGGGCTACTAGTAAGAGATTTAACCACTTAACATTAAGCAAAGAAGTTTAATTTAGATTTATTCTTCGAAAATTATATGTACTGGTAGGTGGCCAAAGCATAGTTTAAGGGTGGTAAGGATAAAGGAATGGTGAATCGAAATGTCAGTACATTAAGAATTACATAATATAGATAATTTTACTCAAAAAATAATTCATAAGCAAGAACGAATATTTTTAAAATTGTTAAGTTTGTTGTAAGTAGTTATTCTAATACATTATGTTCTAAATACAAAGTAATGCCAATTTTCTTATTCCTGACAAACTGTATAAAAGTCTCTTCTTTTTGTAGAATTGTAGTTCAATCTCAAATCATAATGTAAGTTGTCACCATGACAATGTTTGCAAAATGCTTTAAAACTGTTCACAATTTTCGTTAATGTGTAAAAACGTTTTTATAAATAAAATTAATACATATTTTTTACAATTTTAATCACAAGAATTATTAAAAACAGAACAATATTATTAAAAGTTTGATGTTCTAGATAAAAATTGAGACAATAAAATTATGCAAACATATAAAGCCCTTAAAATACGAAATGTTGTGTATTTTCAGAATCACCTAAAATCGCACTATTTCATTAAAACATTTGGGTCGATACGATACCCCTTAACTAGGTCAACGCAAGTGGAGGTTTGGGAGGTTAGTCATTATCAGAAGTATATTTTTATAATTTTTGAAGTAGTAGTTTTTTAGTTCAGTTTTAATTTTGACGTGGTTTCTTTTTTATTTTTTTCTACATTTGTAAGTTAAATAAAATGATCGTTGAGCAATTAAGCATTCATTCATTAGACCGGTCCACTTCAATAGTAAGAATGATTTTTTAGAACAATCCTGCAAGAAATGAATGATGTTTTTGTAAACGGTCCAGGTCACGTACCTGAAAGTCTTATAACATATTATATCCACGTTTTGAGGTCCAAAGCTTTAGACTACTGTCTCTAAAATAATATCTATGGATGTAAAGTACTTTGTACATTTGGAGATTGATATGAAGGTATTGAAATTTTTTCGTCTCTTATATCACGAGAAGAGATGATCTTTTCTTTATACTAATGCTACAATTCGATGCTTAAATGTAAAATTAATAATTGATTAAATAATAAATGAAATCAACTATGTAGTTGTTAAAAAATATTAAATAGAATTTTAAAATTTAATAGTGAGGACAGAACAAATTATATTAACATTAATTTGAAATATGCGAGATGGTTATGTACCACTATAAGAGACGACTTAATGAAGAGTTTGCTATCGCACGATGTCGCTAGATAAAAAACTGCTTCCCTACTTATTTTTGCAAGTAAAAAATGATAAAATTATTTTATAGTCTTTGCATAAAATGTTAGTATTAAAAATATTTCAAAATGAATAAATAAATAAAGTTTTATTGCTACAACTTTATAGTATTTTTTAGGTTTAAATGGCATCTTTTAAAACTTATGTTTATTTTTTCTTTTCATAAATGCCGCTCCTTAAAATTTGTCCCTTCGATTCTGTGGTCTCCTGCTACGTCAATCGATAACTCGGCCTTTTTTATTACACTGTTATTTAATACAAGATTTTAATAGAATCTTAATTAGATATTCATAATGAAAATAAACGTCAATAGAAATTGGTTGGGAAACGATATTTATCATCATTTTTTTCTCAACAAACGCGAGACGAATAAAGTATATTAACATTTGATCATTATTATAGTAAGACATCGATATGAAGACAGTATAATTGAGAGCTAACGATATTTAACAGTGGTAAAGCTAAGCGGTGGCTTTTGCTGTCGCTCGGATGGGCCAGCTCGAACCGGGGTGGTACCACGACCTCACAGAATACCAGCGTGAAGTAGAGGTTTACCTCTGCGTTGCGCTTGGTGAGTGCAGTTGGCCGGAGGCCCAATTCCACCCCCACCCCCCATCAACATGGTAGTGGAATTAAATAAAAGACTACCCCAGGAGGGTACCAGCACCCCTGGAGAATCCCTCGCTGAGCATCCACGACCAAACTACTCCACTCCTGGGCGTGGGTGCTCAGGCTGCCCCGCGTATTCTGGGGGGTGATGGGGGGGGGGCAAATTCCGCTCAAGACGAAACCTGCTCGGGGCAACCGGAGCAAGAAGACAAAGGCAACCCATGCCACGCTTACCGTGGATTTCTGCAATATCAGGGGACTTCATTCAAACCTTAACGCCGTCCACTACCATCTGGAGATAGCTAAGCCGGCCTTGCTCTTTCTTACCGAGACACAGGTGTCCTCTCCGGCTGATACTTCGTATCTCTCCTACCCGGGGTACAAATTAGAACACTCGTTTGTGCCCCGGGCTGGAGTTTGCGTGTATGTCAGAGAGTACATCTGTTTTCGACGCCTCGGCAGTCTTGAAGGTACGGACCTTTCCATCCTATGGCTGCGCGTAGACAGCGACGACCATCCCCGCGTCTACGGGTGCCTCTATAGGTCCCATAGCGGTAATGCCGACACAGACCGACTCATCGACCACGTCCAAATGGCTGCAGACTCCGTGCTACAACAGGTCCCATCCGCAGAGATCGTGATACTCGGTGATTTTAACGCCCACCACGCTGAATGGCTCTGTTCTCGTTTAACCGATCATGCGGGTAGATCTGTCTATGACTTTGCTTTGGCATATGGTCTAACACAACTGGTTACTTCGCCTACGCGGATCCCAGATGTGGAAGACCATGTACCTTCCCTGTTGGACCTTCTGCTGACCTCTCATCCGGACGGATATCAGGTCTCCGTCGATGCCCCTCTGGGCTCTTCGGACCATTGTCTGATCCGGAGTACGGTGCCACTCACGCTCCAATCGCAGTTGCGATCTACAGCTTGCCGCCGTGTTTGGCACTATAGGTCAGCTGATTGGGACGGGATGCGGTCTTTTTTTGCATCCTACCCTTGGGGGCGGGTTTGCTTCTCACCGGAAGATCCCAGCGTTGTTGCCGATTCTGTTGCTGATGTGGTACTTCAGGGTATGGAACTTTTTATTCCATCCTCCGTTGTGCCCATCGGAGGCAGATCTCAGCCATGGTTTGGTCCTCCTGAAAAATAGCATCACCCTATAAGCAGGAATGCTACCAGGCCTGGGCTGACGCATCAATGTCTCGGGATGTAAACACTAGCGCACTTAAAAAGAAGTATAATTCCGCCTCCAGGTCCTTCAAAACGTCATTGCCAAGGCAAGGTCTGAGCACATCGGCAGAATTGGCGAGAAGCTAGTTCGCCTTCCTTCGGGAACCCGTGCATTCTGGTCTCTCGCCAAGGCTGTCCAAGGGAACTTCTGTCAGCCATCTCTTCCATCTCTGCACAGAGAGGACGACTCACTGGCCCATGCCGCAAAGGAGAAAGCCGATCTGTTGAGCTCTCTGTTTGCGTCCAACTCGACTCTAGATGACGGGGGGAACACACCGCCAACCATTCCGCGATGTGAGTGCTCCATGCCGGATGTGCGATTTACACAGCGCTCGGTCCGCAAAGCACTCTTCTCCCTGGACGTCAGCAAGTCGAGTGGGCCCGATGGAGTCCCTCCCATTGTGCTGAAGACGTGTGCTCCGGAGTTGGCACCGGTTTTAACGCGTCTTTTCCGGTACTCCTACTCCCAAGGCGTAGTCCCGAATTCATGGAAGACAGCTTTGGTGCACCCGATCCCTAAAAAGGGCGACCGCTCAGACCCGTCCAACTACAGGCCTATCGCCATCACCTCCTTGTTCTCCAAAATAATGGAAGCCATTATAAACTGCCAGCTCATGAGGTACCTTGAGGATCACCAGCTGATTAGTGACCGCCAGTACGGTTTTCGTCGGGGTCGATCAACTGGTGATCTTCTAATCTACTTAACTCATAGATGGGCGGAGGCAGTAGAGTCCAAGGGGGAGGCATTAGCCGTTAGTTTGGACATAGCAAAGGCCTTCGATCGGGCCTGGCAATAAGCGCTTCTTTCGAAGCTTCCTTCCTATGGGCATCCCGAGAAAGTTTCCTTGCTGATCGGAGCATCAACGTCGTAGTAGGCGGTGCATGCTCTGATTTCAAGCCTATCAACGCTGGTGTTCCACAAGGCTGCGTGCTATCACCAACGCTGTTTCTCCTGCATATCAATGATATGTTGCTAACTGGTAGCACTCATTGCTATGCGGACGACAGCACTGGTGATGCCTTATATATCGGCCGTGCCAATATTTCTCGGGAAAACGTCGCCGAGTACCGGGACAAACTTGTGTCTGAAGTCGAGTCTTTGCTGACCAAAGTCTCGGATTGGGGGCGACTAAATCTAGTCCAGTTCAATCCCCAGAAGACACAAGTTTGCGCGTTTACCGCTAAAAAGAGCCCCTTTGTCGTATCTCCTCAGTTTCAAGGCACTCCCCTTACTGCCTCAGCCAGTATCGGAATCCTTGGCGTCGACATATCGAATAGTGTGCAGTTTCGTGGTCACTTGGAAGGGAAGGCCAAATTGGCCTCTAAAAAGCTTGGCGTGCTCAGCAGAGCGGGACAGTATTTCATGCCGGCGCATGGCTTGCAACTTTACAAAGAGCAAGTTCGGCCCCACATGGAATACTGTTCTCATCTCTGGGGTGCCAGCAATATGGGCATCCGGCAAAGTACTGCCGAACGAAGGAAGTGGTTTGCGGAAAATGTGGAGAGACTGGACACGAACGTGGCGCCTGCAAGTCAATGGACGAAAAGTGCGCCACGTGCAAGCGTTTTGGAAGATCGGACTCTGGCTCGCACGTGACCATGGCGAGGAACTGCCCAGCAAGGCAATGCAGAGCAGCGCTCCGTGGCCACCACACAGTATTGTCGGTAAGGGCAGCCCTACAGGAACAATAGAAAAACTCGAACTAAGAATAGGACAGATTAACCTGGGTCGGGGGAAGCTCGCCGCGGCTGAGTTGCCTATCCTGGCGCGTGAACTGCACCTGGACATTGTTCTTGTACAAGAACAGTATTCCCAGGCTGCGGGGATCGTTCAGGTGGGCGATCATCCGTGGGCGGGCGTCTACCTTGCCGACCCAAATATTGGAGCAGCTGTGCTGAGCCACCTCAGCAATGAATTCTGTGTGGTGTGCCACGTGCACCGATGGGACCTCTACGTGGTGTCAGCGTATTTTAAGTATAGCGACACTATCGATGATCACCTGCACCACTTAGAGGTCGCCCTGAGCTGTCTAAAGGGCAGAAGGGTTATCGTGGGCCTCGACGCCAACGCGCACTCGCCACTCTGGTATAGTGATCGCCGGCATTACGTGGGAAGAGGGCAAACAGCTGATTACCGAAGACAACAAATGGAAGCGTTCCTCATTTCACATGCCCTCACTCTGGCTAATATGCCCGGCCAGCCCTACACCTTCTCTGGGCCTGGTGGGGAGTCCAATGTGGATTTGACCCTAACCACTGGGGATGTTTACCTTGGCGATTGGCGGGTGCTCGAGGGGATCTGCGCCAGCGACCACAACCTGATCACCTTCACGGCCAATATCAGCATGCCGACCACGCGCGCTGCATCCGTTAGGGAGCCCCCTCGTTTTCGCGACCGAGGGGTGGATTGGGACAAGTTCCGGGCGATAATCAAACTGCGAATGGGATGGCTGCATGTTGAAAAACCCGCAGCCCTCCTGGCGGAGGAGTTCTCAGAGGTCATCGTCCGCTCCGCGGAGGAGGGCCTAGGGGAGCGTCGCCCCAGGGGGTCGGGGGGTACGAATGGTGGACGACTGAACTCGATAAGACTAGAAGGTTACAATGTAAACTCAGGAATGCATGGCAGAGTAAAAGGCGTCTAGGAGGTAGATCAGAGGAGATAGCCAGGATGGCCTTACACAGCGTGCGTGCGAGATACAGGAAGATGATGGTGGAGGCGCAGCAGTCGCATCATATGAGGGTTGCCAACTCTGGCAACGAGGACCCATGGGGTATGGCGTACAGGGTGGCCAGCGGGAGGGCACGACCGCCTGCAAAAGTGATCAATGGGATCGCTTTTGCGGGTGGGCACCCGGACAATATCGAGGCAGCGATGGTCAACCTAATGACTGCGCTCTGTCCGGATGACAGACCCGATCACGACATGCCTTACCATCAGCAGGTACGCCTACTGGCGGCTTTCATGCCGTCTGGTCGAGCTGCGTTTCCGCCTGCGGTTGGGGATCTGGAAGGAATAGTCAAGGCCTTGCCTAACACAGCTCCGGGACTCGATGGAGTGAGTGCGCGAATTGTGAGGAATGTTTGGACGGCTGCACCGAGGGAATTTCACTCGGTGTACGCCAAGTGTGTGGTGGAGGGGGTCTTCCCCAAGGTATGGAAGGACGGAAGATTGATTGTCATTCCAAAGGGTAATGACAAGCCGCTCACCGACGCCAAGGCATACCGTCCAATTACGCTCCTCCCTGTTTTGGGAAAATTGTTGGAACGCGTAATGCTGAAATGTGCTCCTGCGATTAGTCGTGGGATATCCGAATACCAGCATGGATTTTCTCCGGGGCGATCTACGGTAACAGCGCTGCGTGTCTTGCTCAGCACGGCTAGGTATTCTCGAGCATGCTACGTGTAGACAATCTTTCTGGACATCTCCGGCGCCTTTGACAATTCCTGGTGGCCGATGATAATGGTCAAAGCGAAACGAGGTGGTTGTCCACCAAACATTTACAAAATGCTGGTGGACTACTTTACCTCCAGACGTGTGGGCCTCTACATCGGGGACCGGGTAGAGTGGAAGACGTTGACTATGGGATGTCCTCAAGGCTCTGTGCTGGGCCCTACACTGTGGAACGTATTGATGGACGACCTACTCCGACTCCCTCTACCTGAGGGAGTAGCCATGACTGCCTTTGTTGATGATGCTACAATCTTGATTGAATCTGATACCAGAGCGGGTATCGAATCCAGGGCCAGAGTTACTCTGGACCTTGTACGGGAGTGGGGGCTAAGGAATCGACTGGAGTTTTCCTCATCAAAGTCGACCACCATGACTATTAGAGGGAAACTTCAGCGCCCCCCCGTCATCAGACTGGGTGGAGAGTCTGTAAAGACTGTAACTTATGCTAAGGTACTAGGTGTGGTATTGGACTCAGGACTATCGTTTGTGCAACATGCGTCCGATATTTCTGAAAGAGCGACCAAGGGATTCGGCAAGATGACTCGCGTA
Source organism: Parnassius glacialis (assembly GCA_033319125.1). Taxonomy (NCBI): domain Eukaryota; kingdom Metazoa; phylum Arthropoda; class Insecta; order Lepidoptera; family Papilionidae; genus Parnassius; species Parnassius glacialis. The sequence goes on along the minus strand of JAVANC010000028.1, from coordinate 26,517,421 downwards.
TCGACATCATCATGGGGTGTCCGATACCCGAGCCTAAAAATAATATATAGAGGAGTGTTTGTATCCACGCTCACGTACGCGGCGGAATGCTGGTACGAGCGTGCGAACATGTACACAGTTCGTAGCGTACTGCTGAGATCGCAGCGATCAGCCCTTATATTGCTGACTAAGGCGTATCGATCCACCAGTACGGCGGCCTTACCGGTGCTGGCTGGCGTTCTCCCTTCTGACCTGGAGGTCATCCGTGCTGGTAGGATGGGTATGGCACGTTTGACCGCGCCCAAAGAGGAGTTGAGCAGAAGGAAGCGCGAAATTTGGACTGAGGTGATCGGTGTTTGGCAGGATCGATGGACGAATGAATCGAAAGGACGCGAGCTCTATCGGTTCTTCCCGGAAGTGGCGTTGCGACTCAGGTATACCTGGTTCGCACCGGACTATCAAATCTCTCAGATTCTCACCGGGCATGGATGCTTTCGGAAGAGACTGAGTGAAATGCGACTGTGTGAAACAAGTATGTGTGAGTGTGGTGCGATAGAGGAGGACGTTCACCATGTTCTATGGGAATGTCCTCTGTATGACGACCTAAGAGCGAAAATGATGGATGGATTAGTTCGTACGGTTCAAGGACCGATTTACTACTCGGATCTCGTCAGCGATGGGGTGAACTACGGGCTGTTGCGCGAATTTGCGCACAGGTGGCATGACGTTAGAATAAGGCAAGACAGACTGTTGGCAGAAAGGCCTGACGACGTAGGCGTAATAGTGCCGTCAGCCCCAGAAGGGGGAGAATGACAAACTGGGACAAGGAGTAGATTAAATAACTTGTAGAGAGTCAAGAAAGTGCATGCGGGAAAGAGCCCTGAGCAAGTACCGCGTGCATCTCTCGTGATTCGGCCCATATAACCGCAAGGTTGGTGGGGCCATGGGAGGTGGTGGGTTGTTCTCATCTCTGGGCCGGGGCACCCAGTGCCAGCTCTTTCCACTTGACCGCATCCAGCGCAGAGCGGTTCGAATCGTCGAGGACCGAGTTCTTTCTGATCGGCTCGATACACTGGCACTGCGTAGAGATGTTGCATCTCTTTGCGTATTTTATCGCATTTATCACGGGGAGTGCTCTGAGGAATTGTTCGGACTAATTCCAGCCGCTCAATTTCACCATCGCACATCGCGACAAAACTCGCGTTACCATCCATACCATCTGGATGCCTGGCGGTCCACCACTGTGCGATTTAGAAGAAGTTTTCTCCCTCGCACGACTTCCTTGCGGAATCAGTTACCACCAGCGAATTTTCCGGACCGATTCGACTTAGGAACCTTCAAGAAAAGAGCTTACACCTTTCTAAAAGGTCGGCAACGCATCTGCAATTCCCCTGGTGTTGCGGTTGTTCATGGGCGGCGGTAGTCACTTAACATCAGGTGAGCCGCATGCTCGTTTGCCCCCTATTCTATAAAAAAAAAATCAACAAAACATGGAGATATGGTGGAATAAAGTTGGCCTTTCAAATATCGGAAGTTTTCTATTGTAAATTGTAGATTTTTAATTAAGTAACTAACTCTAGTAAAAGGAAGTAAAAGTTGTGCAACTGACAATTATTACTACAAAACCCAAGCATAAAACTATAAGCAAAGTCAATTCAACTGTTTCATAAGGTTTCATTACTTCCACGGAATAGGCAACTCCATACAATAATTCACGCGAAGGTTCTTTAACCTTTGACTTAGTTTAGTAATAGTATAGTTCATTGCTATAGCAACGTAATGTAATAAGATATTACTGTAAGTTATAAAAAATAAACATAAATAATATTTTATTTAAAAACATCTTCACAATATGCGTTCCATAGCGAAGCCTCTGAACCCAGCAATATAGATGACGACAGTGTCTCAAGTTATTAAGGCCCCTAAGCAGATATAATAAATAATTAATTATTATGAACATTGGAGCACCTGTTTCATCATTTTCACTTTTATTCAAGCAGACACTTAATACATAAAATTTTGTGAATTTTTAGGAAAAAGGAGATGTATGAAATTGGGTTGTTGACATCCTTCGTAACAGTTTTACAAAAATATTATAATGGATGTAAGTGGACTGTATTTATTTATGCTATTGATTGATTAATGTCTGACTGATCTGAGGTTAGCTATACTAGGGGACTGCTCGAAGAAAAGATGGTACTTTTTACTATACTGTATTCACTACTTACAAAGGTTCGGCACTATTAATTTATTTTATTTTAATAGATAGAATAATAGATTTTTATTTAATTTTAATAGATAGAAGATAGGGTGACAAACGAGCACACAGTCCACTTGATGGTCAGTGGTTACTGTGGCCTAGAGACATCTACATTTATCCTCAATAAATAATCAAAATGCACATGCGTCGTCACCCGTGACGACTAAGATGGAATGCCTCTTTTCCGGTTCTCTACATTCTCCATACGAAACACATCAGTATCAAGATGCCATTTTACGCTGGTATTCTGTGACAGCGTGGTCCTTCCCCGGTCGAGCCGACCCATTCGTGTTACAACTATACTACTAATATAGCTGCAGCATGACTCCACCACATATAAAGTATTTAGATATTCATCCATCCCGGAAATCGAGAGTCGATTTTTACCTATTATCCATACAGATACACGTATGGCGTAAATTGACAAGGAAATTTAAGTATTTCATTTAATATACAATTAGTACGTAAAGCAGCGCAAGCACTTAAATAAGAACTTGATTTCGCTAAAATAATTAAGTTACTGAAATTCATAAATAATTATAGGTAAGGAAGGTACCTGTGATGTATTGGTAACATTGTTGTAACGAAACTATGGAAAAAATATTCTTTTACACACAACACACGGTCAATGGTGTTAACTGTCAATGTCAATTTGTAATTGAAAAAAAATGGAATTAACAACTTTACGGTTTTCCCTTACTTGTATTAAAATTGCTTCTTGAAAAAATTCATAATACTAGGTCAACGGGAAGCATCCTATAGTTTTTGAGGAGTAAGCTTGCCGGTATCAAAATATGCAGCTGTACCTTAGTATTCGATATTAATTTTAACTTTATAATTTTTCCTGTTGCTGAGAAAATAGGCATTGACAGACGGAAAGACGGTAGGACAGAGGAAAACAAATATACTTAAAAATATGGGTTCCATTTTTACGGTTTTTTACCTTACTTGGTTTTATTAATAGTTGTCGCGTAAAGAGTTTTGAAGATTGCTACTTTTTAAATTTCTTGGCGTTATAAATTATATGATTAGGACATTCGCAAGAAAGGTTGAGAAGCCGAGATAAACCCGGTAAGCTGAAGTCGGTCTTAGAGTAATAACTGTTGGAGAATAGAGGTTTTCGAGAATACGGGGTTTACAGCAGTATAGAACTAAATAATAAAGATAATATTTTAAAAACACTAACAGTAAATGAATGTAAGTCTCTATATTTTCAGTGGGCTTGAGATTAAAAGCAGATAATTTATCAAACATTTAAGTAACACTTGAGAACACCTTTTTTTATAATTTAAAATTAAAAATTTTGTACAGCCGACTTCAATATAGGTTATTTGAGAATAACTCAATAACCATTGGTCTGACCTTGATCAAATTCATATGGGACCACCCGAGAACTATCAGCTTTCATATAAAAAAAGAATCATCGAAATCGGTTCGCCCAGTACAAAGTTATGAGGTAACACACATAAAAAAAAAACGAAAAAAAAAAAACATACACTCGAATTGAGTACCGTCTCCTTTTTGGAAGTCGGCAGATAACATTGGAAAATGCCTATGCATGCCCGCCTTTCGGGGCAAGGGCGGGATATGTCGGACTCGCGCCGACTAAAACCCCATGGTATTCTACCTTTGTCGCATAATGGCAGGGCCACGGAAACGCTTTCGCACACATCCGCGGCCCCACCAGCGCCGGCCATCCCATGGGCGACCTCCTCCATCTCCTACTCAGCCAACGCATGCGCCTTCCTCTACGGCCATCAACTATGTCTGATGCGCGAAGGCCATGGGTCAGGAAAAACGAGCATTCAGAAGCACTAGCCTCCTTGGCCTCAGTGGCGGATCTGGTCTATGGCTCCGCCGCCAACAAAAATTCGGCTGCGGACGATAGGGAGAGCGGCGCCTCGCAATACCGACACTCTTCTCCCCTCGCAACCCTACAACCACACGGGCTGGCCCTACACCTCCCTCCAGCCATTTAGATTCCTCTTAATTCACCGTGGGTGACCAGGCTACGGCTATTGAGCTCCCCCGCCACGATAATGCGGGAACCCTTTGGGGGAGGGCAGTAAGACCTGCTACAAAACTAATTTCCAAAGAATACAATTATACTGACTTTCTATACATTTTAAACCGGATTACAACAGGGGCGGAAAAGTGTAACTGATGAGAATAATATATTATTTAATTCAAATTATTACTTACTCCAAGGCAGAAAGCCAACCTTAATTAGAATGTACTAATAATGATAGTCATTAGGTGTCACATTAAACCTCTTGCCTGTACTACGTACATGTAAAGACATGCTGTGACTTTTGAACTGGGCAGTGTGGCGAAGACAAATCTGTAATACTGGAAACTAACTTTGGTATCAAATTTACTTTTATGGAAAAAGTATAACATCTATACTTAAAAATTTTGAAGAAAGAATTAAATAATACATTATTATTGAAGTTTTAATACTTTAATTATAATGTAATAGTATATTTGTTACGGCCAGCAGCTGCTTATCCAACAGTACAGTCCCCCGGGGGCCCATAGACGGAGAACCTACAAGCAGATGCTGGTCGGGCCTGCTACAGGCCAAAGGTGAAAAGTTTCTAATTACAACAAACAATTCGGGGGGAGCGTTAGATTCTAATAAAGGGAGCTTACTTACCTCTATCCAAGGCGACTGGTCCCTCAGGATTTGGTCAGGTCGCGTGTGGATGTATAGTGCTAGGAAAGTTAGGGTCAGTGATGTGTATCTGGGTGTGGCTGGTAGTGTTGTTGACCTTATTAGACCGTTACCATCTGCAGCAATTCGGACCTCAGCACTTCTTCACCTCACGTCACTTTCTTCTTTAGTCACGATGAAGGTCCAGTAACTCTGTCGTACGATTAACTACCCTACAGAAGCCACTCACTCTCGTTTGTTATAACGCCTAACTCGCGAAATGAACACAGAATGTACAGATCAAAGGTCACAGTTATTTCTAGAATATCAAATACCGCACTAGTAACTAATACAGTCGAATCCACTCATACAGATTCTGAATTAGACACTAAGTCCCGGGTGAAGATACCAAAACAGGAATGCGCGGTATATTCCGCTTCCGACTTCCCGACAAAAGAACGCGTGCTATCTCTCGCCGCGATGAATTTTGACTCCCAATTTTTCTAGCGCGTTCTTGACACTCGCCGTTCAACGCGCTAGGCCGAATTTCATCCCGTATCGCGCCGAGCCGAGTGCCATCTAGCGTCGATGCTTGACACTAGCGCTTTTCGCGAACAAATCCCGGCCCGGATATAAGGATTTAGGTCCGCGAGCAAACCGATCAGCGGGACAGGGTCGCGACGGCAAGTTGCAAGACCGAATCTACAACCAACTGGGCCACCTTAGGCGCCCCATCAGATCTTGCAACCCTAACCAACGCCTCAAAAATACAGCCCCAACGTGGGCTAGCCGGAGGATTGAATTAGATGCCCTTCCTGGACATCGCAGCACATAAATAAGCCCTATTCCTAGACAGAAGTCCGACGAGCTTCTTCAAACACCTATCTGCGCTCCTATGATTAGTTCCGCAAGCCAACCGGTTTAGGTCTGCAAACAGTGACGTGACACGAAGCGGCACAGAGGGACCTCCTAAGCTTCGGTGCAGAGAGCACCTCCAAATTCCTCATGAACGTCGTCTGTGGAGAGTCGAACGAAACGCACAGATAGTCCCTAGTATGAATTTTTAAACAAGTAGGCCTAACCAAGCCATCCACCTATAACCATTTACCAAATGGTGCGACAGCTGATTTCCATCTGATAATCTACAAACCAGATAGCTCTTTAGGCAGGTAGTCCTATGCTCATATTTCAACTTATTTTTCAAAAGCATCAATGTTCAACTACAGAATTAATTAAAACAAAGTAATCACCGATGCACATAGGTCAACTTGACAAATTAAACAAAACAATAAACGTAAGAGACAGCCCTATTTCTTATTTCAAATAAATATCTTAGACAGTGCTAACAAAATGTAAACCAAAAGAGAATTGACTCTTATTCTCTTCGGCACAAATAGGGTTATCTAATTTCAACCTTCCTTATTACGAAGCAAAATGATTAAACACTATCACAAAACATATACATAATTTTCAAAATAGCGCGTCATTCAATTTCAAATGAATTCAAACTTTCCTTTCAGCAAAAAGACGCAACAATCAAATACAATTACAGAGCATACGCACAAGCATTCAAAAGGGTACACAATTTAATTTCAATTTTCCGTGCAACAACAAACGCAGTGATCAAATATATTTACAAAACATATGCAGCAGCATTTAAAGGAGTATTTTAAATTCAATTCTTTTAAACACAACCGCTACAATATGAATTTCGCGGAAACCCAAAAGCATTTTTAATTTTAATTTAAAGCGTCGTTAATTAAGTACTCGACCAAACCCAAATCTAACACCCCCTGACAGCGTGATTCAACGGTCCAGGGGGGCCCTAATCTTCCCACCACCAAGTGGAGGCTACACCACGTGGACCCGAGACCAATAGAGCGCAAACCGCTAACAGTCGCCACTCGGGTTGTACGCCTTTACCGAGGCCGTCGGCAACAGAACATTTTGACAAGTGGACTGTTGACGGCTTAAGGCTCAGTGGAGGCGGCCGTGGTGGGAGCTAAGGCGGCAGCTAGCTAGGGCCGCCTCCATGAATTGGGGTACAGTGGTACACCAGTCGCGGCCACTCAGCTAACGGGAGTGAGAAGGGTCTAGCGGACTGATGTGTGGCCGTGAAGTTCCTCTCCACACGCTGAGGGGGGGTGATGACACCCTCGCCCCTGGGGGAATCACCCCTCGACTGGTCGGGGGAGGGACCCCTTTCAAACCTAGGGGCCTGGTGGCTAGCCGGCGGGCGCCGAGCGTCGCCCGTCAGAGGGCGTGGCGGAGCACCCCCGCCCGTGGGGGTCGAGGGCCTGGCAGCGCCCCGAGAGGAGACGCCGTTCGCATCCAGGCACAGTACGGCATGGTGATTGCCCTGGCAATGCAGACAGGACCGCCGGTGCGGACAGTCTCGCTGGAGGTGCCCTTCCACACATGAGTAGCACCAGCGGCGCTCCTTGGCGATAGTTCGCCTCGCCGGAACCAGCTTACTTAATAATTTCGGGCAAGACGTTACCCGGTGATCAGATGCTCGACAATAGGAGCAGGGAGGAAGGTTGACGACGACTTGCCCGGCGGATTCCGCCTCTCACTGGGCACGGCTCGTAAGTCGTCAACGGTGCTTGCCGCGCTCTCAATCTGCCGGCACTGCTCATCCAAAAACCGCAGCAGGTCATAGAAGGGCGGAATATAGGAGGCCCCGCCGTACCTCTCCTCAAAAAGTATTCTAAGGTCGAGAGGTAGGCGGGACAGCACGATGCGGAGCAACAAAAGGGCCCATTCGCCCACTGGTAAATCCAGCCGCCTCAACGTATGACAGGCCACCAAGACTGGATCCAACAGGTCCGGATGTAGTCTGGCCCGGTCACTAAGCAGCGGGAGGATCAGAAGCTGCTTAACATGTTCGTCTGCAATTCGCCGGACGTTGGCGTATCTTCTGGTTAGGAGGTCCCGAGCAGTCTGGTAGGCGTCGTCCGACAATCTCAAATGGCCGACGACGCTCCGGGCCTCCCCCTCCAGTGAGGCCAGGAGGTGCGCCATCTTTTGGCTCGGGGTCAAGTCACTCCGGGCGTCCACTAGGCTGTCGAAAATACCAACGAAGGTCAGCCATTCGGAAAGGACCCTGGAGATCCTTGGCAAGTCCAGAGTTGGGAGTCGTCCCAACAGCTCCGGCTGAGGCTGCTTCCGAAAGGACTCGGGTAGGCCGCTCGTCCGAGCTTCACGCGCCTCCTCGGCATACCTGCCTTCAGCCTCGATCAACTCATCCGTGAGCGAAAAGAACTGCTCGTATTCTGCGAAGCAGGAGTCCAGGACTCCCTTTTCCACATCCGAATCCTCGAGCTCAGCGTAAGACTACTCCACTGCAGCCCTTCGAGCATCGACCTGCTCGAACCGCTTCATCAAGTTATGGACCCTATCCGGTCGACCTATCAAAGCATGGGCGCTCGTGGCCCAGCGTAACTCAGTCCGCAGGCAACGGATTAGTATCTCGGGCGAGGACATCACTACTAAATACAATTACGACGCGGCTCGAACACAATTACAAAAATAACAAATAACAAATACAAAAAAAATTAACAGTTAACAAATGCAGTTCCTATCAAATCGAGTTGAATAGAAATTACACAAATAAGAACAGCTACTTATCAAACCAAATACAAGTTAGTACAAAAGAAAAGACACAAATCAAATTAACAAATAACAAATACTAGTGCGATCAAATTAAGTTAAATTCAAATTACGTAAATACAAATTACTACTCTTCAGTTCAAATACAAATTACAATACGAAAGATACATAAACGAAGATACACATTAACAAAAAATGATCAACAATAATGCCTAGCTCGGAAATCGACCCTTCGATAAGTAATCCACTACAACTATCCGACAACGATAATTAACCGATTACGTAAAAATAACCATCTACCTACATGACGCAAACTCCCGCCTGCGCACTAACCGGGAGCGGCTTATCAAATTTACCCGCTAACAACAAACAAGCAAGCCACAAAAGATAAGAATTTTATTATTACGTATATAATTAAAAAAAAAATATTTTTACGTATTACGGACGGGCGTGATTGTAGACACAAAATTAAACCAATCAACCCAACGCTTCCTGCCACCAAAATTGTTTAATTTTTATCAAACACTATGGTCGGTGGATCGACCGGGAATCGATCCCAGAACCACGCCCTGCTACCAAATGTTACGGCCAGCAGCTGTTTATCCAACAGTAGAGTCCCCCGGGGGCCCATAGACGAAGAACCTACAAGCAGATGCTGGTCGGGCCTGCTACAGGCTAAAGGTGAAAAGTTTCTAATTACAATAAACAATTCGGAGGGAGCGTTACATTCTAATAAAGGGAGCTTACTTACCTCTATCCAAGGCGACTGGTCCCTCAGGATTTAGTCAGGTCGCGTGTGGATGTATAGTGCTAGGAAAGTAAGGGTCAGTGATGTGTATCTGGGTGTGGCTGGTAGTGTTATTGACCTTATTAGACCGTTACCATCTGCAGCAGTTCGGACCTCAGCACCTCTCCACCTCACGTCACTTTCTTCTTTAGTCACGATGAAGGTCCAGTAACTCTGTCGTAATAGCTCTACTACGTATAAAATGCCAATAGCTCTACTACGTATAAAATGCCTATCAAAAAAGTAAAAAAAAAAATTTATATGATACTAGTGACCCATCCCGGCTTCGCACAGGTGATTTCTGGATCCCAACAACAAAGCCACCTATCGGTATCCAAATGTGAATCTAAATCACCTAGAGACCCATTAAAACATACTCGTACATAAAAAAAAATTCATCAAAATTGGTCGATCCGTTTTTGATCTTTAACGAGACTAACGAACAGCAAATGATTTTTATATATAGAGATGATTTGACATCAGTAGGTTTGGGTTTTGTTGACAACAAAGGAACACTCAGTGATGGTTAGTGGATGCTGTGACCCATAGATATCTACGTTATATCTATCTGAGAACTAAGATGGAATACCTCGTTTACAGTAAAAAGTGTGTCCGGTTGTCTACACTCATCATACGAAACACAGCAGCACTAAGCTGGTATTATGTGAGAGCGTGGTCCTACCTCATTCGAGCGAATCCATTCGTGCTACAACCATAATATAGCTGCCGCGAGGCTCTACCACGTGTAAATCTTGTAAGGGACAGTCCCGTTTGAAACGTGATCTATGGTCACTTTGGGTATACATGACGAGAAGATGTGTCGTAATTTCATGAACGCTGTCCAGCCGAATTGAATCCGTCAAATAACCTCTCGGTCGAAGTTATACTTATCTAGTCGGATTAGTTGTCCCAGGAAAACATACTCGCCCGTGTGGAGTTGCCAGACCCGTGTGGAGTTGCCAGACCCCTGTGGAGTTGCCAGAGCTACCATCGGGCGCGTACTCAGGTGCCGGATAGGAGAACGCAACTCAGATATGGGTGGTAGCGGGAAAACGTCCCAAACCAAAACTAGCTGGGGTGTGTTGATTTTTAGGGACCACACCCTGTAAAACAGGAAATCGAATTGGCTCAGTGTTCCCTCACCCAGTGGTGAAGGAACACTGAGAATACTCACATTTAGACCGCCCCTCATCAGACCACCATGGGCAGGCATGGGAAGAACCCGTATCGACTCTGCCATCGGTCGAATCTCGGAATCCTTTTGGCGTGTCGTGGATCACGTCTCACGGTGCCTAAGGGGCCGAGAGCTGAGTGATGGATGGTGATGAGAATCACCTTTTAAATATATATCTGTATGGGTCTTTTTTCTATACACAGTGAGGCTAAAGGTGTTATCAGGATTCCGAATTACTAACACATCGAGAAAAGCTAATAATGCAAACGCCGGGAATATAAAATAAGTTAATATACGTGACAAAATCCGTAAATCTAGTTTTATTTAAATTCTTCAATATTAGAAAATGTAATGTTATAACATTCAGCAGGAAAAACAAACCTATAGAATTTGTTTATAAAATAAATAATGTGTCGATAATTCGAGTAACCGAGTTGCGGGACCTGGGCGCGTATTTGGAATAAAAATTTAATATTTAAATCTCATATTGATAAAATAGTCAACAAGTCCAATAAGATGCTTGGATTTGTTTTACGAATTACTAAATACTTTAAAACACCCTCAACTCTAATTTTTTTATATAACTTATTGGTCCACTCAATATTAGAATATTGCTCAACACTATGCAATCCTCAATATAATATTTATATAGAGACAATTGAAAATTCACAATAAATTTCTGAAGCATATCCAATTTAGATCACCCGGTGATGCCTCTATTTTATGTAGATTAGCCTCTGACCTAAAATCTCGCCGTACTGTCAGGGATCAGATGTCTTTATATAAAATTATTCATAATAGTGTTGAATCCATACCACTTCTAAGTGAAATAAATTTCAGATGCGAAAGGATAAGTACTAGAAAGAAACTTTTATTTTGTACTTCTACTATGCGCACCAAATATGGGAAGAGCAATTTTATAACATCCTTTCACATGTTGATGTATTTTCTCGGTCATATGGACAGTTTAAAAAAGAAATTGAAACTGTAATGGGTAATGGTTAAAATTAATATTTCACTTTAATATTACACTTTACTTTATCTTAACTTAAGTTTTACACACCAAAGTATATCATGATGTTCGCTTGTTGTCGATGAGTTACTTAACTGTGGAAACTTTATTGTTAAATGTAAGATTAATATGTGTTATGCATAAGACTAAAATTATGTATGTTCCTTTAAAAATAGATAAAAGAAGATACGCGGTAGTATCTTCCTGATAACTCAAAATAATAATATAAATAAGGTTGCAACTACGGCAAAACACTCCCTATGAGGAAATTTATGGGGAGAATCCTATGATCAACATAGGACTTTTATATATATTTATATTTTTTCGATATAAAACACTTTTTTTTTTTCAGAAGCATCTTTTACAATGATGTTGCACCTAACGTGCCTCTCGTGCCTTGTCGTCTCTACACTTTAGTCCTTCCATCATCTGACTTCAAAATAAGGATTCATCTATGAACAGAACCTGATTTCAAGCTTCGTCATTCCCGTTTTTAAACGATTCGTAATTCACAATGTGCTCCTTTTTTATAATTAAATAAAAAAATTAAACGGCGGATATTTCGATATTTGTCAGAGCTAAACATATAACTAGCCTTCTCAATAACCATTCATAACATCATAACAGTATAACAGCTACGACTACTGTGTTCCACAGCCATGACCATAGATTACTAAAACATACTAGGCCATTACTGCCTTCATACATTACGTTAAAGGTCACACATTCGTTGGTCTTATTATCGGTGACAGATTCAGTTGGCGATAACATAAACGGCACTCTTGTACACGTGTTTATAAAACTAACATAGGTATAATAATAATAATAATATCCTCCAGACCGAATTTCGGCCACGGCGGCCAGTCTCAACAGAGACTAGCCATCGGCGCAGGACAGGATTATAGTGCCCAAGTATATGCGCAATCACAGGTGCACTCTCTATTCCCTCACTCTCATAGCCCGATGGGACGTTAAACCGACACGACCAGAGAGAGATCAGGCGCAGGACCTACGGCTTTACGTGCTTTCCGAGGCACGGGGGTGAAACACCGCCAACTTCCTGACTCCGGGCAGCTACTGAGAATTTCTTGATGGAAAAATTCAATAACTGTTTTTTTTGGCCTGATCCGGGATTCGAACCCGGGACCTCATAATCAGCAGTCGCACTACTACAACCACTAGACCAACGAGGCAGTCTACATAGGTATATATAATTTATGAAATACATAGGTATTAAAAAAATTAAAAAATATAGTTCCATATAAGAAACTTAAATATGTAGGCGACAAAGGATTATATAAATACTGCAAAGTTATTAATGTGTTTAAAGTTATTACTTTTAGATAAAACTATACATGTATAATTATGTTTGAGGTTACTAAATCAATAAAGATATACACCTAAACCATGAGAGGTTTTTATTAAGTATAAGTAGATCGTTCCAAAATACAATAATGTTCACGGTACCAGAACTTTCAATTTCCTTATTATTATTGCCTGATATTCTGATTGAGGTACCGGAAGTAATTCAGAACGTTATTCTTGCTTCAGAATCACATATGGCAAAATGAAATCTTATTTTCTTGTAAATTAAACAGGACGATATAATAACTAATTTATTAAAAAGTTTTTTTTTTAATTTGGAGTATTATATTCATTAGAATTAGAGTACATAAATATGATGACTGTTTAGGACAGGTAAAATAATAGGTCTTCTGTTTGTTATAATTCCTATTACAAATGTAACACTATTGTGTTGTATTTAGTAAATTAAAGAAAGCCGGACGAGAACGAATCGCGCCTTGAGGGTTCTGAGTAAACTTGAATAAGTTCTTTTTTTATAATAGGATAGGGTGGCAATCGGGTACACAGTCCACCTGATGGTCGGTGGTTACTGTGACCCATAGATATCTACATCTATCCTCAATAAATAATCAAAATGCAGATGCGTCGTTACCCCTGAGGACTAAGATGGAATGCCTCTTTTCCAGTAAAAAGGGTCTCCGGTTCTCTACACTCACCATACGAAACACAGCAGTGTCAAGCTGCCATTTTACGCTGGTATTCTGTGAGAGATTGGTCCTTCTCCGGTATAATAGGTCAACGTGAAGCATCTTTTAGATTTTGAGAAATAAGATTGCGCGTTTTAAAATATGCAGCTGTAAGTGTGTTAAGAAGTTTATTAAAAAAATTAAATAAAAAATCGAGAAAAAAATTTCTTCGTATTTTATATACAAATTAAAGACATTTTTTTTCAAACTTAAATTACATTTAACATAACATAAACACTCACGCCTGTCACCCAGAGGGGTAGGCAGAGACTATGGACTTCCATTTGGCACGACCCTGACACACTCTCGCTTCCTCCACATCCATATACCTACGCATACATGCTCATCGGTTAAAGGTACTCTTTTTTTTGGCCCATTTTCAATATATCGCCAATTCGGTAGATAAACTTTCGCCTAGGGCATCCCTTCCCGACTCTGCCGTTCACCTCTGCAACATAAATTTGCTTTGTCACTCTTTCCTCATTCATCCTTTCTACATGACCAAACCACCGAAGCATTCCCTTCTTATTCCTACTCACAACATCATCTTGCAAACCACACTCTTCTCTTATCACACAATTTCTCACTCTGTCATTTAGATTCATCCCTAACATATTCCTTAATGACCGCATTTCTACAGCATTTATTCTACTCTCGTGCTTCGTCTGCCACACCCAACTTTCACTACCATACATTAAAGTAGGGACTAACACAGCATTGTAAATTGCCATACGTGCCTTTTTGGACACATTCTCGCAATAGGGTGTAGAGCCCCGTTCACGCTATTTCTTGCATTCACTTGTCGTTCTATATCCTTATCATGTCTATCATCCCTGCTAAATACACACCCAAATACACAAACTCATCTACTTGCTCGACCAACTCCCTTTCTATTCTTATTTCACATATCGTTTTACTTTCTTCTCTTTCAAAAACCATAACTTTCGTCTTACTTGCGTTCACTTTCGTTCCCTTTTCTTTTAATGTCCTGTTCATTAATGTAAATATCATTGGCAACTCGGCCGCCTACGACGCAAGTATGACTTGATCATCGGCGTACAAAAGGCATTTGACGGTTAACTCACCCATTCTTAAACCGCATTTTTCTACTTTCAAGTTTTCCAAACAACTGTCCATAAATAGGTTGAACAGCCACGGGAAAGCCACAGAGCCCTGTCTAACACCCTGGATGCCAAACCAGTCCGAGTAGGCCCCGTTGATCCTGACACAAGCACTAGAGTCCTTATACAGAGACTTCAATGCCCGTATCAACCCAGCGCTCAACCCAAATAGGTTCAGTGTTTGCCATAACACGCCCCTGTCCACTCTGTCATAAGCCTTCTCCAAGTCCATGAACGCACAAAAAACTTTTTGGTTTTTGGACAAAAACTTCTCCGCGATCATGCGCATGGAAAAGACCTGATCTGTACGTCCCATTCCCTTTCTAAATCCCGCTTACACATCCCAAATTTTTCCATCAGTTTCTTTCATAACTCTTTCAATTAGTACCTTAGCATACAGTTTAATTAACTATATTTATTATTATTATTTATTATAATTACATTTAATCTTTATATATTAAAATTACGTGTCACGTTGTTTGTCTGCTTTGGACTCCTAAAATACTGAACTGATTTAAATGAAATTTTGCACACTGTGTGCATTTTGGTCCAACTTGAGAAATAGGATAGTTTTTATCCCGATAAGTGACCCTCAAAATTTTTTATTGCGAATTTAAGGATTAAGGAAGGAAGGAAGGGTCATTGAAAAGGGCAGAACAACGTCTGCCTGGCGAGCTAGTTATAATATATATGCCATTTCGTTTGATAATTATTTGTTGCATCTTGTAGGTAGTGATACAATAATCCCGTGGCTGTAAAATTGGGACTTTTGATCAAAAAAATGCGATAAGTAATTTTGATAGTCCTCTCGTGATGTTAACACTGCCCAAAGAATTCTGAAGAGACCGAAACACGTGAAAATTTGAGGGTGTAAGGTCAGGACTAATATGATGAATGCATTAATACTTCCCAACCAAGCTCTGTGTGGTCTAGCGTTATCATGATGAAAGACCTCTCCTTTTCTGTAGATTATTTCCGACCGTTTTGTCTCAATATTCTTGCTTGAGTCTCATTAGTTGTTGACAGTAGTGATTTAAATCTATAGTTTTGCCCGGCGGTAAAAACTCTGAATAAACGATGCTCGTTCAATCCCACCATACACACAGCATCACCATATTGCGTGTTAATCCCGGTTATGCTACAGTCTGTGGAGCTTGAGTACACTTGGACCATAATCTTTTTCTCATATTCTTATCGCAGGTGATCAATATTTTTAAAAACGGTTCAGTTTCATTATGTTTCATTTAATAGATAATCGTAAGTGAGTACATGATTTATTAGGTTTCTTTCAGTGAGCTCGTGCGTTATCCAATTATCGAGCTTTTTTGTTCAGCCAGACTTCTTCAAATGGATCAAAACTGTTTTGTGATCAGTCCTCAATTCCTTGGATGTGTTGTAACTACTAACTTGTCTATGTTGCTCCACTTTTTCAAAAATGGCATCGATTTTATTCGTATGAGGGTGACCAGAGCGAGCTGCATCTTTGACATCAAAATTCACGTACTGAAAACGCTTGAACCATTTTTTTGCTACTCCTACTGATATGCGTTAGGTCCATAAACGTCACAATTTTTTTTTCACGGCTTGAGTCAAATTTTTTCTTTTTTTGTAATAAAACTTCAGAATGTATTAAAGGAGACTGATACGCTTTCATACATTTCTGGGCCCAGATTGTAAAAAGATGAAAGTGGTGTCAATCAATATCTTATATATTATCAAAACATCACTGAAAATTCTGCGGACTTAGGCAATCTGAGAGCAGAATTATAAGAGATTTAGTAAAAGTGAGGTTATGCAACACGTTGGCAAAAACCTATACTTTTTGAAGTGCAATTGCTATTGGAAGGGTCGTGGGCCTAGTGTATTACAGCGACCAGTCGCTATGCCATAATTCACACAGCGATCCATGGAATCAATATCTAATAGATAAAATCCAGGCCGTAAAATCCACAATAACGAGCCAAAGTCAAACGAGTAAACAAGATTATCGGTGTTCGGTATGTTAGCAAGGGTCGTACAAATTAAGAAAGATTAAAAGTTTGTAGAAAGAAAGCAGTGTTGAGCAATTTATATTGCTCAACAGACAATAAAGCAACAGGAAACGCTTAAAACACACACGTACTAAACGATACGAGACAAGTGATCATAGATTGAGTAGAGTCAGGCAGGAGCTGTCACTATCAGCACAGATTAAAAATACAGTTGACAAACACATCTACACTAATATTATAAAGAGGAAAACTTTGTTTGTTTGTTTGTTTGATTGTAATGAATAGGCTCATAAACTACTGGACCGATTTTAAAAATTCTTTCACCATTCGAAAGCTACATTATCCACGAGTAATATAAGCTATATTTAATTTTGAACAAAAATAGGGTTCCGTAAGATATTAGGGTTTTTCGGACACAAGGTGTAAAAAATCAACCAAAAAAGTTACTTATTTTGCGTACCCTGCCTAAACTATTAAAGATAGAACCATAAAATGTTCTAAGTAATTGTAGATCTTATAAATATCTACAAAAAAGTTCGCAACACACTATACCTATCTATGTCGAGTGAGGCACAATAACCATTTTTTTATTGAAAAATCTTGATTTTTTTTGGACTACATTTAAACGCGTTTATTTTACTCATGCTATTAATCCTTATCAAAATAAATTATTTCATCACTAAGTACAGTTAATGTAGATAATATTTGGTCTTTAAATGATTAAAATTGGACGTTTGGTTCTGAAGTTATAGCGAAATTAAAATATTACGATTTCTGCTGCATGGCCCGTTGCGAAGTAGGCGTTACCAAGGCCCGGTGAGCGTGTGGGAGGGGGAGTTTAGATCTATGAGTAAGGTACCCGCGCGGCTCAATCGCGCGGTCGGCTCCCTACGCAGCGGTCGTGCGTGAAGTCTAATAATTTTCGTGCGATTATTTTTAGGTTTCGTTCTTTAAACTACACCTACGCAAAAGTTTTTCTCAGAGCTAAACAACAGTTCTGCTTAGAGCTAAACAACAGTTCTTCTTAGAGCTAAACAACAGTTCTTTTCAGGGCTAACCAACAGTTCTTTTCAGGGCTTACCAACAGTTCTTTTCAGGGCTAACCAACAGTTCTTTTTAGAGCTAGAATATTACACGCTAATAACATTATCTTAAACATTTGAAAATGCCTAAGAGAGCCAGGTCTTAACTTTCTAAACATAGTTCTCAAGCACGGGCAGTAAAAATACGTCGTATGGGTTCTCCCATCTGAACATCTTCACCTGAACGTTCACAAAGCCTTGCTGAACAAAATCAGATAAACTCTCAGGTACGCGCACGAGAGTCGAGTGTCGAACGTTCACAACGCCTTGCAAAACAAAATCTGAGAACCTCTGAGTTACGTGCACGAGAGTCGAGGCTGGAGCGTTCCCAACGTCTTCATGAACAAAATGTAAGAACCTCTGACTTACGCGAACGAGAGTCGAGTGTCGAGCGTTCGCAACGCCTTGCCGTACAAATCTTGAGAACCTCTGAGCTACGCGCTCAAGAGTCGAGGCTGGAGCGTTCCCAACGTCTTCATGAACAAAATGTAAGGACCTCTGACTTACGCGAACGAGAGTCGAGTGTCGAGCATTCGCAACGCCTTGCCGTACAAAGCTTGAGAACCTCTGAGCTACGCGCTAAAGAGTCGAGCCTGGAGCGTTCCCAACGTCTTCATGAACAAAATATAAGGACCTCTCAGTTGCGCGAAAGAGAGTCGAGTGTCGAGCGTTTGCAGCGACTTAGAGCTCAGGCAGAGAGACAGCAGTTGCCCACAAATAGAGTTCGCAATCGAATTTTAGCTAACAGCAACAGACTGGCTTTCAGATATGATCCGCAGTTTGATTATGCACAACAAGCGTCCGTCCAAATCGCAGTCATGAATAAGATCTGCTCTAACTGCTCTGCCAAGAAATGGGCGGACGAACCTAATGGTATGTGCTGTGCTTCAGCTAAAGTTTGTCTTCCTAACCTGCAGGAGCCGCCACAACCAATAAAAACTCTTTTGACTAATAACCATCCATTATCTGGGCATTTTTTAACAAACATACGTAAATACAATAGTCTTTTTCAAATGACTTCGTTTGGCGCAAAAGAAATCAGGGAAGTAAATTTTATGCCCACTTTTAAAATTGAAGGACAAGTGTATCATCTAATTGGTAGCCTTTTACCACCATCAGGCCAAAACCCACAGTTCTTGCAAATATATTTTATTTCGGATGCAGACCAGTTATCGTTGCGATCAAGCATCGCACCAACCTTAAAAATGGATTTAATTCACGAATTACAGACCGCTTTAAATAATCATAACGTGTACATACGAAGTTTTAAACAAAACTTAGAACTTAACTCCTCAGATAATTTAAAGTTAATTATTCATTCAGATCGCACTCCACAGACAGCACACAGAGGCAGATATAATGCTCCTACTGTAAACGAGGTAGCTGTTCTCTTGGTCGATGAAGACAAAGGTCCCAGGGATATAGTCTTACACGGTAGAGACGGGCAGCTCAAAAGAGTTTCTGAGCTACATCGGTCCTATGATCCACTACAGTATCCTATAATGTTTGTGACAGGAGAAGACGGTTATTATTTGACTATCCCTCAGCAGGGTTCTGCGCGTAATAAAACTGTTTCGTGTATGCAATTTTATGCATTTAGATTAATGATTAGAACTAACTCTTTTAATCCGTTACATTATTACAGAGACTTATTTAGTCAATATTGTGTTGACATGATGGCGAAAATGATATCGGAAAGATTAAATTATATTTGTCGGAATCAACAAAGACTGAGGGCTGATGACTACATTCATCTCAGAGATGCCTTAAATCATGACGCAAATGTTGACCCATCAAATATCGGTCAACATGTCATATTGCTATCGTCATTTACGGGTTCTCCGCGTTTCATGCACGAGAAAACGCAGGACGCGATGACGTACGTTCGAAATTATGGTAGACCTGACTTATTTGTCACTTTTACATGTAACCCCGAATGGCCTGAAATAAAAGCCTAGCTGCTACCAGGACAACGATCTTTCGACCGTCATGACATAATTTCACGTGTATTTCATTTAAAGATGAAGAAATTCATCAAATTATTTGTCAAAGAACAGATATTCGGTAAAGTAAAATGTTATATGGCAAGTGTGGAGTGGCAAAAGCGCGGTTTACCTCATTGTCATTTGCTGTTCTGGCTAGAAACTAAAATACAACCAGATGAGATCGACAGTGTCATAGTTGCGGAGCTACCCGATCAACAAATTGATCCGGTACTACACAACATTATAACTAAAAATATGGTACATGGACCCTGCGGAGAACATAATTTAGCTGCACCATGCATGAAGAACGGTGTCTGCACAAAAAATTACCCTCGCCGTTTCATGAACGATACCCAGACCGGAGAGGATGGGTATCCAGTTTATCGTAGGCGCGATACAGGAAATGGCGGTCGGAGCACTACGCTACAAATCAGGGGCAACATGGTGACGACAGATAATAGGTGGATTGTTCCATACTCCCCGCTACTATGTAAGACTTTTAACGCTCATATAAACGTGGAGTATTGCCACTCTGTCCAAGCCATTAAATATATATGTAAGTATATAAATAAAGGTTCAGATCAGGCAACTTTTAGCCTTAGAAACCCACACGATGAGGTCGAAAACTAATTAAATGGCAGGTAAATAAGCACATCTGAAGCTGTCTGGTGCTTATTTGAATTTCCCATTCACGAGCGGCATCCTACTGTAGTGCATTTGGCCGTTCATCTAGAGAACGGTCAAAGGGTGTATTTTACACCAGGGACAGCTCATCAAGTTGTCCAAAACCCACGCAATACCACATTACTGGCATTTTTTGCTCTCTGTAATGAAGATGAATTCGCGAAAACTCTTCTGTATCATGAAGTCCCGCAATACTATACATGGGCAAATAAAACATTCACTAGAAGGAAGCGTGGTGAAGATGTAGTTGGACATCCGGGGATAAAAAAGATGCCGCTTTAGGTAGAGTCTACGGGATACATCCATCCCAATCAGAGTGTTTTTATCTTAGGATTCTACTGCACCACGTACGCGGTCCGACCTCATTTGCATACCTTAAAACTGTAAACGGTATTGTCAAAGAGACGTATCAAGCAGCTTGCCGTGACCGAGGTTTACTTGAAAACGATGATCATTGGGGTAACACTTTAAGCGAAGCTTCGTTATCACATTGTCCAAAAAAACTAAGGGAGTTGTTCGTAGTCATACTTTTATTTTGTCAACCATCGGAACCATTGAAGTTATGGGATACTTTCAAAGATCAGTTCTGTGAAGATATTAGACATCGTATCAGACAACAAAATCAGGATAACACTTCACCCTTCACTGAAGTCATTTATAATGAAGTATTAATTGAAATATAAAACAAACTTCTAGAACTAAACGACAAAAATTTAAGTGATTTTGGATTACTTTCTCCCGTTCGTACCCAGAATAATACTATTGACACAATGGTACAACAGTATAACAGCAATGATCTAACAGCGTTTGTTAATGACAATGTGCCAAAATTAGTACCAGATCAAAGACATGCTTATGAGACTATTGTGGACAGCGTGAACAATAACATGGGGAGATTATTTTTTTTGGACGCACCAGGAGGCACCGGAAAGACTTTTCTCGCAAATTTGATACTTGCTAAGATACGGCAATCAGGGAAGATAGCGATTGCAGTTGCTTCGTCAGGAATTGCTGCAACTCTCTTGAACGAAGGAAAAACTGCTCACTCTACGTTTAAACTCCCGCTATCCGTATCTTTAGATCAACGGTCTACGTGCTCTATTCGGAAAAATGGGCCTCTTTGTAAGTTGCTGCAAGACGCGTCGTTGGTAATATGGGATGAATGCACCATGAGTCATAGAGCTCACGTGGAGGCCGTGGACCGTACTTTAAAAGACCTCCGAAGATCTGCTAATGCCATGGGTGGTATCACTTTTGTATTTGCTGGAGATTTCCGACAAACGCTTCCTGTCGTCAACAGAGGTACGCGAGCAGATATTATGAAGGCATGTTTAAAATCGTCTCACCTTTGGACATCTGTTCAACATTTGAATTTGCGTACTAATATGAGAGCTCATCTACATGGAAATACGCATAGCAATTTTCCACAACAGCTGCTGAAACTGGGAGAAGGAATTTTTCCATCTTTAAATTTGGGCACCGATTATGCGGTTACTTTGGATGAGTCTCTAGGGCAAATAGTCTATAATTTAAATAGTCTGATAGATGCTATATATCCTGACATCGAAAACTTACATCAAAATGATTTTCGTTGGCTGTGTTGTAGAGCAATAGTTTCTCCCAGGAATGAAACAGTCAACGAAATAAACAATTTAATTATGCAGAAAGTACCGGGTGAATTTAAGTGCTATAAATCCATAGACACCGTCACTAACATCAAGGACGCAGTGCACTACCCCCAGGAATTTTTAAATTCTCTGAACCCCGCTGGGTTTCCACCTCATGAACTGTCGTTAAAAGTTGGCACGCCGATAATGCTTCTCAGAAATTTAAGACCCCCCAACATGTGTAATGGCACGAGACTTCTTATAAAGGAGCTAAAAGATAATTTAATAGTTGCGAAGATTATCACCGGCCCTGCAGCTGGTGAATTAGCTCATATACCAAGAATACCCATGATCCCTACTGATTTGCCTATACCCTTCAAAAGGCTCCAACTTCCAGTAAAAATTTCTTTCGCACTCACGATAAACAAATCCCAGGGCCAAACATTCAAATTAGTAGGAATTGATTTACGAAAAGAATGTTTTACGCATGGGCAACTTTACGTTGCCCTATCACGGGTCGGGGCTCCTGACCATCAGTATATTTTGTTACCAGAAAATAATATAACGTCAAATGTTGTGTATAGAGAAGCTCTACAATAATAGCTTAAGTTTTCTATCCTAAAACAACAGGTTGCACTCCGGGACTTAACAAATAACATCCACAGAAAGAAAATCTGTTCAGCCTGCGGATAGTGACTGCTTCGTCGATGTTAGTGTCGGTGTCTGTGAATTGACCTGGGAATCATTTTGTTTGCTGACCGTGTCTTTCCTGGGTAGGCTTTTTGCAGCGGTAACCGACATCCACGCGGGCGGAGCCGCGGGCGACCGCTAGTAAGTAATAAATCAAACTGTAAACGTGAATCGATTTTAAGATTTATTTTTATTATGTTGATATTTTATTTTTTAAACTGTTGACACTGTGTATCAACTGTGTAATATATTGTAATATACCTTTTTACTTTGATTGAATCAATCATTTGATGTAAGTTGTTTTCATGTTTAATTGTTAAAACTCATTCACATTAATCGAATAAAGTAATCGATTTCCTATTTTATTCGTGACATAAACTTATTTTCAAGATTTCTCGTCTTCCAGATTGTGAATTGGGCAACTTTTTTCATAAATCGAAATAAAAAAATATAACGCTTTTTTTAAACTATATTGCGACTTATTACAATTGGGCCCCGAAATCCCCGTCTCCTTTCTTCGTTAGATTCACTCATTTTGGCGGACAGGAAAACAATTGCAAAATGACGGGAAAGTGTTTTTTACTTTTTATTTTTATTTTTCTTATTGTTCTTTATGTATTGATATTAAAACTAGCCAGATACAAACAGTACAACAAAAGAGATTTTTCTTCAATTTTATAGAAACATAATACGAAACAACTTTTTCCTCGACCTTATACATTCTTCCTTTTTGTCTTTCCAAATGCCAGTTTCACGGACCGATTGTTATTTTTGTAAAAAGTAAAAAAAAAGTTATTATCTACCCTGCCGCCAAACTATCCTATTACTTGCGGTAAAGAATATCAATTTTCAATAGGTTAATTACCAGTCACCGGACACTCCTGATAATCTCACTCTGTCGACATCTCAGAAATATTTTACATTAGCATTTTACTTATAACTAACAATTTTAACTAAACCAACAACTTTATTTTAACCATTTTCCACTGTTAATAACGTTTTCAGGAATTATCCGAATAAGAATTTGTAGTTAAGAGAGGTAAGAAAATTTAAAGCGTTTTGCCATTTAATAATATGATTTTTCTTCCGCACGACGTTTCAATTTCTTTTATTTTTTTTGTTAGACAGGAAATGAAGCTACAGTCTTCACCCGATTTGATGGAATTCAAGCAACTGAACAGACAGATCTAAAAATGTATGCGGCGCAGCTCGTATTGAATAAGCGATCGAGTGGAACCAGTAGGGTTCCAAAATCTTTGCCATAGATATGTCTGCCAAAAAGAGCCAACTGTCGTAGCCGAAGACCGAATGTGGCAGCATCATTTCCGGAACATCTGAGATTTTGAGTGAGATTGAGAGATTCTATGGGCATCTGTATACGTAATCTGTGGAGCCACACGTAAGTGTGAGTAACAATCCAAAAGCAAGTCTTATCCAATACTATTCTGGTGATATCCCGTACGGTAAGTCCCTGGGTGAAGATGGAATTAAGGCGAAATTTGAAGGTTGGTATTTGAAGACTTGATGAAGATTTTTAATGTCGTGCTCCATGGTAGTAGTACTCCGGAAGCGTGGAGCAGAAGTGCGGCGATCTTGTTATTCAAGAAAGACGAAATAGGTTTCCCTTCTGGCCCACGTCTACGTGCTGTTTTCGGGAGTCATTACGAATCGTCTCGCACGCAGACTCAACGATATCCAGCCTCCCGAATAACCCCGTTTCCGAAAAGGCTTTACCACCATAGACCACTTAGATACCCTTCGCCAAATTGTACAGAAGACCAAAAAGTACAATCTGCCTGTATGTATGTGGACTATGAGAAAGCCTTTGATTCAGTCGAAATGTAGGCGGTGCTGCAGTCACTTCAGCGGTGTAAAGTTGACTGTCCTTATATCGAAGTGGTGAAGTGTTTGTACAGTAGGGCTACGATGGCTACCCGAACCGGAGTACAAAGCCTCTCCAACGGCAGAGAGATGTAAAACAGGGTGACGTAATATCCTCGAAAGTCTTCACCGCTGCATTGGAAGACGTTTCCAAGCTACTGGACTGGAAAGGATACGCTATTAACGTCAATGGCGATTACATCACTCACCTTCGATTTGCCGAGAGATTTGCCGTTGCTTGAACTATTTCTTATTGTATGATACATATTTGAGAGGATGACTTTAAAAAGTATCCGCCACACCGGCACCGGTACATACGTCATACGTCATTTCCTCACTGTGTTTTACCACATCAGTCTTTGCTGGACAAAGTCTCGAACTGGGGGCGACTAAATCTAGTCCAGTTTAATCCTCAGAAGACACAAGTTTGCGCGTTTACCGCTAAAAAGAACCCCTTTGTCGTATCTCCTCAGTTTCAAGGCACTCCCCTGGTTGCCTCAGCCAGTATTGGAATCCTCGGCGTCGACATATCGAGTGACGTGCAGTTTCGTGGTCATTTGGAAGAGAAGGCCAAATTGGCCTCTAAAAAGCTTGGCGTGCTCAGCAGAGCGGGACAGTATTTCATGCCGGCACACCGCCTGCAACTTTACAAGGCGCAGGTTCGGCCTCACATGGAATACTGTTCCCATCTCTGGGCAGGGGCTCCCCAGTGCCAGCTCCTTCCACTTGACCGCATCCAGCGCAGAGCGGCTCGAATCGTCGACGACCGAGTTCTTTCCGATCGGCTCGACTCATTGGCGCTGCGAAGAGATGTTGCATCTCTTTGCATTTTCTTTCGCATCTACCATGGGGAGTGCTCTGAGGAATTGTTCGGATTAATCCCAGCCGCCAAATTTCACGAACGCACATCGCGGCAGAACTCCCGATACCATCCACACCATCTGGATGATTGGCGGTCCACCACTGTGCGATTTAGAAGATGTTTTCTTCCTCGCACGACTTCCTTGTGGAATCGATTGCCATCAGCGATTTTTCCGGACCGATACGACTTAGGGACCTTCAAGAAAAGAGCGTACTCCTTTTTAAAAGGCCGGCAACGCATCTGCAATTCCCTCCCTGGTGTTGCAGTTGTTCATGGGCGGCGGTAGTCACTTACCATCAGGTGAGCCGCATGCTCGTTTGCCCCCTCTACTATAAAAAAAAAAAAAAAAAAAAAAAAAAACATTACGAAATAATATAATTATTACTAATTTATGTGGTAGAGCTGAGCTATACTGCATGTATATTATGGTTGTAGCACAAATGGGATGATAATAATATCATATTATTATAAAACTTTATTTCAGATATCCACTATAAACCAGAGTCCTGAGAGGTGACAACGTATCTGCATTTTGTTTTTTGATCGAAGATTTCAGCAGTATCAATACTAAGTATTTTAATGTTGTACAATAGTGTTTAGTTATTTAATAGTATTTATTCCATCATCTGTGGCACCCATCGGAAGCAGATCTCAGCCTTGGTTTAGTCGCTCTTGTACCACTGCATTACGCAGTAAGCAGGAGTGTTATCAGGTCTGGGCTAACGCTTCGGCAGACAGAGGCAGAAGAGTCCAAGGGGGAGGCGTTGGCCGTTAGTCTGGACATTGCGAAGGCCTTCGATCGGGTTTGGCACAAACTGCTTCTTGCAAGCTTCCTTCCTATCGGTTTCCCGAGAAATTGTGCAACTGGCACACCAGTTTTCTTTTGTTTTATCAATGATACGTTGCAAACCGTTAAAATTCTTTACTATGAATGAGGACGACAGCACTCGTGATGCTTTATACACCGGTCATGCCAATATTTCTCGGGAATACGTCGCCGAGTACCGAAACAAACTTGTGTCTGAAGTCGAGAATTTGTGGAACAAATTCTTGGATTGGGGGCGACTAAATCTAGTCCAGTTCAATCCCCCAGAATACACAAGTTTGCGCTTTTATCGCTAAATAGAACCCCTTTGTCGTATCTCCTCAGTTTTATGGCACTCTTCTTGTTGCCTCAGCAAATATAGGAATCCTCGGCATCGGTATATCGTATAACGTGCAATTTCGTGGTCATTTGGAAGAGAAGGCCACATTGGCCTCTTAAAAGCTTGACGTGCTTAGCAGAGCGGGATAGTATTACATGCATGCACACTTTCTGCAACTTTACAAGGCCCAGGTTCGGTCGGACATGGAATACTGTTCCCATCTTTGGGCCGAGGCTCCCCAGTGCCAGCTCCTTCCATTTGATCGCATGCAGCACAGAGCGGTTGGAATCGTTGGCGACCGGACTCTTTCTGATCGGCTTGACTCACCGGCGCTGCGAAGAGAGGTTGCATCTTAAATAAAACTGTATTTTCGGATTTTCTCGCGTTTAATTTACTTACTTTAATTCCCGACGTTTAGGGTGCTTTATTCAATGTGTAGTATTCGCGTAAATATAGGTATAAGAAATCAATATGTTGCACCTCTTTGCGTATTCTATCGTATCTACCATTGGGAGCGCATGATGGGGAGGCATTGTTCGGACTAATTCCAGCCGCTCAATTTCATCATCGCACATCGCGACAGACCTAGAGATACCATCCATATCATCTGGATGATTGGCGGTCCACTTCTGTGCAATTTACAAGAGGTTTTATTCCTCGCACAACCTCCTTGTGAAATCGAATACCACCAGCAATTTTTCTGGACCGGTACCCCTTAGGGACCTTCGAGAACTTAGCCTAGCCTATTGCGAGCATCAAACGATTCCCCTGGTTGTTGTAGTTGTTCATGGGCGGCGGTGGTCACTTACCATCAGGTGAGCCGTATGCTCTTTTGCCCCCTCTCATATAAAAAGAAAACAATATTTTCATTAGGTTCCTTACATTGTTAAAAATACGTATGAGGAATTGTATGATAAATATTTTAATTGGATGAAACCCTTAATCTATTGAGGAACCTCAATATATTGTTGGTCTCTTTTTACGTTTTTTCTTTATTATACTGAATTTAAAAAAAGGATATAAACTATTTATGAATATTCCTTCAGCTATAAATTTAGCTTGCATACTATATTGTTACTATAAATATCGAACGGTTACTATAAATATGGTACGAGAATAATAAATAGACTTTGAGTTCTTTATAATAGAATTTAAGTTGAAGGCTTAAGAATAATGCAAATGACTTAAAAAAAACTAATAATTATTTCTAAGACATTATAACAAATTCTAATATATACCAAACAAGTGAAAGCTTTCCGTATTATATCACATTTCATCCGATAATGACTTAAGAAATTGATTCAATGAAAAAATAAGATCCATTCACACTAGACGCGAAGCTTCAATGGAGCCCCCATATATCAAAACTAGCAAGCAGGCTTAGTTCTGCAGCATATGCTGTAAAAAAGATTAGAAGTCTAACTAGTGTTGAAACAGCTAGACTGGTTTACTTTAGCTATTTCCATAGCATAATGTCGTATGGTATTTTGCTATGGGGACACGCAGCTGACACTGAAATTATATTTGTTTTACAGAAGAGGGCCATAAGAGCAATTTATGATTTAAAGCCTAAAGAGTCGCTGCGACAAAAATTTAAGGAAATTAATATATTAACTTTGGCCTCTCAATACATTTATGAAAATGTAATGTACGTACACAAAAATAAAAGTAGTTTTACAAAAATAAGTGATATTCATTCTGTAAATACTAGGAACAAACACAAGCTAGTAGTACCAGTTACTCGATTCCATCGAGTCAGTAATTCATTCTTGGGGCGATGTATACGCTTTTACAACAAAATTCCAGAAAATATACAAAATTTGACCTGCTCAAAGTTCAAAAACTTTATTAAACTAAGTTTGTATAGAAAGGGTTATTATAGTATTAAAGAATTTATAGATGATAATAACCCCTGGAAATGAGGTGATCGCTACCAAGCTATTTCTAATTTGTTGTGTTGTTAATTTATGTAACATACATGATTGTAAGCTGTTATTTAAAAAAAAGTCCCGCTGGGTTTCTTGCTGGTTCTTCCCAGGACAGAGGTTTTTTTTCGAACCAGTGGTAATTATACAAAAGAGTGACTTTCAATAAGTATTATTTATAATCTATATTGAATAAAAAAGTTTCTGTTTCTGTTTATTTTGTGTTTCCGAAAGCCAGTTCCACGCACCGATTCTTATTTTTCAAAAAAGAAAAGAATATCGTATTAGCTACCCCGCCGCCATATTATCCTGTTACTTGCGATAAAGAATATCCATTTCCAATATGTTAATTACCAGTTATCAGACACTGCATATAATCTCACTCTACCGATATTTCAGAAATAGATTGCATTAACATTTTAGTTAAAACTAACAATTTCAACTAAACCAACAAATTTATTTTAACATTTTTCACTGTCAATTACATTTTGAAGAATATTTTGAATAATGATTTTGTAGCTGAGAGAGATCAGAAATTTAAAAACGTTTTCCCATTAAAAAATAATATAATGCTTTTTCCGCACCAATGACTTACATTCATCGCGAGAGGAATTTCTTTAAGAAATAATGTAAGATCGCGAAAACTATGACCTTTCAATAACAGCATTTTAATTTCTTTGAAAAATGTTAAAAAAAAATTTTTGTATGACAATATTTGACTTCATCACGCTTCTTTATATTATGTTTGTTTAAATAATAATCAAACAAACCATATCACGTGTTTAAACATTTAAATTTATCTCATACTTATACATTTAGTTTTGAATCATCATTTATTAAAAACATTATATACCTCTTTGATACTGAAATAAGCTAATAAAGTTTATTATACATTAATATATATATTATACTGATATTAACCTCCATGAAAACTTTGCTTGATAATATATATTTTATGGTAGCATAAAAGCGTGATAATAGTGCGTACCGTAGCGCAGTGATTAAATGTTTAGCTAATTCACTGAGGGCCGCGGATTCGAATCACACACGAATCAATTATTTTTATGACCTACAAAATAATTGCGTGTGACGGTGTGAAGACTTGGATATGAGATTAAAACATTCAGATGTTTGTCCACATGCTATTTAAGTAGTAACAAAGGTCTTCATGATACAGCAGAAAATTCTAATGTAGGGCCTACGTTTATCACTTAATTTTTGTGACAAATGAACACACCGTCAATTATTTTAAAATAAAAATAAAATAAACTGTAGATATTTCGATGATTTTTAATCGAAACGAGGCATTCCATTTCAGTCCTCAGGGGTGACAACACAACTACATTTTGATTCTTAATCGAAGATAAATGTAGATGTATATGGGCCTCAGCATCCACTTACCACCTGGTGGACATGGAAAAATAAAATAAAAAATATTTACTGTGCTGAAACATATAACTGAACTTCTGCATACCCATTCATCATATTATAATAGTACAACTGATCTGTCTTCTGTCGTGTTCCACAGCCATGACCATAGATTACTAAATATTTTATACTAGGCCATTACCGCCTTTATACACTACGTTACGTGTCACACGTACGAGTAAGTTGGTCTTATTAACGACGGCTGATCCAGCTGGCGACAGTTACGGCATTCTTGTGCATTCTTCCTTGTGCTGTATGTACAAAACTAAGATCGGTACAAAGTAAGTTCTACTACTACTACAACTTGGGCCCATCACAAGTCCACTGGTGAACATTGGCCTTTCTCATACTTTGGCACAAAAGTACGGTCTTGAGACATCCGCATCAATCGATTGCCTGCGTGTTCTGGGGGGTTGCCCAACACTGTGCTTGCCAGTACGAGGCTGACCCTCGAGAACATTTCTCCTCCATTGGTTGTCGGTTGTTTGAGCTACATGGCCGGCTCATTGTCACTCCAACTTACAAATCCACTGGGTTATGACAGTTACAATTGTTCTTTAGGATTTCCTCGTTACTTTCGTTGTGCATTTGTTTTTCAACCTTACCTTTATAAAACAGATATTCGGAACCTTAAATTAAATAAAATGTCCTACAATTAAGTAAATTAATTATACAGATGGCTTTAGAATACTCGTATACCTTGGAATTAAGTCATTAAGCTAGGCTTTCTTTCAGTTAAGGCAAAGATAAATTGAATCGTTAAACGTTAGTCCCTGTTTGTTACTTTCTTAATTGTGTTCTTAATACAATTAAAAAGCAATGTAAGTGTCTTTATAGAACGTAAGGGAATTAGGTTTGCTTTTACGTAGAAACTGTCTCATAAGAGTAAGCATACAGTTCACTGCGCAGCGCCACTACAGATTGGTGGATTTTACAAATCCTCGAAAGCAGATATTTGTTACAGTTCTCCTCTCTTTTTCTCTCTTTTAATTTTTTCATTTTAGTTTTTATTTTATATATATTATAATTACAGTAATATTTTGAAAGGATTTCGAATAAATGTGAAAGGAGAAGGAGACATCTCCATACATTTTTGGGCCCCGATGTTAACAAGATGAAAGTCGGACCATTTGAAAGCTTATATATAAACAATTCATACCTGAAAATTTGGCTAGATTTGTCAATCTAGGAGCTGAGTTATCGAAGAATAAATAAAAGTGATTTTATGTATTACTTACACTGTAACAGGCGATTTTTCACTGTAATAACACTGTAACAGGTTATTTTTCACTATAATTACTAAAAGATATAAAAGCCGGATCAGTATAAAACCACCAAAGAAAAGCTGTGGTTATCTAGGAAACAAAATAGTGAAACGATTAACGAAAATTAAAACAACAACAACTAATTGAAATTAATATTAGAAATACCGATCTGAGATCGGTTACTTGAATTATTGTTGTTACTGTTATTTGTTGGCACGTTGGTACTTTGTATTTTTTCATAGTATTTTGTAGATATGTTTTTTTTATCTGCCTAGTTAACACAGACAAATAAATTAAAATAGATAATAAAATGCTGGATTTAATCGAGAATCGATTATATTGCACTCGTTTGAAATCAAATTGAAAATTGGTCTTATTCTCTGTTTTGAAGTTTGAACTGTCAAAACAAACTAATAGAAATTACTAGTGGTGGGTAGTGTACAAAAAAGAGAATTTCACTAGTAGTTTCTTTATGGTAATCGATTTATTTCAATAAAATATTTATTTCTTTTTTCCTTATGCGAATGATAATATACTTTATTTCGAAAAAAAGACGGCTCCGTGGCGCAGTGGCATAGCAATGAGTTGCTGCGCTGGGGGACGCGGGTTCGATTCCCGCACGGAACAAGTATTTGTTTGGCTTACAAATAATTGTTCCGGGTCTGGATGTTTGTCCTTGTTCAATTTGTGTTTGTAAACTGCCTCCACGATACAGGAGATAATCTAGTGTGGGGGGTAACGTTTTTAAAAAAAATGAATATATCATATCAATATATCCGCTTTATCATTTATTTTTTTTTGGATCCGAATAAATATAAAATCGATTGCATCAATACAATCGATTTTCTAACTTATTTATTATTTTATTGTTTTTTTGAAATCTAGATTGTAAATTGTGCTAGTTTTTTGTATTTAACTTTAGAAAAATATAGCCAATTTTTTAAAGTATAAACCAATTAGTTAACTTCAGGCCCAAAAATCCCATTCTCCTTTTCTAGGTTCTTTGACACCTATTGAAATGGTATTTTATGACAGAAAAGCAAAATGCAAACAA
Source organism: Parnassius glacialis (assembly GCA_033319125.1). Lineage (NCBI taxonomy): Eukaryota > Metazoa > Arthropoda > Insecta > Lepidoptera > Papilionidae > Parnassius > Parnassius glacialis. The sequence continues at coordinate 26,485,173 of JAVANC010000028.1, read as the reverse complement.
AATTTGGAATGGATGACATTTTTTAGAGAATATCATCATCATCATCGTCATCACAGCCTTTCATAAGTCCACTGCTTAACATAGGCCTCCCCCAAGGAATGCCACAAAGCACGGTCCTGAGCCACCTGCATCCATCAACTTCCTGCATGTCTTACCAGGTCGACACTCTATCTTGTGGGGGTCACCCTATACTTCGCCTACCGGTACGAGGCTGCCACTCTAGAACCTTTCTTCCCCATCGGTTGTTGGTTCTTCGAGCTATATGGCCGGCCCACTGCCACTTCAGCTTACTAATCCGTTGGGCTATGTCGGTTACTCTGGTTCTGCTACTGCGGATATCCTCATTTCTTAGTTTATCACGCAGATAAACCCCGAGCGTAGCCCTCTCCATAGCTCGCCGAGCGACCTTGAGCTTCCTCATACGGCCAGCAGTGTAGGAACACGTCTCAAATCCGTAAGTCATCACTGGCAACACGCACTGGTTGCACAATTTTGTTTTAAGGTTTTGAGGTATGTCTGACGAGAAGATGTGTCGTAGTTTCCCGAACGCTGCCTAGCCGAGTTGAATCCGTCGATTGACCTCTCGTTCGAAGTTGGACTTACCTAGTCGGACTGTTTGTCCGAGGTAAACATACTCGTCAACAACTTCGAGCTTAGTGCTCCCAACAACTATCGGTATAGGTGTAACATGGACATTAAACATGATCTTGGTTTTGTCCATGTTCATCTTAAGACCTATCCGTTGGGAGACACTGTTGATTCTGCCATAAGGACTATACCGTATCCTTTCCAGTCCAGAAGCTTGAAAACGTCTTCCAATGCAGTGGTGAAGTGTTTCGGAGATATAACGTCACCCTGTCTTACACCTCTCTGCAATTGGATAGGTTTCGTAATCTGGTCCTGTACTCGGGTAGCCATCGTAGCTCTACTGTACTAGCACTTCAGCACTTCGGTATACCGACAGTCTATTTGGCATCGCTGAAGGGACTGCAGCACCTCCCAAATTTCGACGGAATTAAAGGCTTTCTCGTAGTTCACTTACGCAAGGCAAATAGGCAGATTATACTCCTCTGTCTTCTGTACAATCTGCCACAGGGTATGTATGTGGTTCATGGTACTAAAGCCTTTTTTAGAAACTGGCTTGTTCGGGAGGCTGGAAGTCGTCAAGTCTGCGTGCGAGACGATTCGTAATAACTCTCGAAAACAGCACGTAGACGCGGATCAGAAGACAAATCAGTCTGTAGTTCTTCAAGGGAGCGTTGTCGCCTTTCTTGAAGAACAAGACCACCGCACTTCTGCTCCACGCCTCCGGAGTAGTGCCACCATGGAGGACGGAATTAAAGGGCTTCTGAAGGACATCAAGTACCGGTTTTCTACCCGCTTTCAAAAGCTCCGCTGTAATTTCGTCCTAGCCCGGGGACTTGCCGTTTTTAAGGTGGAGAGCCATTCTAATCTCGTTCAGACTGACGTCCGGGATATCTTCGGAATAGTGTCGGATAAGACTCGCTCCTGGATCGTTACTCACCCTTGCGTGTGACTCCAACGATGACGTGTACAGCTGCCCATAGAACCTCTCAATCTCACTCAAAATTTCAAGTGTCCCGGAAACGATGCTGCCACATTCGGTCTTCAGCTTTGACAGTTGGCTCTTTCTGGCAGACAGATCTCTGGAAAAGACTTTGGAGCCTTGGTTCCGCTCGATCGCTTCTTAAATACGGGCTGTATTAAAGTTGCGTAAGTCCCGCAGCATGAATTTGGAGATCTGTCCGTTCAGTTGCCTGTATGCTGTCATATCTGTTGAAGAATGTAGCTTCATCTCCCGTCTAACGGCTTCGCACAGGTGATTTCTGGATCCCAACAACAGAGCCACCTATCGGTATCCAAATGTGAATCTAAATCACCTAGAGACCCATTAAAACATACTCGTACATAAAAAAATTCATCAAAATTGATCGATCCGTTTTTGATCTTTAACGAGACTAACGAACAGCAATTGATTTTTATATATAGAGATGATTTGACATCAGTAGGTTTGGGTTTTGTTGACAACAAAGGAACACTCAGTGATGGTAAGTGGATGCTGTGACCCATAGATATCTACGTTATATCTATCTGAGGACTAAGATGGAATACCTCGTTTCCAGTAAAAGTGTGTCCGGTTGTCTACACTCATCATACGAAACACAGCAGCACTAAGCTGGTATTATGTGAGAGCGTGGTCCTACCCCGGCCGAGCCAATCCATTCGTGCTACAGCCATAATATAGCTGCCGCGAGGCTCTACCACATGTAAATCTTGTAAGGGACAGTCCCGTTTGAAACGTGATCTGTGGTCAATTTGGGTATACCTGACGAGATGTGTCGTACTTTCCTGAACGCTGTCCAGCCGAATTGAATCCGTCAAATTAATGACCTCTCGGTCGATGTTATACTTACTTAACAAACGTCGGGAATATAAAATAAGTTAATATACGCGATAAAATCCGTAAACCTAGTTTTATTTAAATTCTTCAATATTAAATAATGCAATGTTACATTCAGCAGGAAAAACAAACCTATAGAATTTGATTATAAAATAAATAATGTGTCGATACTTCGAGTAACCGAGTTGCGGGACCTGGGCGCGTATTTGGAATAAAAATTTAATATTTAAATCTCATATTGATAAAATAGTCAACAAGTCCAATAAGATGTTTGGATTTGTTTTACGAATTACTAAAGACTTTAAAACACCCTCAACTCTTAATTTTTTATATAATTTATTGGTCACCTCAATATTAGAAAGAAAGAAAGAAAAATTATTTATTACATCAAACCCCAACACTCATATTACAAAAGATATTATACACTATATATATATATATATATATATATATATATAATTAGACTATTGCTCAACAGTATGCAATCCTCAATATAACAATATAGAGACAATTGTAAAAATTCACAATAAATTTCTGAAGCATATCCAATTTAGATCAGTCGGTGATGCCTCTATTTTATGTAGATTAGCCTCTGACCTAAAATATCGCCGTACTGTCAGGGATCAGATGTTTTTATATAAAATCATTCATAATAGGGTCGACTCCATACCAATTCTAAGTGAAATAAATTTCAGATGCCAAAGGATAAGTACTAGAAAGAAACTTTTATTTTGTACTTCTACTATGCGCACTAAATATGGCAAAAGCAGTTTTATAACTCTTTTTTTAAAGTATAGGGTGACAAACGAGACACAGTTCACCTGATGGTATGTTGCTGCTGTGGCCCATAGACATCTACATTTATCCTCGTTTGCGAATCAAAATGCAGATGCGTTGCCACCCGTGAGGACTAAGATGGAATGCCTCGTTTCCAGTAAAAAAAGGTCTCCGGTTCTCTACACACACCATAAGAAATACAACAATGTTAAGCTGCTATTTTACGCTGGTATTCTGTGAGGGCGTGGTCCTTCCCCTATCGAGCCGACCCATTCGTGCTACAACTTTACTATTAATATAGCTGCAGCATGGCTCTACCACGTACAACAACAACTACAACTCGTGCATGTAAATCTTATAATAACATCCTTTCACATTTAAATAAAACTAATTTTACGGATTTTATCGCGTATATTAACTTATTTTATATTCCCGACGTTTCGAGCACTTTACAGCACCCATGGTCACGGGGGGGACTGAGGTGTATGACGTCCCAATGTCATAGTTAACCACGGCTACCTCCAGATTAAAAATTATTAATTTTTGTTCCGATCCACGCAGTATGAACTTACAGTATCATGAAGTCTTGCAGTTGTATGCTTGGGTTGTACCCAAGGTGTAGGCAAGGTTGTTGTGGTAGCACCCAGCCATCTCCTCTATTGAAATTAGGATGTTTCTTGATTTCAATAGCCTCGCGATTCATCCTTGGAAGGAATCGGTGTTCTTTAGCGAGGATTTGTGGTCTATCAAATCTAATGTAGTGACGGGGGCGATCCTGTACATGTTCACAGACTGCAGACTTCCCGGAGCGTCTATTCTTCACATCAGCTATGTGTTCTTTAACACGGGTTTTTATAGATCTTTTAGTTTGTCCTATATAAGAGAGACCACATTCACAATCAAGCTTGTACACTCCTGCATCTTGCAGAGGATTATTACACTTGACTGATGGTAAAAACTGACTAATCTTCTTCGGCGGCTTGAAATATGTTTTAATGGAAGCCCGCTTCAAGATGTAGCCAATCTTGTCAGTGACACCTTTGACATATGGCAGTACAGCAGGCACTCGCTCGACTGTGGCCGGCTTCACTCGTTCACTGTGACGTAGGCGCGGGACCCGAAGCTTATTGTCGTGCAAAACTTGCTTGACGTGTTGGAGCTCGGCGGCCAGGTGTTTACTGTCACAGATCCCTCGTGCTCTCTGAAACAAAGATTTACCCACGGTAGCTAACTGTGAAGGATGGTGGTGAGAATCACCGTTTAAATATCTATCTGTATGGGTCTTTTTTCTATACACAGTGTGGCTCAAGGTGTTATCAGGATTCCGAATTACTAACACATCTAGAAAAGCTAAAGAATTGTTTGCCTCTAACTCCATTGTGAACTGAATTTTAGAATTTAAGGAGTTAAGATGGTCTAGAAATGCAGTTACTTTATCTAAAGGGAGAATTGTGAAAGTGTCGTCTACGTACCGCTTGTAGAATCTTGGGTTTACGGGAGAAGTACGCAGGTCTTTCTCCTCAAAGTCCTCCATGAATATATCGGCAACAATGGGAGATACAGGTGAGCCCATCGCCACTCCATCTACTTGCTTGTAGAACTCCTCCTTCCACAATAGGTAGCCAGATGTAAGGCAGTGTCTAAGTAATACTGCATATTCTACGGGCATGTTGTTTTGCTCTAGCCTTCTAGTAACAATCGAGATGCAGTCTTCAACAGGTAAGCATGTGAACAGAGACTGCACATCAAAACTGACCATAGTTTCATTGTCTGCCAGATGTAGGTCTTTAGTCTCGCTGACAAAATGGTAGGAATCCTTTGTGTGTGCTCTTGTATGTCCCCTGAGCGGTGAGAGTATATTCGCTAAGTGTTGAGCCAATTTGTAAGTTGGTGAATCGATTTGGCTCACTATAGGACGTAGTGGAGCATTGGGCTTGTGTATTTTTGGTAACCCATACAATTTCGGTGGTTTGGCACACGTAGGTATTATCGATTTTACGTCTAGATTTAATCTTTCGGAGTGTTTCTTTATAAGATCACTAGTTGTTTTGAGTGTGTTATTTGTTGGGTCATTTTTAACCTTTTTATAAGTACTTGCATCCGACAAAAGTTCTTGTATTTTAGAATTATAATCCGACGTATCCATGACTACCGTGGCGTTTCCTTTATCTGCGCGGAGAATCGTGAGTTCTTGTTTATTGCGTAGGTTATTCAACGCTTTAAATTCGTCTTTAGGTAGATTCGGTTTTGGTGCTGAGCTTCGACGTAACATAGACGAAATGTCTTGACGTATCGCTTCCAAATCTTCCTTTCGCATATTGTTTTTATATAAACAGTCCTCGACGCTGCAAATAATTTCTTCGTACGGTAATTTTTTAGGTGTTAAAGCAAAATTAAGGCCTTTCGATAATACTCTAATTGTTGCATCATCCAGAGTTTGTTTTGACAGATTATAGACCGCGCTTAATCTATGATCCGCGTTCGTAGTCAATGGTTGCGTTTCGTTCTCACGTTGACTCAGATGTTTGACATTTAATTTGGTCGTTAATTTTTGATATTTTACTATATGTTTGTTTTTGCATTCGTTATATTTATTAATTTCTCGTTTATTTAACGTTTCGATGCAAACATTATAATCAAATGTCGTTAAAACTGCCTTTAACTCACTGAATGATGTGTCTATGGATTTGTTTATGGTATGTAGATCGGAGCGTTTTTGTTGGATTACCGTTCGTAACAACTTTTTACTTGCCTGATTTAAGATCTTAGCGCTTCCTCGAATGTCCTTTTTAGTGGATATTTTGACACACGTAGGAATGATATTATTATCGCGACATCTCTTCAAAAAGTTTAATGCTGTTAGATATCTTGCGCGCTTAGTCATGAGATCTTCTAATCGGCGAATTTTATTTGCAATTACCAGTCCGTACTGGTTCACATAATGATTTCTTATATTTACGCGAACACTACACATTTAAATAAAACTAATTTTACGGATTTTATCGCGTATATTAACTTATTTTATATTCCCGACGTTTCGAGCACTTTACAGCACCCATGGTCACGGGGGGGACTGAGGTGTATGACGTCCCAATGTCATAGTTAACCACGGCTACCTCCAGATTAAAAATTATTAATTTTTGTTCCGATCCACGCAGTATGAACTTACATTATCATGAAGTCTTGCAGTTGTATGCTTGGGTTGGGATTTAATTTTATTAATTATGGGATCCCAAGCAGATAGTAGCACCCAGCCATCTTCTCTATTGAAATTAGGATGTTTCTTGATTTCAATAGCCTCGCGAATCATCCTTGGAAGGAATCGGTGTTCTTTAGCGAGGATTTGTGGTCTATCAAATCTAATGTAGTGACGGGGGCGATTCTGTACATGTTCACAGACTGCAGACTTCCCGGAGCGTCTATTCTTCACATCAGCTATGTGTTCTTTAACACGGGTTTTTATAGATCTTTTAGTTTGTCCTATATAAGAGAGACCACATTCACAATCAAGCTTGTACACTCCTGCATCTTGCAGAGGAATATTACACTTGACTGATGGTAAAAACTGACTAATCTTCTTCGGCGGCTTGAAATATGTTTTAATGGAAGCCCGCTTCAAGATGTAGCCAATCTTGTCAGTGACACCTTTGACATATGGCAGTACAGCAGGCACTCGCTCGACTGTGGCCGGCTTCACTCGTTCACTGTGACGTAGGCGCGGGACCCGAAGCTTATTGTCGTGCAAAACTTGCTTGATGTGTTGGAGCTCGGCGGCCAGGTGTTTACTGTCACAGATCCCTCGTGCTCTCTGAAACAAAGATTTACCCACGGTAGCTAACTGTGAAGGATGGTGGTGAGAATCACCGTTTAAATATCTATCTGTATGGGTCTTTTTTCTATACACAGTGTGGCTCAAGGTGTTATCAGGATTCCGAATTACTAACACATCTAGAAAAGCTAAAGAATTGTTTGCCTCTAACTCCATTGTGAACTGAATTTTAGAATTTAAGGAGTTAAGATGGTCTAGAAATGCAGTTACTTTATCTAAAGGGAGAATTGTGAAAGTGTCGTCTACGTACCGCTTGTAGAATCTTGGGTTTACGGGAGAAGTACGCAGGGCTTTCTCCTCAAAGTCCTCCATGAATATATCGGCAACAATGGGAGATACAGGTGAGCCCATCGCCACTCCATCTACTTGCTTGTAGAACTCCTCCTTCCTCAATAGGTAGCCAGATGTAAGGCAGTGTCTAAGTATAAAAGGGAATATAAAATAAGTTAATATACGCGATAAAATCCGTAAAATTAGTTTTATTTAAATGTGTAGTGTTCGCGTAAATATAAGAAATCATTATCCTTTCACATGTTGATGTATTTTCTCTGTTATATGGACAGTTTAAAAAAGAAATTTAAACTGTAATGGGTAATAGTTAAAATTAATATTTCACTTTAATATTATTCTTTAGTTTATCGTAACTTAAGTTTTACACACCAAAGTATGTCTTGATTTTCGCTTGTTGTCGATGAGTTTCTAAACTGTGGAAACTTTATTGTTAAATGTAAGATTAATATGTGTTATGTATTAGACTAAAATTATGTATGTTTCCCTTGAAAAAAAATAAAAGAAGATACGCGGTAGTATCTTCCTGAGAACTCAAAATAATAATAAAAATAAGGTTGCAACTACGGCAAAACACTCCCTTTGAGGAAATTCATGGGGAGAATCCTATGTTCAACATAGGACTTTTATAGCCTGTAATGGATGCATTTTTTCCATCGTAAAACACATAATTTTTTTTCAGAAGCATCTTTTACAATGATGTTGCACCTAACCTGCTTCTCGTGCCTTGTCGTCTCTATACTTTAGTGCCTCCATCATCTGACTTCAAAATAAGGATTCATCTATGAATAGAACCTGATTTCAAGCTTCGTCATTCCCGTTTTCAAACGACTCGTAATTCACTATATGCTCGTTTGACAAACGAGCATATAGTGAATTGTTCCAAAATAAAAAAAAAATAAACGGCGGATATTTCAATGTTTGTCAGAGCTAAAACATATAACTAGCCTTCTCAATAACCATTCATAATATCACAACAGTATAACAGCTATGACTATTGTTTTCCACAGCCATGACCATAGATTACTCAAACATACTAGGCCATTACTGCCTTCATACATTACGTTAAAGGTCACACATTCGTTGGTCTTATTATCGATGACAGATTCAGTTGGCGATACCATAAACGGCATCCTTGTACACGTGTTTATAAAACTAACATAGGTATATATAATTTATGAAATACATACGTATTAAAATTTAAGAACTATTGTTCCTTCTAAGAAACATAAATATGTAGGCGACAAAGGATTATATAAATACTGCAAAGTTATTAATGTGTTTAAACTTATAATTTTTAGATTAAACTATACATGTATAATTATGTTTAAAGTTACTAAATCAATAAAGATATACACCTAAACCATGAGAGGTTTTTATTAAGAATAAGTAGATCGTTCCAAAATACAATAATGTTCAAGGTACCAGAAATTTCAATTTCCTAATTATTATTGCCTCATAATCTGATTGAGGTACCGGAAGTAATTCAGAACGTTATTCTTGCTTCAGAATCACATATGGCAAAAATGAAATCTTATTTTCTTGTAAATTGAACAGGACGATATAATAACTAATTTATTAAAAAGTATTTTTTTTAACTTGGAGTATTATATTCATTAGAATTAGAGTACATAAATATGACGACTGTTTAGGACAGGCAAAATAAAAGGTCTTCTTTTTGTTATAATTCTTATTACAAACGTAACACTATTGTGTTGTATTCAGTAAATTAAAGAAAGCCGGACGGGAACGAATCGCGCCTTGAGGGTTCTGGTAGTAAACTTGAATAAGTTCTTTTTTTATAATAGTATAGGGTGACAAACGGGTACACAGTCCACCTGATGGTCGGTGGTTACTGTGACCCATAGATATCTACATTTATCCTCAATAAAGAATCAAAATGCAGATGCGTCGTTACCCCTGAGGACTAAGATGGAATGGCTCTTTTCTAGTAAAATGGTCTCCGGTTCTCTACACTCACCATACGAAACACAGCAGTGTCAAGCTGCCATTTTACGCTGGTATTCTGTGAGAGATTGGTCCTTCTCCGGTATAATAGGTCAACGTGAAGCATCTTCTAGATTTTGAGAAATAAGATTGCGTGTTTCAAAATATGCAGCTGTATCTTTTAGCTGTAGCTTGAATTTTTTACACATACAAGAGACCATAGATCTTAGTATTCGAAATTAATTTTAACTTGATACTTTTTCCTATTTCTGAGAATATAGGTATTGACAGACGGAAAGACGGTAGGACAGACGGAAAACAAATAAACTGAAATATATCGGTTCCATTTTACGGTTTTTTATCTTACTTGGTTTTATTAATAGCTGTCTCGCAAAGAATTTTGAAGATTGCTTCTTTTTAAGTTCCTTGGCGTGATAAATTATATGATTAGGACATTCGCAAGAAAGGTTGCGAAGCCGAGATAAACCCGGTAAGCTGAAGTCGGTCTTAGAATAAGAGCTGTTGGAGAATAGAGGTATTCGTGAATATAGGTTTATAGCAGTATAGAACTAAATAATAAAGATAATATTTTAAAAACACGAACAGTAAAAGAATGTTAGTCTCTATATTTTCAGTGGGCTAGAGATTAAAAGCAGATAATTTTTTAAATATTTAAGTAACACACGAGAACAATATGATCTTTTTTATAACATGGGAAAATACCATCGCATACCCGCCTTGCGGGGCAAGGACGGGTTATATCCGACTCGCACCGACTATAACCCCATGGTATTCTACCTTTGTCCTATAATGACAGGGCCGCGGGAATGCTTTCGCACACATCCACGGCCTCATCAGCGCCAGCCATTCCATGGCCGACCTCCCCCATCGCCTTCCTCCACGGCTAGCCATGGGTCAAGAAAAACGAGCACTCAGAAGCACTTGCCTCCATGGCTTCAGTGGCGGTTCTGGTCTATGGCTCCGCCACCATCCAAGATACGGCTGCGGACGGTAGGGAGAGCGGCGCCTCGCAATACCGACACTCTTCTCCTTTCGCAGCCCCACAACTACCCGGGCTGGCCCTACACCTCTCTCCAGTCATTTGATTTCCTCTTAATTCACCGTGGGTGACCAGACTACGGCTACTGAGATCCCCCGCCTTGGTAATGCGGTGACTCTTTGGGGGGATGGCAGTAAGACCTGCTACAAAACTTATTTCCAAAGAATATAATTATACTGACTTTCTATACATTTCAAACCGGATTACAACAGGGGTGGAAAAGTGTAGGTAATTGATGAAAATAATACTTACTTACTTACTTACTTATCTTCACGCACAATCCCTGACGGGGTAGCCAAAGAGAACAGATCGCCAAGTGTCACGATCCTTACATACCTCTTTCGCTTCTTTCAGATTCATTATCTTCTTCATACATGCACGTCTAGGTATCCGAGTACTCTTGACCCTCCCCTCTTCGAGCAATTCGGTCACATGGTCTTCGAAAGTTAGTCTCGGTCTACCTCGACACCTTTTAATATTTACTTTCGCGCTATATATTTTCTTCACCATTCGGTCTTCACTCATTCGCTCAACGTGCACAAACCATCGAAGCACGCCCTTATCAATTTTTGTGATAAGGTCATCTTTCAAACCTGCCATATTGAGAATAATATATTATTATATTCAAATTATTACTTACTCCAAGGCAGAAAGCCAGCCTTAATTAGAATTTAGTAATGATGAAAGTCATTAGGTGTTACATTAAACCGCTTGCCTGTACTTTATTACATGGTGTGACTCTTGCATTGGGCAGTGTGGCGAAGACAAATCTGTAATACTGGAAACTAACCTAGGTATCAAATTTACTTTTATGAAAAAAAGTAAAACATCTAGACTTAATAATTCTGAAGAAAGAATTAAATAATACATTATTATTGAAGTTATAATAATTTAATTATAATGTAATAGTATATTATTTAATTTATCCTATAGATACGACAATTTTTTTTAAAAAGTACAATTATTATTTTAAGTTTAATTCAGGTATATTTTATACTTAAGATTAATTTTTATGAAATACAACATTTAAAATAAACAATACTTATCACAAATTGATGATCTAATATATAAGTTTTTGGAAAATCGGCGAAAAATTCTCGTTTGTCAACCCACCTTATCCTATAAAAAAATGCTACAAAAAAAGAACACTAAAAATGTAGCCAAATTGAATATCACTTCTATCATAATAAAATCAGTTATTAAACGGACATATCGCCTATCCACATTAGAGAATTTCATAAAATTGTGATAAGTATAGAGAATGCATATAGAATACACTAAATAGAACACTGGACGGTCAAGACAAATCGCTTAGGATATCAGCAAATCAACTTAGTCTATCCAAGCTTAGTTATGTCGCTCATCTGTCAGGTTTTGCAAAGGTTGTTTGATGGGAAACCTAATTATTTGAATATCTAAAATAAAATTTCTTTTCTAATGTAAACATGGAGATGAAAAATGTTATTCACATGTTTGTCGACATATTTCTTTCATTTTCATTTATATTATAATTATTTCTCAGTAAGTACCATTACAGCCTCGGATCTGGGCACTCACTTATAATTTCATACAACGCTACACGAGAAATCGTGGTTTAGAACCACATAAGTACGACACATTAGTTATCCGTAAAATTTATATTATTTAAAATATATATTATTTAATATATATTTTACGTGATAGAGTCCCGCTGCAGCTATATTATGGTTGTAGCACGAATGAGTTGGCTCGACCGGGGTAGAATAAAGCTCTCACAAAATACCAGGGTAAAATAGAGCTTAATGCCGCTGTGATTCGTATAGTTTCACATGGTTAGTGTAGAGAAACGGAGACCAATTTTACTGGAAACCAAGCGTTTTATCTCAGTCCTGAGGGATGACAACACATCTGCATTTTGTTGATTAATTGAGGATAAATGTAGATGTCTATCGGCCACAACATCCACTTGCCATCAGATGGACTGTGTGCTCGTTTGTCACCCTTATTATATAAAAAACATTGTTATTTTATTTGCATATTCATGTGGCAAATCTGTGGTGGAAAGAAAACATCGCGAGGAAACGCTAATTGTGATATTAATAAAAATATATCTCACAATATGCATTTGGGTAGCGCAGCTGGCACTTGCCTACTCCATAACTCTCTTTAAATGAGAAGAGCCTAATACGCCCAAGTGTAGTTTAACATTTTTTTGTTTAATAACACTTTGTTTAATACTACACGATTGCAAATTTTTATTTTTTGTTATTTTTTATATTTAGATGAGGCAAATTAATTTTTATAAAATAACTTTAAATTCGAGCTTAGTGTTCCCAACAACTACCGGCATAGGTGTGACATGGACATTAAACTTGATCTTTGTTTTGTCCATGTTCATCTTAAGACCTATCCGTTGGGAAACACTATTGAGGTCATTGAGCATAGTGCTTAGGTCCTCCAGCGATTCTGCCATAAGGACTATATCGTCGGCAAATCGAAGGTGAGTGATGTACTCGCCATTGATGTTGATACCGTATCCTTTCCAGTCCAGAAGCTTGAAAACGTCTTCCAATGCAGCGGTGAAGAGTTTCGGGGATATGACGTCACCCTGTCTTACACCTCTCTGCAATTGGATAGGTTTCGTACTCTGGTTCTGTACTCGGATACTTACGGAACTGAGACGTGGTCCTTCACTGCTGGCCGTATGAGGAAGCTCAAGGTCGCTCAGCGAGCTATGGAGAGGGCTATGCTCGGAGTTTCTCTGCGTGATAAACTCAGAAATGAGGATATCCGCAGTAGAACCAGAGTGACCGACATAGCCCAACGGATTAGTAAGCTGAAGTGGCAATGGGCCGGCCATATAGCTCGAAGAACCGACAACCGATGGGGAAGAAAGGTTCTCGAGTGGCAGCCTCGTACCGGCAAGCGAAGTGTAGGGCGTCCCCCCACTAGATGGAGTGACGACCTGGTAAGATATGCAGGAAGTCGATGGATGCAGGTGGCTCAGGACCGTGCTTTGTGGCATTCTTTGGGGGAGGCCTATGTTCAGCAGTGGACTTGTGAAGGGCTGTAATGATGATGATGATGATGAACTTTAAATTACAATAACCATAAAATTAGCGGTATGGTAAACATGGCTCGACACATTTTACAAAGTCATAGACTTGGCAATGTATCAAATGTAATATATTAAATAAATACATACTTATTATTTGCTTTCAGAGCCATGCTGCAGCTATATTATGGTTGTATCAGGAATGGATCGGCTCGACCGGGGAAGGACCACGCTCTCACAGAATACCAGCGTAAAATAGCAGATAACGCTGCTGTGTTTCGTATTGTGAGTGTAGAGAACCGGAGACCCTTTTTACTGGAAACGAGGTATTTTATCTTAGTCCTCACGGGTGACAACGCATCTGTATTTTGATTCGTAATCGAAGATAAATGTAGATGTCTATGGGCCACAGCAACCACTTACCATCAGGTGGACTGTGTGCTCGTTTGTCAACCTAATCCTATAAAAAAACTGTATAAATTTGTTTAAAAAATATTACATTCAAAACAACGATCCTTGAGCTAATAGAAGGAAATCATTGATAATCAAAATATATGAACCTTGAACATAAACAAAACAGCGTAAAAATATATACTCCTACGTTTAAATCGAAACACTATTAAATTATTAGCTTTTGGCGCTTGCTGTATCAAATAATTAACTCGAAATCCAGTAGTGCGGTTTCGTGCTGTTTAAGTGAATGAATGAAAGCTCTTGTATTATTTATTATGGTCTGGGTCCACTTGAACTTTGTAATAGATATTCCAGTCTCTGCGTTGTTATTGTCGAGAATAATAAAGCAGCAATGTGTAGTTTTCTCTGGGCACTTATTTTATAAAGATTGGTGTCGCTTATTAATAATAAGAAATGACTTCGAGGCAGGATAGTAAAACTAAACCGAGTATATGCATTTACAGCCGCTGTCTGGGCTTCTTTATTCTTTTCAGCAGTCGTTGTACATAAATTGCATTTGCATACTTTAATTTAGACATATAACACATTCACATCTACACTACGGTACTGTCGAACTTTGTACAGTAAATACAAACGGTAAAAGCAGCTGCGCATGCCCTCGGGTACATGACTCTCAAAGCGTAAACTACAATCAAATTTACACATACATTTCGTACCTCTGATTCTGAGACTAACTGTATGAGTTCATTGTCAGTTAGAACAACTGGCTGAAACAGTGATAGCTTTCGAATATTATTGTTTCTAGTATAATGAATTTTCACTTTTGAAAATCTAGCACAAGAGAGATTTGTTAAGAACTTGTAAAATTACGCTTGAAATCTTCATTCAACGATTTGAATCAATCTTCAAAATGAAGGGATTTATGTATTTGCAAGTCATTTGTATATTTGATACTCGTATTATATATGTATATATATTTTTTTTATAGAATAAGAGTAACAAACGAGCACACAGTCCACCTGATAGTAAGTAGATTCTGTGGCCCATAGACATCTACATCAATCTTCGATAAATAATCAAAATGCAGATGCGTTGTCACAGCTGAGGAGTAAGATGGAATGCCTTGTTTCCAGTAAAAAGGGTCGCCAGTTTTCTTCATTGCCCATACAAACACAGCAGCATTATGCTGCTATTTTATACCACTATTTTGAAAGATCGTGGTCTACCCCGGTCGAGCCGTATATATATTATAAAATCTGAAAACTGAAAAAAAGGGTTCACCCTTTCTTGTACTATGTAGACTTAAGAGTACCAAGAAAGCTGGCTGTGATCGACATACCTAAAATATGTCGATTACAGATTCATCTTGGTAGATCTAAACCCCCTTTACGCTATTTATACCTATTTTACGAGTTTTGGATTTCCAGTAATAAGAGGCGACTTACAGGCATTATTTTGTTTCGTACGGTATTCGAAACCGCGGCACACAGAGCTGCCGTCAACCGCTTAGCCACTAAACCATCCCAGTGTAAATGTGTTGTCATAGGTTGTTTATAAATGAAATTATTCATTAAGTGTCATGACTCATGAATCATATTATAATATATTATAAATATAAAGAGGACATAATAAAATACATGTTTATTTCAGGTGTTGGCAAAAATATTGTTAGAATGACATTTACTTAAAGAACTACATACGTACGTAAATACTGGTAAAAATAATAAATAAAAAAATAATAAAAGAAAATAAAAACTGATACTGTTAATAAAATACTACGAGGTCTACTAGTAAGAGATTTAACCGCTTAACATTAAGCAAAGAAGTTTCATTTAGATTTATTCTTCGAAAATTATATGTACTGGTAGGTAGCCAAAGCATAGTTTAAGGGTGGTAAGGATAAGGGAAGGGTGAATCGAAATGTCAGTACATTAAGAATTACATAATATAGATAATTTTACTCAAAAACTAATTCATAAGCAAGAACGAATATTTTAAAAATTGTTAAGTTTGTTGTAAGTAGTTATTCTAAAACATAGTTTTCTAAATACAAAGTAATGCCAATTTTCTTATTCCTGACAAACTGTATAAAAGTCTCTTCTTTTTGTAGAGTTGTATTTCAATATCAAATCATAATGTAAGTTGTCACCATCACAATGTTTGCAAAATGCTTAAAAACTGTTCACAATTTTCATTAATGTGTAAAAACGTTTTTATAAATAAAATGAATACATTTTTTTTTATAATTTTAATCACAAGAGCTATTAAAAACAGAACAATATTATTAAAAGTTTTGATGTTCTAGATAAAAATTAAGACAATAAAATTATGCAAACACTCCAAGCCCTTAAAATACAAAATGTTGTGTATTTTCAGAATCACCTAAAATCGCCCTATTTCATTAAAACATTTGGGTCGATACGGTACCCCTTAACTAGGTCAACGCAAGTGGAGGTTTGGGAGGTTAGTCATTATCAGAAGTATATTTTTATAATTTTTGAAGTAGTAGATTTTTAGTTCAGTTTTAATTTTGACTTGGTTTACTTTTTTATTTTTTTCTACATTTGTAAGTTAAATAAAATTATCGTTGAGCAATTAAGCATTCATTCATTAGACCGGTCCACTTCAATAGTAAGAATGATTTTTTAGAACAATCCTGGAGGAAATGAATGATGTTTTTGTAGACGGTCCAGGTCACGTACCTGAAAGTCTAATAACATATTACATCCACGTTTTGAGGTCCAAAGCTTTAGACTCTACTGTCTCTAAAATAATATCTGTGTGTGTAAAGTACTTTGTACATTTGGAGATTGATATGAAGGTATTGAAATTTCTTCGTCTCTTATATCACGAGAAGAGATGATCTTTTCTTTATACTAATGCTACAATTCGATGCTTAAATGTAAAATTAATAATTGATTAAATAATAAATGAAATCAACTATGTAGTTGTTAAAAAATATTAAATAGAATTTTAAAATTTAATAGTGAGGACAGAACAAATTATATTAACATTAATTTGAAATATGCGAGATGGTTATGTACCACTATAAGAGACGACTTAATGAAGAGTTTGCTATCGCACGATGTCGCTAGATGAAAAACTGCTTCCCTACTTATTTTTGCAAGTAAAAAATGATAAAATTATTTTTTAGTCTTTGCATAAAATGTTGGTATAAAAAATATTTCAAAATGAATAAATAAATAAAGTTTTATTGCTACAACTTTATAGTGTTTTTGAGTTTTAACTGGCATCTTTTAAAACTTATGTTTATTTTTTCTTTTTATAAATGGCGCTCCTTAAAATTTGTCCCTTCGATTCTGTGGTCTCCTGCTACGTCAATCGATAACTCGGCCTTTTAATTACACTGTTATTTAATACAAAATTATAATAGAATCTTAATTAGATATTCATAATGAAAATAAACGTCAATAAAAATTGGTTGGGAAACGATATTTATCATCATTTTTTCTCAACAAACGCGAGACGAATAAAGTATATTAACATTTGATCATTATTATAGTAAGACATCGATATGAAGACAGTATAATTGAGAGCTAACGATATCAACAAAACATGGAGATATGGTGAAATAATATGGAATAAAGTTGGCCTTTCAAATATCGGAAGTTTTCTATTGTAAATTGTAGATTTTTAATTAAGTAACTAACTCTAGTAAAAGGAAGTAAAAGTTGTGCAACTGACAATTATTACTACAAAACCCAAGCATAAAACTAAAAGCAAATTCAATTCAACTGTTTCATAAGGTTTCATTACTTCCACGGAATAGGCAACTCCATACAATAATTCACGCGAAGGTTCTTTAACCTTTGACTTAGTTTAGTAATAGTATAATAGTTCATTGCTATAGCAACGTAATGTGATAAGAAATTACAGTAAGTTATAAAAAATAAACATAAATAATATTTTATTTAAAAACATCTTCACAATATGCGTTCCATAGCAAAGCCTCTTAACTCTGCAATATAGATGACGACAGTATCTCAAGTTATTAAGGCCCCCTAAGCAGATAAAATAAATAATTAATTATTATGAACATTGGAGCACCTGTTTCATCATTTTCACTTTTATTCAAGCAGACACTTAATACATAAAATTTTGTCAATTTTTACGAAAAAGGAGATGTATGAAATTGTGTTGTTGACATCCTTCGTAACAGTTTTACAAAAATGTTATAATGGATGTAAGTGGACTGTATTTATTTATGCTATTGATTGATTAATGACTGACTGATCTGAGGTTAGCTATACTAGGGGACTGCTCGAAGAAAAGATGGTACTTTTTACTATACTGTATTAACTACTTACAAAGGTTCGGCACTATTAAAACTATAACACTATGTAGAGGGAGGTCTTGATTATGGAGTCTTGATTTTGAGTCTTCTTCAGGTTTTCTTCTCTTGAGTGCCGCTTCCGAAATTAAATGATCGACTCACAGACCAAAACGCCCTTCTTATATCTCGCAAGAAGGCGTCTCAGTCTGTGAGTAGTGCCGTGTGGCGATGCTGCTCGCCCATTGGTCGACGCTCGGCTCTGGTGTGCGGGGTGTGAGGGGCGCAACGGGGTACGAAGGGGCGACGGGGCGGCGGGTCTCTAGCTGTCCTCAACAAATATGTAGGTAATATAACGATAAATTATAAGCATAAATAAATGATTTTTATTTCCGTAGTCCTTGGGACAATCATAAAAACATTTTTTTAAAACTGAAATAGAAAACTAATGCTATTTTGCTTTAGCAAAAACGAAACGTTTTTAAATATCTTTCTGTTCTGTCTATGGCAATATATAATGAAGGCTATTTTTATAATAAAACAACCTACCTTACAAAAAAAAATCATAACATTGACGCAAATCTGTAGTTATTAATATTGAATAAAATAATATATTTATAAAACGATTAAATAGGCTATGTCATTAAATCAAAAAACATTTGAATATTATCCTACACGACTGAATAGGCTGTATGGTTATTGATCATTGCATATTCCGAAGGAGACTTAACTTGGTAACTTCAAGTTTCAGCTTGTCATGCGGCA
Source organism: Parnassius glacialis (assembly GCA_033319125.1). NCBI lineage: Eukaryota > Metazoa > Arthropoda > Insecta > Lepidoptera > Papilionidae > Parnassius > Parnassius glacialis. The sequence goes on along the minus strand of JAVANC010000028.1, from coordinate 26,466,346 downwards.
TTTGCATAGACTTTGTATCTCCTCAATCTACGGGCATTTGGCATTGTAGCTGGGTTTTTTTTTGATAGATTTCGAGTTTTACTTTCGGATTTATTTAACTTGACTCTTGGATTTTCTCTCGGATCACAGGACAGTGTGTTGCGCCTATATAATCAAAATAATGTGATACTTAAGTTTTGAGAGGAATAGAACAGACAATTTACAGCCTCCGGCTGTTTTATTAGATGACACTTTATTGATAATTGCAGAAAATAGTTAAACAATTATAAAAGGTTGAGTTTTATTTTACTTTATATAATAATAACTACAAAACTGCATTCTTTATTCTTTATTCTTTATTGTACACACTATAGGTTGGTAACAATTATTAAATATTTAAATAAAAATGTACAAAGGCGAGCTTAACCCTAATAAGAGTTCTCTTCCAGCAAACCTATTGGGAAAGAGAAATAGTTTTATATATAAAGTAAGTAGGTAGCAGCGTGCGTACTTAATAATTAACATAACATTACTTAATAGAAAGAAAATTGATCTTTTGTGTTTTTTCAGTTTATTCAAACAACCTATCACAAGAACGAGTGATTTTACTACATAACCTACAAATCATAAAACAAAATAAAAACAAAAAGCCCCAGGACCGGCAAAAAATGATTTTTGGATATAAGTAGCAAATATTTAAATCTTCAAACTAACACATATTTTAAGTTTGTTCACGCCGGGCCCAAGCTTGTATGGAATCAAGTTCATCTCCTTTTTGGCGTACCTGTTCCCGCGTTAAAATGTGTTAAAATTGTCTTTGGAAGAGTTATGACTATTTTAATTTTATTTATTCACTAAAAATAAATTTTAATAATTGAAGCCTTTTGTGCAAAAAGTAACCGACATATAATATAGATCTGAGTTAAATACTGCTGACGTTTGCATCAATTGTAGATCACAATCATAATATACACTACCGATACCGTTACCGAAGTAACACCGATTTTATCTTCATTCTACCGTAATATTTTCTTCTTACATCAATTCTAAAGTACACGCGATGTCAATGGAAATGGTAAGAACGGAAATTTCCGTTTATGTTCTAGTAAAATATTTAGTGAGAACTGTTACAGTCTTAATTAATATAGTTACCTTGCTAGTGTTTAAATAATATATCACCTTTTAGTTAGTGTTAAATTTAGGGAAATATAAGAACATATTTTTTCTAATTTATCAGTTCAGATTAACACTTTTGTTTGATGTACAAAGGGCTGACGACCTATAAATAGCAAAAAACCTGATTAAGTATATAAATATATGATAGGGTGACAAACGAGCACACAGTCCACTTGATGGTCAGTGGTTACTGTGGCCTAGAGACATCTACATTTATCCTCAATAAATAATCAAAATGCACATGCGTCGTCACCCGTGACGACTAAGATGGAATGCCTCTTTTCCGGTTCTCTACATTCTCCATACGAAACACATCAGTATCAAGATGCCATTTTACGCTGGTATTCTGTGACAGCGTGGTCCTTCCCCAGTCGAGCCGACCCATTCGTGCTACAAATATACTACTAATATAGCTGCAGCATGACTCCACCACATATAAAGTGTTTAGATATTCATCCATCCCGGAAATCGAGAGTCGATTTTTACCTATTATCCATACAGATACACGTATGGCGTAAATTGACAAGGAAATTTAAGTATTTCATTTAATATACAATTAGAACGTAAAGCAGCGCAAGTACTTAAATAAGAACTTGATTTCGCTAAAATAATTAAGTTACTGAAATTCATAAATAATTATAGGTAAGGAAGGTATCTGTGATGTATCGGTAACATTGTTGTAACGAAACTATGGAAAAAATGTTCTTTTACACACAACACACGGTCAATGGTGTTAACTGTCAATGTCAATTTGTAATTGAAAAAAAAAGGAATTAACAACTTTACGGTTTTCCCTTACTTGTATTGAAATTGCTTCTTGAAAAAATTCATAATACTAGGTCAACGGGAAGCATCCTATAGTTTTTGAGGAGTAAGCTTGCCGGTATCAAAATATGCAGCTGTACCTTAGTATTCGATATTAATTTTAACTTTATAATTTTTCCTGTTGCTAAAAAAATAGGTATTGACAGACGGAAAGACGGTAGGACAGAGGAAAACAAATATACTTAAAAATATGGGTTCCATTTTTACGGTTTTTTACCTTACTTGGTTTTATTAATAGTTGTCGCGTAAAGAGTTTTGAAGATTGCTAATTTTTAAATTTCTTGGCGTGATAAATTATATGATTAGGACATTCGCAAGAAAGGTTGAGAAGCCGAGATAAACCCGGTAAGCTGAAGGCGGTCTTAGAGTAATAACTGTTGGAGAGTAGAGGTTTTCGAGAATACAGGGTTTACAGCAGTATAGAACTAAATAATAAAGATAATATTTTAAAAAACACTAACAGTAAATGAATGTAAGTCTCTATATTTTCAGTGGGCTTGAGATTAAAAGCAGATAATTTATCAAACATTTAAGTAACACATGAGAACACCTTTTTTTATAACATTGGAAAATGCCTACGCATGCCCGCCTTTCGGGGCAAGGGCGGGATATGTCGGACTCGCGCCGACTAAAACTCCATGGTATTCTACCTTTGTCGCATAATGGCAGGGCCACGGAAACGCTTTCGCACACATCCGCGGCCCCACCAGCGCCGGCCATCCCATGGCCGACCTCCTCCATCTCCTACTCAGCCAACGCACGCGCCTTCCTCTACGGCCATCAACTATGTCTGATGCGCGAAGGCCATGGGTCAGGAAAAACGAGCATTCAGAAGCACTAGCCTCCTTGGCCTCAGTGGCGGATCTGGTCTATGGCTCCGCCGCCAACAAAAATTCGGCTGCGGACGGTAGGGAGAGCGGCGCCTCGCAATACCGACACTCTTCTCCCCTCGCAACCCTACAACCACCCGGGCTGGCCCTACACCTCCCTCCAGCCATTTAGATTCCTCTTAATTCACCGTGGGAGACCAGGCTACGGCTATTGAGCTCCCTCGCCACGATAATGCGGGAACCCTTTGGGGGAGGGCAGTAAGACCTGCTACAAAACTAATTTCCAAAGAATACAATTATACTGACTTTCTATACATTTCAAACCGGATTACAACAGGGGCGGAAAAGTGTAACTGATGAGAATAATATATTATTTAATTCAAATTATTACTTACTCCAAGGCAGAAAGCCAACCTTAATTAGAATTTACTAATAATGATAGTCATTAGGTGTCACATTAAACCTCTTGCCTGTACTTTACATGGTGTGACTTTTGAACTGGGCAGTGTGGCGAAGACAAATCTGTAATACTGGAAACTAACTTAGGTATCAAATTTACTTTTATGGAAAATGTATAACATCTTAACTTACAAATTTTGAAGAAAGAATTAAATAATACATTATTATTGAAGTTTTAATACTTTAATTATAATGTAATAGTATATTTGTTACGGCCAGCAGCTGCTTATCCAACAGTAGAGTCCCCCGGGGGCCCATAGACGGAGAACCTACAAGCAGATGCTGGTCGGGCCTGCTACAGTCCAAAGGTGAAAAGTTTCTAATTACAACAAACAATTCGGGGGGAGCGTTACATTCTAATAAAGGGAGCTTACTTACCTCTATCCAAGGCGACTGGTCCCTCAGGATTTGGTCAGGTTGCGTGTGGATGTATAGTGCTAGGAAAGTTAGAGTCAGTGATGTGTATCTGGGTGTGGCTGGTAGTGTTGTTGACCTTATTAGACCGTTACCATCTGCAGCAATTCGGATCTCAGCACTTCTTCACCTCACGTCACTTTCTTCTTTAGTCACGATGAAGGTCCAGTAACTCTGTCGTACGATTAACTACCCTACAGAAGCCACTAACTCTCGTTTGTTATAACGCCTAACTCGCGAAATGAACACAGAATGTACAGATCAAAGGTCACAGTTATTTCTAGAATATCAAATACCGCACTAGTAACTAATACAGTCGAATCCACTTATACAGATTCTGAATTAGACACTAAGTCCCGGGTGAAGCTAACCAAACAGGAATGCGCGTTACGTATGGTAAACCGTATATTTCCTAGATGCGCGTGTCGTATTCCGCTTCCGACTTCCCGACAAAAGAACGCGTGCTATCTCTCGCCGCGATGAATTTTGAGTCCCAATTTTTCTAGCGCGTTCTTGACACTCGCCGTTCAACGCGCTCGGCCGAACTTCATCCCGTATCGCGCCGAGCCGAGTGCCATCTAGCGTCGATGCTTGACACTAGCGCTTTGCGCGAACAAACCCCGGCCCGGACATAAGGATTTAGGTCCGCGAGCAAACCGGTCAGCGGGACAGGGTCGCGACGGCAAGTTGCAAGACCGAATCTACAACCAACTAGGCCACCTTAGGCGCCCCATCAGATCTTGCAACCCTAACCAACGCCTCAAAAATACAGCCCCAACGTGGGCTAGCCGGAGGATTGAATTGGATGCCTTTCCTGGACATCGCAGCACATAAATAAGCCCTATTCCTAGACAGAAGTCCGACGAGCTTCTTCAAACACCTATCTGCGCTCCTATGATTAGTTCCGCAAGCCAACCGGATCAGGTCTGCAAACAGCGACGCGACACGAAGCGGCCCAGAGGGACCTCCTAAGCTTCGGTGCAGAGAGCACCTCCAAATTCCTCATGAACGTCGTCTGTGGAGAGCCGAACGAATTGCACAGATAGTCCCTAGTATGAATTTTTAAACAAGTAGGCCTAACCAAACACAACCGCTACAATATGAATTTCGCGGAAACCCAAAAGCATTTTTAATTTTAATTTAAAGCGTCGTTAATTAAGTACTCGACCAAACCCAAATCTAACACCCCCTGACAGCGTGATTCAACGCTCCAGGGGGGCCCTAATCTTCCCACCACCAAGTGGAGGCTACACCATGTGGACTCGAGACCAATAGAGCGCAAACCGCTAACAGTCGCCACTCGGGTTGTACGCCTTTACCGAGGTCGTCGGCAACAGAACATTTTGACAAGTGGACTGTTGACGGCTTAAGGCTCAGTGGAGGCGGCCGTGATGGGAGCTAAGGCGGCAGCTAGCTAGGGCCGCCTCCATGAATTGGGGTACAGTGGTACACCAGTCGCGACCACTCAGCTAACGGGAGTGAGAAGGTCCTAGCGGACTGATGAGTGGCCGTGAAGTTCCTCTCCACACGCTGAGGGGGGGTGATGACACCCCCGCCCCTGGGGGAATCACCCCTCGACTGGTCGGGGGAGAGACCCCTTTCAAACCTAGGGGCCTGGTGGCTAGCCAGCGGGCGCCGAGCGTCGCCCGTCAGAGGGCGTGACGGAGCACCCCCGCCCGTGGGGGTCGAGGGCCTGGCAGCGCCCCGAGAGGAGACGCCGTTCGCATCCAGGTACAGTACGGCATGGTGATTGCCCTGGCAATGCAGACAGGACCGCCGGTGCGGACAGTCTCGCTGGAGGTGCCCTTCTACACATGAGTAGCACCAGCGGCGCTCCTTGGCGATAGTTCGCCTCGCCGGAACCGGCTTACTTAATAATTTCGGGCAAGACGTTACCTGGTGATCAGATGCTCGACAATAGGAGCAGGGGGGGGGTTGACGACGACTTGCCCGGCGGATTCCGCCTCTCACTGGGCACGGCTCGTGAGTCGTCAACGGTGCTTGCCGCGCTCTCAATCTGCCGGCACTGCTCATCCAAAAACCGCAGCAGGTCATAGAAGGGCGGAATATAGAGGCCTCGTCCCCGCCGTACCTCTCCTCAAAAAGTATTCTAAGGTCGAGAGGTAGGCGGGACAGCACGATGCGGAGCAACAAAAGGGCCCATTCGCCCACTGGTAAATCCAGCCGCCTCAACGTATGACAGGCCACCAAGACTGGATCCAACAGGTCCGGATGTAGTCTGGCCCGGTCACTAAGCAGCGGGAGGATCAGAAGCTGCTTAACATGTTCGTCCGCTATTCGCCGGACGTTGGCGTATCTTCTGGTTAGGAGGTCCCGAGCAGTCTGGTAGGCGTCGTCCGACAATCTCAAATGGCCGACGACGCTCCGGGCCTCCCCCTCCAGTGAGGCCAGGAGGTGCGCCATCTTTTGGCTCGGGGTCAAGTCACTCCGGGCGTCCACTAGGCTGTCGAAAATACCAACGAAGGTCAGCCATTCGGAAAGGACCCTGGAGATCCTTGGCAAGTCCAGAGTTGGGAGTCGTCCCAACAGCTCCGGCTGAGGCTGCTTCCGAAAGGACTCGGGTAGGCCGCTCGTCCGAGCTTCTCGCGCCTCCTCGGCATACCTGCCTTCAGCCTCGATCAACTCGTCCGTGAGCGAAAAGAACTGCTCGTATTCTGCGAAGCAGAAGTCCAGGACTCCCTTTTCCACATCCGAATCCTCGAGATCAGCGTAAGCCTCCTCCACTGCAGCCCTTCGAGCATCGACCTGCTCGAACCGCTTCATCAAGTTATGGACCCTATCCGGTCGACCTATCAAAGCATGGGCGCTCGTGGCCCAGCGTAACTCAGTCCGCAGGCAACTGATTAGTATCTCGGGCGAGGACATCACTACTAAATACAATTACGACGCGGCTCGAACACAATTACAAAAATAACAAATAACAAATACAAAAAAAATTAACAGTTAACAAATGCAGTTCCTATCAAATCGAGTTGAATAGAAATTACAAAAATAAGAACAGCTACTTATCAAACCAAATACAAGTTAATACAAAAGAAAAGACACAAATCAAATTAACAAATAACAAATACTAGTGCGATCAAATCAAGTTAAATTCAAATTACGTAAATACAAATTACTACTCTTCAGTTCAAATACAAATTACAATACGAAAGATACATAAACGAAGATACACATCAACAAAAAATGATCAACAATAATGCCTAGCTCGGAAATCGACCCTTCGATAAGTAATCCACTACAACTATCCGACAACGATAATTAACCGATTACGTAAAAATAACCATCTACCTACATGACGCAAACTCCCGCCTGCGCACTAACCGGGAGCGGCTTTTCAAATTTACCCGCTAACAACAAACAAGCAAGCCACAAAAGATAAGAATTTTATTATTACGTATAGAATTAAAAAAAATATATTTTTACGTATTACGGACGGGCGTGATTGTAGACACAAAATTAAACCAATCAACCCAACGCTCCCTGCCACCAAAATTGTTTAATTTTTATCAAACACTATGGTCGGTGGATCGACCGGGAATCGATCCCAGAACCACGCTCTGCTACCAAATGTTACGGCCAGCAGCTGTTTATCCAACAGTAGAGTCCCCCGGGGGCCCATAGACGGAGAACCTACAAGCAGATGCTGGTCGGGCCTGCTACAGGCCAAAGGTGAAAAGTTTCTAATTACAATAAACAATTCGGAGGGAGCGTTACATCCTAATAAAGGGAGCTTACTTACCTCTATCCAAGGCGACTGGTCCCTCAGGATTTAGTCAGGTTGCGTGTGGATGTATAGTGCTAGGAAAGTATGGGTCAGTGATGTGTATCTGGGTGTGGCTGGTAGTGTTATTGACCTTATTAGACCGTTACCATCTGCAGCAGTTCGGACCTCAGCACCTCTCCACCTCACGTCACTTTCTTCTTTAGTCACGATGAAGGTCCAGTAACTCTGTCGTAATAGCTCTTCTACGTATAAAATGCCAATAGCTCTACTACGTATAAAATGCCTATCAAAAAAGTAAAAAAAATATTTTTATATGATACTAGTGACCCGTCCAGGCTTCGCACAGGTGATTTCTGGATCCCAACAACAGAGCCACCTATCGGTATCCAAATGTGAATCTAAATCACCTAGAGACCCATTAATTCCTCTCCCCTCGGACTTCTGTGCTCATCAGACGTGTTTTAAGACTAGTGCGCACTTATTTTATTTAAATTTAATTAAAATTGTGAAGTGTTAAATTCTACGAAATAATAGGAGCGCATAAACTAAAAGAAGCACGTATTATCGCTGTGTGGTAAAGGTGAGTGAATCTAACACGTTATTCACTTACTCTGTGATAAGTTATAAATTGTGCACCACACACATACGCAAACTGCATACTTGTGCAGCGATTACGTGCTTACGCGCAGTGCTTGAATATTCTGTTTGCCTGGTACTTGCCGTCGCTAACGCCTTGCTATTATGCCGCTTAAACGCACCCCTCCTACTACGCCAACCGCAATGTTGCATTGTAAGTCAGACTCTAATATCACTGACTCGGTGACAAATGCTACTAGTATTGCAGTGCCTACCGTTTCGCGCACGCAAGCTACGAGTGATCCTAACATTGCAATGCGGAAACGTAAGAGAGATACCGATATTACCCGCTCGGAAATTATGGAAATGTTTTCTGAGCTCAAAAAGGAACAAAACGATAAATTTAATGCCCTGATGGATAAAGTTCAGAGTGGCATTAACACCCACACAGAGCAAAATAAGGCTATTTCTAGTGCTATTAACTTTTTAAGTCAAAAATATGATGAGTTACTCTCAAGAATAAATTTATTAGAACGGGAAAAATCCACCAATCACAAATATATACAGACTCTGGAGATTAAACTGGAACAGTTAGAGCATCATCATCGCAGCTCGAGCATTGAAGTGCGTAATTTACCCAAAAAAATCGGGGAATCGAAAGAAGACCTGTTAAATATTATTAAAAAAGTTGGAGCTGCTATCAGTGTACCAATTCAACCTGAGGACGTCCGTGACGTCTATCGCATAAACACTAAGAAAGTAAAGAACCAACCCATAGTAGCGGAATTTTCAAGTGTGCTCTTAAAGAATAAAATAGTTGAATCCGTCAAGGCATTTAACACACAAAATACGACCTGCAAGTTAAATACCTCTAACTTAAACCTTGATGGACCACCCAAACCAATTTTCGTCTCTGAGAGTTTGACAATTAAGGCAAAGAGACTCTTCTTTTTAGCCAGGGAATTTGCTAAGAATAATGCCTTTAAATACTGCTGGACATCAAGAGGTAAAATATATCTTCGAAAGGAGGATGGAGCACCATTTGTAAGGGTTAATAGCGAAACCGACCTAGAAAACATTAATAAAAAATGACTATATTTACTCATTTATACTATAAGTTATCATAAAATATGCATGTTTGATTGTTTTCAAAATTATATAAGTGTTTTTTGTTTAATTAGAACTTTTTTAACACTAATTTATAAACGTATTTCGCAGATACCTTTTCATATTGTACTATCACTGGTACCTGAATACATAACCTTAACATACATAAATGTGCATTTGCTTACATTTCATAATTCTTTACACAAAATTCACACTTACACACCACTTTTACACTTAAGATTTACAAATATTAAATACTTCAGTAATATGCTTCAATTTTTGGCCTCTCAACCTAGATATCTTATATTACTTTACTTTGCAATACCTATTTTTCAGAAATATGTTAATTGTTTTTGCGCAATACAACCGATCGCTATTTTATTCGAAACGGATGATAACTCTTTTATCACCCTCGGAGTGTACATATACATTAGGGTAAAGTATTTTTCTCTCAGTGACTTAAACATCCTTAAATTTTTAAATTCGTATACTATTAGTAAACACACACTCGTAATTTGTATTTTGAATATACGATGCATTAATTATAGCTTTAAAATTAACATTATCACTCCAATTGTTTATTTTATACTATTAGTGAAAGAATTTGAGTTTAAATTGCACTATGGAACGTATTTAAGTAAATCCCAAATGCTTAGTTATGGGCACTTACTTATAGTGGTTGCTTTACATATTTATTGCACACAATTTAAATGTTTGGTCTTAATTACTAATATAATTAAAAGGCGATAGCACAAAAGACTTAAGCGATGATCTTGATCAATTTTCAATATCAAACTCATCACTACTTTATGATCTGGATAATTTGTCTAGGTTAATATCTAATCAAAATTGTAACTTAAAAATAATGCATCAAAACATTAGAAGCATAACTCGCAATATGGATGAACTTAAAGTTCTAATACATAGGACAGCTTTAGAATGGGACTTAATTCTTCTTACAGAATGTTGGTTGCCGTCCACCCACTATATTCCGATAATGGATGGCTATAACTATTGTAAAACTCTTAATAATGCAACCCAAAATGAGGGTGTAGTAGTGTATTTCAAAAAATCTTTGAATATAACCTGGCAGGAGTTGTCAATATCAGATTGTAATTCTATTTTTCTAAAAATATGTAACGACACTATAATCATTGTAATTTATAGACCACCTGGATTTAAGGATCCCACAAATTTTATTGAATCGCTTAGTAATATGCTCGATCAATATTCACATTATAAAAACATAATTATTATTGGCGATATTAATATAGATATTGTTATACATAGTAAAGACTCGTACGCTTCATATTACTTAAATTGTCTAGCATCTAAAGGTATGTTGCCTGCCCACACCTTCCCTACCCATGGCAAAACGTGTCTAGATCACGTTATATTGAAAACAAAACTACAGTCAACCTGCTACGTAGCGGAGACTTCCATTACTGATCATGACACTCTTATATTTCTATTTGAGGCTACTTTGAGTACACGTAGTTTGCCACCAAAAATTAAAGAACGTATAAATTATGATAAATTAGATAGTTACCTTAGCACTTTACACTTTAAAAGTATTTATTCTATGGTGGACGTTGACTTAGCGGCTACATTCCTGTTAGAATCCTTGAGTAATGCTTTCAAAATAAATACAAAAACAACTAAAGTTTCTAATCGCAAAATTATTAAAAAGCCCTGGATTACCCCAGGTATTTTGAGATGCTTAAGAAATCGTGACAAATTACACCAAAAATGTAAAAAATATCCGGATGATGACGTAATCATAACTACATACACACGTTACCGTAATTACTGTAACGAACTACTTAAAAAATTGAAAGAGGAATATGAAAAATCAGAACTAACAGCAGCAGTTAAAATAAGTAATAAAAAGCTTTGGGACACAATTAAAATAGTCACAAATACGAATAAACAAAATAATAATGCCGATAAATTATTAAACAAAGCTGACCCCAAAACTTCAGTTAATTATGTTAATTCATTTTTTGTAAATATGGGTAAATCTTTGGCAGAAAAACACCACATTAATAACAACACTTCTAACATTTTCCCTATAAACACATATCAGCATTCCATAGTATTTCTTGACACGGACGAACATGAAATAGAGACAATTATTTTAAATATGAAAACTAATTGTAGCGTAGGTAGAGATAATATTTCCACTTTCCTTCTAAAAAGGTACAGAAATTTACTAGTCCCTCCCATTACATATATATGTAACCTTTCCCTTAAAACTGGTAAATTCCCCAACTGTTTTAAACTAGCTGAAATTCACCCTATTTACAAGAGCGGTGATGCGGGCTGTGTCAATAACTTTAGACCCATTTCCATTCTTCCCACTGTGTCAAAAATACTAGAAAAAGTAATCAACAAGCGCTTGACTAATTACTTAGAGAAACATAATCTGTTATCACATTGCCAATATGGATTTCGACCAAAACGTTCTACACAGGATGCAGTTCATGATCTAACTGATTTCATTGTTACAAACCTTGACAGTAAAAAGAAAGTAGTTGCTATATTCCTTGATCTAGCTAAAGCATTTGACACCGTCTCCGTTCCGCTTTTGTTGAATAGGCTAGAAGATCTTGGAATAAGAAATACACAGCTGAACCTGTTCTCTGACTATTTAACGGGTCGATATCAGAGGGTAAGGATTGGTGGTTGCTGCAGTGATGATCTTCCCGTATCATATGGTGTACCACAGGGTAGTGTACTTGGTCCAACGCTATTTCTTACATATATTAATTCCCTATGTAATGTAAAAATTCAAAATGGGAGGATCATTGCTTTTGCGGATGACATGGCTCTTCTTTTCCAGGCAGATACATGGTCTGAGGTATTTAACCTCGCACAAAATGGGTTTGATTTGGTAAATAAGTGGCTAAAAGAATATAAACTTACATTAAATGTCGATAAAACAAAATACATAGCATTTACTACAAAAAACATCAATGTACCTGAATTAGAATACTTCCACATTACAGCTCACTGTTGCTCCCAAATTGATAGCTCTTGCTCCTGTCCTACACTCTCTAGAACGGATTGCATAAAATATCTCGGCGTAATGATAGATAACACCCTTAGCTTTCACTTTCATATTGGCCTCTTATATACAAGGATACGTAAGTTAATTTATATTTTTAAAAATCTAAGACGTGTTGCAGATCTTAATGTAATAAAAATGGTATATTTTGCACTGTGTCAATCGTTGTTGACATATTGTATTACAATCTGGGGAGGCGCACCTATAACAACCATATTGCAATTAGAAAGGGCCCAGAGGGCGGTACTAAAAGTTAGCAATTCTCTACCATTCCTTTTCCCTACAACTGACCTTTATCAACAGTGTAGTGTCTTATCTGTTCGCAAATTGTTTATATTACACAATGCGCTACTACAACATTCTATGATACAGTATGAGTCCTCCAATAATGACAAACGAAGGAAATATGTAGTTTGTCCCAGTAAATGTCTAAGAACCCAATTTTCACATAGATTTTTCTGTTTCCTGGGAGGTTACCTTTATAATAAATTGAATAAACGTTTATCAATTTACTCTCTAACAAAATATGCATGTAAACAAAAATTACAGAAATGGTTGCTGAATATCGATTATAAGGCTGCTGAAAATTTACTGACTGTATTATCCTAAGAACACATACCTAATACAAACACACACACACACACACCACACACACAAACATACACACACACACACACACACACACACACACACACACACACACACACATACACACACACACACACACACACACACGCACGCACACACACGCACTATTTTTATTTATATAGAAATAACTTTAAAAACCCATATAGAATAATTCCTTGTGGTATAATTGAAAATGTAAATATTATGTGCAATTCGTTAGGGTGAGGGCCTGGTGATCTATAACACAGGGATTACCCTAGTATGGACACCAGTCTCTCACAAAGGTTACAAATTGTCTGCAACCGTATTATTTACCTAAGTAATAATGTGAAATTTTATACCTTTGTGAAGAGGAAATAAATATGATTTATTATTATTATTATTATTATTATTATTAAAACATACTCGTACATAAAAAAATTCATCAAAATTGGTCGATCCGTTTTTGATCTTTAACGAGACTAACGAACAGCAAATGATTTTTATATATAGAGATGATTTGACATCAGTAGGTTTGGGTTTTGTTGACAACAAAGGAACACTCAGTGATGGTAAGTGGATGCTGTGACCCATAGATATCTACGTTATATCTATCTGAGAATTAAGATGGAATACCTCGTTTACAGTAAAAAGTGTGTCCGGTTGTCTACACTCATCATACGAAACACAGCAGCACTAAGCTGGTATTATGTGAGAGCGTGGTCCTACCTCATTCGAGCGAATCCATTCGTGCTACAACCATAATATAGCTGCCGCGAGGCTCTACCACGTGTAAATCTTGTAAGGGACAGTCCCGTTTGAAACGTGATCCACGTGATCGTCATGTATACCCAAAGTGACCACTTTGGGTATACATGACGAGAAGATGTATCGTAATTTCATGAACGCTGTCTAGCCGAATTGAATCCGTCAAATAACCTTTCGATCGAAATTATACTTATCTAGTCGGATTAGTTGTCCCAGGAAAACATAACAGAAACAGAAACAGAAACAGAAACTTTTGTATTCAATATAGATTATAAATAATGCTTATTGAAAGTCACTCCTTTGTATAATTACCACTGGTTCGAAAAAAACCTCTGTCCTGGGAAGAACAAGCAAGAAACCCAGCGAGACTTTTTTTTAAAAAAAATAACAGCTTACAATCATGTATGTTACACAAATTAACAACACAACAAATTAGAAATAGCTTGGTAGCGATCACCTCATTTCCAGGGGTTATTATTAGAGATGAAACGGATAGCTGTTTGGCCGGATACCGGATACCGGATATTCGGCCAGTCTTATCGCCGGATAGCCGGATATCCGGCCGCCGGATATTCGGCCGGGCATTGCCGTTTAGTGCATCGTAAGCAGCGAACTTGCGTAGGTGGCGCTAGTGGTGGGAATCGTGTGCATGCGGGACTCGGGCGACTTCGGGTATTTTCGTTCATGAGCGAAGTTAGCAATTGGTTCATTGACTTGTATTGATTGCAAACACGATCGTTTGAGGTTATTAAAATACGTGCTTTTGTTATTTGATTTCTATAATTTTTAACAGATTTAACGACAAAAATGACATCGATAAAGAAAAGATCGCTTTTATGGGAACATTTTGATATAGACAGTGATGATCCTAAGCTTGCTGTTTGTTTACTGTGCAATGTTAAAATTTCACGTGGCGGCGTAGGGAAAAAAAGCAGGTATGTTTCAAACAATATTAGCGTTTGTGTTTTTACTTTTTTCGTTGTAATTAAATTACCTACTAAAATTGATCGCTTAATCAATTTCAGTAGGTAATTTAATTACACACGAAAAGCTCTAAACCGCAACATTTAATTGATCGCTTAATCAATTTTAGTAGGTAATTTAATTACACACGAAAAAATTTATCTTATATATATTAAATCGAATTCGTAGAAAACAACTTGACAAATACAGTAACAGAAATTTTCTCTGATGGACTCGCATAAAAAATATAATAACAACAAACCATCTTTTTTTTGAATGAGGTATTTTTCAAGTTAAGGAACCGTGGAAGTTTCATAAAAATTGTTGAGTAGTTTTGAAGATATTAACTGTGAAAGCTATGAAGTCGATTTAATTTTTCTTAAATTGTAGCTTGTTGATTATTTGTAAGGCATGTTTACGTTTACAGTATATAGCAGAGTTTTGTTGATGGTATTTTATTTATAATTATAATAATTTTTTCTAGGTACTTCTGCCATGAAAAATCACATGAAAACAAAACATCTAAATGAATTCCGTGTACTGAATAAAGATCTTGCCGCTGTCGTGCCTACAACTTCTTTAGCCATCCCGGGGACAAGTTCATCTTCAGTACCAAATAGGCAATTGACTTTAACAGATACTTTCGAAAGGAAATTGCTTTGGGACGTTAATGATGCTAAAGCCAGGAAGTACCATTATTTAATAGCAGAAATGATTGCATTAGACAACGAGCCATTGTCCATTGTAGAAAAAACCGGTTTCACCAGACTCCTGGAACAAGCTTTACCCCGATATAAATTGCCAAGCCGTACTTATATTACACAAAATATCATTCCTGACATATATGACAGAATTTATGAGAAAATTAAAAATAACATGTCAAGTGCCTTCGCTATTTCAGTGACTTCTGATATATGGACTTGCTTACACAACAACGCTAGCTTCCTGAGTTTCACAGCCCATTGGGTATCTCCTGAATTTAAACTAGAACATGGAGTTCTTGCAATGAAGCCTTTCTTAGGTTCACACTCTGGAGAAAATATAGCAAAAGAGCTTAACACTGTCGCGAATCGCTGGGACCTTGAGCATAGTAAAATACATTTATTCATTCATGACAGTGGTGCTAACATGGTGAAGGGTGTTCGTTTGGCTGAGTATGATTCTGCTAGATGTTTCATACATACGCTTCAGAGAGCTATAAATGAGTCGCTCAAAGCCCAGGTTGAAGTGACAACAAGATTGCTTCTGGAAGACGACTTGTTACACACTTCAATCATTCAGGCTTAGCTCAAGAAAAACTACTAGCGATTCAAAAAGAGCTAAATCTACCCGAGCATCAGTTGGTGCAAGATATCAGTACTAGATGGAATTCCACTTTCTATTTAATGGAGCGTCTGTTAGAACAAAAGAGGGCCATATAATTGTTTGTTGCTGATCATGATACACTCACTAATTTAATGGCTCAACAGTGGTGTTTGATGGAGCAATGTATAAATTTATTGAAACCTTTTGAAGAAATAACCAAAATAACAAGTTCTGGTCTGTCCTGCGTATCGGAAGTTATACCACACGTTACTGCTTTAAAAAAGTATTTAGATAAAGATGAAATTGAGCAAAGAACGCCGGATTTACCACACATGCGGGCCTCGTTAAAAGCTGAACTAGAGAGTCGTTTTAACTGCTTAAATCAAGACTCTAACTACTTGATTGCTACTTATCTAGACCCGAGATTCAAAACAAACTACTTGGGAGTGGTTGAAGCTGAAAGAGCTCGCCAGGAAATTCTACTGGAGTACTTAAAAATGTCTAGCGAGGAGTCTTCCAGTTCATCGTCAACACCGGCTAAAAAAAGTAGAGGAGAGGAGACAGTGTCAGCTGTATCTCGCGAAGCTCATTACACGTTCTGGGATTGCTTCAATGAAGTAGGAAATGAAAATAATACTAGCCAATCTCATAATGAAGAAAGAAACGCGATTTCATGTGAAATTGATTTGTATCTAAAGTCAGTGCGAATTGCTCGCGATCGTGATCCTTATATTTGGTGGGCATCTAATGCTACACAATATCCAAATTTATCGAAGTTTACCAAAATCTATCTTTCAGCACCCTGCAGCAGTGTGTACAGCGAAAGACTTTTTTCTGAAGCTGGCCTTGTTTATGAAGACAGGCGAAACCGCTTGCTACCTTTCAATGCAGAGAAACTAGTATTTATTCACCATAATTTGCCCTTAGTGCAGTACGAGTACTAAATTTCTAAGATTTAAAATGAAAATTTTGTAATTATACTGATTCTATTTGTTAAGTGACATAAATAAAGTACTTAACTAAATTTGATATTTTGTATTTTTTTATCCGGTATCCGGCCGGATAGCAGTTTGCTATCCGGTATCCGGCCGGATAGTAATTTGGGCCGGATAGGCCGGATACCGGATAGTTACCGGATATCCGTTTCAACTCTAGTTATTATCATCTATAAATTCTTTAATACTATAATAACCCTTTTTATACAAACTTAGTTTAATAAAGTTTTTGAACTTTGAGCAGGTCAAATTTTGTATATTTTCTGGAATTTTGTTGTAAAAGCGTATACATCGCCCCAAGAATGAATTACTGACTCGATGCAGTCGAGTAACCGGTACTACTAGCTTGTGTCTGTTCCTAGTATTTACAGAATGAATATCACTTATTTTTGTAAAACTACTTTTATTTTTGTGTACGTACATTACATTTTCATAAATGTATTGAGAGGCCAAAGTTAATATATTAATTTCTTTAAATTTTTGTCGCAGCGACTCTTTAGGCTTTAAATCATAAATTGCTCTTATGGCCCTCTTCTGCAAAACAAATACAATTTCAGTGTCAGCTGCGTGTCCCCATAGCAAAATACCATACGACATTATGCTATGGAAATAGCTAAAGTAAACCAGTCTAGCCGTCTCAACACTAGTTAGACTTCTAATCTTTTTTACGGCATATGCTGCAGAACTAAGTCTGCTTGCTAGTTTTGATATATGGGGGCTCCATTGAAGCTTCGCGTCTAGTGTGATTCCAAGAAAAATGGTGGTATCTACAAGACTCAGTTTCTCCCCATTTAAAACACATACTCGCCCGTGTGGAGTTGCCAGACCCGTGTGGAGTTGCCAGACCCCTGTGGAGTTGCCAGAGCTACCATCGGGCGCGTACTCAGGTGCCGGATAGGAGAACGCAACTCAGATATGGGTGGTAGCGGGAAAACGTCCCAAACCAAAACTAGCTGGGGTGTGTTGATTTTTAGGGACCACACCCTGTAAAACAGGAAATTGAATTGGCTCAGTGTTCCCTCACCCAGTGGTGAAGGAACACTGAGAACACTCACATTTAGACCGCCCCTCATCAGACCACCATGGGCAGGCATGGGAAGAACCCGTATCGACTCTGCCATCGGTCGGATCTCGGAATCCTTTTGGCGTGTCGTGGATCACGTCTCACGGTGCCTAAGGGGCCGAGAGCTGAGTGATGGATGGTGATGAGAATCACCTTTTAAATATATATCTGTATGGGTCTTTTTTCTATACACAGTGAGGCTAAAGGTGTTATCAGGATTCCGAAATACTAACACATCGAGAAAAGCTAATAATGCAAACGCCGGGAATATAAAATAAGTTAATATACGTGATAAAATCCGTAAATCTAGTTTTATTTAAATTCTTCAATATTAGAAAATGTAATGTTATAACATTCAGCAGGAAAAACAAACCTATAGAATTTGATTATAAAATAAATAGTGTGGCGATACGTTGACTAACCGAGTTGCGGGACCTTGGTGTGTATTTGGAATAAAAATTTAATATTTAAATCTCATATTGATAAAACAGTCAACAAGTCCTATAAGATGCTTAGATGTGTCGTACGAATTACTAAAGACTTTAAAACACCCTCAACTCTAATTTTTTTATATAACTTATTGGTCCACTCAATATTAGAATATTGCTCAACAGTATGCAATCCTCAATATAATATTTATATAGAGACAATTGAAAATTCAAAATAAATTTTTGAAGCATATCCAATTTAGATCACCCGGTGATGCCTCTATTTTATGTAGATTAGCCTCTGACCTAAAATCTCGCCGTACTGTCAGGGATCAGATGTCTTTATATAAAATTATTCATAATAGGGTTGACTCCATACCACTTCTAAGTGAAATAAATTTCAGATGCGAAAGGATAAGTACTAGAAAGAAACTTTTATTTTGTACTTCTACTATGCGCACCAAATATGGGAAGAGCAATTTTATAACATCCTTTCACATGTTGATGTATTTTCTCGGTCATATGGACAGTTTAAAAAAGAAATTGAAACTGTAATGGGTAATGGTTAACATTAATATTTCACTTTAATATTACACTTTACTTTATCTTAACTTAAGTTTTACACACCAAAGTATATCATGATGTTCGCTTGTTGTCGATGAGTTACTTAACTGTGGAAACTTTATTGTTAAATGTAAGATTAATATGTGTTATGCATAAGACTAAAATTATGTATGTGTCTTTAAAAATAGATAAAAGAAGATACGCGGTAGTATCTTCCTGATAACTCAAAATAATAATATAAATAAGGTTGCAACTACGGCAAAACACTCCCTATGAGGAAATTTATGGGGAGAATCCTATCAACAAAGGACTTTTATATATATATTTATATTTTTTCGATCTAAAACACTTTTTTTTTCAGAAGCATCTTTTACAATGATGTTGCACCTAACGTGCCTCTCGTGCCTTGTCGTCTCTACACTTTAGTCCTTCCATCATCTGACTTCAAAATAAGGATTCATCTATGAACAGAACCTGATTTCAAGCTTCGTCATTCCCGTTTTTAAACGATTCGTAATTCACAATGTGCTCCTTTTTATAATTAAATAAAAAAATTAAACGGCGGATATTTCGATATTTGTCAGAGCTAAACATATAACTAGCCTTCTCAATAACCATTCATAACACCACAACAGTATAACAGCTACGACTACTGTGTTCCACAGCCATGACCATAGATTACTAAAACATACTAGGCCATTACTGCCTTCATACATTACGTTAAATGTCACACATTCGTTGGTCTTATTATCGGTGACAGATTCAGTTGGCGATAACATAAACGGCATTCTTGTACACGTGTTTATAAAACTAACATAGGTATAATAATAATAATAATATCCTCCAGACCGAATTTCGGCCACGGCGGCCAGTCTCAACAGAGACTAGCCATCGGCGCAGGACAGGATTATAGTGCCCAAGTATATGCGCAATCACAGGTGCACTCTCTATTCCCTCACTCTCATAGCCCGATGGGACGTTAAACCGACACGACCAGAGAGAGATCAGGCGCAGGACCAACGGCTTTACGTGCTTTCCGAGGCACAGGGGTGAAACACCGCCAACTTCCTGACTCCGGGCAGCTACTGAGAATTTCTTGATGGAAAAATTCAATAACTGTTTTTTTTTTGGCCTGAGCCGGGATTCGAACCCGGGACCTCATAATCAGCAGTCGCACTACTACAACCACTAGACCAACGAGGCAGTCTACATAGGTATATATAATTTATGAAATACATAGGTATTTAAAAATTAAAAAATATAGTTCCATATAAGAAACTTAAATATGTAGGCGACAAAGGATTATATAAATACTGCAAAGTTATTAATGTGTTTAAAGTTATTACTTTTAGATAAAACTATACATGTATAATTATGTTTGAGGTTACTAAATCAATAAAGATATACACCTAAACCATGAGAGGTTTTTATTAAGTATAAGTAGATCGTTCCAAAATACAATAATGTTCACGGTACCAGAACTTTCAATTTCCTTATTATTATTGCCTGATATTCTGATTGAGGTACCGGAAGTAATTCAGAACGTTATTCTTGCTTCAGAATCACATAATATGGCAAAATGAAATCTTATTTTCTTGTAAATTAAACAAGACGATATAATAACTAATTTATTAAAAAGTTTTTTTTTTAATTTGGAGTATTATATTCATTAGAATTAGAGTACATAAATATGATGACTGTTTAGGACAGGTAAAATAAAAGGTCTTCTGTTTGTTATAATTCCTATTACAAATGTAACACTATTGTGTTGTATTTAGTAAATTAAAGAAAGCTGGACGAGAAGGAATCGCGCCTTGAGGGTTCTGAGTAAACTTGAATAAGTTCTTTTTTTATAATAGGATAGGGTGGCAATCGGGTACACAGTCCACCTGATGGTCGGTGGTTACTGTGACCCATAGATATCTACATTTATCCTCAATAAAGAATCAAAATGCAGATGCGTCGTTACCCCTGAGGACTAAGATGGAATGCCTCTTTTCCAGTAAAAAGGGTCTCCGGTTCTCTACACTCACCATACGTAACACAGCAGCATGAAGCTGCTATTTTACGCTGGTATTCTGTGAGAGATTGGTCCTTCTCCGGTATAATAGGTCAACGTGAAGCATCTTTTAGATTTTGAGAAATAAGATTGCGCGTTTTAAAATATGCAGCTGTATTTTTTAGCTGTAGCTTGAATTTTTTACACATACAAGAGACCATAGACCTTAGTATTCGAAATTAATTTTAACTTGATACTTTTTCCTATTTCTGAGAATATAGGTATTGACAGACGGAAAGACGGTAGGACAGACGGAAAACAAATAAACTGAAATATATCGGTTCCATTTTTACGGTTTTTTATCTTCCTTGGATTTATTAATAGCTGTCTCGCAAAGAATTTTGAAGATTGCTACTTTTTAAGTTCCTTGGCGTGATAAATTATATGATTAGGACATTCGCAAGAAAGGTTGCGAAGCCGAGATAAACCCGGTAAGCTTAAGTCGGTCTTAGAATAAGAGCTGTTGGAGAATAGAGGTATTCGTGAATAGAGGTTTATAGCAGTATAGAACTAAATAATAAAGATAATATTTTAAAAACACGAACAGTAAATTAATGTTAGTCTCTATATTTTCAGTGGGCTAGAGATAAAAAGCAGATAATTTTTTAAATATTTAAGTAACACACGAGAACAATATGATCTTTTTTATAACATGGGAAAATACCATCGCATACCCGCCTTGCGGGGCAAGGACGGGTTATATCCGACTCGCACCGACTATAACCCCATGGTATTCTACCTTTGTCCTATAATGACAGGGCCACGGTAACGCTTTCGCACACATCCACGGCCTCATTAGCGCCAGCCATCCCATGGCCGACCTCCCCCATCGCCTTCCTCCACGGCTAGCCATGGGTCAAGAAAAACGAGCACTCAGAAGCACTTGCCTCCATGGCTTCAGTGGCGGTTCTGGTCTATGGCTCCGCCACCATCCAAGATTCGGCTGCGGACGGTAGGGAGAGCGGCGCCTCGCAATACCGACACTCTTCTCCCCTCGCAGCCCCACAACCACCCGGGCTGGCCCTACACCTCTCTCCAGTCATTTGATTTCCTCTTAATTCACCGTGTTTGACCAGACTACGGCTGAGATCCCCCGCCTTGGTAATGCAGTGACTCTTCGGGGGGATGGCAGTAAGACCTGCTACAAAACTTATTTCCAAAGATTATAATTATACTGACTTTCTATACATTTCAAACCGGATTACAACAGGGGTGGAAAAGTGTAGGTAATTGATGAAAATAATACTTACTTACTTACTTACTTATCTTCACGCACAATCCCTGACGGGGTAGCCAAAGAGAACAGATCGCCAAGTGTCACGATCCTTACATACCTCTTTCGCTTCTTTCAGATTCATTATCTTCTTCATACATGCACGTCTAGGTATCCGAGTACTCTTGACCCTCCCCTCTTCGAGCAATTCGGTCACATGGTCTTCGAAAGTTAGTCTCGGTCTACCTCGACACCTTTTAATATTTACTTTCGCGCTATATATTTTCTTCACCATTCGGTCTTCACTCATTCGCTCAACGTGCCCAAACCATCGAAGCACGCCCTTATCAATTTTTGTGATAAGGTCATCTTTCAAACCTGCCATATTGAGAATAATATATTATTATATTCAAATTATTACTTACTCCAAGGCAGAAAGCCAGCCTTAATTAGAATTTAGTAATGATGAAAGTCATTAGGTGTTACATTAAACCGCTTGCCTGTACTTTATTACATGGTGTGACTCTTGCATTGGGCAGTGTGGCGAAGACAAATCTGTAATACTGGAAACTAACCTAGGTATCAAATTTACTTTTATGAAAAAAAGTAAAGTTTTTTAAAAAGAACAATTATTATTTTAAGTTTAATTAAGGTATATTTTATACTTAAGATTAATTTTTATGAAATACAATATTTAAAATAAACAATACTTATCAAAAATTGATGATCTAATATATAAGTTTTTGGAAAATCGGCGAAAAATTCTCGTTTGTCAACCCACCCTATCCTATAAAAAATGCTACAAAAAAAGAACACTAAAAATGTAGCCAAATTGAATATCACTTCTATCATAATAAAATCAGTTATTAAACGGACATATCGCCTATCCACATTAGAGAATTTCATAAAATTGTGATAAGTATAGAGAATGCATATAGAATACACTAAGTAGAACACTGGACGGTTAAGACAAATCGCTTAGGATATCAGCAAATCAACTTAGTCTATCCAAGCTTAGTTATGTCGCTCATCTGTCAGGTTTTGCAAAGGTTGTTTGATGGGAAACCTAATTATTTGAATATCTAAAATAAAATTTCTTTTCTAATGTAATCATGGAGATGAAAAATGTTATTCACATGTTTGTCGACATATTTCTTTCATTTTCATTTATATAATTATTTCTCAGTAAGTACCATTACAGCCTCGGATCTGGGCATTCACTTATACTTTCATACAACGCTACACGAGAAATCGTGGTTTAGAACCCCATAAGTACGACACATTAGTTATCCGTAAAATTTATATTATTTAAAATATATATTATTTAATATATATTATACGTGATAGAGTCCCGCTGCAGCTATATTATGGTTGTAGCACGAATGGGTTGGCTCGACCGGGGTAGAATCAAGCTCTCACAAAATACCAGGGTAACATAGAGCTTAATGCCGCTGTGATTCTTATAGTTTCACATGGTTAGTGTAGAGAAACGGAGACCATTTTTACTGGAAACGAAGCGTTTTATCTCAGTCCTGAGGGATGACAACACATCTGCATTTTGTTTATTAATTGAGGATAAATAAAGATGTCTATCGGCTACAACATCCACTTGCCATCAGATGGACTGTGAGCTCGATTGTCACCCTTATTCTATAAAAAACATTGTTATTTTATTTTCATATTCATGTGGCAAATCTGTGGTGGAAAGAAAACATCGCGAGGAAACGCTAATTGTGATATTAATAAAAATATATCTCCCAATATGCATTTGGGTAGCGCAGCTGGCACTTGCCTACTCCATAACTCTCTTCAAATGAGAAGAGCCTAATACGCCCAAGTGTAGTTTAACATTTTTTTTTGTTTAATAACACTGTTTAATACTACACGATTGCAAATTTTTAATTTTTGTTATTTTTTATATTTAGATGAGGCAAATTAATTTTTATAGATTTTAAAAAGTCATAGACTTGGCAATGTATCAAATGTAATATATTAAATATTTACATAATTATTATTTGCTTTCAGAGCCACGCTGCAGCTATATTATGGTAGTAGCAGGAACGGATCGGCTCCAACGGAGAAGGACCACGCTCTCACAGAATACCAGCGTAAAATAGCAATAGCTGAAAGAAGATGTAGTGACAAAAATTGAGAAAGGTATTCTGAGATGGTTTGGCCATGTCGAGAGAATGAATGAAGAACGATTGACGAAAAAAGTGTATAAGGTGAGTGTGAATGTAAGTGTTGGAAGGGGTAGACCTAGGCGGACATTTCTAGACCAAATCAGGGACGTCTTGAAAAAAGGCCAGGTCAAGAGTACCCTAAACCGTAGAGCATGTATGAAGGGAATAATGAAAGTGGACGAAGCGAAACAAGTATGTAAGGATCGTAGCAAGTGGAAAGAAGTGGTCTCTGCCTACCCCTACGGGAAATAGGCGTGATTATATGTATGTATGTATGTAAAATAGTAGATAACGCTGCTGTATTTCGTATTGTGAATGTAGAGAACCGGAGACCCTTTTTACTGGAAACGAGGCATTCCATTTTAGTCCTCACGGGTGACAACGCATCTGTATTTTGATTCGTAATCGAAGATAGATGTAGATGTCTATGGGCCACAGCAACCACTTACTATCAGGTGGACTGTGTGCTCGTTTGTCAACCTAATCCTATAAAAAAAACTGTATAAATTTGTTTAAAAATATTACGATCAAAACTATGATCCTTGAGCTAATAGTAGGAAATCATTGATAATCAAAAATATATGAACCTTGAACATAAACAAAACAGCGTAAAAATATACACTCGTAGGTTTAAATCGAAACACTATTAAATTTTTAGCTATTGGCGTTTTGCTGTACCAAATGATTAAGTCGAAATTCAGTAGTGCGGTTTCGTGCTGTTTAAGTGAATGAATAGAATAGAATAATTTTTATTCAATATACATTACATGTGTAATTCTTATTGAAAGTCATTTTTTACTTTACCACTGGTTCGAAAAAAACCCTCTGTCCTGGGAAGAACCAGCAAGAAACCCAGCGGGACTTTTTTTTAAAATAAATTTTACAATGTAAATGATTACGAACTATTTACAAAATTTATTTTAGAAACTGCTTGGAAGCGACCACCTCATTCCCAGGGGTTCTTATCAACCATGTATTCATTAATACTATAGTAACCCTTTTTATACAGTTTCAGCTTAATAAAACATTTAAACTTGGTAATAGTAAAAGCTCTTGTATTATTTATTATGGTCTGGGTCCACTTGAACTTTGTAATAGATATTCCAGTCTCTGCGATGTTATTGTCTGATGTAGTTTTCTCTGGGCACTTATTTTATAAAGATTGGTGTCGCTTATTAATAATAAGACATGACTTCGAGGCAGGATAGTAAAACTAAACCGAGTATATGCATTTACACCCGCTGTCTGGGCTTCTTTATTCTTTTCAGCAGTCGTTGTACATAGATTGCATTTGCATACTTTAATTTAGACATATAACAGATTCACATCTACACTACGGTACTGTCGAACTTTGTACAGTAAATACAAACGGTAAAAGCAGCTGCGCATGCCCTCGGGTACATGACTCTCAAAGCGTAAACTACAATCAAATTTACACATACATTTCGTACCTCTGATTCTGAGACTAACTGTATGAGTTCATTGTCAGTTAGAACAACTGGCTGAAACAGTGATAGCTTTCGAATATTATTGTTTCTAGTATTATGAATTTTGACTTTTGAAAATCTAGCACAAGAGAGATTTGTTAAGAACTTGTAAAATTACGCTTGAAATCTTCATTCAACGATTTGAATCAATCTTCAAAATGAAGGGATTTATGTATTTGCAAGTCATTTGTATATTTGATACTCGTATTATATATGTACATATATTTTTTTTATAGAATAAGAGTAACAAACGAGCACACAGTCCACCTGATAGTAAGTAGATTCTGTGGCCCATAGACATCTACATCAATCTTCGATAAATAATCAAAATGCAGATGCGTTGTCACAGCTGAGGAGTAAGATGGAATGCCTTGTTTCCAGTAAAAAGGGTCGCCAGTTGTCTTCATTGCCCATACAAACACAGCAGCATTATGCTGCTATTTTATACCACTATTTTGAAAGAGCGTGGTCCTACCCCGGTCGAGCCGTATATATATTATAAAATCTGAAAACTGAAAAAAGGGGTTCACCCTTTCTTATAGTATTGTATGTAGACTTAAGAGTACCAAGAAAGCTGGCTGTGATCAATATACCTAAAATATGTCGATTACAGATTCATCTTGTTAGATCTAAAACCCTTTACGCTATTTTTACCTATTTTACGAGTTTTGGATTTCCAGAAATAAGAGGCGACTTATAGGCAGTATTTTGTTTCGTACAGTATTCGAACCCGCGACCCACAGAGCTTCAGTCAACCGCTTAGCCACTAAACCATCCCAGTGTAAATGTGTTGTCATAGGTTGTTTATAAATGAAATTATTCATTAAGTGTCATGACTCATGAATCATATAATATATTATAAATATAAAGAGGACATAATAAAAAACATGTTTATTTCAGGTGTTGGCAAAAATATTGTTAGAATGACATTTACTTAAAGAACTACATATGTACGTAAATACACGTAAAAAAAAAATAAAAAAATAATAAGAGAATACAAAAACTGATACTGTTAATAAAATACTACGAGGGCTACTAGTAAGAGATTTAACCACTTAACATTAAGCAAAGAAGTTTAATTTAGATTTATTCTTCGGAAATTATATGTACTGGTAGGTGGCCAAAGCATAGTTTAAGGGTGGTAAGGATAAGGGAAGGGTGAATCAAAATGTCAGTACATCAAGAATTACATAATATAGATTATTTTAACTCAAAAACTAATTCATAAGCAAGAACGAATATTTTAAAAATTGTTAAGTTTGTTGTAAGTAGTTATTCTAATACATGGTGTTTTCTAAATACAAAGTAATGCCAATTTTCTAATTCCTGACAAACTGTATAAAAGTCTCTTCTTTTTGTAGAGTTGTATTTCAATCTCAAATCATAATGTAAGGTGTCAGCATCACAATTTTTGCAAAATGCTTTAAAACTGTTCACAATTTTCATTAATGTGTAAAAACGTTTTTATAAATAAAATTAATACATTTTTTTATAATTTTAATCACAAGTGCTATTAAAAATAGAACAATATTATTAAAAGTTTTGATGTTCTAGATAAAAATTAAGACAATAAAATTATGCACACTCCAAGCCCTTAAAGTACAAAATGTTGTGTATTTTCAGAATCACATAAAATCGCTCTATTTCATTAAAACATTTGGGTCGATACGGTACCCCTTAACTAGGTCAACGCAAGTGGAGGTTTGGGAGGTTAGTCATTATCAGAAGTATATTTTTATAATTTTTGAAGTAGTTGTTTTTTAGTTCAGTTTCAATTTTTACTTGGTTTACTTTTTTATTTTTTTCTACATTTGTAAGTTAAATAAAATGATCGTTGAGCAATTAAGCATTCATTCATTAGACCGGTCCACTTCAATAGTAAGAATGATTTTTTAGAACAATCCTGGAAGAAATGAATGATGTTTTTATAGACGGTCCAGGTCACGTACCTGAAAGTCTAATAACATATTACATCCACGTTTTGAGGTCCAAAGCTTTAGACTCTACTGTCTCTAAAATAATATCTGTGTGTGTAAAGTACTTTGTACATTTGGAGATTGATATGAAGGTATTGAAATTTTTTCGTCTTTTATATCACGAGAAGAGATGATCTTTTCTTTATACTAATGCTACCATTCGATGCTTAAATGTAAAATGAATAATTGATTAAATAATCATTGAAATCATTTATGTAGTTGTTAAAAAAATATTAAATAGAATTTTAGAATTTCATAGCGAGGGCAGAAATAATTATATTAACATTAATTTGAAATATGCGAGATGGTAATGTATCACTATAAGAGACGACTTAATGAAGAGTTTGCTATCGCCCGATGTCGCTAGATAAAAAACTGCTTCCCTACTTATTTTTGCAAGTAAAAAATGATAAAATTATTTCATAGTCTTTGCATAAAATGGTGGTATTAAAATATTTAAAAATGAATAAACAATGAATACATAAATAAAGTTTTATTGCTACAACTTTATAGTCTTTTTGAGTTATAACTGGCATCTTTTAAAAACTTATGTTTATTTTTTCTTTCCAAAAATGCCGCTCCTTAAAATTTGTACCTTAGGTTCTATGATCTCCTGCTACGTCAATCGATAACTCGGCCTTTTAATTACACTGTTATTTTATACAAGATTTTAATAGAATCATAATTAGATATTAATAATGAAAATAAACGTCAATAGAAATTGGTTGGGAAACGATATTTATTATCATTTCTTTTTCAACCAACGCGAGACGAATATAGTATATTAACATTTGAACATCATTATCGTAAGACATCGATATGAAGACAGTATAATTGAGACTTAACGATATCAAAACTATATGGTGAAATAATATGGAATAAAGTTGGCCTTTCAAATATAGGAAGTTTTCTATTGTAAATTGTAGATTTTTAATTAAGTAACTAACTCTAGTAAAAGGAAGTAAAAGTTGTGCAACTGACAAATATTACTACAAAACCCAAGCATAAAACTACAAGCTAATTCAACTCAACTGTTTCATAAGGTTTCATTACTTTCACAGAATAGGCAACTCCATACAATAATTCACGCGAAGGTTCTTTAACCTTTGACTTAGTTTAGTAATAGTATAGTTCATTGCTATAGCAACGTAATGTAATAAGATATTACTGTAAGTTATAAGAAATAAACATAAATAATATTTTGTTTAAAAACATCTTCACAATATGCGTTCCATAGCAAAGACTCTTAACCCAGCAATATAGATGACGACAGTGTCTCAAGTTATTAAGGCCCCTAAGCAGATATAATAATTAAGGGTTTATATAATGAACATTGGAGCACCTGTTTCATCGTTTTCACTTATAGTCACGCAGACACTTAATACATAAAACTTTGTCGCTTTTCACGAATAAAAATCCATAAATTTTTGGCGTACCTGTTCCTGCCAAAATGTGTTAAAATTGTCTTTGGAAGAGTTATGACTATTTTTAATTTTATTTATTCACTAACAATAAATTTTAATAATTGATGCCGACATTATGTTTATTCTACCGTAATATTTTCTTCTTACATAAATTCTAAAGTACACGCGATGTCAATGGAAATGGTAAGAACGGAAATTTCCGTTTAAGTTTTAGTAAAATATTAAGTGAGAACTGTTACAGTCTTAATTAATATAATTACCTTGCTAGTTTTTAAATAATATATCACCTTTTAGTTAGTGTTAACTATAGGGAAATATAGAAACATATTTTTTCTAAATTTTTTGTTCAGATTAACACTTTTGTTTGACGTACAAGGGCTGACGACCTATAAATAGCAAAAAACCTGAGTATGTATATAAATATATGTCTACCAAGACGCCAGAAAAAGATTTGTGAGTAGCTTTGTATATAGTATATGTATGGGGGGATTTTTCCATGGTCATCATAATCATCATCATTATAGTCCTTCACAAGTCCACTGCAGAACATATAGGTCTCGCCCAAGGAATGCCACGAAGCACAGTCCTGAGCCACATGCTTCCATCGACTTTCTGCATGTCTTACCAGGTCGTCGCTTCATCTAGTAGGGGGCTGCCCTACATTTCGCCTACCGATTCGCGGCTTCCACTCGAGAATCATTTCTCCCCATCGACTGTCAATGTTTATGTAAAATTAATTCATAGAATATAAAAGAACGTTAAGAAATTCAACATTGAATAATAATGCAAGAACAAATTAGTTAAAATTTTTGACTTTTATATTCAGTCAGGTTATAATTTTTGTGATGGATAACTTTTAAGTGACGAATGAAAAATAATTTCATGAGTATTAATATGCAGGCGAATACATTGAAGGCTCACAAAACGGCACCTATTGGGGCGGAAAGCGGGGGGGAGGGGGGGGGGAATTCTGGGTATTGCAGATCACTCGGTACGTCAGGAACGTCATAAAATTCTCCAAAATTACATAGTCTCATTGAGATAATAATGTCTATTAAATGCACGGCTGGACCTGTGGTAGAAGGAATTGCCACAACCGCCACGCTTGGCAGGTTGATTGGCAATTGCAGTACGCGGTGTTTCGCACCTTTAACGCTATAAGCCGTCCCTGATCTGGATATTTTACGTGTCGTGTAAATGAGATGATTATACTATATATATCTTTCTAAAGTAATGAGATCTCCGGTTGGTATTTCACATAATCGTCTCTGTTGACATTTTTTTTGACAAATATTTGTAGAAAGTAATTAGAATGTAAGAAATTTTTGGTATTCACTACCAAAAATTTTATAAGAAATTTTTGGTAGTGAAGATGAAGAAGTGAGAAAGTTAGATAAGTTAGAAAAAATTGTGTATATAAATTGTAATAGATTATAATCTATATACATATATACTTACAATGTTTTTTTTTCGTGCGGGATTTGAGCTCCATGAACCACTGAGTTATCGAGTGAGGAATGGAAATTTTTGCACTCACTGCGTTATTATATTATAAAGTACAAGTATAAAAAGGCCAGCGTGGGATTAGCCCACTCCACACATGTTATCTTTAAAATCAGTACAAATACTAAAAGTAAATAAGATATTATATGCGTTTCGGCCTAGCCTTGTCTCGTCTTAGCGAACGATCCAGGCAGCCAGCTTCACTTGTCAATTATGTATAGACAAGTATAAAAAGGCCAGCGTGGGCTTAGCCCACTCCACACATGTTATCTTTAAAATCAGTACAAATACTAAAAGTAAATAAGATATTATATGCGTTTCGGCCTAGCCTTGTCTCGTCTTAGCGAACGATCCAGGCAGCCAGCTTCACTTGTCAATTATGTATAGACAAGTATAAAATGGCCAGCGTGGGCTTAGCCCACTCCACATATGTTATCTTTAAAATCAGCACAAATACTAAATACTAAAAGTAAATAAGATATTATATGCGTTTCGGCCTAGTCTCGTCTTAACGAGCGATCCAGGCAGCCAGCTTCACTTGTCAATTATGTATAGACAAGTATAAAAAGGCCAGCGTGGGCTTAGCCCACTCCACACATGTTATCTTTAAAATCAGTACAAATACTAAATACTAAAAGTAAATAAGATATTATATGCGTTTCGGCCTAGTCTCGTCTTAACGAGCGATCCAGGCAGCCAGCTTCACTTGTCAATTATGTATAGATAGTATCCTAGTATAGTGTTATATTTTTTTACGATATATTAATATTTTCATTGTATGATACCTTCGCCTATGATCTAAGAAGCGTGTTATATTTATATTAATTTAATTATTTAATTAATTTATTAATTTTCCACCAATTTTTCACCGATATGAGTGCTGCTGAGTCTCTTGAGCAGTATTTATGTACAAGTTAATCAGTTGAGTTGAACTAATTCCACCTTGTCTCACGCCACATTCCATATTGTACGTTTCAGAAACCTTATCTGCCCATTTTACATGATTATGTTACTTAATTATGTTTCTAAATTAAGTTTATGAATATCTTTTTTGTATATCATTACCAATCGTGTGTGAATTGAGACATATAAAAAGCTTTAATATTATAATTATAAGTTTAATGGATTCATAATTACTATAAATATATTCTACTACTATATCAGTAAGTTAATTATTGGCCGTGAGATAAGTTATAGATATAATGACTGGAACTTACTATAACAATCACAACTATAACGTTAGGATTTGATACCTTTTACTTTTTTTTTGAGGTCTTGCGTTCTTTGCATCTAAGGCGACTAGGACTCAGAGCCGAAACGCACCTGGCTCAAACGCAGAAAGAGATTACAACTCTTGCAGATATAACATTTAAAATGTTGTTGTTACTGTTCTGCAAGCCGTGCAGAAGAATGCTACTTTCTTACAGAAGCTATTTACAAATGGCATATTGAATAATATATATTATATCATTATAAAGCAGAAGTTACAATCAAAAAAGAGATTTCAATACAATCTCGCATATGCTATTATTATTTCATCTGGTCTCTGAATATGCATACCTTATTGTCATTTCTAATACTTTTTCCAGGTACATTGAGCAAACGAAAATATACAAATGTGAAACTTAAGGAAATAATCAATTTAAAAAACAAAATAAGAGAGCGAAATATCAAGTGATAAAAATGCAAAAAAAATATCAAAGACAAAATTGCCTAAAAGGTTTTGAAAACCTTTTCAGAAGGCTTTTCTAAGCCAGTTCAAACATTGCTAAATATGCAATTAAATCAACATAATAAATGGGGTCGTGAAAGGCGTTTTAATATTGAAGAAAAATTATTAGCTTTGTCAATTTATAAAAGAAGTCCGAAAGGCAATAATTTTCTTAGAAAATTATTTACCTTACCAACAAAGGAGCCTTTGTAGATTGTACTTAAAAAAATAACTTTTATAACAGGTCAAACTGAACTGCGTCTTTTATTTGATGAAATATTATTGGGTTAGGGTTTACCCAATTATATTTCATCAAATAAAAGACGCAGCACAATAATATACCGTGTGTTAATTTTACACTTGATCAAACGAAATATTCACTACGTGGGCTATGCAGTCCATTTTCACTTAATTCTCGATGTACTGCTAAGAAAACCCTGTCAACGGCAGGTCTTGTCGGGAATCGCTGATAATACTCTCGAGAGGCGGCGCGAGCGTTGCCATCACAAAACCCGTAAATGTAATGAATGTCAGCTACTTCACGAGCAGACAATGAGTCTATCGTAGAAGGCATAACGACGAAAAAAATGGTGAGCGTATTCAACGTGCAAATTAGGTAACGTTACAAGATGAACCATGAAGTGTTTAAAATAGCTAAAGCTGCCTGCATGCCTTACGAGAACGAGACCCAAATCTCATTCAAACGATAATTCACTCTCTCACTCACTTGTTTCGCCTTTCATTGATCTATCTCTTTTTATCTTTACCTGCTATTGTTCGACCAGGGGTGTTCAAATTAGAGGTAGGTGCCGCGCATAAGCGCAAATCAACATACCGATGGCATTCTTTGATGATTATTATTTTAAAAACGAAAAGAGATAGAACGCATATTGTTTTAGAGAACTTGTACAGTAAGCTACGTAGTTTAATAAAACATGCTAAAAAGGCTATCTCAACGTACTAGTTTTGAAGTTACAGACCAAAAATTAAAAAGAAAAGTATTTTTTTAACAAAAAAAATATCTTATTATTTCTTTGACAAATTTCCTGCTTGATATCGTAGGTATTTTTTATTTTTTATTGCTAGTTAATCTTTCTAACTTACTAATAAAACTACTTTGAAAAAAATACATCGTTCACTTAAAGAGAAAATAATTTAAAACCAAAGGATGGAAAATTTACCAAAAAAAAAATTAAAATGCTTTTATTTTTTAAATAGTTGACATAAAAAAAATTCCGATTTTTTACCGATAATTTTTGATCTAGTATCCGCACATTTCGTTTGATCAAGTGTAAAATTAACATATTGTCGAAGGCGCTTATGCTTGTTAATGTTTGATGAGTTGTCACATTCGCCATCACTTCAGTATAATACAGCTATAAATCAAATAGTCGACTTTGAAGAATTTGGTAAAAATTATCAGAATGATAATATTGCTGATCACGTTTTAGTATTTATGTTAAAGGGTGTAAAAATTAAGTATAAGCAACCTGTTTACATTGCTTTTAGCAAAAACTCCATAAAGGCAATAGTTCTTAAAACTTAATAAAGATATTATAAAAGAAATATTTCAGACAGGGTTAATTGTCGTTGCAACTGTGTGTGATCAACCAACAATTACACAACGGTAATAAGTATATGAATTATTAAGAAAGACAAAAGCAGAATATTTGAGACTGAGTAAAGAAACAAACAGCAATGCATTTTTCATTAATAAAATATTATGTATTCCCATAATTCGACCCGCCATATTTATTAAAAAGAGTGAGGAGTAGTATAATATAAAAACCTAAGTTACCTATTTACAGAATAACGAAGTAAAAATGGAAACATTTAAAATTACTGTTGGAAATTGATGCAGGAGAAGATGAGTTAAAAAATGTATATAAATAATAAGCTTACAGAAATGCATATAATTCCTGAAAAAAAATCCCAAGTAAAGGCGAAAACTGCAGCAAAAGTTTTTAGTCAACGGGTATCAGGTGGTTATATACTATGTTAAACAATGTGCAAGTTTTAAATTATTTTTTTCTAAGATATCTCTATATTCCTTATCTACTTGTATTTTCTCCTGTATCTAACATTTTATTGTATCTCGTTATTTAATAAGTGCTCTTAACATTTTATTTCCTTGCAGTAAATAAGTTACGAAATGAATGACAAGCTCGTGGAAACTGTCCATGCGGTCGGAGCTAAGTTCTGCAAGACCCACCGCAGAAGAACACAAAAACTCTGCGATCACACTCTTAATCTCATGGCTGTTAGATGGGAAATGAGGCTACATTCTTCAACAGGTTTGACAGCATACAGGCAACTGAACAGACAGATTTCCAAATGCATGCGGCGAGACTTACGCAACTTCAATACAACTCGTATTGAAGAAGCGATCGAGCGGAACCAAGGCTCCAAAGTCTTTGCCAGAGATCTGTCTGCCAGAAAGAGCCAACTGTCAAAGTTGAAGACCGAATGTGGCAGCATCGTTTCCGGGGCACCTGAGATTTTGAGTGAGATTGAGAGGTTCTATGGGCAGCTGTACACGTCATCGTTGGAGCCACACGCAAGTGTGAGTAACGATCCAAGAGCGAGTCTTATTCGACACTATTCCGAAGATATCCCGGACGTCAGTCTGAGCGAGATTAGAATGGCTCTCCAGCACCTTAAAAACGGCAAGGCCCCAGGCGAGGATGGAATTACAGCGGAGCTTCTGAAAGCGGGTGGAAGACCGGTACTTGAAGTCCTTAAGAAGCTCTTTAATTCCGTCCTCCATGGTGGCATTACACCGGAGGCGTGGAGCAGAAGTGCGGTGGTCTTGTTCTTCAAGAAAGGTGACAACGCTCTCTTGAAGAACTACAGACCGGTTTCCCTTCTGAGCCGCGTCTACGTGCTGTTTTAGAGAGTCATTACGAATCGCCTCGCGCGCAGACTTGACGACTTCCAGCCTCCCGAACAAGCCGGTTTCCGAAAGGGCTTTAGCACCGTAGACCACATACATACCCTACGGCAAATTGTACAGAAGTCCGAAGAGTACAATTTGCCACTATGTCTGGCGTATGTGGACTATGAGAAAGCCTTTGATTCCGTCGAAATTTGGGCGGTGCTGCAGTCCCTTCAGCGGTGCCAAGTTGACTGTCGGTATATCGAAGTGCTGAAGTGTTTGTACAGTAGAGCTACGATGGCTATCCGAGTACAGAACCAGAGTACGAAACCTATCCAATTGCAGAGAGGTGTAAGACAGGGTGACGTTATATCCCCGAAACTCTTCACCGCTGCATTGGAAGACGTTTTCAAGCTTCTGGACTGGAAAGGATACGGAATTAACATCAATGGCGAGTACATCACTCACCTTCGATTTGCCGACGATATAGTCCTCATGGCAGAATCGCTGGAGGAACTAAGCACTATGCTCAATGACCTCAATAGTGTCTCCCAACGGATAGGTCTTAAGATGAACATGGACAAAACAAAGATTATGTTTAATGTCCATGTCACACCTATGCCGGTAGTTGTTGGGAGCACTATGCTCGAAGTTGTTGACTAGTATGTTTACCTGGGACAAATAGTCCGACTAGGTAAGTCCAACTTCGACCGAGAGGTCAATCGACGGATTCAACTCGGCTGGGCAGCGTTCGGGAAGCTACGACACATCTTCTCGTCAGAAATACCTCAAAACCTTAAAACAAAATTGTGCAACCAGTGCGTGTTGCCAGTGATGACTTACGGAACTGAGACGTGGTCCTTCACTGCTGGCCGTATGAGGAAGCTCAAGGTCGCTCAGCGAGCTATGGAGAGGGCTATGCTCGGAGTTTCTCTGCGTGATAAACTTAGGAATGAGGATATCCGCAGTAGAACCAGAGTAACCGATATAGCCCAACGGATTAGTAAGCTGAAGTGGCAGTGGGCCGGCCATATAGCTCGAAGAACCGACAACCGATGGGGAAGAAAGGTTCTCGAGTGGCAGCCTCGTACCGGTAGGCGAAGTGTAGGGCGTCCCCCCACAAGATGGAGTGACGACCTGGTAAGACATGCAGGAAGTCAATGGATGCAGGTGGCTCGGGACCGTGCTTTGTGGCATTCCTTGGGGGAGGCCTATGTTCAACAGTGGACTTGTGAAGGGCTGTAATGATGATGATGATGAAATAAGTTACCGTTGCAAGAATGTTTAGATACGGCAGATATACTTCTCCTGTTTGATCAGTTGTTTGATTCTTTCAATGGAGGTCCCTTCAAATAAGACATACAAGATCTATGAAAATTGTGTCAAACCAAATCTTTAGATCACTTTGCACTATGGAATAAAAAGAATAAAAAGTTATGAACAATTTCAATCAATAAAAAATTGGATAAATAACATTTTTACTATACAAGGTTTGTGGTAATATTCATTTAAAACACACAACGTAAATAGTATTTTGATGCATAATTTTAAAGAAGATCCCTTGGAATTTTTGTTCTCCTCAGTAAGAAGCCACAGAGTTAGAAACACAAATCTCACATGCCCACAATTTCAAAATATTTATTAAACTCGAGCGATTCGTCCCGGCTTCGCAAGGTTGATTATGGGATCTCGACAACAGCACTACCTATAGGGCCATATTGTAAATCTAAACAATCCAGGGACCCTCTAAAAAGTTTGAAATGTGTTTTTTTTTTAAATTAACTCCTCCGCAAACCCCGTTGCGGGTTGAATTTTGTAAAATCCTTGGCTGACTTCTACGCTGCAAAAGAAATATTCTTACCAAATTTCAAGTCCAGGCAGTATTTTTGTGGGCAATGATGAGTACTATAAACATGTAGTACTTGTATCATCAATATTTTAAGCAGCGCACGCCAAATAATGAATTTTTGAATTTTTTTCCTGTAAACGAGCCATTTATCCTCAGGAGTTACAATGTGACAAAATGCCGATGGAATTTTGATTCTTAGTGGATAAATGTAGATGTCTATAGGCCACAGCATTCACTTTCCATCAGGTGGACTGTAGGTTTGTTTGTCGCTCTTATTCTATATTAAAAAAAACTTACAAACAATGAAATCTTTTATTCTTTATAATATTAAGTTAACATTTAGATATTTGTAATATATTTGAGTTCAACACATTCCTTGGGGGCAAATTGTGAGGTAGATTTTAATAAAGTTTTAAATATTTTGAATTGCCTGCTGGGAAAAAATGAAATATGTTTGCATTTAAAGGGAAATATAATTAGTATAGATTTTGTGGTCCAAAACTTGGCAGGTTTAGGTAACAGTGGTAGAGCCACGAGTAGCTTTTGCTTTCGTACGGATAGGTCGGCTCGAGCCGGGGTGGTACCATGACCTCACAGAATATCGGCGTGAAGTAGAGGTATACCTCTGCGTTGCGCTTGGTGAGTGCAGGTGGCCGGAGGCCCAGTCCCCCCCCCCCCCCCCCATCAACATGGTAGTGGAATTAAATAAAAGACTATCCCAGGAGGGTAACAGCACCCCTGGAGAATCCCTCGCTGAGCATCCACGACCAAACTACTCCACTCCTGAGCGTGGGTGTCAGGCTGCCCCGCATATTCTGGGGGGTGATGGGGGGGGGGGGGCAAATTCCGCTCGCGACTAATGTCACTCGGGACAAGCGGAGCAATAAAACCAGTGCGACCACTGTCACGCTATCTGTGAATTTTCGCAACATCAGAGGACTTTACCTTAAAGTCGTCCATTACCATCATGAGACGGCGAAGCCGGCCTTGCTCTTTTTAACCGAGACTCAGGTGTCCTCTCCGGCTGATACTTCATATTTCTCCTACCCGGGGTATAAATTAGAACACTCCTTTGTGCCCCGGGCCGGAGTTTGCGTATACGTCAGAGAAGACATCTGTTTTTGACGCCTCGGCAGTCTTGAAGGTACGGACCTGTCTATCCTATGGCTGCACGTAGACAGCGATGACCATCCCCGCATCCTACGGGTGCCTCTATAGGTCCCATAGCGGTAATGCCGAAACAGATCGACTCATCGACCACGTCCAAATGGCTGCAGACTCCGTGCTACAACAGGCCCCATCCGCAGAGATCGTGATACTCGGAGATTTTAACGCCTACCACGCTGAATGGCTTGGTTCTCGTTTAACCAATAATGCGGGTAGATCTGTCTATGACTTTGCCTTGGCATATGGTCTAACACAACTGGTTACTTCGCCTACGCGGATCCCAGATGTGGAAGACCGTGTACCTTCCCTGTTGGACCTTCTGCTGACCTCTCATCCGGACGGATATCAGGTCTCCGTCGAAGCCCCTCTGGGCTCTTCGGATCATTGTCTGATCCGGTGCCACTCACGCTCCAATCGCAGTTGCGATCTGCAGCTTGCCGCCGTGTTTGGCACTATAGGTCAGCCGATTGGGATAGGATGCGGTCTTTTTTTGCATGCTACTCTTGGGGCCGGGTTTGCTTCTCGCCGGAAAATCCTAGCGTTGTTGCCGATTTTGTTGTTGATGTGGTACTTCAGGGTATGGAACTTTTTATTCCATCCTCTGTGGTCTCCATCGGAGGCAGATCCCAGCCATGGTTTGGTCGCTCCTGTAATATGGCATTACGCTATAAGCAGGAGTGCTACCGGGCCTGGGCAGATGCATCAACGTCTCGGGATTTAAATACCAGCGTTCTTAAAAAGAAGTGTAATTCCGCCTCCATCTCCTTCAAAAGTGTCATTGCCAAGGCAAGGTCTGAGCACATCAGCAGATTGGCGAGAAACTATTTCACCTTCTTTCGGGAGCCCGTGCATTCTGGTCTCTCGCCAAGACTGTCCAAGGGATCTTCTATCAGCCATCTCTTACACTCTACTTTCTGTGGAAAGGACGACTCACTGGCCCATACCGCAAAGGCGAAAGCCGATCTGTTGAGCTTTCTCTTTGCGTCCAACTCGACTGTAGATGACGGGGGTACACTGCCGACTATCCCTCGATGTGAGTGTTCCAGGCTGGATGTGCGGTTTACAAAGCGCTCGGTTCGCAAAGCACTCTTCTACCTGGACGTCAGCAAGTCGAGTGGGCCCGATGGAGTCCCTTCCATTGTGCTGAAGACGTGTGGGGTTTTAACGCGTCTTTTTAGGTACTCCTACTCCCAAGGCTTAGTACCAAATTCATGGAAGACAGCTTTGGTCCACCCGATCCCTAAAAAAGGCGACCGCTCAGACCCGTCCAACTACAGGCCTATCACCATCACCTCCTTGTTCTCCAAAATAATGGAATCCATTATAAACTACCAGCTCATGCGGTACCTTGAGGCCACTAGCTGATTAGTGACCGCCAGTACAGTTTTCGTCGGGGTCGATCAGCTGGTGACCTTCTGGTCTACTGACTCATAGATGGGCGGAGGCAGTAGAGTCCAAGAGGGAAGCATTGGCCGTTAGTTTGGACATAGCGAAGGCCTTCGATCGGGCCTGGCAATAAGCGCTTCTTTCGAAGCTTCCTTCCTATGGGCATCCCGAGAAAGTTTCCTTGCTGATCGGAGCATCAACGTCGTAGTAGGCGGTGCATGCTCTGATTTCAAACCTATCAACGCTGGTGTTCCACAAGGCTGCATGCTATCACCAACGCTGTTTCTCCTCAATATCAAAAATATGTTGCAAACTGGTAGCATTCATTGCTATGCAGACGGCAGCACTGGTGATGCCTTATATACCGGCCGTGCCAATATTTCTCAGAAAAACGTTGCCAAGTACATGGGACAAACTTGTGTCTGAAGTCGAGTCTTTGCTTAACAAAGTCTCGGATTGTGGGCGACTAAATCTAGTCCAGTTCAGTCCCCAGAAGACACAAGTTTGCGCGCTTACCGCTAAAAACAAACCCTTTATCGTATCTCCTCAGTTTCAAGGCACTCCCCTTGCTGCCTCAGCTAGCATCCGAATCCTTGGTGTCGACATATCGAATAGTGTGCAGTTTCGTGGTCACTTGGAATGGAATGCCAAATTGGCCTCTAAAAAGCTTGGCGTGCTCAGCAGAGCGGGACAGTATTTCATGCCGGCACATCGCTTACAACTTTACAAAGCGCAAATTCGGGCTCACATGGAATACTGTTCTCATCTCTGGGCCGGGGCACCCCAGTGCCAGCTCCTTCCACTTGACCGCATCCAGCGCAGAGTGGTTCGAATTGTCGACGACCGAGTTCTTTCTGATCAGATCGATACACTGGCACTGCGTAGAGATGTTGCATCTCTTTGCGTATTTTATCGCATCTATCATGGGGAGTGCTCTGAGGAATTGTTGGGACTAATTACAGCTGCTCAATTTTACCATCGCACATCGCGACAAAACTCGTGTCACCATCCATACCATCTGGACGATTGGCAGTCCACCACTGTGCGATTTAGAAGAAGTTTTCTCTCTCGCACAACTTCCTTGTGGAATCGATTTCCACCAGCGATTTTTCCGGACCGATACGACTTAGGAACCTTCAAGAAAAGAGCTTACACTTTTCTAAAAGGCCGGCAACGCATCTGCAATTCCCCTGGTGTTGCGGTTGTTCATGGGCGGTGGAAGTCACTTACCATCAGGTGAGCCGCATGCTCGTTTGCCCCCTATTCTATATCAAAAAGGTTACAATTAGTAAGTAATCGGAAATAAAATTGTCGCGGAGACATAAATGTATGTCGTAAAAAGGTTAAAAGTAAAAATTTGTAAATCATGAAACAATGAATTATGTGATACAACTCTGCCATGCGTAGATCATAAAATTTGTCTTTTGATGTCATGCGAAAATCACGTATGAGACCCTTCTAAAACTTTTTAGAATGTGTTGAAAATGTAATTAAAATATA
The DNA here is from genome assembly GCA_033319125.1 of Parnassius glacialis. Taxonomy (NCBI): domain Eukaryota; kingdom Metazoa; phylum Arthropoda; class Insecta; order Lepidoptera; family Papilionidae; genus Parnassius; species Parnassius glacialis. Next base: position 26,425,140 of record JAVANC010000028.1, on the reverse strand, counting down.
AAAAAAATACTTAACAAAACGGCCCCTACGCCGGTAATATTTTTGTCATATTTAAAACACAAAAAATAACTTTATAATTTATTTAATATTCAGCTTCAATTTCACAGCTGGTGTAAGAATCCCAATTAAATATGGCGGGTTAGACATGTTCAAATGATTTTAGAAAACAGTTTTGTTAGTACAAAATCGCTAGAATATCTACTAATAATTAATCATGATACATAATTTGTCTCGAAGATATTACTTTATAATCAGTACATATTTTTAAATAACTACCTACGTCATTATTTAGATTTATATCTAAGAGATTTTAAATATTTTAATGGCTGATGTTCTATTTTATTATTATTAGCTTTAGGTAATATGGATGCCTTTTAATATTTTATTAAATTATTGCACCAGCTCTCAGGCCAAATGAAAAAATTAAATAAAAATATTTCAAGTGAAAACAATAAAATATAATAGAATAGAATGTGCACATTATTACACAATACTCATTGCAAGTCATTTTTTATTTACCAACGTAACGCCAAAACCATGCACAACTTCTTGTCACGCACTCACGTATACAACTTTCTTAAGCCCGTAAAATTCCACTGCCGAACGAACACATTTGATCATCAGTTTTAAGTGTCAATAATTTTATCCAATAAGTAAGTTAATAAATTAAATTATAATTTTATAATTACACATTAATTTTAATATTTTAAATATTACATTGATTTACATAACACAATATACAATATCTTTTTATATACAATATTAAAAACTATAATAAAAATAAACTAAAACTAGTAACTTAATTATTACATACAGTCCTAATTCCTGCGGTATCGTGCCAAGAATGGCTATACTTAGGAAAAGAACCAGCTCTCTTATCACCAACAGCAACGACCAGTCGCGGATGGAGTTCCTTTTGGGAACTTCACCGTACGCGGACCCCACGGGCCGATAGCCTCTACAGCAAATGACACAAATATGTAGTCATCTCTCAGAGACTCATATTTGCGCCACTTACTTAGTTCAGCTGCCTCTGATGCTGCCCCGGCTCTAAACGAGGTACCCCTGACGTGAGGGGCCGCCAAAGTGTCTAAACTAGGGCTTTACCTCTCTCCCAAGGGACTAATATTATACCGTCAGGTCTCTTGCCATCGTCTCTAAATACTCCACAAGACTCTAAAACCGAGGAAACATTTATAGAGACAAGATCCCTTCTGATTACATCGTTCAAAAAACCGTGCCGTGAAAACCTTTCCAGCACTTTTCTTACACGAAAGTCCGTGGAGCCCAATCTTGTCGACGCTGCGACCACAGGGGCACTGATAGGGTTAACAAATCGCCGCTCCTAGTCGGATTTCTACGGCGATTCGCAACCTTTCCCCATCAAGTAATGTGCCTAGATTACTTGATGGTAAAGCGTGTAATAAATGACTCCTTAGTCGAAACAGCTAGAAGGCGTGTCTGATCTTGGTCACTATGGAAATTATGAAACAAATCTTGCTACACGCTCTGTACCAATGAAATATCCCACCGTTTTTGTTGGTTAACTTTGAGTGGAACATTTTCGCCGAGACAGTGCGTTCGCCATGTCTGCCCTGCCTTCGTAGCAAAGCACAGGTCTACTTTATTAAGATTTCTCACACCAATACCACCAAATTTTATAGGTTAAGTACCTTTTTTTTTAGGATAAGGGTGACAAACGAGCACACAGTCCACCTGATGGTAAGTGGTTGCTGCGGCCCATAGACATCTACATCTATCCTCTATTATAAATCAAAATGTAGATGCGTTGTCACCCGTGAGGACTAAGATAGAATGCCTCATTTCCGGCAAAAAGGGCCTCCGGCCACCTGCACTCACCAAGCGAAACGCAGAGGTAAACCTCTAATTCACGCTGGTTTTCTGTGAGGTCGTGGTACCACCCCGGTTCGAGCCGGCCCATCCGTGCGACAGCAAAAGCTGCCGCGTGGCAAACCTTGAGTTTCTATAGCTATTTTAAGATTATTATTAATATTTTTTAAAATATCCGAACATTTCTAGACTGGACTCGAGCGGAGTAAGTTTGTACACACTTATGTAGACACTAGATACAAGGAGATAAAGTTTTAAAATAGTAAGAGCAATGTGGGAGTTTAAGTTATACAACTTATCAACGTGGTTAAAAATCTGCTCAATTTTTTTTAACACAGGCTTAATACTATCGAAAAATAACGGGGTACCTACGAAGTATAGCGATTTCATCCTGACAGTTTTTATTCCTGGAGAAATATGATTGAAAATTTGAATTAAATTGTCTCTGTAAGAACTAGTTAAATTATTGAATAAAAAATTTCTTTCAACTTTCGAAATTTGCTCGTAGTTCGAATTGTTTACATATTTTAAGAATTAATTCAAAATAGTTGAATATAAGTCATCAATTTCTAGTTTAGTCTCAAACGTGTGCCATTTATTGATTTCCCCCCACTTGGTTAGCCGCTGAATTATTTAAATGTCATATGTCATACATTGGCAAATATGATTTAATGCTATAAATGTCGTTATGATAACTTCATACTTTTACTCTATACATAACGAAAAACTATGTATAAGTTAAAATTATTTATAAGTGTAAATAAATAATAATTTCTTAATCTAAAGTGACGAACATACAAACTGCATTAACTTTTTGATTTTTTTGACTGATTCTCTAATCGCTTTTGAATAATCTTTGCATAAAATTAAGGAAATATTATATACAACGTTACTCAATCAGCCACATTCAATTTGTGACTCGATTTTATATTAAAATTAAAAGCCAGTCAGACTTTTTTATTTTTATAAACAATATTATATCCTCTTGTCGTTATCTACAATAGATTCTTCAAAGAACTAAACAAGATTTTTATAAAATTGTGGAATAATGTTAAATTTTTCATCTCAGCTACGCTGCATTTTTATACCTCGATTCAAATGCATGTGTATGATGCTGCAAAAGAGTAATCTAGTCTCTACCATAACTGCATTTTCAAGAACAGATTTTCAAGAAATATGTTTTACGATAGCTATTATTATTAAATAAGAATAAATGTGAACGTTATAAATTAAAAAGTAATTATCATCATCATCAGCTCGTAACAGACCACTGCTGGAAATGGATATCTTCCGTTGTAGGCTTAGGCAAAAAATATCGATATGTGCTCATAAAATTATCGATATATATCGTCGATATTTTTAATCGTGATATGTTTATATGTGTGTATTCGATATTTAATTTAGAGTATCTGTCGATATTCAATATTTAATTTAAATATCGAATTCGTATCAATTTCGATATATTTTTCAGTCGTCCACTTATTTGCGTAGTTCCTCATTCAGAACAACCACAAATACAGTTTTGTATTATGAAATAAATGTTTCAACTACGCATATGTTGAATAAGCATAAATAAAAAACATCTTCGTGTATGTTATTTTCTACGATTATTGAATATTTTGGGAATACGTATAAATTATCTTGACTGAATGATAAAAATGACGATATTATATCGATATTTTTTACTCAATAGTTATCGATACTGTTTAAAAACATTGACTTGATAAATATTGATATGTTTTTTTTCTCTTGCCCCTATTCCGTTGAAGGAAAGGTTGATGAGGGGTGATTAAGGCAAAGTTAATCGTTACACTTGGCAGGCGGATTTACGATTGCACTACCGACGTGCCGCATTATCGTCGTCGTTACTGCCTATCACCGGTCAGGATATTTTACGCCTGGCATAACAAGTACGGTTACACTGTCATCTATCGGAAACCATAAAATCCTTTTGGCATATCCCAAAGTCACCTCTTATGATGCTAACACGACAAATGTTGATAGATTCTCTTACGCCGCCATCACAAGATAAACTTAAACATATTTTTAATGAATTAATAATACATCAGCCCAATAACAAACCACTGCTAGATATGAACCTGTCCAGTAAGAAAGAGAATTGCGATAAATGCTAGACATGGCAAGCAGACATGGAAGCTTGGAGATCAGTAACAGACGTTTCGCTCCGTTGACGTCGCCGGATAATGTACTTTTTATCAAAATATGTTCCTTTTATTGGAGACCGTGGGATTTTTCTAGCATTTACATAGTTTATCCCTTATACCATGATACCCATGGGACGAGATGCAGTATTAAATTCTCTAACGTCGCCAAAACAAGGTAAACTTCGATTGATTTTGAGATCATTCCCAGGGTAACACATATTTTATAGCTTTTTTTACTTTTGAGTTATAAATATTGACTAGATGTAAAGATGCTTGAAGTCACTTTATGTTTTCAGTTATTCCAATTTTTGTTAACGAAATATCTTAATTACAGTAAACTTGTAACCTATGTATAATCAAAGGCTTACATTTAAAACGCAAATTCAATAAAGGCTCTTCACAAAAATCTTACGAGTTAGAATTTAAATTACTCGCAATTTTTTTTTACGTTAAAACCATAAGGGAAAGTCATAAAAGTAGCTTATGCAGTGCAGAAAATTATTCATAGACTTGTAATAGGTTGTGTTTTTGTTACCCTATAAAATACGAAATAATACTTGCTTCATATATCTATTCTTTTATTTTGTTGCAACTTTTTATTTTTTGTTATTTATAATGGCTTTTATTTGTGCCATTTTGTCTTCTATAAATATTGATGTCAACAATTTTATTAATAAATAATATTTATGCATCTAATTATTTTAAGCTAGCAGGCATAAGATACCATTAGGTCAAATTCTCGATGGTAACACAGAATATGCGAGGCGCAATTTCAAATGCTGATTAATCATACGTTCATAAACAACTTGCAAATTAAAAACATCAAAAAGATAAGTCCTCAAATAGACAGTGGTGCAGAGTGCCTAAATTTTCTATTCCAAAGCTTCCTCAGAAATGAGAAAACTCGTGCCCGGCAGTAGAATGCATTTATACAGAATCTGTATAGCATACAGATATCTACATTGTGATCATAGTGTTAAGATAATCTATCACCCTATTTCGTTCTAGCGGTGTCGTCAAAATCAAAATCCAACAGCCGTTGGTCGTAACAACCTCATTCTGTATCTCGTAGTCGAATCTCTCATTTCCTCCAAATGTCAAAAAATCCTAGCTTAATGCAACCGGAACAAAATGAAGCAAATAAAGGGAGGTGATTGTGTCCACGAAAGGTAAAGCCTTGTAGAATAACCCAAGAAGCTTTTTTTTTGTATAAGGTATATAGATCGGGAACGCTCTGTATCACTAGGTTTTTCCATTTTTACCTTTGCTTTTAAGTATAAATGTTGCAAGAGATACTATTACATACTAAATAATTATCACGGTACAACTGCTCCTCTTCCACTCAACATCACCTTAAATTCTTGTTTTTCAGACCAAAGCATTCCGGCTCATTATCCTGATATGCTTGCGTTATTTGAATCACAAAATATTCGCGCCATTTTAGTTTCAAAATCTTGGCTAAAACCTGTCTGCCTTCTACTTCTTATCCTTTGCCTTGGTTTCCCATAATTAGAAATGATCGCACTAATAGGGGTGGTGGGGGCGTGACGATCTATCTTAAATCCTATTTCCCATTTAAAATTGTTAGCTCGTCATGTCAAACACCTCCTGTTGATTCTACTGAGCATTTGCTGGTTGAGGCTCCCTGTCTCAGAATAATATCCTACTTGTTGTTTTCTACAGTCTCTGTCTTTCTATAAACTATTTTACTTCTTTCGAATCTCTTTAAGAACCACTAGTCTCTACGTAAAGTCACACGATTTTGATGTGTGACTTTAACATATGTTTACTTAAAGGCGACAATCGGGTTATAAAACTCTTGTATATAATTGAAGCGTGTAATAAGCAAATCATACCTCTTTCTGCTACTCATAACTTTCCTAACAGTACTCCTTCCCTTCCTAACTAAATAATGGCGTCTTTTCAAATCTAGTTTCCAAGCATGGACAGTGTCCTGCGGATGCATTCTCTTATCTTGATTTAATTTTCCTTTTGTTTAAACTACGCCATCCTAAAATCAAACTTAAATTAGTTCTGCGACGTAATTTTGGAGGAATGGATATTGAACAACTTTGTGAGGATGCTCATAATATTGACTGGTCGGTGATTGAGAGAGCACCATGTATTGACGATAAAGTGGAACTTTTCTGTTCCTTACTCACTCAGCTTTATGGCGCTCACGCGCCAGTACATTATGTGAATCTCAAACAATTGCCTGCTTTATGGCTCTCTAATGATTCTAATTATTCTCCGTTCATTTTTAGTCAGTTTACTGTATGTGATATTCAGAAGATCATATTATCCATCTACTCAAATGATGTCGATAGTGACAACATTAGCCGTAATATGATTATTCCTCTACTTGATGTTATCTCTCCCATTATCACTTATTTACTTAATGCATGTGTCTCTTCCTCTAGATTCCCTCCAGCCTGCAAGAGTGCTCTGTTATACCCATTCCGAAGATATCTAATCCCATCAACCTCTCTAATTTCCGTCCCATCTCGATCTTACTTTTCCTTTCTAAGGTCATTAAAAACTTATTTGCCAACAGCTGGCCCTTTTCCTTAATAACCACTATTTATTCTATTGTGTAAAATCCGGTTTCCGTCCTGGTCATAGTACGGCTACCCCCCTACTCAAAGTTACTGATGACATACGGTGCGGTATGGATAATAATAAACAACTCACAGTCATGACCTTGCTGGATTTCAGTAATGGGTTCAATACTGTTGACTTTGATATACTGTTGAGTCTGTTGTGTTCCTTTAACATATTTCGATCAGTAATTAACTGGATTCAAAGTTATCTCTGTGGCCGTCGGCAGTGTATTCGTGTCGATGAAACTCACTCGTCTTAGTGAGATATTACTGCAGACATGCCACTGGGCGGCGTGTCGTCACCTTCACTCTTTTCTATTTTCATTAATTCAATGACTCATGAAATATATTCTCTCTACCATATGTAAGCGGATGATATTCATATTTACAACCAGTCAACTCTTGAGAATTTGCCGAATGCAATCGCTATATTGAATAACGATCTAAATATTATTCATGATTGGAGTTAATCATATAGCCTAAATGTAAATCCTAAAAAGTAACAGGCTATCATTATTGGTATCCAGAGCTTTATCTCTAGAATTGATTGGTTCTCCGTACCACCTATCTATTTCGATGGAGTTGTAATTACTTACTTTGAAAATTTCAAAAACTGTTGTATTTATATTGATAATTCCTTAAATTGAATAAGCCAACTGAATGAGGTAAGTAAGAAAACCTTTATCGCTCTTTGTTCACTGCGTCACCTTCGATCATTTCTTCCAATTCCTACAAAAATTATCGTCGCACAGTCTCTTCTCCTTCCGATTCTCGACTGTGCTGAGGCAAGCTATGTAGACATAACTGAGGATCAGCTAAATAAGCTCGAGAGACTTCAAAATACTAGTATTCGGTTTATATATAGATTGCGCAAATTTGACCAATTTCCCAATTTCGCTCACGTCTCAAGTGGTTACCTATCCGACTTCGCCGGAAATTGCATATTCTTTATCATATCTATGCATATCTTTATCATATCTATACATATCTTTTTTTGCATTTATTTTCGTGGTAGAGCCATGCTGTAGCTATAATATGGTTGTAGCACGAATGGGTCGGCTCGACCGGGGAAGAACCACGCTCTCACAGAATACCAGCGTAACATAGCAACTTAACGCTACTGTGTTTCGTATGGTGAGTGTAGAGAAACGGAGACCCTTTTTATTGGAAACGATGCATTCCATCTTAGTCCTCACGGGTGACAACGCATCTGCATTTTGATTCGTAATCGAAGGTAGATGTAGATGTTTATGGGCCACAGCAACCACTTACCATCAGGTGGACTGTGTACTCGTTTGTCACTCTTATCCTATAAAAAAAATTCTTTCTATTCTGTACTGTGTATTATTTCACTCTTCTACTCCTCCCTATCTAAAGGAGAAGTTTAATTTTGTGGAGCTTCCGGTGAAACCTCTATGCTCTTCAAGAAAATTCATTTTAAGGGTACCAACTCACAATACATAATTTTTAATAAATATTTTACTTTCCAGCCTATTAACCTCTGGAATGCCCTACCTTTTCATATAGGTAAAGCACAAACTATTGTAATCTTTAAGCGACTAGCGAAGAGCATTACTTGTCTCAATCGTTCGTACACCGTTAGGATAAATTATGTGATTATGTATTTATTCTATTTATCAGCTTTAAATTATTATTTGAGGAATTTTGTAATTTATATATGTATTTTTGGGTAGATATTATTAGGTAGATATTAAGTTTGTTTATATATTTACATATATGTATATATAATATTATTTACTTTATGTTTTATTTTATAATATTAATTTATATTATGTCATGTATTAGTTATTTATATGTAATTTTATTGCATTTATTGTCTATATATCGCATTTATTGATATTAAATTTTGTATATTTATATTCCACCACCTACATAGTATTCATTGTATTATTCTTTTACATCTTTGGTTGCCTGGAAGAGATTACTACGTAGCGATAAGGCTACCAAATTATACATATAATCTGTTTTTTTTATGTCATTTGTATATTTGTTTGTGGTGTACAATAAAATATATTCTTGCATTCATTCATTCATACGGTCTCTCGGTCGGAAATGCTCTCTACTACCGGTTCTTGCCATTGCTCGTTGGCTAAGATGGATAGATAGAGGAGCTAGGCCTTTATTACAAGAAATGACGTCCTTATAGAATTAATAATCCGATCTCATCACAAAGTAATTGCGGCGGCTGCATACTCCGCGATCATGCATGTTGAGCGCGCTTAGGCAGCCACGTCCACCATGCTTCCACGACAAGTAAAACCATGATAGTAGGACGTCATGGTAGTTTGATTTTTCTGTCCAGGGCGTTAAGTTTAGTTTGAGTCCACCCAAGTATGCCAAAGGTATACATGAGGACAGACATGTTGCAACCATTACATGAGTGTGTCTTATTGACGCCCGACAGAAGGCTGTTAAGCACTTTGGTCAAGTGTGCATAAAACTAAATATTTTGTGATAGGTAACGGTATGTCTCAGCCTCGGAAAGGGTACTTATGTTAAAGTCTCAGAGATAACAACCGACAGAGTTAAGAACCCCATCGCCCGCTGACGTAACAGTTAAGTAAACGAACCGCTATATCGGCGCAATTTAGGGTGCAAAGACCATGTTGGCCTCGCTATTAAATGGCGCCGGGTCTGGGCGTCTCCCATTAACTGAGGCTCATGAAATCGATAATGGCATTTAGGAATACGCGCAACGGGCCGTTGTCTGAAGGTCTCCAGGGCGCATCTGGCGATGGACGAGACAGCATGCGGGGAGAGCCGAGCACCAAACGACCACTCAACAGTCCCTTGTATCCATCATCCCCACCAGCTTGCTGGGTGTCGGCATTTTGTTCTCGGATCTAGCAATCAGCACCCGCCATCAGTGGAGTACGCTGCATGCGATAGACAATCAATATCAACTTAAAATATTTTAGGGCGAAAGAGGAAGAAACCGGAGGGCTAGCGTATCGGGCTCGGATGCACTGCTTCTTTGCTGAGCTGGAGCCATCTGTTCCCGTCAGGGAGCAAAACCTGGCAGGCCGAGTTTGGTACATCATGCGCTCAAAAACATTTGAACTCGAACGACTACGACGTGAGGCTGTAATATTAGAAGAATTACCATACCTTAACTCAAGCTTGGTCCCTCAGTGCTCACACACACCAAAAAATATCTAAGTGCATTATAACTTCATTTTATTGCACTTATGAGTTTTTTCGCCACTTTTCGCTCTGCCGGTGCAACTTTAATATTATGTGATATGATCTTACTCCTAAATAGTTGCGTTTCTCGACACATACATATTACATAGGAATATGAGATTTGTTTAAGGATAAGCTTTTCTATCAAACTAAAGACGCCCTTTTCCCAACCCTAACAGTACAAAGTTTACTCGTACAGTTATATAGACACCAGCATACGCACACACAAACAGACTCACTCAGTGATTCTAACATAATAAACGTATCCAATGTATCGCTTCAGCGATAAGATCGGACGAAGACCCGGGGACAATTTTAACACAACTAGACCCAAAAACCAATAATTTGACGTGGTAAAGTCACTTTGCAGCTGCATTATAGCTGCAGCACGAAAAGGTTGGCTCCACCGGAGTAGGACCACGCTCTCATAGAATACTAGCGTATAACAACAGAGTAATGCTACCTGTCGTATGGTGAAAGTAGATAACCAAAAGCCCTTTTCAATAACTAAACTGCAAAAATTAATTAAAACTAAAATTAATGTTAAAAATTATATAAATGTATGCAAAGAAAAGCAAGAATTAATTAATAAACTTAAAATATATTCAACTGAGATGGAAAATATGAATCACTGCTATGAGACTGATATAGAGTGTCTAAATTCAACAATTTTATCCCTTAAAAAATCCCTACAAATTTTATCAAATAAATATGCATCGGCTCAAGATGAGATAAAAGAACACATATTGGCCATGAATGATCTGGTAAAATCATGTAAATAGTATAATAAGGAGCGCTTTGACTCCTTAATAAAACATCAGAGTTAGTATCAGCGCTCCATACCAAGTTCATCGGGGACAATATGTGTAAATAATAAAGTAAAGAGTAAGGACTCATTATTTTTACCTACACTCTATGACAGTGCCATGACAAAGGATATAAACTTAAAAAGCAATGTAAATATTAAAAAAATATTATGTATTGTGATGACATAGGCAAAAATTTGGGCATGGTATAACTGTTTAGAAGGACATATGATCAGTAATTATTGCATGCCAGGAGCATCCTTTAGTCATATAATGAATAAAGTTTTAGCTAGTAAATTTTGCCCTAATAGCACGTTAATAATTCTTGTTGGGAGAAGTGGCAATCTAAACAAAAATCAATTATAAAAATATATTGATAATCTAAATAATTTAAATGTACATAAAATTATCTTGTTTACATTGCCTTACATACAGGGTTGGCCGCAGTAAAATAAAATAAGATATGATTTAAATTTATTAATGAATAACTTTTCATGTAATAATAATTTAAACTTGACATTTAATTGTTATAATTATAAAAAAAAAATAATTTAATAGACATAAATAATTTAATAAAGAAATTTTTGACTAGAGATAGGTACTCGTATTACCTATCTAAATATATTTTAAGACAGATAGCAAATGTGCTATCTTATTATTTATATATTAACTCAGCCAAGGGCTTGGCTACACATACATCTGCTTCTTTTGAGCAGTGTTATGACTTAATATGCAATTTGGAATCAGTTCCAAGTAATTTGCCAAAACCAGCGTGAAGTAGAGGTTTACCTCTGCGTTTCGCTTGGTGAGTGCAGGTGGCCGGAGGCCCTTTTTACTGGAAATGAGGCATTCCATCTTAATCCTCATGGGTGACAACGCATCTACATTTTGATTTCTAATAGAGGATATATGTAGATGTCTATGGGCCGCAGCAACCACTTACCATCAGATGGACTGTGTGCTCGTTTGTCACCCTTATCTTATAAAAAAAAATTAAATTAGAAAATGAGAGAATAGAGGTAATCTCTAGCAGTTATAATAACTTAAATAATTTAAAATGTAGCTTACAAATCTTTAATTGTATAACTCCACATAGTGATAATGAAAATTGTTTACACCTGGTGCATCAAAATATACAAGGCATGATAGGCAAAGAGCTAGAAATTGAGTTGTTCTTAAATAGCAACAATATTCATATTATATGTATTACTGAACATTGCTTAGAAGCTTATAACTTAATGTTTAAGTTCAGTAATCACCAGGTGGTCAGTTCTTTCAATAGAGAAACGGTTTTAAGAGGTGGCTCCTTAATATTAGCTAGTAAATTATTGTCATGTAAAGAACGTAAAGATATTCTGAGCCTCTCTGTTGAGCGAACTGTAGAAATTGCATGTGTTGAGTTTGAGCACCTCATTGTTGTGAGCGTCTACAGACCCCCATGTTCTATATACGATACTTTTGAAAAAATTATGGAGGAAGTTTTTGCTTAGCTAAATAAACAGAATAAATCTGTTGTAATATGTGGAGACTTTAATATCAATCTCCTAGAAGCTTCCTAAATCAATATTAAATTTAGATCATTGTTTAAATCATATGGTCTTTTTAATTTATTTTTAGAGCCAACGCGTATTGCTCAATCTAGTGCAACATGTAAAGATAACATTTTTACAAATGTGAAGCCGTTGCATAAATGTATAATTCAAAAATTAAGTTCTGATCACTGTGGACAAGTAGTTTCGTTACCTTATGTTCACAAAAAGCAAGTAGATAAGAAAGTTGTGTTTGTTCCAGTAAATGCACGTCGCTTGGAGAAATTTAGAAGTAACATAGTGAAAAAACTTCCATCACTTTCATACCAAAATGATCCAAATTTTTTGTATGGAACATTATTTAAGCTTATTTGCAATGAATTTAATAATACTTTTACTTCTAAAACATTCTCCTTGAACAGTCGGAAGTCATTTAATGAATTGGTGACAGTAGAAGTCCATAAGAGCAGACATAGGTTATATGATCTTTACCATGAAAGGTCATATAATCATAGCGTCGAATTTAGGGAATATGTAAAAAAATATTCAAAAATATTTAAAAGAGTGTGCTCCACAGCCAAGTCTTTGCATTTGAGCAACAAAATTAAGACGGCTTCTAATAAAATTAAAATGACATGGAGTATAATTAATAGCGAAACTGGTAAGATCAACTCTCGCAATTCAAACTACCAGTTAAGTGTTAATAACAAATTAACCGAATCAAAACGTTGCAATGGTTTTTGAGAAATATTTTACTGATATTCCGATATTAACCACTAGGTCACTGAATTCTTCTCCTGCGGTCGCCGAATCATTACTTAAACAAAATGTAAATGCGTGAACTAAGAATTTTACATTTCATAAAGTATCATCAAAAGATATTGTAAAATATTTTAAAACTATTGATGTTAAGAAAACTGCGGATCTGTGGGGGATTTCCGTTAAAGTTATTGCGTCTATAATAGATACAATCGCGCCTCATTTAGCTATTATTTTTAAAACTAGTATCGAATCTGGTGTGTTTCCTGATTTAATGAAGTATAGTAAAGTAATACCTTTATTTAAATTTGGTAAAACATTAGACCCCGCCAATTTTAGACCTACTTCTGTACTACCAATACTTAGTAAGATTTTTGAAAAAATTATTCTTTAATATAAATAATTTACTTCATAAAAATCAATTTGGTTTCACAAGGGGTCGCTCGACAACTGATGCCGGTCTTGAGCAGATTAAATGTATATTTAATTCATGGGAGAATTCACAGGATGCTTTGGGTATATTTTATGACCTATCTAAAGCCTTCGATTGTGTTCACCATGAAACATTAATCAGGAAACTTCAACACTACGGTGTAAGAAGTGATGCTCTTAAATTAATTATTTCATGTTTAAGTAAGAGAACGCAAAAAGTTGTCATTAACAGTATTAGTTCTTCCGGGTCGATGGTACAGATGGGCGTGCCTCAAGGCTCAATTCTCGGCCCCTTTCTGTTTCTTGTATACATTGATGACTTACCTTACATAGTAGGAGATAACCATGATATAGTATTATTTGCAGATGACACTTCTTTCATTTTGAAATTAAGTCGACAATTGCTAAAATATGACGAAGTAAATAATACTATATCTATATTAGTAAATTGGTTCAATGTTAATAATTTGCATTTAAATGGCACTAAAACGAAATGTATGAAATTTATGACTCCAAATGTCAAACAATTAAATACTAATGTAATTTTAAATGGGGAGAAACTGAGTCTTGTAGATACCACCACTTTTTTTGGAATTACACTAGACGCGAAGCTTCAATGGAGATCCCATATATCAAAACTAGCAAGCAGACTTAGTTCTGCAGCATATGCCGTAAAAAAGATTAGAAGTCTAACTAGTGTTGAAACAGCTAGACTAGTTTACTTTAGCTGTTTCCATAGCATAATGTCGTATGGTATTTTGCTATGGGGACACGCAGCTGACACTGACATTATATTTGTTTTACAGAAGAGGGCCATAAAAGCAATTTATGATTTAAAGCCTAAAGAGTCGCTTCGACAAAAATTTAAGGAAATTGATATATTAACTTTGGCCTCTCAATACATTTATGAAAATGTAATGTACGTACACAAAAATAAAAGTAGTTTTACAAAAATAAGTGATATTCATTCTGTAAATACTAGGAGCAGACACAAGCTAGTAGTACCAGTTACTCGACTCCATCGAGTCAGTAATTTATTTTTGGGGCGATGTATACACTTTTACAACAAAATTCCAGAAAAAATACAAAATTTGACCTGCTGAAAGTTCAAAAACTTTATTAAACTAAGTTTATAGATGATAATAACCCCTGGAAATGAGGTGATCGCTACCAAGCTATTTCTAATTTGTTGTGTTGTTAATTTGAGTAACATACATGATTGTAAGCTGTTATTTAAAAAAAAATCCCGCTGGGTTTCTTGCTGGTTCTTCCCAGGACAGAGGTTTTTTTTTCGAACCAGTGGTAATTATACAAAAGAGTGACTTTCAATAAGTATTATTTATAATCTATATTGAATAAAAAACTTTCTGTTTCTGTTTCTGTTTCAAATACTTATGAAGCAGTATCTCATAATTATATCATTATCAATATATGTGACAATTCTTTTGCATTTTGATTCCTAACTATACATAAGTGTCTATGGGCCACAAAATCCACTTACCGTCAAGTGCTCGCTTATCTTCTTCCAAATTCCGGAAACCAATGTATGTGACAAAGTTCAAAATTATCTAGCCACCAGTTCATACTATTGTGACGTATAAGCTAGGTAAATATAACAAGCCATCTGCTTGAAAGTAACCTCTCACGGAAAGAAAATGTATCCTCTTGGAAGTATCACACTGTGAGAAGTTATGCTCTAATAATCGTGTAGAAGGCGACAGTACGAACATACGTCGATGTTCATAGTCCGTAAACTTATGCTACACTTTTTAATGTGACCTTAAGTTACAGAGTTTTAAGCTTTTACTACAGTAATAATCTTATTCATAATAATCTCTAAAGTAGGTTTATTATATACAAAGACTATGTGTTGTAATAAGAAGACAAATATTATCAAAAAGTTATTTTTATTAAAGTTTGCCACCTTATTTTATTTTTCTATATTTTAGTGTAGAGTGCAGTTCCAGTTTTCACAGTTTTAATGTTTACAATAAGAATTACAATGCGACGGAGGACTATTGTAATTCTTATTGTAGAGGCTTTACGTGCTTTCGTGCGCACGGGGTTGAAATACCGCCAACTTTCTCACTCCCGGCTGCTACGAAGTATTTCTTGACGGAAAAACACAACAACTAATTTAGTGTAGAATGCAGTTCAAGTTTTACACCTTTAACTTTTACAATAAGAAGTACGTATACCGTTTTAACTATAAATATTTTTGATGTCCACGAGGCATTACTTATTAATGTAACACCGGAGGTCAGGTGTGTTAAGATCAGTATTATTGAAGGATAACATGACACGTGAAATGTATTAGACCTTCAGCTGGTTTATTGTTTTAATTATTACAATACCTTTTCCAGGCCAGAAGAGTCTAGAACAATTTACTACCCTACTTTTATTACTTTTTATCTCTAATATAAAAAAATTCTCGTGTCGCGGTGTTTATTACCAAACTCCTCCGAAACGGCTGAACCGATTTGTATGAAATTTTGTGTGCATATCGGGTAGGTCTGAGAATCAGCCAACATCTATTTTTCATACCTACAAATGATAAGGTTGACCCACCCCTAAATATATTTGTTTTATTTTTGTGACAAAAAAAATATTTTAATTTTATTATGATTTAGCATTAAAAATACATACAACTTCAAATTTTCACCTTTCTACGATGAACCTCTGTTTTTTAATCGCAATTTTTAATGTATATGGCAAAACAACGTTTACCCGGTCAGCTAGTAACTACATATAAGAGCATTATACATTTCTGGCAAACAAACCGTGATATACCACTCAGCGGTAACTGTTCTGCGTTCCTGTAAAGGAATTGTAGCAACTTGCCCCTTTTTCGAGACAAACGTAGCGACCATTTTCTTTTACACACTGCGGGAGCGAACAACTTTCGTTGGTTTGACCTCGACTTCGAAGACCAAAACTTCTAACTGATGTTTTCTTTCAGGTTCGTATGAATAAATCCATGATTCGTCACCTGAGACGATATTATAAATGGCATTTGACTTCCCTCCATTGAAGCGTTGCAGAGTATTCCGGCACCAATCCACACAAGCCGCCTTTTGCTCTTCGGACAAATTGTGGGGAACCCAGCGGGAAACTAGATTTCTTACACACAGCTCATTATGTAATATCGACTGAATTGCAGTCATTCCGATACTGATAACAGCCCAAATCTGCTCGTATATCACATGACGGTCATCTAATATAATAGTTCGTACAGCTGCGATGTTTTCAGGCGTGACCGCTGTTCTTGGTCGACCTGTAGAAGAAACAGTGCTGAGCGACACACGACCGCGTCGGAACTCGGCATACCAGCGGTATATTGTCGTTTGACTCAGTGCTTCAACATCATAAGTCGAAACAAGTGCGCTGAGATATTTATCTTGAGATAAGCCGCGACGAAAATTGTGATAAATTATAGCACGGAAATGTTCACGCGTGAGCTCCATTTGTGTTAACGACGTGTCAACTTTAAACCAAAATAGTTTTTGTTTTTAAATTTTTTTTCAATTGTTTAAATGTCATTAAGGTTCTAAGAGGCCAGTATTCAAATTCTAAAAAAGGTTTTATTGTAACTCAATCCAAAATATTCTATTCCCGATCATTTCAGTGTGCCCCTCCGTAAATGAGACCACCCGGTGTGGCATCAGGGCGGCTGAACCGAGTAAATGGCGCAAATATCATTCTGTGAAATTACTACAAATTTCTGCAATTTGAGGATATTAGTCCGTGGAGGGCACAGTGAATGAATGTGCGAGAAATTTTTTCGCGACAAGTTGTCGCCGCTGGTAGAAAAAGTGCTGGTTCCTTTCGCGCACAAATTCTATTTGTAGCAATTCAGCGAGGTAGTTAGATTAACTAAAATTATACCGCGGGGAGTAGAATTGTATGATAATCTTTCGGTTTTAGTTTTGGTTTTTTTTATAATTGTGACAAGCGGTCGCCCATTGGTTGAAATTCGACCGTAATTTCTTAAATTTTTAAGATTGAACGTTGAGGTTCTTCTGTCGAATAGCATAATAACCCTAAATTGTTTTTTTAACATCTACTTAAATTATACAATAACGATTTGATGATATTCTAGTGATAGATAATAGTTTGACATTGCAGTTATTTGTACAATTTATTTTATTTTAATATTTGTTTGCCAATACGCAATATTTTTAATTTATTAGTTACGAATCGTCTTGCATGCAGACTCGACGACTTCCAGCCTCCCGAAAAAGCCGGTTCCCGAAAAGGCTTTAGCACCATATACCACATACATACACTTCGGCAAATTGTACAGAAGACCGAAGAGTACAATCTGCCACTTTGTCTTGCGTATGTGGACTATGAGAAAGCCTTTGATTCCGTCGAAATTTGGGCGGTGCTGCATCCCCTCCAGCGGTGACAAGTGGATTGTCGGTATTTCGAAGTGCTGAAGTGTTTGTAGAGTAGGGCTACGATGGCTATCCGAGTACAGAACCAGAGCACGAAACCTATCCAACTGCAGAGAGGTGTAAGACAGGGTGACGTAATATCCCCGAAACTCTTCACCGCTGCATTGGAAGACGTTTTCAAGCTACTGGACTGGAAAGGATACGGTATTAACGTCAATGGCGAGTATATCACTCACCTCTAATTTGCCGACGATATATTCCTTATGCCAGAATCGCTGGAGGACCTAAGCACTATGCTCAATGACCTCAATAGTGTCTCCCAACGGATAAGTCTTAAGATTAACATTGAAAAAACAAAAATTATGTTTAACGTCCATGTCACACCTATGCTGGTCGTTGTTAGGAGCACTAAGCTCGAAGTTGTTGACGAATTTGTTTACTTGGGACAAATAGTCCGACTAGGTAAGTCCAACTTCGACCGAGAGGTCGATCTACGGATTCAACTCGGTCGGTTGAGGAGATTACGACACATCTTCTCGTTAGACATACCTCAAAACTTCAAAACTAGATTGTTCAACCAGTGCGTGTTGCCAGTGATGACCTATGGAACTGAGACGTGGTCCTTTACTGCTGGGCGTATGAGGAAGCTCAAGGTCGCTCAGCGAGCTATGGAAAGGGCTATGCTTGTCCGCAGTGGAACCAGAGTAACTGACATAGCCCAAAGAATTAGTATGCTATAGCTCGTAGAAATTTTGGCAATGAAAAATGCAAATATATTACTAATGTAAATTTTTTAATATATTATATTATAGAATATTTGAAAATGAAGAGAACGTCCCCATATTTCGTGACAATCACATAAAAGGATAACACAGCCATAGGAGTATAAAATAAGAACAAAACCCCATTTTTATGTTAAATTAGTATAATATGTCCTTTGTAGTCGACTTCAGAAAAAAGGAGAAAGTTTGCTATTGGACGACGTTTTTTTCTGTACGTATTTTACGCGATATCTTCATCAATTGTGAATCGATTTTAATAGTGATTTTTATTGAATACTCTCGGTGTGATCCTATATAATTAGGAAGAAAAATGGGCTTAATTTTTTTATACATTATGTCTTGACTGCCTCGTTGATCTAGTGGTTGTAAACGCGACTACTGGACTATATGGAGTCATGAGGGCTCAAAACCCATAAAATCCATAAAATCAGTTAGTCAGTTTTTCTGTCAAAGGAATTCTCAATAGCAGCCCCGAGTCAGGAATTGGCAGTGTTTCGCTCCCGTGCCTCGAAAAGCACGTAAAGCCATTGGTCACTCGTTTGATCTTTCTCCGATTGTGTTGGCTTGTCGTCTAATTTGACTATGACAGTGAGAAAATTGAGAGCGCAATTATGTTTGCATATACTCGGGCACTTTAATCCTACCCTACGCGGATGGCTAGTCTCCGTCGAAACCGAAAGGTCAGTATGGAGGATTATTACACCATGCCGTTACACCGTTATTCTTTTAGTTCTTTGAAATCGGCTTTTCCTTTTTATTAAAAGCTTATTTTTTTTAAATTGTGGTTATTTTTATGGATATAGATACAATTTATTAGAGCGAGAATAATAAATAAACGCTGCGGGGCATTTTATCTTAGTCCTGATCGGTGATAATGCGGGCTACCTTTTGTTTTAAGTTGGCTGTCGGCGTCTATAGGGTATTTTATTGACCGCAAATTACCAGATAGAATACCAGTTCATTTACATAGATATTATAAAAAACTTGATAGTAATAACGCTAAGTTTTTAAATTAAAACGAAAGGAAAAAAGATAAAGCCGTTATTGTATTTTATTTTGCAAAGCCGAAATACAATAAATAAGGTAGGTACTGCATCCATGTTGATTTTTATCACTGTAACTAGGTCAACATGTATTTGCTTTTATTTTGTTTGAAACCAATACATGTTTTTCATGAAATTAATGCATGTTTTAGATTGAATAAGAGATTTGTTTAAATAAAATTGAAGTGACAAGCGAACTAACAGTTCAGTTGATGATAAATGACTACTGCAGACTATGGACAGCCGCAACCAACTTCAAACAAAGAAGGCAATTACTGGAGACTAAAATGCCAACAAAACATGTTCATTAAATTCAATATTTTCTACATTAGGTTAAAGGCATAAGTATTTGTATGATTTAATAATGTCCTACGATTAATGATTTTATGTTCGTTGTGATAGATGATATAGAATGATGATTTCGTCAAAATGTGTGGAATAAGTAGCAGTTTGGGTCAAGAGAAACATAATTTACGTAAGCGTCTGTCTTTCCATCCGATTACAATTTAAAGTGTCTTTGAGGTAAGAGTCAGTAGACTTTTGCTAAGTTAGCACAGTGCACAATACAATTTTTTTAAATAAACGCTACTCCCACATTGGGACTTTCTCTTGTATAGTGGAAGCAGTTTATATAAGTATATAAATTGTATAATGACAATATCCAGAACCATAACAGTTATTTCTAGGCCAGAAATAATTGTGGCCCTCAGCGTTGCAACTCAATGCAAAGCTACTGCGACACGGGGCCGATTCCACGAGTGTTTTCAAGATAAATAGTAAGTAATGGTGAAGTTTGGAGAATTTGTGGTGCAGTAGCAAAGCATTTGGCAGAGTTTGACTCTCACGCTATACATGGCGATGACGATGAACATAAGTAGGATTCTATTTCTGCCGCATCTGTCTGGGTAGAGGGTGGCCCTCTTACCTACCTCTGATTCCAAAAAGCAATACTTGCACTGTTGTGTTCCGGTCAAGAAAGTAGAGTGAGTATAATTACCGGCTATATGGCATTCAATTTTGGTACTCAAAGGTGACAGCGCATCTATAGCCTTGCTTTTGTAATGTCGGCTGCAAGTGTCCACGGATTGCGGTAGCCACGTACAATAAGGTGGTCTACAAGTTCATTTGATTTATTTGAGCTCAAATTTCAATTTTCATTTTAACGATCGGCGTGTTTCATATCGTTTTTATTAACTGGATTTCTTGTCATTTTGCCTGTTAGGTACAAATTTTGCAATTGATTTTTAACTTATTTCTTAACGCGCTAGAGACATAAAACTCTAAATATAGTTCTGAACTGAATAATAATGTTATATCTTCAAGCTTTAGACATTGATCATAAATTATAATAAATATATTTAAAAATTCATATCATTATTTACGATAATTCATACAACAGAATAAAACTGTTTAATAATTCATATTTTAAATAAACAACGTTTATAAAATAGACTAAAATATAAAATAATGCTTTTCGTGTTAGGTGAACTATTCTTGTATAAATTACACATTATATGTGCCTCACGTTATTATATTATTTGTATCAGGTTATAATAAATCTCTATGGTGCTATGATAAATAAATTAATAATTTTTAGTTTATTGTAAAAACGTGGTATATTATAAAAATATTTAAATAATTATTTTACATAAAATTCCGAAGTGACAGTTTATATTATTATCATTGATATACATTATATTATTTTCTTTATTATTGTTTCTATCTGTAGCCTCTTACACTGCAGCATAAAACTGCTTTATAAAGTGGAAGCGCCTCTCACATTATCATTGAACGATTATATTAAAATAGCCCATTAATAATATATTTAATTGTCAACAACACATTTGAAAATTTCTTGTATATATCTTATTTAAAACGAAAGTTCTACACTGAAAATAAAAAGGTAAAGTTCAAATGCAAACATATAGCCATTTACATAAAAGCTTAATGTTGTGAATTACGATCTCCTTCAGGACATCTTTTACTGAGGCTCGGTACTTGAGATCATTTATGTTTGTTGCCGTACTGTAAATAAAATTACAACATAACTACGAAATAATACTGCATTTTCGTCATCACTACGGATCATCACAAACCTACAGCTGAATATAGGTCTCAGAAATTGCTATCTTGACCTACCTACACTTAACAACGCCTTCATGTTTCGTTGGGTCGTCACTCCGTATAGCAAGGTGCCCCGCGACACGGAGCTTGCGTCGTCACTGAAAACCGCTTTCTTCTCCATTGGTTACTACATCGGTACTTGAGCGGCTCATTGCCAAATAAAGTTATAAGAAAAATCATTGTGGGCTGTATGGCACACGACTGTTGGCTTAACGTGAAACGTATCTATCAGCAAGTCGCTTTTAGTGTTTGAAGGAGAGAGAGCGTCGGTTTTGGTCAGTATCTAGGATCTTTGGCTGCAATCTCGACATAGATAACGATCGCTAAACAAGCAATATCGGTCGTTAAGTCATAACGATCCAAATATAACGATATTTGGTAGTCTGTAATCTCATAGCTTAAGAGCCAGTGAGCGGCAGACTTACGGTATTTCAATAAGCTTCACTTTTTTTTCAGGTAATCCCCTATACCTGAGGTACATGAAACGGGGACTCTTTAGTTGGACCGGCGGTCGATATAGAGACGCTCAGATGTTAAAGGTGTAAAAAATGACCCAAAAAAACGTGATAGCAATAAGTCTGCCGCTTTGACATCTTGAAATATTTAATAAAAGTTACCGAAAAATAACATTAGCAGACACCTAGGATGGTTTCAAGGTCATGGCAGACAGGTTGAAAAGTACAATTTTTTATTAATAATTTACTTTATTTCAATAAAGCTGCAATTTATATATATTGTTGATAATATTATTTGACGCGTATAATTTTCACGGCAGACACATATTGTGGTTGTATCACCCAGGCAGACAACAAACTTCTGGGGCGCCCATAAGCGCGTACTATAATAGCGCTCGCTCTAATCCAGTCTTTTTCTTTCTAGTTTTGTACGCTCTGATACGGATATCATAATAATCATGCTTGGTAATATGCTACATTTGAAAAATAGCTCTTCTCAAGTATGGATTCTCACGGGAACAGGAAATAATGAACGATTTAGAAAAATTTCAAAAATTTATGAGCAACATGGTGAGTTATTTAGTGAAAGTTTGCTTAGCTTCTATGTATTGATGGGCTGTGATTATAATCCAACTTTTTTAATAAGGGAAATAAACGACCCTTTACCTTACTACAGAAAACTCAGGCATTCCAAGAACCCTTCGCAGCTTTTGGTGACAATAATTTAGCTGTGAACCAAAAACAACAACTTTTTAATGTTGTCCAAAAGTTTACCTGTCAAATATATAATGCAAAGAAATCAGTAGATGTAGATGATGGCAGGTTCTATCTCTTTATAAATAATTATAGACCAAAAGATCTCAATGAAAAATTTTGTAAGAAATTACACTTACATTACAGTTTTGATGGAAGCTCTTTACCTACCTGTCTTCACCTGAAGTCGTCGCCTAGCCACGCCTACGCCTCCACCTACTAGTGCCCGCGCTATCTTTAGCCGCTGTACGTGCTTGCTCCAGGCGCTGTGAGCGTTTACTCCAGGCGCTGCGTGTGCCTACTCCAAGCGCAGCGTGTGCCTACTCTGGGCGCTGCGTGTGCTTACTCCAAGCGCAGCGTGTGCCTACTCTGGGCGCTGCGTGTGCCTACTCCAAGCGCAGCGTGTGCCTACTCTGGGCGCTGCGTGTGCCTACTCCAGGCGCAGCGTGTGCCTACTCCAGGCGCAGCGTGTGATTACTCCAAGCGCTACGTGTGTCTACTCCAGGCGCTGCGTGTGCCTAGACCAGGCGCTGCGTGCCACCACCGCCAAGTGCGGTGAGCCACTTTGATTTTCAGGCTCCGTTTCAGTATTCATCTATCTTTATTATTTAAAAAAAATATAATTGTAATTCACGTCACCCATCACCATCATCATACTTCTTTTTTTTATAAAATTGTAAATATCTTTTTAAAATTTTAAGTAAATTATTTTTTTTGTTCTATTTTTTTTCTTGTTTCGTTATTGTTAGGTTAGGTTCTTTTGTTTTTTTTAATTGTCGCTTCACGACAAACGAGGATAGATGTAGATGTCTATGGGCCGCAGCAACCACTTATCATCAGGTGAACTGTGTGCTCGTTTGTCACCCTTATCCTAAAACCTATAATAATATCAAAGCTATCGATTTATATCGGTATCGTAACGAAGATTATCGTAAATTTTACGATTTTTCGATATGTTAGCAAATATCTTAGCGACCATTTTTGACAGCCAGCTAAGTGCTTGTTACAATAGTAAGCTATTGAGTAATGATATCTTAAGACTTATTGAAATCTATTAATTATGGCTGAAAGCATGAAATTCGTCGGTGCTCGAATATTGGCATGTTATGGTTATACGGCGGCAAATCGTACGAAACCGGTGCGAAAGTGAAAATCCCTTGGATTTAGAGGATAGTCAATTTCTATACTTTCACAGAAAAAATATGTTTAGTGAGCTTGAAGGTAGGAACTTTGGCTACGAGGGTGGATTGAAAAGTACTCGGCCTAACACAGATCCATTCAATTCTAAAAATCAAATCTACCCACATTATTTAGTTCAGTTCAGACTAGTTCATTGTGTGAAGTTCGAAACGTGTGCGATAATTAGTTGTGATTTTATAAATTTATTAACAAAGTAATCGGACATAATTTCCGCGAATGGAGCAAATCGAGCAGCGTGCCGTCATTAAGTACCTCCATAAGAAGGGGCCATCATCAAAAGCCATCCATGATGACATGGTCAGTACATTAGGCGATTGTGACCTCCCAAGTGCTTTTTTAGGTTAGGGAACAGAAAGAAGTCTGATGGTCCCAGATCAGGTGAATACGGCGGATGCGGTAACAGTTCAAAGCCACAGTTGTGAATTTCAGCCATTGACTGTACTGACGTGTGAACACGGGCGTTATCTTGATGAAACAGGACTTTTCTTCTGAGCATTCCGCGACGTTTTTCTTTTATTTCCACTCGTAAACGACGTAGTAAGGTGCAGTAGTAATCAGAGTTTATAGTCTGACCCCTTTCAAGATAATCAATTATAATCACACCTTTCAAGTCCCAGAATACTGAAGCCATCACCTTATTTGCCGACAAAATCGAATTAGCCTTTTTAGGGGGTGCTGAACCAGGTCTTCTCCACTGTTTTGATTGTTGTTTTGTTTCCGGTGTACAGTAATGAACCCATGTTTCGTCTATAGTAACAAAACGATTCAAAAAATCATCTGCATCGGCTTCAAATAACTCCAAACAGTCGCGTGAAATAGTCAATCGCGTCCTTTTTTGTTCAACTGAAAGCAGTCGCGGAACCCACCTCGCAGACACCTTGTGGAAACCCAACTCGTTGACAATGATGTTTTGAGTTCGTTCATAAGAGATGCCTATAATCTCGGCTATCTCTCTAATTTTTAATCTGCGGTCTCCCATTATTAAATCAAGTACTTTTTTAATATTTTCGTCAGTAGTTGACGTCGAAGGCCTTCCAGAGCGGGGTTCATCTTTCACACTCTCTCTACCACGCTTAAATTCTGCTATCCATTTTTTGACGGATGAAGAAGTTTTAGTTAAGCTAAATAAACAGAATAAATCTCTTGTAGTGTGTGGATACTTTAATATCAATCTCTTGGAAACTTCTTCCATCAGTATTAAATTTTGCTCTTTGTTCAAATACTATAATCTTGATAATTTATTCTTTGAAGCTATACATATTGCAGGGTGTAGTACCTTGTATTAATAATATTTTTACAGGTGTTGTACCAATCAACAAAACAATAATTCAAAAAACTTAGTTCAGATCACTGTGGACAACTGGTTTCATTACCTTATATGCACAAAAAACAGTAAATTGAGAAAATTGTGTTTGTTCCTATTAATGCAAGACGCCTGGAGAGATTTAGAGGTAATGTGGTAAAAAACCTTCCATCGCTTTCTTATAAGAACAATGCAGACTATTTATATGGAGAATTATTTACCTTTATAAGCAATGAATTAAAAAAAAACATTTACTTCTAAAACATTCTCCAGAAACAGTCGCAAGGCATTTAATGAGTGGTTGACAGTAGGAATTCATAAAAGCAAACGAAGGTTATATGACCTTTACCATGAAAGATCATATAATCCTTCCGATGCTTCTATAGAATATGTCAAAAATTATTCTAAATTATTTAAAAAAGTTTGCTCCACAGCCAAATCGTAACATATTAGCAACAAAATTAAGACGGCTAAGAATAAAATTAAAATGACGTGGAGTGTAATTAATAGCGAAACCGGTAAAGAAAAACCTCGTAACTAAAACTATTAATTTAAAATTAACAATGAATTGACTAAATCAAATCAAGAAGTCGCAACAGTGTTTGAAATATATTTCACTGGTATTCCTATTTTGACAACAGAGTTTTTGAATACTTCTCCAATTGTCGCCGAGTCATTACTCAAACTAGAATGTTAATACCTGTTTAAAAGAATTCAGATTTAAAAAGTATTACCGCAAGATATTGTAAAATACTTAAAAACCATTGATGTAAAGAAAACTGCAGATTTGTGGGGGATTTCCGTGACAGTTATTGCGTCCATAATAGATTTAATTACACCTCATCTTGCTATTATTTTTAATACTTGTATCGACTCTGGTGTGTTTCCTGATTTAATGAAGTACAGTAAAGTAATACCTTTATTTAAATCTGGTAGTACATTGGACCCCGCTAGTTTTAGACCTATTTCTGTACTACCAACTCTCAGTAAAATTTTTGAAAAAATAATTTTAGATTAATTGTTAATTTTTTTAAATACAAATAAATTACTTCATAAAAACCAATTTGGTTTTACAATTTGGTTTTGGGGTCGCTCGACGTCTGACGCCGGTGTTGAGCTTATGAAATATATTTTTAATGCCTGGGAGAATTCACAAGATGACTTAGGTATTTCTTGTGATCTGTCTAAGGCTTTCGATTGTGTTCATCATGAGACATTTATCAGGAAACTACAACATTACAGTGTAAAAAATTTGGCGCTTAGACTTATTACTTCATACTTAAGTAACAGAACTCAAAAAGTCGTGATCGATGGTAAAGGTTTCTCCGGATCGGTAT
The DNA here is from genome assembly GCA_033319125.1 of Parnassius glacialis. NCBI lineage: Eukaryota > Metazoa > Arthropoda > Insecta > Lepidoptera > Papilionidae > Parnassius > Parnassius glacialis. The sequence continues at coordinate 26,398,400 of JAVANC010000028.1, read as the reverse complement.
TTCGGATCGGGCGTTCCTCAGGACTCGATTCTTGTCCCATTCCTGTTTTTAATCTATATTAATGACTTAACTTATCTTGTAGGGGACAAACACGATATAGTATTATTTGCTGACGATACCTCTTTAATTTTCAAACTCAAACGGCAGTTAATTAATTATGACGATGTAAATAATGCTCTATCGAAATTAGTACATTGACAATAAGACAAAGTGTATTAAATTAACAATACCTAATGTAAAACATTCGAATACCAATGTGCTATTAAATGGGGAGGAGTTGAGTCTTGTGGATACCACTATTTTGCTCGGTATTACTATTGACGCTAAACTTCAATGGGGCCCCCATTTATCTAAATTAGCAAGCAGACTTAGTTCTGCAGCATATGCTGTAAGAAAGATTAGAAGTCTCACAGATGTTGAGACAGCTAGATAATTGTGTATTTTAATTACTTTCATAGCGTAATGTCTTATGGAATTTTGCTGTGGGGTAATGCGACTGATATTGAAGCTATATTTGTTTTGCAAAAGAGAGCCGTTCGGGCGATTTATAACCTAAATTGTAAAGAGTCCCTCAGACAAAAATTTTAAGAAATAAACATATTAACTTGGGCATCGCAATATATTTATGAAAATGTAATGTATGTACATAAAAACTTAAAAAGCTTTAATAAGAATAAGGATGTGCATACTTTAAACTCTAGGAACAAACATAAGCTTGTAATACCAGTTACTAGACTCCACAGAATCAGTAATTCATATTTGGGGCAATGTATACGCTTTTACAACAAAGTCCCAGAACATATTCAAAGTTTTCTTTTTCTTTTCTCTTTTAAAAAAAAGAAAAGAAAAAAATAGTAATAAATAATAATTAAAGAAAAACTGTACAAAAAGGGTTATTATAATATCAAGGAATACATGAATGAAAATAACCCCTGGGAATAAGGTGATCGCCACCATGCTGGTTCTATTAAAAATCATTTAAAAATTGTATAAATGAAATTATTGTTAAGTGAAATATGTTTGAAAATTACGTCCCGCTGGGTTTTTTTGCTGGTTCTTCCCAGGACAGAGGTATTTTCCGAGCCAGTGGTAAATAAAAATGACTTTCAATAAGAATTATGTAACAATCAATATTGAATAAAACATTATTCTATTCTATTTTATAGTTTATCGATAGCGGTTTTTTTAACCGAACGCTTATTGTCTACATATTGACACCTAAATGTTATATTTGATAAAAAAAATCAATTTTGTATTTTTCCATGTCCACGCTCACATGGAGGCGGTATTTCTCGCTAAATCTAATTGATGAAGCTCTACTGATCGATTAACAGCGCAAAATGTATAAAAATATGCTTCTCTAGATAACATTTTTTGCCTATAGATTAGCGATTATAGACGTCTTTCAACTAATAATACGTTAACAATTCACATTGCCTTTCTGGTGATTGTATATCTGGTAAAAATTAACTTTTATTGAAAAGTAAAAGCTGACTTCAAAAAATATAAAGAATAAATTTATTACACATTCTGGATCCATTTCATTATTTGCTGAAAGCTGGCAATAGGTGTCTATGAACAGCAGTGTCTACTAATTACCATCAGTTAAATTTCTGGCTCTGATTGTATTCAAATCAACCAGTAAAAAGTAATAATAACAATGGAATGACATTAGCATATATATCGCACTCTCTATTACTTGAACTTAGTAACACATACAATTTTGCACCTAGTTGTAAATTCTACGTAGGGAAGTATGCGAGCGCTGTCCTGTTCGCTTTATTGAATAGCGAAGAATATGATGCATCTGCGTAGGTTCAAATAGCTTCATTTAAAACTTTTTTGATCTTGCCTACAACTTTGAAGCTAAATAGATACTTATAGCGAAAATAGTCTATTAGCAGGGTAAGGACTGCTAACTCAAAAGGTCATGGGTCCAAATCCGTCATTCGAGTACTGTCGTGAACGAAGCATTTTATGCTTAACAAGAGTGATTAAAGATTATATTAGAAATGCTAATATCGTTGCTAGTGTTTTAAATAATATAAAGCAATTGCTTCCAAAATAAAACGGCTCAGTGATTATGTTTTGTGCAAGCCACTTCAACCGTGTATTAGTGGTGTAACAATGTCCACTATCGTCGGGAAATCGGCCCATTGGTGTCGTAAGAGGCGACAGAGGGAAACTAAAATAGAAGATGGAAAGCAGCATCTTCCTGATGACAACTCAAAACTATAAAAGAAACTGTGGTTTAAAAACCCACCTGCCTAGTATAGCAACTCTTCTGTTAGAGGTAACCTATGGGAGAGGCCTATGAAATATAGATGCGAAGTGTTAAGCGGTGGACTTACTATAGACAATAATGGATGTAATGGAAGCCGCTTCAAATTTTAGAGCCTTGCTGCATCTACATTATGGTTATAGCACGAGTGGGTCAGCTCGATCGGGGAAGGACCAAGCTCTCACAGAATACCTTTTCTAATTTTTGGTTCATCATCATCATCATCATCATCATTACAGCCCTTCACAAGTCCACTGCTGAACATAGGTCTCCCCCAAGGAATGCACGGTCCCGAGCCACCTGTGTCCATTAACTTCCTGTGTGTCTTACCAGGTCGTTACTCCATCTATTGGGGGGATGCCCTACACTTCGCCTGCTGGTACGAGGCTGCCACTCGAGAACCTTTCTTTCCCATCGGTTTTTCGAGCTATATGGCCGGCTCATTGCCACTTGAGTATACTAATTCTTTGGGCTATGTCGGTTACTCTAGTTCTACTGCGGATATCCTCGTTTTTAAGTCTATCACGCAAAGAAACACCGAGTATAGCTCTCTCCATAGCTCACTGAGTGACTTTGAGCTTCCTCATGTGGCCAGCAGTGGAGGAACACGTCTCAGTTCCATAGGTCATCACTGGTAACACGCACTGGCTAAACAATCAAGGTTTGAGGTTTTGAGGTATGTCTAACGAGAAGATTTGTCGTAATCTCCCGAACGCTGTCCAGCCTAGTAAAACCCGTCGATTGACCTCTCGGTCGAAGTTGAATAGAATAGAATAGAGACAACTACCAAGATATGTGTGACGTGGACGTTAAACATGATTTTTGTTATGTCCATGTTCATATTAAGACCTATCCGTTGGGAGACACTATTGAGTTCATTGAGCATAGTGCTTAGGTCCTCCAGCGATTCTGTCATAAAGACTATATCGTCGGCAAATCAAAGGTGAGTGATGTACTCGCCATTGATGTTGATACCGTATCCTTTCCAGTCCAGTAGCTTGAAAACGTCTTCCCTTGCAGCGGTGAAGAGTTTCGGGGATATTACGTCACCCTGTCTTACACCTCTCTGCAGTTGGATAGGTTTTGTACTCTGGTTCTGTACTCGGATAGCCTTCGTAGCCTTACTGTACAAACACTTCAGCACTTCGATATACCGACGGTTGACTTGGCACCACTGGAGGGACAGCAGCACCGCTCAAATTTCGACGGAATCAAAGGCCTTCTCATAGTCCACTTACGCAAGACAAAGTGGCAAATTGTACTCTTCGCTATTCTGTACAATTTGCCGAATGGTATGTATGTGGTCTATGGTGCTAAAGCGTTATAGGAAACCAGCTTGTTCGGGAAGCTGGAAGTCATCGATTCTGCATGCGAGACGATTCGTCATGACTCTCGAAAACAGCACGTAGACGCGGCTCAGAAGGGAAGTCCGTCTGTAGTTCTTCAAGAGTGCGTTGTCGCCTTTATTGAAGAACAAGACCACCGCACTTCTGCTCCACGCCTCCAGAGTAGTGCCACCATGGAAGATGGAATTGAAGAGCTTCTGAAGGACTTCAAGTACCGGTTTTCCACCCGATTTCAGAAGCTCCGCTGTAATTTCATCCTCGCCCGGGGACTTTAACGCCGTTTTTAAGGTGGAGAGCCATTCTAATCTCGCTCAGACTGTGTCGGATAAGACTCACTCTTGGATCTTTACTAACACATGCGTGTGGCTCCAACGATGACGTGTACAGCTACCCATAGAACCTCTCAATCTCACTCAAAATCTCAGGTCTCGGAAACGATGCTGCCACATTCGGTCTTCAACTTCGACAGTTGGCTCTTTCTGGCAGACAGATCTCTGGAAAAGACTTTGGAGCACTGCTTTCGCTCGATCACTTCTTCCATACGAGCCGTATTACAGTTACGTAAGTCCCGCCGCATGCGTTCGGAGATCTGTCTGTTCAGTTGCCTGTATGCTATGAAATCTACTGAAGATTGCAACTTCATTTCCCGTGTAACCGCCATGAGGTCAAGAGTGTGATCGTAGAGTTATTGTATTCTTCTGCGGCAGGTCTTGCAAAACTTAGAACCGACCGCATGGACAGTTTCCACGAGCTTGTCATTCATATTATCCACTTCAATACAGTCTTTTAGGCACTGAAAACGGTTTTATAACTCGAGCTGAAAGGTTTCGGGACTTTGGAACAGAGACGAGATCTCTCCAACTTAACGTTTCGGTTCAGTGTGCCTCTAACCATTCTGTGATCACTACCAGTTTTCACTCTCGCGATCACGGAGACATCACTGAACAGATGCGTCTGGTCGTCATAATGAAGTCAATCTCATTTTTTGTCGAACCGTCGGAGCTCGACCAGGTCCACTTCTTGTGGGGCCGCTTCTGGAAGAAAGAGTTCATCATAAAGAGTCCCTCTTTCTCCGTGAATTTGTCCAGCTGCTGGCCTCTTGGGTTTCGTTGCCCTATTCCAAATATCCCTACTTTCAGCTCACCGTTCTCTCTTGTGCCTAGTTTTGCATTGAAGTCTCCCATTAACACCGTATATTGGGTTTTGGAGGAATGCATGGCTCTAGAGATATCCTCATACATTTCCTCCACCTCCTCATTGGGATGTGCCGAGGTTGGTGCGTAAACCTGTATGACCTTCAGCGAATACCATTTGGTGAATCTGAGTATAAGGTACGCAACCCTCGTCACCACACTCTCAATCTATACAACGTTGTTATCGAGAGACTTCTGGAAGATAAATGCGACACCTCCTTGGACAGATGGTTGCCCTCCCGGTAATAGAGCAAGTTGCCGGATTCGAGGATTGACGTGTCCTCCCCCTCTCTTCGGACTTCTGATAATCCTATAATATGCTAGCGTAACTTGTCTATCTCTTCTTCCAGCTCCACAATCTTCTCGTCGGTACTCAGGGGTGCGTGCGTTGTATTTTGCCAGATCGAGTCGACTTATGTGGCAACCTAACCTCCACCGGAGATTCTTAGGCATAGAATACCAGCGTAAAATAGCAGCTTAACACTGCTGTGTTTCGTATGGTAAGTGTAGAGAACCAGAGACCCTTTTTACTGGAAAAGAGGCATTCCATCTTAGTTCTCACGGGTGACAACGCATCTGCATTTTGATTCGCAAACGAGGATAAATGTAGATGTCTATGGGCCACAGCAACCATTTACCATCAGGTGGACTGTGTGTTCGTTTGTCACGCTATCCTATAAAAAAAACCTATTAAAAGTCCACTGCTGAACAAAGGCCTTCAGTCTCGTAGCTCTCGTAGGCTCGTAGCTCGTAGCTCATATTACCATAATTTCAAATCCAATAACATTTTTTTATTACTTGTATCAGTTATTATATTCTGAAATATAAAACAAAGGAAATAAATTTTCAGACATATTTTATTCTATAACTCGACAACACGACCCGTTTTCTGAATTTAATATTCTCTACTTTAGGGTTAGGCAATAAATTACCCTCTGTGGACTGGATCGGAATTTGTTGAAAAGGAGGCAATTTCTTTTTGTATGGAGAATGAGCCTACCACAAATTGTGGTGTAATTTAATAAAATATATGTCGATTTATTCCCTATAACCTATAAATTACAAAAGTAATATTAGTTTTACAGCATCTAACGAGAATACAGAGAAATTAACAATTAAAATATGAATATCACAATAACTTATAAACAAACTAAAAGCAATTGTCTAGTAGTTTTCACCGGTAGTATAAGATAAAATAATACATTAGAAAATAATAGTATTAAATAAAGTTATAGGTACATTTAGCTTTTATAGGTACTTTAAGATTGATAGAAAATCCTATTAGTAGTTCGCTCTTCTTTACCATAGATAATTACCATTTCTGACAAATGATTAGGTCAAGAAACGAAGAAAGTTTTTTCTGCGTTCTCAAAAAGATAGTGTTGGGATTATAAATTACTGTAAAATACACTGGAGGGCGCTATCAACAAGGTCCAGTATTATTTCGTACATTTTCAATAAAAAAAATTGTAGTTAATTACTAACTAGTCTGCTTTTTAATAACTCTTTATTAAGCTTGTTTTAGATCACCTTGATAATGCAAATTGCTGTGTTTATTTTTAAATAGTTATTTTATATATAAACTGCAGTTTTTCAAAACATTGATAGCATGATTTAGGCTTCTGTATAGTAATAAATACCATCAGTGACGCCATCTTATTTAATAAAACGTGTAAAATTTGTATTGTATTGGGGAAAATAATGCTTTAATGAATATAAGATGGCGCTAGTATCAATGTAAAAGCAAGCGACTTGAGGACTTTTGTACGCCTGGCTTTTTTTTATAGAATTAGGGTGACAAACGAGCACACAGTCCACCTGATGGTAAGTGGTTGCTGCGGTCCATAGACATCTACATCTATCCTTTATTACAAATCAAAATGTAGATGCGTTGTCACCCGTGAGGACTAAGATGGAATTCCTCATTTCCACTAAAAAGGGCCTCCGGCCACCTGCACTCACCAAGCGAAACGCAGAGGTAAACCTCTACTTCACGCTGGATTTCTGTGAGGTCGTCGTACCACCCCGGTTCGAGCCGGCCCATCCGTGCGACAGCCAGACCACTGTTAAAATATTATATGTATATGTTGGCTATACCTAATGTTCAAAATATTATAGTATTTACATTAAAATAATAACTCATTTTTTTATTTGTTGTAATAAATAATATAAATTCCGGTAGTGGCATCTCTGGAAAAATATGTGTAATAATTGTAATATCAACGTATAAGCAATCTATTGAGGACTTTTATGCTCCGTTCGTTATACGCATTTTTTCATACTACATTAGCTAGAACACGAATATCAAAACAACTTATTTTTTTCGAGATTTCATGATACCGGTGAGATTTAATTAAATCTTCATGCCGTTTACTATATTAAATTGGTGTCTTTTTATGTGTAATAAAGTTGAGTTACGTTAAAATTTCTAGTGGACACAAAAACGATTGTCTGCTTTGTGATCGTTAATGGCATTTTTCAAAGAAAAATATATTATTTTACAATGTAATATGTAGCTGTATTGAACTAATTGTGAAAAGTTAGCAGGAACCAATGAAAGTTGCACTCAAACCGGTTCTACAAATACAAGTACAAGAAATAAGTTATCTTTATATGAAGCTTGCACTAAAGAAAAAAATCTATTATAATTGAGTCAAATAATAAGTTATTTGTTGCAGGAATGGAAAAATAAGAAATCCATGGCCGAATTTGCCAACATGTAGCTTACTCTCGTGTCCATGCTACCGTAACACACAGTTTTTATAGGTAATGAGATTAGGGAAGCTCAAAAATCCAGCAACAATATTCATTAATTCATTACAGTCTTTCACAAGTCCAATGATAAACATAAGCCTCTACCAAGGAATGCCCCAAAGCACGGTCCTGAGCCACTTACATCCATTGACTTCCTACATGTCTTACCAAATATCACTCCATCCAGTGGGGGGGTCGCCCTACACTTCGCCTACCAGTACGAGGCTGCCACTCGAGAACCTTTATTCCCCATCAATTGTCAGTTTTTCGAGCTATATATGGCCGGCCAATTGCCATTTCAACTTACTAATACGTAAGCAACAATATAGAAAGAAAAATTCGGCTAGACCAGGCAACCGGTAGTTTGCTACAACTAACTACCATTGTTCATGCTTTTTTTTATAGAAGAGGGGGCAAATGAGCATGAGGTTCACCTGATGGTAAGTGACTACCGCCGCCCATGAACAACTGCAACACCAGGGGAATTGCAGATGCGTTGCCGGCCTTTTAGAAAGGTGTAAGCACTTTTCTTGAAGGTTCCTAAGTCGTATCGGTCCAGAAAATTCGCTGGTAGTAATTGACTCTACAAGGAAGTATGTCAAGAAGTAAACTTCTTCTAAATCGCACAGTGGTGGACCGACAATCATCCAGATGGTATGGATGTTAACGCAAGTTTTGTCGCGATGTGCGATGGTGAAATTGAGCAACTAGAATTATTCCGAACAATTCCTCAGAGCACTCCCCGTGAAAGATGCGATAAAATACGCAAAGAGATGCAACATCTCTACGCAGTGCCAAAGTATAGAGCCGATCAGAAAGAACTCGGTCGTCGACGATTCGAACCGCTCTGCGCTGGATGCGGTCAAGTGGAAGGAGCTGGCACTGGGGTGCCCCGGCCCATAGATGAGAACAGTATTCCATGTGGGGCCGAACTTGCGCTTTGTAAAGTTGCAAGCGACGTGCTGGCATGAAATACTGTCTCGCTATGTTAAACACGCCAAGCTTTATAGAGGCCAAATTGGCTTTCCTTTCCAAGGTACCATTAAACTGCACGCTATTCGATATGTCGACGCCGAGAATTCCGATACTAGCTGAGGCAGCAAGGGAAGTGCCTTAAAACTGAGGAGATACGATAAAGGGGTTCTTTTTAGCGGTAAACGCGCAAACTTGTGTCTTCTAGGGATAGAACGGGACTAGATTTAGTCGCCCCCAATCCGAGACTTTGCTAAGCCTTTACTCGACTTCAGACACAAGTTTGTCCCGGTACTCGGCAACGTTTTCCCGAGAAATATTGGCATGGCCGGTATATAAGGCATCACCATTGTTGTCGTCCGCATAGCAATTAATGCTACCAGTTAGCAACATATCATTGATATTCAGGAGAAACAGCGTTAATGATAGCACGCAGCCCTGTGGAACACCAGCGTTGATAGGCTTGAAATCAGAGCATGCACCGTCTACTACAACCTTGATGCTTCGATCAGCAAGGAAAGTTTCTCGGGAAGCCCATAAGAAGGAAGCTTTGAAAGAAGCGCTTATTGCCAGGCCCGATCGAAGGCCTTCGCTATGTCCAAACTAACGGTCAATGCCTACCTCTTGGACTCTACTGCCTCCGCCCATCTATGAGTCAGATAGACCAGAAGATAACCAGCTGAACGACCCCGACGAAAACCGTACTGGCGATCACTAATCAGCTGGTGATCCTCAAGGTACCTCATGAGCTGGCAGTTAATAATGGATTCCATTATTTTGGAGAACAAGGAGGTGATGGCGACAGGATAGGCCTATCGCCATCACCTCCTTTTTTGTCCAACAAAAGTTGGACGGGTCTGAGCGGTCGCCTTTTTTAGGGATCGGGTGGACCAAAGCTGTCTTCCATGAATTCGAGACTACGCCTTGGGTGTAGGAGTACCGGAAAAGTCGCATTAAAACCGGTGCCTACTCCGGAGCACACGTCTTCAGGACAATGGAAGGGACTCCATCGGGCCCACTCGACTTGCTGACGTCCAGGGAGAAGAGTGCTTTGCGAACCGAGCGCTGTGTAAACCGCACATCCAGCCTGGAGCACTCACATCGCGGGATGGTCGGCGGTGTGTTCCCCCCGTCATCTAGAGTCAAGCTGGACGCAAAGAGAGAGCTCAACAGATCGGCTTTCGCCTTTGCGGCATGGGCCAGTGAGTCGTCCTCTCTGTGCGGAGATGGAAGAGATGGCTGACAGAAGATGCCTTGGACAGTCTTGGCGAGAGACCAGAATGCTCTGATTCCCGAAGGAAGGCGAACTAGCTTCTCGCCAATTCTGCCGATGTGCTCAGACCTTGCCTTGGCAATGACGCTTTTGAAGGACCTGGAGGCGGAATTATACTATATATATAATTATCTTTTTAAGTGCACTGCTATTTACATCCCGAGACGTTGATACGTCAGCCCAGGCCCGGTAGCACTCTTGCTTATAGCGTGATGCTATTTTATAGGAGCGACCAAACCATGGCTGGTATTTTTTTTTTATTTATTTATTTATTCTTTATTGCATTCCTAAAAACAAAAGAATACAAAGGGCGGACTTAATGCCTTGAGGCATTCTCTACCAGTCAACCCATGGAGTGGTGAGAATTTGACGTAGGTGCGGCAATATAGAATAAAATTACACTAAACAAAATTATAATTAACTACATAATACATACATTTTACTAATAAATAAACTATACACATATGATGGATACATACATACACATATACATCTACATACATATACACATACACATACACACACACACACACACACACACATATATATATATATATATATATATATACAAATGGAGATATAAATACATGCATATACATAAAAATATACATATTTAAATACACTTAATATATATAATTAGTACATACAAATACCTATGAATATATGCGTGTGTTTAGCAATACACATTAAATGGATGATTCATGTAAAATGCGTTGTCTTCAATAGATGATTACGGATCAATTTTTTAAAAGCGTACTTATTGGGTGCTTTTCTAATGTCATCGGGCAAGGAGTTCCAAAGGCGTGTAGCCTGAACTGTGAAGGAGTTACCATAGAACTCGGTGAAGTGAACAGGAATACAGATTTTGTTGTTAGAAGAAGATCGTAGGACCCTATCATGAGATGAGGAGAGATAGTGAAATTTACTCTTAAGATAAGAAGGCGAAGATGGGTCATTTAAAATGGAAAAAAGAACAAGCAGTATTCTGGAATTACGCCTCTGGCGGATTGTAAGCCAATTTAGCTTAGATCTATATTGCGAAATATGGTCATACTTACGAAGCCCGAAAATAAATCTTATACAGTTATTAAGAAGGCGTCCCAGCTTGTTCAGAAGATCTTGGGACAGATCTGAGTAACACACATCTGCATAATCAATTATGGGTAATATGAGTGATTGGACAAGCATGATCTTAGATTTTGTGGGAAGAAAATGTTTTAGACGATACAGAGAACATAAAGTGGCAATCACTTTACGACTCACTTCTGAAACCTGGGTTCTCCAGTTCAACGTGTTATCGATATATAGGCCAAGATTTTTAACAGAATTACTGAACGGAATTATAATACTATCATAATAAATAGGAGGTAAATCTGCCAGATTAATCTTAGCCAGCATTCTTGAGCTACCCACCAGTATAGCTTGGCACTTCAAAGGATTGACCAAAACTCCATAACGAGTAGACCAATCTTTGATAGCTGATAAGTTGTCGTTAAGTTTTATGATCCCATTATGAATATCCCCAATTTCAGCTTGCACATATAACTGAAGGTCATCGGCATACAAATGATACGAGCAGTCGAGGATGGAGGTGATAAAGTTTATAAAAATTGAAAAAATTATAGGAGAGAGAATACCGCCTTGCGGCACACCAGCATCCACATCAGCCCAAGATGAGGACATTTGTCCAACACAGACTGATTGCTGTCGACCGCGAAGATAAGATGCAAACCATTCCAAAGCAGCAGGACCAAAATTCAGATGAGACAGTATGGAAAGGAGAATTTCGTGATCAACTGTGTTGAAAGCATTTGAGAAATCAACTAGTACCAGTACTGTTATCTTTTTTTCTTCCATACCTTGTCTTATATTATCAGTAACATTAATTAAAGCAGTAGTGGTACTATGACCAGGGCGGAACCCAGACTGAAATATACTCAGTAGGTTATGTTTCGAAAGAAAAGTAGAGATTTGCTTGTAAACACAGGATTCTAAAATTTTGGAAAGAAAGGGTAGAATGGATATTGGGCGAAAATGATTGGGAAGAGTGGGAGTAGGGACTTTTGGGAGAGGCTTTATAAAAGCCCTCTTCCAAAGATTAGGGTACTGACATGAATCAAGGGAAAAATTGATAACATGGGAAATTGCCGGAAGAAGGTGCTCTAGAATAAATACTACCATATGTCTACTAATCTCATCATAGCCCACCGCCTTGGATTGGATTGCTAAAATAGACTTTTTGACATCATCCTGAGAAACAGGAGAAAAATTAAAGACAGGAATGTTAGGAGTTTGCACAGAAGCAATGGATATTATAGTTTGGGAGCGAATTGTAGGGTCCAATGCTTTTACAGAAGCGAAATGTTTGTTGATTTCATCAAGTGATAGAGAAGGACCACAATCCAATATAGCTCGCCTACAAAGACCAAAAGATCTTAGAAATTTCCACACTACGGCTGGAGAAGAGTTATTAATACAATTATGGAAATATCGGCGTTTAGCTGCGTGGTATCTGCCTTCGATGGGCACCACAGATGATGGAATGAAAAGTTCCATATCCTGAAGTACCACATCAGCAACAGAATCGGCAACAACGCTGGGAACTTCCGGCGAGAACCAAACCCGCCCCTAAGAGTAGGATGCAAAAAAAGACCACATCCCGTCCTAATCAGCTGACCTATAGTGCCAAACACGGCGGCAAGCTGCAGATCGCAACTGCAATTGGAGCGTGAGTGGCACCGTACTCCGGATCAGATAATGGTCCGAAAAGCCCAGAGGGGCATCGACGGAGACCAGATATCCGTCTGGATGAGAGGTCAGCAGAAGGTCCAACAGGGAAGGTACATGGTCGTCCTTATCAGGGATCCGCGTAGGCGTTACCAGTTAAGTTACCAGTTGTGTTAGACCATATGCCAAAGCAAAGTCATAGACAGATCTACCCGCATGATCGATTAAACTAGAACCAAGCCATTCAGCGTAGTGGGCGTTAAAATCACCGAGTATCACTATCTCTGCGGATGGGACCTGTTGTAGCACGGAGTCTGCAGCCATTTGGACGCGGTCGATGAGTCGGTCTGTGTCGGCATTACCACTATGGGACCTATAGAGGCATCCGTAGACGCGGGGATAATCGTCGCTGTCTACGCGCAGCCATAGGATTGACAGGTCCGTACCTTCAAGACTGCTGAGGCGTCGAAAACATATGTCCTCTCTGATGCATACGCAAACCCCAGCCCGGGGCACAAAGGAGTGTTTCAATTTGTACCCCGGATAGGAGAGATATGAAGTATCAGCCGGAGAGGACACCTGAGTCTCGGTTAAAAAGAGCAAGGCCGGCTTCGTCATCTCTAGATGGTAATGGACAGCGTTAACTTTGGAATAAAGTCCCCTGATGTTGCAAAAATTCACGGATAGTGTGACAGGGGTCGCCTTGGTTGTTTTAGAGTTAGGCTCTTGACGCCGTAGTGAAGAGTCGTGTCCCTGCAAGTTGCGCATCAAAACCAGTGTTATACATCCCCGTCTTACGAGTTTTATACGCCTCTATCGTGTCTATGGTCGCTGAAATCTGCTACCGCGGTCTAACCAACGACATCGACCTCTTTCTTATGGACGTTAACGTGGTCACTCGGTGTCTCACACGATTGGTTTTTGTGAGTGTATTGTATTCGAACACAGAGTGGAGTGACGTCTTCACGAGTGTACCTACATCATAATGTCCAAGACCCTGCGTACACCGCCTACTACACCGACTTCTTTAATACAATCCCAATCACATCCAAATATCTCTATACTAAACTAAAGATAACATTAATGTGAATCCACGTAATAAGCGACCAAGGTGTGAAGCCTCCCCCATCAATGAATCATACAATTTTAAGGAAGAATTTAAACGAGAAATCGAAGCTATTTTCGCCTCATGGAATGAAATTCAAACAAGTACATTATCTAAAAAATGGAACAACAACAATCTACTATCTTGAATTGGTGTCCGAGGTAGATAAGTTAAAAACACAAAACTCTGAATTAAAGAAATCCTTTCTTGATGTAGAAAAATCGGTAAAATTCGCAAGTGCACAATACGATGACGACATTTTAAAAGAAGTTTCTCGACCTGGAAAAGGGAAATTATTCCCTAACGGAGAAAGTTAAGACACTTAAAAATACCATCAAAGATCTACAACTTTGTTCCCGTAGCTCCACTATAGATATCAGAAATGTCCCCTTTAAAGACAATGAAACACTAGACGACCTTGTATCTGTTGTTACTGAAATTGGAAAAATAATTGACAAAAATATAACCGCAGTAGTTTTCAGGGATTTGCGACGTGTGCCCGGAAAACAGGGAGTGCTAAAACCAATTCTTGCAGAACTCACGAATATCAACATCAAGCGAAGCTTTATATCCAGCATGAGAAATTTCAACAAAAAGTCCAAGAATAAACACGACAAACTGAATACAGAATTAATAGGTATCTCGGGGACCCGTATGCCTATATATGTATCTTAGTTCCTGCCACTACAAACGAAGAAACTTCTCTTTCGGACACAAGAATTTGCAAAAACCAACGGGTTCAAATATTACTGGACTATTAACGGAATCGTCTATCTTAGGAAGAAAGATGGAGACAATCAAATTATAGTGAAATCGGAACAAACCCTGATAGATGTGCAGAAGACCGTAAGACTGGACCAAGCTTATTTTTGTAATTTTGCTGTTTTATACCTAAGATGTTTATTTAATCATTATTTTAATATCTTCAGTGTTACTTTCTTAACTTATATTAACAACGTAAACACCATACACAAATCCTATCTAAATCACTATTCTTACACTCGCTCTCACAATTACATTCTCTAACACACACACTCTCTTCCAATCATAACTACCACACAACACACTCATATGATCCATTAATTATCACAAAGTTATATTTAAAGCTTACTAGTACATATACTCGTATATTGCATGTAAAAGAATTCAAATACCATAATGTGTTACCCATGCTTAGTAGTCTCAAGGTCCTCATAAATGGCTAACAATATTCTAAACAGTGAAATTGAGGATATACCTATTTCCCAAGCTTATAAATGTGAACCGCTGAATTGCCAAAAGTACATTAATAACAGCTCAAAATCTTTGTCCCTTCTGCATGTCAACATTAGAAGCATCAATAAAAACTTTAATGAATTCTTTTTGATTGACTTTATTTTTGATTCTTTCTGAATGCTGATTGTCTAAAATATCTACTTTACCGCAACTTGAGGGGTATTTATCATATAGTACGAAGTCTATCCGCAACCAAAACGATGGCGTTGTGATCTCTATTAAGAACTCCATTACACATACAGTATATCACCCTAACTTTAATGATGCAAACTATTTAATCTGCACTTTAAATAAAAATCTAGCTATAGGAGTACAATCTGGTTTCCGGTTGGGTAAAGTACGACTACTGCTCTGGTTAAAGTTACTGACGATATTTGACGAGGTATGGATAATACCTCGTCTAATATTTTGATATCTTGTTGAGTCTGTTACGTTTCATTAACATATCTCCATCAGTACTTGGATTGTTTCAAAGTTATCTTAGGGGCCGACGGCAATAGGGGCGCCCTTATAAGATAGTCAGGGGCAAACTTCGATCTTGAGCGCCTCCACTTACTGAGAGTCTCCAACTTCAATTTGTAGAGAATGTGGTGGTCACTTTATTTCCAAATCAGGCGAAATGGCTACCCCCAGCAATGGCCCCTCTACAAGAGATAAAAGAAATACAGACTGAGGTGCCACGAGTGTTGCAGGAGGAATTTGGCGTGGCAGTCTTAAAACTCCGAGCGAAAAACAAGGCTCCAGGTCCCGACGGCATTCCTGGCCGCGCCTGGGTTTAGCCCTCGAGGAACTAGGGGAACGATTCCGCAGACTACTTGATGCCTGTCTGGAGACGGGGCGGTTCCCCTCGCAATGGAAGATGGGCAGACTAGTCCTTCTGAAAAATGATGGGCACCCTGCGGACTCTCCCTCCACCTACCGCCCAATAGTATTGCTCGATGAAGCAGATAAGCTTTTCATGCGAATAATAGCTCGTCGCCTAATCAGGCATCTCGAAAAGTTGGGACCCAATTTGTCAGACCAGCAGTTTGGCTTTTGAGTGGGTCGGTCGATGATAGACGCAATTAAATGCGTCAAAGCCCACTCGGACGAGATACTGGCGAGGGGTGGGGTGTTACTGGTAGTGTCTCTAGATATTGCCAACGCTTTCAACACCCTGCCCTGGGCGTGCAGCAGAGAGGTACTGAAGTACTACAAAGTGCCTCCCTATCTCAGCCGAATAGTCGGGAAATATCTCTTTGAGAGATGCGTTTGTTATCCTGGGCGGGAAGGTAGGTTAATAAAGAAAGAAGTGTCATGCGGTATTCCATAGGGTCCGGTTTTAGGACTACATCTGTGGAACATCGGCTACGATTGGGTGTTACGGGGAGATCTTCCCCCGGGTGCTGGTATAATCTGCTATGCAGACGATACGCTAATCACTGCCCGGGGTGAGACATATGAGATAGCCATTCGTCTTGCCACTGCGTCGGTGGCACGGGTTGTCGGCAGAATCAGAATGTTGGGACTGGATGTGGCGTTAAGCAAGTCTGAGGCCATTTGTTTTCACAAGCCTCGAAAAGCGCCGCCACAGGAATCCCACATGTCAGTGATGTCCGAATTCAGATTGAGTCCAACATGAGGTATCTGGGCCTAATTCTTGATAGCCTCTGGAGCTTCCGTGAGCACTTCAAGCGCTTGACCCCTCGGATAATGGGAGCGGCACCTGCCTTAAAGCGACTGCTACCCAATGTCGGAGGGCCCCATGCTAGCTACCGCCGCCTTTACTTGGGTGTGGTTCGGTCCATGGTTTTATATGGGGCCCCCGTATGGGTAGGGGCTCTGACGGAAAGAACGGTCGCCTTCCTGAGAAAGCCCCAGGGGGCGATGGCTGATGGAGTCGTACGAGGTTACCGGATGATCTCCTATGAGGCGTGTGTCTTACGTCTTGGCGGGGTCCCCACCCTGGGATATGGAGGCAGAGGTCCTTGCGTCTCTGTACGATTGGCGCTCGGAACTCCGAAATCGAGGGTATCGTCCTTCACCCAGAGAGTGGCAATCGCGAAAGCTTCACGCTCGGCAGCATATGCTTGAAAAGTGGAAAGAGCGTCTAGCTC
Source organism: Parnassius glacialis (assembly GCA_033319125.1). NCBI lineage: Eukaryota > Metazoa > Arthropoda > Insecta > Lepidoptera > Papilionidae > Parnassius > Parnassius glacialis. Next base: position 26,381,378 of record JAVANC010000028.1, on the reverse strand, counting down.
ACCCGAAGGCAGGAAGCAGAACTGTCGAAACTGTTCGTTCAGTCTTACCAGAATGGTTGAACAGGCGGCACGGGTCACTGACCTTCCAGCTGGTACAGGTGCTATCCGGGCATGGCTGCTTTGGTAAGAATCTGTACCGTATAGCTAGATGAGAGCCGACAACTGAGTGTCATCACTGTGATGGTAACGAGGACACGGCGCAGCATACCCTGGAGGACTGCCCAGCGTGGGTTGAGTTGCGTCATGATCTCATGGATGTAGTAGGAGACGACCTCTCACTCCCAGCTTTAATCAAAGCTATGGTTGGATGCGAAAGGGCGTGGAGGGCAGGCGTTACCTTCTGCGAACAAGTGATGTTGCGGAAGGAGGCTGCAGAGAGGGAGAGGGAAAGCACGGCAGATATCCCAATCCGCAGCCGGAGAGTTGGCCACTGGAGGAGAGCATATTAAGCTCTTCTGCACCCACCATAATTGCAGCTTAGGTGGCGGACACAGGGACTGTCCGTTGCCTCTTTTAATGCCTCGAGGTGGCACGCACGGTGTGTTCCTCGTGCGTCCCTAAATGAAGAAGGAGTGGAGATTATCCAGCTCCACTCCGTTGTCGTCCAGCTCCACTCCGTCCTCGAGATGAACCCTGTAAGGGCTATCGCCGTCTGGTCTGCGGTAGTATGCGAAAGTATGTTCCTTTACTCTTTGCTATCTTCATTAATTCAATCTGTCACAAAATCTCTTCCCTCTGTCACATATATGCAGAAGATTTTCAAGTGTATACGCAGTCAACTCTTGAGAACCTGCCTTCCGCTTTTTATGTCATCAATTCTGATCTGGCGGCTATTAGCGAATAGAGTAAGTACTATGGGCTTAAGGTTAATCCTATTAAGTCTCAGGCACTTATTGTTGGTAGTGCTGGCATGGTTTCAAGAGTTGACTGGAATAACTTTCCCTCGGTGGTATTGCATAGTGTTGTAATACCTTACATTAGCACCGTTAAAAATCTTGGTATCAACTTCGATACTACTTTCTCGTGCTTTCATCAATTGAAAGAAGTTAGCAGAAAGAGTTTTGCTGTTATGGGTTTATTGCGACGTTTACGTTCTTTCCTTCCCATTCCTACTAAGATTACGTTAGCACAATCTTTACTCTATTCTCAATTATGCGGGTGCAAGCAACCTAGTTATGCAACCACAAGACCATAGGGTTGTTAGGGTTTGTACCTAGAGAGGGCTGCATAAGCATTAGGCAGTATCCAGTAACTGTAGAGTCAGCGCTTTTGGTTGCATGAGATATCAGGCAGAGCTCATGGGAGCGGTCACTTCGTTTTGACATCGACTTCTGTCAAGACGTATTAATTAAGTAATTAGAATTATAATTATTGTAATTAGAAATAAATAGATTTTAAATAGTTTTTAAAAAATCATTTTATGTTCCCGTAAACTTGACTACCTTGATTTAACTGAAGATCAACTAAACAAACTTGAGCGTATTCAAAATCTGGCTATTAGGTTTATATTTGGCTTGCGCAAATATGACCATGTCTCCGAATTTCGTTTAAAGCTCAAGTGGTTACCCATTCGCCTTCGCTGGAATCTACAAATTGTTTCTCTTCTGTACTGTCTATTATTCAATCCAATGACTCCTAGCTATTTGAAGGAAAACTTTAAGTTTCTTGGTCATGACAGACCGGATAGAGTTCTACGGTCAGCCGGAGAACTTATACTCGAGCTTCATTGAAATCATACTAAATACTTTAAGAATTCCTTCATAGTCAAGGCCATCTTCTTATGGAATGATCTTCCTCCGCAAATTCGTCGTGCGAAAACACTAGAAAAGTTTGAGACTGACGTCAAAAACCACTAACTAACAGTGCAATAACTACTGGTCATCGTTTGTATATCGCATGTAATTTTTATGTATATTCGCCTATTTAATCTTATGTATGTCTGTCATATTTTGAATGTATATATTAGTGTATTAAATATTTTGTTATTATGTATCTATCGGTTTAGTTTATTTAGGTATTAGTATGTAAGTTTACTATAATGTACACCACCTCCCACTGTCCAATACTACAGTTTTCTCCTAATCTTAAGGTTGTCTGGGAAAGATCGCTTTTTAGTGATAAGATCGCATTATTGTACCTACCTAAGTTTTACTGCTTGTAATTTGTTTTTTTTTATCGTTCTTGTGGTGTACAATAAGGTATTAATAAATAAATTAAATAAATGAATTCTACCGAATAATAATAATAATGTCCTCCAGACCGAATTTCGGCCACGGCGGCCAGTCTCAACGGAGACTAGCCATCTGCGCAGGACAAGATTATAGTGCCCAAGTGTATGCGCAAACACAGGTGCACTCTCTATTCCCTCACTCTTATAGCCCGATGGGACGGTAAACCGACACGACCGGAGAGAGATCAGGCGCAGGACCAACGGCTTTACATGCTTTCCGAGGCACGAGGGTGAAACACCGCCAAATTCCTGACTCCAGGCAGCTACTGACAATTTCTTGATGGAAAAACTCAATAAGTGATTTTTTTGCCCGACCCGGGATTCGATCCCGGGACCTCATGATCAGCAATCGCACTACTAGAAATAACTTTTATTGACTGCCTCGTTGGTCTAGAACAACGAGGCAGTCAAAAAAAGTTCTACCGAATAACTATATACTCGAACGACACTTTCAGACAAAATCTCTTCGTATTGTTCGTTCATTAATATTGCTCGTACTGTTAGTACTGTTTATATTGTATAAACAGTACGTCTTGTAGTATGTCTTTATACTGTATAAATCTATAGTAATATAATAAAGAGGAAGAGTTTTTTTGTGTTTTTGTTTGTTTAAACGCGCTAATCTCTGGAACTACTAGTCCGATTTGAAAAATTATTTTTGTATATAATAGCCACATTTATGAGAAAGCCACAATAAGGTATTTTATGACAAAACATTATTGAAAATTAAAAAGGGGAATAGGGCAACGGAACCCAAAGGGCCAGCAGCTGGCCGACTTCATGGAGAAAGAGGGACTCTTTATGATGAATTGTTTCTCCAAGAAGCGGCCCCACAGGAAGTGGACCTGGTCGAGCCCCGACGGTTCGACAAAAAATGAGATTGACTTCATTATGACGACCAGATGACAACTGTTCAGTGATGTCTCAGTGATCGCGAGGGTGAAAACCGGCAGCGATCACCGAATGGTTAGAGGCACACTAAACCTAAATGTTAAGTTGGAGAGGTCTCGTCTGATGAAGTCAACGCTCCGTCCCCTTCGTGCTCTAATCCAAAGTCCCGAAACCTTTCAGCTCGAGTAACAAACCGTTTTCAGTGCCTAGAAGAAGTGCAATGAAGTGGACGATATAAATGACAAGCTCGTGGAAACTGTCCATGCGGTCGGAGCTAAGTTCTGCAGGACCCGCCGCAGAAGAACACAAAAACTCTCCGATCACACTCTTCTCTTCATCTCATGGCTGTTAGACAGGAGATGAAGCTACATTTTTCAACAGATTTGACAGCATACAGGCAACTGAACAGACAGATCTCCAAATGCATGCAGTGGGACTCACGCAACTTCAATTCAGCTCGTATTGAAGAAGCGATCGAGTGGAACCAAGGCTCCAAATTCTTTGCCAGAGATTTGTCTGCCAGAAAGAGCCAACTGTCAAAGCTGAAGCCAGAATGTGGCAGCATCGTTGCCGGGGCACCTGAGATTTTGAGTGAGATTGAGAGGTTCTATGGCAGCTGTACATGTCATCGTTGGAGCCACACGCAAGTGTGAGTAACGATCCAAGAGCGAGTCTTATTCGACACTATTCCGAAGATATCCCGGACGTCAGTCTGAGTGAGAGTAGAATGGCTCTCCAGCACCTTAAAAACGGCAAGGCCCCAGGCGAGGATGGAATTACAGCGGAGCTTCTGAAAGCGGGTGGAAGACCGGTACTTGAAGTCCTTCAGAAGGTCTTTAATTCCGTACTCCATGGTGGCATTACACCGGAGGCGTGGAGCAGAAGTGCGGTGGTCTTGTTCTTCAAGAAAGGTGACAACGCTCTCTTGAAGAACTACAGACCGATTTCCCTTCTGAGCCGCGTCTACGTGCTGTTTTCGAGAGTCATTATGAATCGTCTCGCGCGCAGACTTGACGACTTCTAGCCTCCCGAACAAGCCGGTTTCCGAAAGGGCTTTAGCACCATAGACCACATACATACCCTACGTCAAATTGTACAGAAACCCGAAGAGTACAATTTGCCACTATGTCTGGCGTATGTGGACTATGAGAAAGCCTTTGATTCCGTCGAAATTTGGGCGGTGCTGCAGTCCCTTCAGCGGTGCCAAGTTGACTGTCGGTATATCGAAGTGCTGAAGTGTTTGTACAGTAGAGCTACGATGGCTATCCGAGTACAGAACCAGAGTACGAAACCTATCCAATTGCAGAGAGGTGTAAGACAGGGTGACGTTATATCCCCGAAACTCTTCACCGCTGCATTGGAAGACGTTTTCAAGCTTCTGGACTGGAAAGGATACGGAATTAACATCAATGGCGAGTACATCACTCACCTTCGATTTGCCGACGATATAGTCCTCATGGCAGAATCGCTGGAGGAACTAAGCACTATGCTCAATCACCTCAATAGTGTCTTCCAACGGATAGGTCTTAAGATGAACATGGACAAAACAAAGATTATGTTTAATATCCATGTCACACCTATGCCGGTAGTTGTTGGGAGCACTAAGCTCGAAGTTGTTGACGAGTATGTTTACCTGCGACAAATAGTCCGACTAGGTAAGTCCAAATTCGACCGAGAGGTCAATCGACGGATTCAACTCGGCTGGGCAGCGTTCGGGAAGCTACGACACATCTTCTCGTCACAAATACCTCAAACCTTAAAACAAAATTGTACAACCAGTGCGTGTTGCCAGTGATGACTTACGGAACTGAGACGTGGTCCTTCACTGCTAGCCGTATGAGGAAGCTCAAGGTCGCTCAGCGAGCTATGGAGAGAGCTATGCTCGGAGTTTCTCTGCGTGATAAACTTAGTAATAAGGATATCCGCAGTAGAACCAGAGTAACCGACATAGCTCAACGGATTAGTAAGCTGAAGTGGCAGTGGGCCGGCCATATAGCTCGAAGAACCGACAACCGATGGGGAAGAAAGGATCTCGAGTGGCAGCCTCGTACCGGTAAGCGAAGTGTAGGGCGTCCCCCCACAAGATGGAGTGACGACCTGGTAAGACATGCAGGAAGTCGATGGATGCAGGTGGCTCAGGACCGTGCTTTGTGGCATTCTTTGGGGGAGGCCTATGTTCAGCAGTGGACTTGTGAAGGGCTGTAATGATGATGATGATGATGAAAAAGGGATTTATGAGCGTTATTATTAGGCATGGCATCTTAATCCTTACGAACGAAAGTTACTTTATCATCAAGACAATTTTATGAAGATAAACTTTGCTCTTTATAGCATGTTATTTGGACGGATAGTTTAAGAGATATCTGCAATTCCCCTGGTGTTACGGTTGTTCATGGGTGGCGGTAGTCACTTGCCATCAGGTGAATCGCATGCTCGTTTGCCCCCATCTCCTATAAAAAAATTAAATTGTACCTGAGTGAAGCTGGTCGGATAGTAAAGGTATGCTGCTATATATTTTAAGATTGTAGAAGGGATCAGTTTCAAATATTGAATATGTTATTATATTCAAAATTATTAAAGAAATGAGATGGAGGGACTGAGCAAAATAAAGATACGTATATTATAAGTCAGTTAAAAGACAAACTACGAATTATGCCACGAGAAAATAAAGAGATAAGAAGAAATATCTATACATACATACATACAAATAAATAAAATTGAAGTGTCTGTTGCAATGTGAAAATAACAGCTTTTTACTAAATGCATATAAAAGTATATACGGTACTTGTAACAAAAACACAATTTGTAAAATTTTTGTCTGTCTATCTCTTGGTTCTGGCTAATCTCCGAAACGGCTGCATCGATTTCGACGGGACTATCATTGGCAGATAGCTGATATTTTAAAGAGTAACTTAGGATACTTATATTTTAGAAAAAGAATTAGGGTTCCACGCAACATAATTAAAACCTTGATAACGACTGTCAAAATCCTTGATGAGAAGTAAAAGAAGATGGATTATCATATACATTAGACCAGTTTAAAAATATAAGAGAGCTTATATGAAGAACTAGATAACTCCGTAACGCAAATATTAAGGAAGTTCTTCGTCCATATTTTCGAATGCATTTTCCTGCATCAATTGATTGCCAGACCGTCATCCATTATTCACATAACAAAGAAGACCGGGTGCCGGTGGGATTAGCGTGCATTTGGAATAGATAAAGAAAATTTATTTTCAACAGTAAATTATCATCAGTTATTTACAATATTGTGTAAAAATACCTGTACTGTGGGAGATTTAAATAATAATAATGCTTTATTTCAGATACCAAAGTTCTTCAATAATAATAAAAACAAAACGAATGACAATACATACTTAAAAATAATTAAAATACTTAAATTATACTTAAATGTGGGACCACACGGAAAGCATCAGCTTTCAAATAAAAATAAATAATTGAAATCGATTCACCCAGGAAAAAGTTAAGAGGTAATACACCAAACAAAAGAAAAAAATATACTGTCGAATTGAATACCGTCTTCTTTTTGAAGTCGGTAGAAAAACTTTTCTTTTTATAGAATAGGGTGTCAAACGAGCACAAAGTCCACCTGATGGTAAGTGGTTGCTGTGGGCCATAGACATCTACATCCATCCTCGTTTGGAAAAAATGCAGATGCGTTGTCACCTGTGAGGACTAAGATGGAATGTCTCTTTTCCAATAAAAAGGGTCTCCGGTTCTCTATACTCACCATACAAAACACAGTAGTGTTAAGCTGCTATTTTACGCTAGTATTCTGTGAGAGCGTGGTCCTTCCCCGGTCGAGCCGACCCATTCGTGCTACAACTATACTACTAATATAGCTGCAGCATGACTCTACTTCGCACAAAACTAAGATAGAATGCCTCACAGCATATTATACTAGTTCTTTATTCCCATAAGACCCGAAAACTACATTTTAAGCACTGCTATTAGTCGGCAAAAATAGGAAAGAAGGTAATACTTTTCCAGACGGAAGCATAGGCTGAAAAAGAATCCTATTACCAATAAAATAATATTATATCTAAGCTTATTATTGCGAAATATTGCATCGAATCTATCTAATGCTAGCAACTTTAAACATCTGAGTCGCACTGTAGTAATACTTCGTGTAATGTTTAAGTAAGGCTCTACATTTTGTCAGCTTATATGACTCACGGACTGCACGGATAAAAATACAAGCAGTATACTCTATATAGTGATTGTTTTAACCTGAGTGGTGCAACACTAACCTGCAGCGGTGTAAACTAGCCAGCCAGCATATTTGCTCTAAGAGACAGAGGTCTACGTTCCCTATCAATGTCCACATCATGTGTCAGTGCCTCAGTGACCCACTGACTAAATATTTAAACTGTACGCTCTTTTAACGTATGGCTACTTAGAATGAATGGTACTGTTGAGCAAATTTTTGTACCCGACTTGAAAATCATGATTTCACTTTTATTTGCATTATATTATCTAAGTCCATGGGTCTCAGCATATTACTTGCAAGAAAGTAAGGTGAAAGTAAAGTTGCAGCCTATTTACGTCCCACTGCTGGGCACAGGCCTCCTCTCATCCTGAGAGGGTTTTAGGGCAAGGAAATGACCGCCACGCTGCCCCAATGCGTGTTGGCGAACTTCACATGTCTTAGAAATATTTTTTTCTTATTTCTCAGACATACTGGTTTCCTCACAATGTTTTCCTTCACCGTCGAGCACGTGGTAAATCAGCACTTAAAATTGCAATTAACAATTTTATTGGTGCCGGCGGGGATCGAACCCGGATTGCTCGAGTACTGTGAAGCTTACAGTGAGCGCTAACCATCTGAGCTACCACAACTTACTTGCAAGAACTTAGAAGTTTTCTGATACCATTTATTGATAGATAGACTCAAAAATACCAAATCGTTGGCAAGTAATAGGGCAAGTGGCATTGCTACGATCATCGTACCATCTAGCGAGGGAGTTGCCACATTATACGTTTGTCTAAGCACTATATTTACTCCATGTTACTTCTACTCAAACGGTTGCTACAAATGCGACAGATATGACCAGATCATAACTACGTTAGTTTGCAAACACGGAAAGCTATGTCGATGATCCGAAAATTTTCGTTACGACTTTTATTCACAAAAGACACTTCGAATATAGTAATTTAAATCGCTCGTCGACTTATAATTATAGTACACGTTTAATTAATATATTTATTTACATTAAAGTGGTTATTCTAAACAATGGGCAATTACTGAAAAATCTAATGGCTTCGGATAAATTTCATTATAACTATCTAGTATACATTAAATGTAAAATAATTAGACTAGTGACGGGTAGCAGCATAAAAAGCTCGAGATGTCTGGTTACTGCAATCGTCAATCCGCTTGCCAAGCTTAAATCATCAGGAAAGGTAGTACCAGCTGTGACCTTCACGCGCTGTTAAGGAAGTCGAAGTTTAGAAATTATTTAATAAAGAATCTCTTTCGATATTTCTTGTCGACGTAACGGTAATTCTGATTAACCACCGCTCCGACCGTTCAACCGGGGAAGGACTACGCATTCACAGAATACCAGCGTAAAATAGCAACTTCGTATGGTGAGTGTAAAGAATCGGAGACCCATTTTACTGGAAACGAGGCATTCCATTTGAGCCTTTAGAAGTGACAATGCATATTTTTATAGGAAAAGGGTGATAAACGAGCACACAGTCCACCTGATGGTAAGTGGTTGTTGCGGCCCATAGACATCTACATCTATCCTCGTTTGCGTATCAAAATGCAGATGCGTTGTCACCCGTGAGGACTAAGATGGAATGCCTCATTTCCAGTAAAAAGGGCCTCCGGCCACCTGCACTCACCAAGCGAAACGCAGAGGTAAATCTCTACTTCACGCTGGTTTTCTGTGAGGTCGTGGTACCACCCCAGTTCGAGCCGGCCCATCCGTGCGACAGTAAAAGCTGCCGCGTGGCTCTACCACTTGTAATTTGTATTTTGATGTTTAAAAAATGTAGATGTTTATGGGCCACACCACAAACTTAACATAAAGTGCTTGTAATCTTTATTTTATATAATAAAACACCAAACATTTTAATGAGCGTTGTATTAACTAAAAGTAAGTCAGAATATATTTAACTTTAACTCGACGATTTATTTGAATAAAAAACACAGAATTTGAGTTACATTTATATAGGGCTTTACGAAGAAAAATAAAATGCAAGCGAGCACCGACCTGTACGAACTCATTAATATTTAGTGAGCGATGTTCTGCGCTTTACATAGTCATCAGTATCCAACTTTAATATAAAACTGGTGTTTCACAAATGCATATTGCATTACAATGACCCGCGGACATATAATTGAGTACTAATCTTGAAAATACTAGGAGCTTTTATAACAGAATACTCATAAAAATATACGTTTTATAGATTTGACTTTATGAGGTATGTTGAAAATTTAGCCTTTATATAATTTTTAGGCAATAAAATGTGAAGTTTTCGTCTATTGAAAGTTATGTTTAGTTAACATTTTTTTGAGTGTAATTGCTCTATTACGACCCCATTCGTAACTTCACAATTCCTTTTGGGAAATCGTTTTGTAACGCTGGCTGATACAGGTATTGTTTAAAGCTGTTATCATTTAATGGAAAATTTTACGACTAAAATGTTTTATATATTATAATACTAGCTCGCCAGGCAGACGTTGTTCTGCCCTTTCCAATTACCCTTCCTATAAAAATCCTTAAATTCGCAATAAAAAAATTTGAGGGTCATTTATCAGGATAATAACTATCCTATCTCTCAAGTTGGACCAAAATGCACACAGTGTGCAAAATTTCATTGAAATCAGTTCAGTAGTTTAGACGTCCACCACGGACAAAAAACGTGACACGTAATTTTTATATATTAAGATATATAAATGAAATTTAAAATAAATATTGAGCTCTAGGTATCGTCTGGCTTTCGGCTACTCATTATGCATTTTTCTAATGCATAATAATAATAAATAATAATAAAAATGTTTTATTTCAGTAAATCTTTTTTACAATTAATTTGCCAAGGCCTCCCAGAAAGTAATGCTAAGATACTTGTGTTGGGAGTGCCTCGCTCTTCCTATGCAATCATAACACTTCGATTTACATTATAATATCAAAATAGCCAAATTTTATTAAATTAAATTTAATAGAACAGAGTTACATAGTTAATAGATGGAAAGGAGTTTATGAGAAATGAATACCTGAGTAGTTGAATCCGTAGTGTGTTAGTTTCAGGTGTGTGTGTGTGTGTGTGTGTGTGTGTGTGTGTGTGTGTGTGTGTGTGTGTGTGTGTGTGTGTGTGTGTGTGTGTGTGTGTGTGTGTGTGTGTGTGTGTGTGTGTGTGTCTGTGTGTGTGTGTGTGTGTGTGTGTGTGTGTGTGTGTGTGTGTGTGTGTGTGAGCGTGTGCATGTGTGTGATTATCTCTGTGTGTGTATGTGCACGTATGTGAACGGTTGTGTATGTGTGCAAGTTTATGAATGTGTCTCACCCACTGATTTGTGTTGTGTATGTGTGTTATTTATAGCAGGTTCAACTCTTTCTTACCAAAATGTCTTCCACGTCATCATAATTAAGAGTGAAGAGCCATTCGGTTAGAGTTTTTCTACACTCAAACATTTGCATGGGGTAAATCCTAATTAATTTATTGATCTTGTTATAGGCATGAGGGGCTTGAACTATATTTTGCCGTTTGGCAAAAACTGTACGTGCAGGGTATGAGGGAGCCACGATATCGCACCGTCTTTTTATAAGTTTGGTATGGTCAAAAGGTAAGGTTTTGTGATATCTTAATATCATGTGTAAAATATAAAGTTTCCTAACGGAGAGCAGCTTGGATGTTTGGTATAGGGTTTCGGTAGAAAACCTATAGGGCCTACAGTACATTATTTTAATCAAAGATCTTTGCGCCCTTTCTAGATCTATAAAATATGATTTAGCTGCTCCTCCCCATACCGAGATGCAATAGGTTAGTACAGATTGGGCTAGTGCGATATATATATTGTTCAATAATTCAGTACTCATCACGTGTCTAAGAGATTTAAAAACCCACATGAGCTTCCTTAACCGCCCTATAGTAAGTTCTACGTATGGATACCAACTTAATCTCTGATCCACAATAATTCCGAGGTATTTAACACAGCTGACCTTCTGAATTATTGGGCAATTACATGTGTTAGGGAAAGGGATACCACAGGAATGAATTTTGATTTTAAAATTAGGTGACGGCTGTGAATTTATATAGGGAGAGAAGCATACATAATTTGTTTTTTGGGTGTTAAGAGTAAGCAGATTCTCACTAAGCCAGTGACTAACTCTAGCTAGTCCCCTCTCAGCCTCCATCTTAATTTTTTCCCAGGTCTTTGCGGTAAAAATAATAGCAGTGTCATCCGCATAGGACAGTATCCTCCCCCCAACGCCACCAAGATTGCAGAGATTATTAATATATATCAAAAAGAGCGTTGGGCCGAGTACACTGCCCTGCGGGACACCAAACGTTACAGTTTCTTCTTCACTTATAAAGTTGCTGATTTTTACACTCTGTTTTCTGTTTTGAAGGTAGCTGCTGAGAAGAGAGAGAGTAGAGTCACGGAATCCAATACTTTCCAGCCTTCGTATAAGAATGGAGACAGAGACAGTGTCAAAGGCTTTCTTGAGGTCAAGAAAGACCACTAAACATTTGTTGCCTTTGTCTACTTCTTTTGTTATAACTGATGTAAGATCCATGGTAGCATCCTGTGTCGACATTCCCTTCCTAAAACCATATTGAGAGGTAGATATAGTGTTATACTTAGTCAAGTAGCTTACTATTCTAGAATTCAAGAGTCTCTCAATGATTTTAGAAATGGAGCTTAGCACAGATATAGGTCGATAGTTGTTAACGTCGTCTCTGTTTCCACTCTTATACACAGGGGTAACCATGGAGCGCTTAAGAAGGTATGGGAAGATCCCGGTGCGAAAACACAGGTTGGCGAGGTCACTAATTAAAGGGACAAGGATATCCTTAGTTTTTCTTAGAAAAAAAGTGGGGATTCCATCCCAACCTGGTGCACTCCTGGAGTCTAGGGACATCAAAGTATTTTCCACTTCCCTGTGAGATGTGTCTAGTAAAACAAAAGAGGACAGATGATTATGGTTATCATTATTACGAGTTTCTGAATGTATGAAGCTGTTTGAGATGTTCTCTGCAAGTGTTTGCCCAATGTTAACAAAATATTTGTTTACATAGTTGGTTGAGGTTTGTGGACAAGATTTTATATTGAGTAGGTCATCATTTGGGCTCTTCGGTGGCTTATAGTGAGTGATATCGTTAATAGTTGACCAAAGAGCTCGAGGGTTTTGTACCGATGCTTTAATTTTTTCTTTATTGTATTTTATTTTTAGTTTTTTTATAAGGTTTCCACAGAAAGTACGGTAGCGTCTATATATTATAATTAAAATTTGATTTTGGGGGTTCGATTTAAGTTTTAGGTAAATAGTGTTCCTCAGTCTAATACACCGCAAAGCACCTGTGGTTATCCAGGGTTTTATGGTTCTTTTGCTGTTCGAGACGATTATGTTTTTAGTGTTAGATAGGATAGCTGACCTGACCATTTCTATTAGGGCAAAGGCGTAAGTATCAGGGTCTTTAAAAACATTAAAGAAGGAAACATCGATGTTAGTTAAACTCTTATAAGCATTATCATAATCAACCACAGTTTTATATCTTTGAGGACTTGTTTGTTGATACTGATTTGCAATTGCTAAAAGAACAGGGCAATGGTCAGTTATAGTTGAGTTTAATACCACAGTGAAAGTTGTGTTGTATTTTTTGTCAAGTCCCAATAACACCTGGTCAAGACAGCCATCCCCCCTCGTAGGTAAACTATGAGATGAGAAAAGCCCATGCAATGATATCATATTTAAATAATTTAATCTATTAGATCTTTCTTGATTTGTTTCAATTGGGGTAGTAATTAAATCAATGTTAATGTCACCTAAAATCAAAACATTTTTATAAGGGCTTATATTTTCAAGGTGATTACTGAGAGATGTGACGAAATTTCCTGCATTTAAAAACGATGGGGAACGGTAAATACCCAGTATATTATAGTTCGAGATTAGTAATTCTATTCCGGTGGCATTTTTAAGGTTTAGTTCTTTAAATTTCACTAATAGTTTATTTTTGGTGTATGCTACTACCCCGTCACTTCGGTTATTATGATTTTTTGTTTGAAGCGATGTGTAATTCTGTAATTGCGGTATGTTTTTGTAAGGGTGTAGCCAACATTCTGTAAGAATTAAAATATCTATTTCAAATTTTAGTTGCGCCAGAGTGAGCTGCAAGTCATCAAAATTTTTGTAAATACTTCTAATGTTTTGTGTTAAAATAGTTAAATTATATGTAGAACTTATAGTCTTTATTTTTAGGTCCTGTATATTACACTTGAGTGATTCTGAGAGTTTAATTTGATCAATTTCTTTTAGCGTGTTAAAACTATCCATTAAAAATAAACTTAAAACTCTTAGGGTTGCAGCTACGGTAGTTAGGTTGTTTGAATAGTAGTAGGTTAGATCGTGTGAAGTATAGGTATGTAAAACCAAGTTTTTTAATGTAAAGTTGTATATAATAGTATAGTATAGAAGTAACTGATTTATAGAGTGTTGTATATTTGTAGTCAGTGTAGTATAGGTGAGCACTTGTGTTATAAAGATTATTGGTGACGGGAAAGTATGAAAGTAATTTTATGCTTTGTTTGTATACTAAAATGTTTTGAAAGTGAGCGTGGGGTGTGTGTGTGATAAAAAGTTGGTAGTTGTGATTGTGGGATAAAGGTGTGTAGGTATATATGTGTTTGTGTAAAAACGTAGGTGTGTGCTTTGTTGCATGATAGGTATTTAACATTTTCTCAAAAATATATGGTAAACATTTAACGTTAAACAAATTAAACAATTTATACAAGAAAGTTAATTTTAGGAAAAATCAGCATACTATAGTTAGTCATTGTTCTTGCATCAATTGTTGGACTTGTGATTCGTGTTGAATGTGAATTATTTTAGACGTGTCATCTTTCCGGACTAACTCTTTCCCCATAGAGGTCCAGCAGTACTTAACTTTTTGAGCCTTTTTAGATCTCGGGCCAAGAAAAACAAACGTGCTCCCTTGGAGGTAAGATGCTCAGTTCAGCATAAGCGTCGTAGAATACAAAATTGGCTCTAAGTAATATTGCAATTGTGTCGCTTTAGATTTCAAAATTTGTTGTTTATAGTAATAGGCACTACTAGAGATTAGCTATTTTTCTTCATTACATTTTGGTCTCCCATTATATAAAAAATTACAACAATCGACGGTGTTGCACCCTTGATAGGCAGATTGACAATATATGTCGCGTCTCTTACATTTGACACTGCTTCCTGTCACAGAACTGTTATTTTATGTTCGGCGATTGTTGTAATACGATCTTTTGGCATTCATATGGTCTGTCTGGCATTATATATTTATTTATTCTTAATTGTACACCTTAACTCAAAGGTTTAAAAAGGTTGGACTTAATGCCTTTTGGCATTCTCCCCCAGTCAAGCCGGGAGTTATGGAAATAATGTGATAGGTGCGAAGTATAAACATATATAAATATCCACGTATACTATATACATATACATAATTATATAAATACAAATAGATATATAAAATAAACTTTCAACAAAGGTAACCAAATAATGATTACATTCACCATTCTAACTAACGTCTGATGTCATTAAAAGTGTTCACGTACCAATCTTTTAAAAGCAGTCTAATTAGGTGTTTTTCTAACGCCTTCGAGCATGGAGTTCCAGAGAAGTGCAGCCTGAATGGTGAAGGATTTTCCAACGAAATTTTTGTATTGGGATTTCTGAAATGTATTTTATCCTTAATCATCTCTTGAAAACTCTCAAAAGACTGAAATTAAAAATATAAACCTATAACTTCCAAAATGACGCCATAATTAGATAGCTGATATTTAATCGAAAATCCATTATACTAAAGACATTAAAAATCAATTAGCTAAGATCCGCATAATAAAATATTTTTAACGTTTAGCCAAAATAAAAAGCAACAAACAACATTCATGATAACAATTATTTTTGTAGTAATAATAATAATTCTCGTAATCTTAAGGTTGTCTGGAAGAGATCGATTATTAGCGATAAGACCGTCTGTCTTAATGTACCTACCTCTTAAGTTTTACTCCTTGTAATTTGTTATTTTTTATCGTTTTTTTGTGGTGTAGAATAAAGTATAAATAATAATAATAACGTCCATAATGACGTCCCACAGGATGCATCATCCGAGGTCGTCGGTAATGAGGCTGTACTTGCCGCGGAAGCATGGTGGACGCGGCTTTTTAAGCGCGCTTACCATGCATAATCGCGAAGTTTGCAGCCTCCGCAATTACTTTCTGAAGAGAGCGGATGATCCATTCTATAAGGACGTTATTTCTTGTGATTAAGGGCTTACCCCTCTATCCTTAGTCAACGAGCAATGGCAAGACCCAGCAGTACAGAGCATTTCCGACCGGGAGACAGTATGGAATGAGAAGGAGTTTCACGGGAGGTTCTACAAGGATCTACGTGAGTCTTTCGTAGACACAGTTGCCTCCCTCTACTGACTACGTTTCGGAGACCTCTTTGGGGAAACCGAGGGTTTTGTCTGTGCGATACAGGATCAGGTAATTAAGACCAACAATTATCGGAAATACATCCTAAAGGATGGCGCCGTCGACATCTGTCGAGCTTGTCGCCATCCCGGTGAGTCACTTAAGCATGTCCCGGTTGTTTGGCACTTTCTAACTCTGAGTATTTGCACAGACAACCTAGTACCTAGGATTCTACACCAGGAGCTCGATCTGAAATACGGTCTCGTGGATCGGAAACTGCCATATTATAAGTACTTGCCGGAAGCCGTGCTCGAAAATGACCGCGCCAGGCTCTACTCGGACCGGGCCATCATCACAGACACGACTATTCTTGCGAATAGGCCTGATATTGTGCTAATGGACCGGGCACAGTCAAGGATATTTTAGGGCGACATTAGCATTCCTTATAACGAGAACCTCGTGAAAGCCGAAACAGATAAGCTGACAAAATATCTGAACCTGCATCACGAGGTGACCGACATGTGGGGTGGTCTGCCGACTGAAATTATTCCTGTGGTCGTTCCTGCGAACGGGTTAATCCCAGTCAGCCTCTAGGGTCATCTGAGGCGACTGGGACTCCATGACGAACCGCTCCAAGCTCAAATGTAGAAGGCGGTGCTCCTCGATACCGCCCGCATCGTCCACCGGTTTCTTTCCTTTTTCCCCTAACCCTCGGCCGTTTGGTCTCCCCTGCCGAGGGCTTCTATTTTTGTTTTTTTTTTATATTTATGTATTTTTTATGTATTTATTTTATTTATTGATATTTATGTATGTTTACCATTTTCATTAACAATTATATATTTATACTGTCCAACCAGATGAGAAAACTTTATAGATATCCCATAATAATAATAATTCTTTTATTTCAGACCTTAATCCATAATTTCTTAGTAATACATTGCGCACCTTAAACACTAATGGTAGTTTCTTATATATGTATAATTACTTTTCAATACTCCATTACTTAGCATATCCCCGTCACATCTTTCGGCGAACATGTTCAAAATACTGTTGCGGCCGCCCCGAATTCTACTCAACAAGGACCTCTCGTTTACGCATCATTGCAAAGAAATCATCAGTTCTTGCTTCTACAAAGATCCCTGATGCGCTATAAAAGCGAGGCAGCCCTAACAGGGCTCTGAAAATGTTATTATATAGAATACGGAGGTGACTGTAACCGCGCTTTGTATATGTTGTCCATAAGCTTCATGCGTAAATAAATTGGCAATAGGTTTAAAAAAGTGCAATCTTGACTTAATTGCTACATGAATATTTCCACGGACCGACAGTACCCTACGCTCTCTCTCGATGTCCATATCATCTTTACAATTTTCAATAATATAGTGGCCTAAATATTTAAACTGTTTTACTTTACATTGAATAAAACTGTTTTTTACGGATTTTATCGCGTTTATTTTATTATTTTTATTCCCGACGTTTCGAGTGCTTTTCCCCCCCGTGACCATGGGTTGCTGAAAAGCACTCGAAACGTCGGGAATAAAAATAATAAAATAAACGCGATAAAATCCGTAAAAAACAGTTTTATTCAATGTGTAGTGTTCGCGTAAATATAAGAAATCATTATGTTTTACTTTAGCTAGGGAGTTCCATTAAGCACAATAGGAGGCACATACTTGGGACACTTATTTCCAGCTCTAATTACCATTACTGGCTTTTCTTATCATTGTATACTAAACCATGTCTAACAGTATAATCCTCATAAACACAAAAAAAATTCTAAGAGCACTGACAGACGGGGTGAGCAGCACCATATCATCTGCATAACTTAAATTGTTTAAGCATACTCCATCTACATAGCATCCGATATACATGTTGTTCAACTCACCAATTAAGTCATTAATGTACAGGCTGAATAGGTTTCGTAAACTTAAACCCCCCTGTCTCACCCGATATTCTAGCCTGTACGGATGAGAAAACTCATCTGCCCATCTGACACTATTTATTTGATTGCTGTACCAATATTCAAACATCCCGATAAGTTCAACAGGCATCTCGGTTTTTCTCAACTCACTTTACAATATTTCATGACACCATATCAAATGCTTTTGACAGGTCTAGAAAACAAGCATACACAGGTGTTTTTCTGTCCGTATAGTACTCGACGGTTCGCTTGAGGGCCAAGATGGCACTCTCTGTTGAAAGACCATACCGGAAACCGAATTGGGCATCGTGTAGTTGCAAATGTTTTCTTAAATACCCATCAAGTAGACCGTCCAGTACCTTTGCTAATATTGTAGCCAACGATATAGGTCTATAGTTGATTATTTCCGGGATATCCCCAGTATTATTTTTGAGAATTGGAACAATAGTCTTCAATAAATTATTTGGCAGATATCTATGTCGTAGGCTCAGTGAAAAGAACAGACCCAATACCTTAGGAAGATGGTCACCAGCATGAATTAAATGCTCAATGCTAAGATCATAATACCCGAGGGACCTCCCCCTTTTCATGTTCTTAATCACTGCACCCAGCTGTTTAGCTATGAAACTAACCGGGTTTGTGTCAGGAGACACCTCCATGTAGATTTTACCATTTATGGGTCTTAAAGGAGAGTCAACTTTAAAATATTGCTTAAAATTTCCAACAATCTTTTTTTTCTCACAGGAAAGCCAGGCCGCGGGTTTAATTTATTTATGGATTTACAAAAATTTTTGAAGTCTTTATCACAATGTTGAGAAGCTATAATGTCCATTCTTATTAGCTCTTCTCGATTCTGGCACCATTACAATTTATTACCATAACTTAGATTTACAACAACGTCTGCTTTCACACTTTTGATCGCACACAATACCCTTTTTAGGTTTGCCACATTGAAACCAATTATTAAGTTGTATCCAGGAGTGACGACCTGGTAAGACATGCAGGAAGTCGATGGATGCAGGTGGCTCAGGACCGTGCTTTGTGGTATTCCTTGGGGGAGGCCTATGTTCAGCAGTGGACTTATGAAAGGCTGTAATGATGATGATGATGATCCGGGACTCCCTGTAAGCACTGTATACATGTTTATTTATTTATTTATTCTTTATTGCACCAAATATTTGTACAAAAGGCGAACTTAATGCTATATGGCATTCTCTACCAGATAACCTTGGGTAGAACAGAGAATGAGTTTAGCCAGTAAAGTTATTGTTGTTGTTGTTGTTGTGTTCATCTCATTCATCGCATCATTGTTCAGACGGATTCGAGCACGTAGGCTATGATCACCATCTTATTTTTTTAACTCGCATTAATATTCACTTGATACCCATATTGTAGAAAAACATAAAAAACTTAGCCTGCCATCTTTAGAAGTCCGCCATATTGAACACCGACAACAGTTTTTTTTTCTAGTGATGGCACTGCCTTCATAAATTAAAAACTGGAATGGGTAAACTCAGGTCACTTTACTGTAGAGACAAAACCTTGCAATATAAGCTGAGATTAATAAAATACACAAAATTATTAAGAAAATATATTAATGAACCAAAGTTAGTATAAAATAATAGAATAATTACAAAACCTTAAAAGAAATCCAAAGCAGCGTGGTATGTAATTGAGGATAATACTGATAGAATTAAAGAATATAATGAAATTAGTATGATAATGGTAAATAATAAGAGTATTGATGATCGTTATAAAACTGCTACAGCCTCTAATAATTATTTTTTAAATTTTAATAATTAACAAAATGATATCGTAGTCCAGTGCAACGTTACGTTACTAATATAACATGTAGCAGATTATTCTTATTGCCATGTTCTGAACAGGAAATTATTAATATAGTTAAATCTTTAAATAACGCCAAATCTGTAGGTATTGACTTCATGTCTACATTATTGTTTAAGTCATGTATGTATAGTTCAACTTGCACCTGTTTTGAGCTTCGTCATAAACATTACTTTTGTTCAAGGAGTATTCCCGGAAGCTCTAAAGCGGTAATGCCTTTACAGGCGTTGTTACATAGTGAAATCTGATTACAACACCTCCTCTTTGTATTTGCTCCGTGGTGATGCCTTACACTAACTTACAACACGCTCGTGGTGGCACTTACGGAGGGCTTTTTATGGCCAGTGTACCTATTATTTGGCATTTTGCCTAAACCGTGTGACGTACATTCACTGTAGCTGGATTTATTCGTATTCTGTACGGCGTTAACACGCATTGACACGCACGAATTCGGTCGATGTTTGTGCTTACGCACTACCAAGGGACCAAACATTCTTTCATTGATTTGCCAGTTATTTTACTGTGAGCTACTACTAATGTGTGGTGGTGGGGATCCTTGTGCCTCCCCACATTTTTTTTTAAATGTGGGACAGCGAATCCCTTGTATCGGGTATTTTATGTGAATATTGTGAGCTTTTTCCAAGCAGGAAGGGATTATTTAATAAGGAATTGACTGATGTGAACCTGATACACGTGGAATAGGGATGATTTATTCTTCTTAACCTTTTGAGCCTTTTCTTCGTGAACGGGGTTCTTAGTTAAAAATAAGGCACTACCAATGGCTTAAGATTCCTTTAGTGAATATTCATTCTTCCAAGAGATACCTAAAAGAACTAAGTTACTAAACAAACTCAACGTAAATGAGGGTCCTAATTAAGACGATCACGCCATAGATTTATTAAATGGCCTATAAACTAAACCTTTAGAAAGATCCTTGTAAAAGATCATTATATGTTTATTATTAGGGTTTCGTAAATTGTATATATATTTTTATAGACGGCCTCTTTTTCTATATAGAGGGAGTGTATATTTAACGCCCACCTCATGGTTTACCTAAAGCAGAATGATCTCCTCAGTGACCGCCAGTATGAGTTTCGTCGAAATTGACCGTCTAATGTATACCACTCACATATGGTACGAATCCCTCGAGAACAATGGAGAAGCACTTGCTGTTTCTCTTGATATCTCGAAGGTCTTTGAAGAACTTTCTGAGTAAATTATTTCACCGATTCGTCATCGATGGCAGCTCATCCAATCGCTAGAGTTCTCTTGCAACTCTCTTCCTGCTGCATATTAATGTCGAGGCTATTCTTATAATGTTGTTTATTTTCGATCCTCCTGTTTACTAACGACAATAGATTTGTGAAGAGGTATAAGCCGAATTTTATTGAGCTTGCAAATCTCTCACTGCAGTCAGTCTCCGAATGAGGCGATGCTAATATTGTGAGATTCAACGCCTCTAAAACACAAGCGTGTCTGTTCACCGCTAAAAGCATCCCGCTCACTCTGGTTTTCCGTAACATATATTTGGGTTGAATTTTCTACGAACCTCAGCAATGGGTGGTTCATTGAGTCCACAGCCAAAGCAGCCGCAAAGATACTAGGGGTCCTTGCAAGGGTGTGGTTGGTGCTGCAAAATGGACGAATCTCAATGGTGAGACGTGCTAAGAGGCTCATTGGTAACCTTAATATGGTTGAAACCAATCTTGTCAGCCTCGAGCACAGGAACAGAGTAAGCAGCCTTTCAGTATTCTGTAGGATGCATTTCGGTGAGTGTGCACAGGAATTACATGGTTTAATTCCTTCCTCTCCTTTTCACACCGGACAATCAGGTGGTCGGCGGGTCTTCATCCATTTGTTGTCGATATTCCACGTATTAGAGAACCAAACGGTTCGCTTCGTCTTTTGTAATTCGTACAGCAAAGAAGTGGAATCATATGCCGGCGTCTATCTTTCCGTCTAATAACAATCTAGACGTCTTCAAAGCAAAAGTGAATAGGTTTTTGTTACGCTAAGAAGTGATGTGATTTACCATCTAAGGCTCCACTACCAATTAACATCAGGTGGGTTTGTGGTCAAGCACTGGCTTATAATAAGTTAATAAAAACTTGTTTGTCTATGAAATTCGTAAATAATCACATACTTAGTGATTTACTTTCAATGGAGGCCGTATGAGGAGTTTCAGTGATAGAATTCGTAATGGAAGTAAAGACATAGAACCAGAGTAACTGACATAGCTCAATGGATCAGTAAGCTTATAATAATCTATAAATTTTGATCACAGTAGTCAGTCTGAAAGGGACGCGATTGGTGCACGAAAGTTGTCTTCCAAGAGTTGTGGACTACGCCTAAGGAGTATCGGAAAAGACGCTTTAGAACCGGTGCCAGCTCTAGAGCACGCGTTTCATTAGCATCAGTCTTCATAATTATCATCATTGAAGTCCATCACAAGTCCACTGTTGAACATAGACCTCCCTCAAGGAATGTTACAAAGTAGGGTTGAGTCACCTACATCCATCAACTTCCTGCATCCCTTACCACCGGTCACCCAGGTTACTCAGACTATCTAGTGTGGGTGCCGCCTTACACTTCGTATAACGGTGCAAAAATACTATTCGAAAACATTTCTTTCCCATCGCTTGTTGGATTTTCAAGATAAGTAGCCAGCCCGTTGCCATTTCAGCTTACTGATTCATAATGCTTCAATATGACGCCGAGAATAAACTTGTATTTAAAAAAAATGAAATAAATTTTTTTTGGCTGTAAGTGAGAAGGTCCGAAGATGCCGAACAAGTGTTTGTATAGCTCAAAAATATTGCGAGTCTGGATGTTTATCGAAGTGAAATGTGTAAATTTAAAACACCACGGCGATACAGGACATATACTAAAAAACCTAGTGAGCGGGTAACTTTTACTTAAGGCCTTAACAGTGGTTGAAATGCCTAAATCTTGGATATTTAAGTAAAAAAATCTCAATAAGTGTTCATTTAATCCACAAAGAAAAAATACAGGATAACAGAAGAGGATTTGGTAAATGTTTTTAATTGAACAAAATTGTATTTTTGTCAACCCCTTATTAGAAAAAAAATCCCCAAAGAGTACCTATCTTTGTCATATTTTGCAAAATTTCTCCAAAACGGCACAAGCTTTTTAAATAGTTGTTACACTAAAAAAAAAGCTCTTAAAAATATCAATATTTTTAATTGAGAGTTTTATTTTTATTCCTCGTTTTATAAGAGAATATATCATTTTTCCCTGAAATTGAATATATTTAAGCGAGCGCGCATGCTCCGTCGCCCTGTCAACCTGTCACAGTCCGTTTTCGGACTTCATTGAGGGTGGACCGCGCGTCGGTGTTGGGGCAACTTCGTTCAAATATATATTAGTTTTTTAAAAGTTTATACTCAATTATAAATATTTTTATGACTAGAAATACTTAATTTAGTTAATATCTGTACACTGGTAACTGTAAATATTATTTGCTAAATAAATTAATTTTTAAAGCGCCCAAAGAAGAAGAAATTTTCGCGGCGACGTTGATTAGTGAAATTGAAAAATGCATTTTTATATAATTTAGATGTGGAACGACCAACATGCTCTCGTTACTTAGATTTCGATAGTTCCTATGTAATTTTATTGTTGCATATTTTTATTAATTAGCTGATACTGGATTTTATAATTATGTATTACAATAAAACGCTGTTTTTATGAGTATGACTTTGTAAAATATTATTGGGGAGGGAAATATAGATACAGATACTTACATTTAGGTACACTGTTATCAAATTAAATCAAACAATTTAAATAAATAAAAAAATGGTGCTTCCCTAAGTATAAATAACTATATAAAGACATTCTTGGGTTTTGGTTTTTTTTATGTTAGACAAACTACGAGTATCATCTAAAACATGTAAAAATTTTAAATTGGGGAGGGGTTTCTCTACGTGATAAAGTTAGAAATGAAGATATTCGCAGTAGAACCAGAGAAACTGACATAGCCCAACGGAATATTACAGTGAAATGGCAATGGGCTTGCTATATAACTTGGAAAACAGATAAAAAATAGGAAGGTTCTCGAGTGGCAACCTCGTATAGGTAAGCGAAGTAGTACTCAACTTTTATTCCTCTTCACGTATTCTCATACGCTTTTCTTCACACACATACACACACACACACACACACACACACACACACACACACACACACACCACACACACACACACACACACGCGCGCGCGCGTACACACACACACACACGCACACACACGCGCGCACATACGCACACACACGTGCACACACACACACACACACACACAAATAGGTCGCAAATAATATTTACCTACAAGGCAAGAGTGAATAGGTTTTCGTTAAGTCAGTGCAATTCACCATTACCACTACATATACGTAATGTATATCCAGGCTACATAACCACTTACCGATGGGATTGTAGTTGCTTTACTACTTGCTGGGTAAAAATAGTAAAAAAAAATTTACCCTGTGAAAGTTTGCATTTAGATATAATTTTTCTAACTAACCATAAAAATATGATGAGAATATGTATATAAGTATAAAGGTTGCTTCACACGGGACAGTAATATAATATTATATCTTCCATTATCTACGCATGAAAACTTTTAAAATCTCTGAATGCCGAAGTATGTTCATATTAAGAGGCTGAATAGAGCCACAATGATATGCATGGGGATCGTTTTGTAATTTCACATCGTTATCGAAAAAACATTGTACGTATTTCAGGTGGCGGTTTGCAAAACACGATTCCACAAAAATTCACTCAATAGAAAATAATTGCAAAGTTGCTTCTGAAAATACTTAAATTTTCAACGTCAATTTTTTCTTACGTGGTAGAGCCATGCTGCAGCTATATTAGTAGTAGGTATAGTTGTAGCACGAATGGGTCGGCTCGACAGGGGAAGGGCCACACTCTCACGGAATACCATGTAAAATAGCAGTTTAACCCTGCTGTGTTTCGTATGGTATATGTAGAGAACCGGATAAACTTTTTACTGGAAACGAGGCATTACATCTTAGTCCTCACGGGTGACAACGCATCTACATTTTGATATGTAATCGAGAATGGATGTAGATGTCTATGGAACGTAGCAACCACTTACCATCAGGTGAACAGTGTGCTCGTTTGTCACCCTTATTCTATTAAAAAAAACTTTCTGAGATTTCAGTAAAATAATGTTAAGTATTGTAAGCACTCGTACAATTATATATCTCATGTTAATAAAGCTATTGGGCTATTTTGATTTTTAATAAAGTGATTTTACTTTTTAGGTTAAATAATTTATTTACCCTTCTATATCAAGAACCGTTTTTTAGTCACTCCTATTGAGTTTGACAGTGCTTGCTGAAATTTAGCATCTTTAGGTGGATCAGAATCGCCCGCTGATCCGGCTGTTAGGTATTGCAAAACTAATCGAAAATATTTATTTTTACTTTACTGCGGAAGATTAACTTTTTTTATTTTATTACGGTCAAATAATATTTATTAGGTTATAAAGCAAGTATTTACAAATATTTTCATTGTTTTGTTATTCTATTGTTTACAGTTTTTATCACGTCTTAGCTTTACATCAAGAATTACATTAGAAATTCTTGATGGGATGCGATGTAACGCGCATACTTTATTTTCATCAAGAACTATAATATATATATATATATATTTGTTTTTTTTTACCAGTAGATTTCAACACAATCTTAAAAAAGTTCAATGAATTAAAAAAAATGCCGATAATTATATAATTTCAAGTCAGTGTTTTACATTTAAAGATCAGTTATAAAGAGCCAAAATTCTTATTTTCATTTCGATTAATTTAATTCGAGAATACAATAAATGTGAAAGGGCTTTTATCTGCAATAATAATTTACATCAAAAATAACATAGACTTATAAAAGTCATATACACGGTCAATCATACTGAAGATTATCAATTGTACTACAAAATATTTAAAAGACTATTTCCAGTATAATGACCCGAATATCATCATTAATGTTTGACTGGCACACTTAAAAGTTTTATCACATGGCTAAATGATTGACTATTATATTATGATAAGGTCATGCTTTTCTATAAAAAGTTGCAAGAAATTTTAAATCACGGCACCTATTGGTTTGTTTTACTTTTCACTTAATTAGTGAAAAACAAGATGGACTGATCTAAAAGTTTACTTTCTTGTATAAAAAGTGCTATTTAGAATTTTATGCATATAAATGATAATTAAAGTTTTTATGTAAATAAGTGTAACATGGCGGGTATTATATTCAATGGTAGCGGCCATCCATATTTGCAAAGCCAGCATCATTTTCTGTACAGAAACCGGCAAAGTGTTGCTCAAGGCACTATAAACAAAGCAGCTGATAAAATGTTATACTCATAACTGTTAACAAAAACTGTTTCTGCAAATGGTCTTATAGATAATAATAACTATTCCGCCATGTTAGGTGCTAATAATAGCTCCATTAGAAGGAAAAGAGGTAAAATTTTGTTTTAGAAATGCGCAATCAATATTGTTTTGTTTGCAATTGAGCATAAAATAAAAAATAACTTCAGCCAAAGAGCATAACTAGTATAATACTCAGGCCCATCAATTAGTATGGAAAAATTTTATTTTACCAGGTTTCAAAAAATCAATCAAAATTCAAAAAAACATAAATATTTAAATAAAAAATGTATATATTATCTATGTCTATACATACATATAATGATTTATGGCCGCTTAGTAACTGACGGTGACTCAGTATAACATCCTACAGTCACGCCGAAACTAAGAGGAGAGAATCACTGTAGAAAAGGTAATAATTTATTAAGGTAAAATTTGTGATAAAATTAAAAAAAACTTACACACTTATCCAAGTTAATCTAACTTAGTCTAACTTATCCTTATGCGTTACAAAAAAAAAACAAATAATAAAATAGTGAGATGGCGTCAGTTTTTAAGAAGATATAACAAAAATAAACAAAGAAAAATTTCAAAAAAGTTCAGTATTTAATTGATTATATACCGCTGACACTTAATCACGCTTTTCGAAACCACGCCAGTTGTAAACAATACTTGTGTGAAAAGACAAAATCTTCTTTTCAAATTTCCGCCGAGTTGTAAGTAGAAAGCCAAATAGGTCATGTGTCAATTTTAATTAAATATATTTTATATGAAGTGATCTTGACTACGTTTCATCAATTAACCATTGGTAAAAATTAAAACAGGAATTTTACAATTCTGTTTACAAGAAACATTATTAGTTGAACCTTGCAGCTGGTTCATTGTTTTTATTATAAATACCTACAAATATTATTAATAAATAGTTCCCATAATATTTTGGATTATTTTTTATTTTGCCCTATCCGCAATGTTCTACGCTCTATAGAAAATGTGGCGTATAACATGATTGACAATCTTTCGAACGTTTTATCTAGGTACAAAGATGTTTTACGATTTCGTCGCCTCCACGTGATATTTTTGTCAGCATAAGGTACCCTTCTGTATCTAATATAACATAATATAAATATTGCTACAAAGTAAAGTAAAAGGCTATACAAGTCCCTCTACTGGGCACAGAACTCTTTTTTTATTTCTGAGAGGGTTTTAGGGCAAGGAAATGCCCGCCGAACTGCCCCAATGCATGTTGACGAAAATTGCAATTACAAATAGCATTCGTGCTGTCGGGGATCAAACCCGGGGAAAATTTACAGCGAACGCTTGGACCCAAATCTACTAATACGATACAAATAAATACGATTTAACATATATAATAAAAAACTCTTACGTACTTGAAACTTGAACACTTGATAGCTCGTGACGCCTACTGGACAAAGCTACAGCACAATGTAATTGAAGATGCGTAACTACGACATAATTCTCAGTGATGCGCAAGCATAACAGGCAGTATGTCACTTTTATAATTGTCATCTCTGCAGTCTATTAATCTTTGAACTTTTATAAGTAATACAGAACGTAGTCGCTAGACGGTGTTGACGTTGGCTAAAATCTCTGCGATAGCCGTTTCGTCAAGGTCATTGACAAGGTCATTGTTAAAGCCTTAAATATTATTTTTAGAGATCGATTCATAGTTACAGATATAAAATTAATATAATATACAAACTGTACATTACAACAACTGTACAACTGTACAAGGGGGATAAGTCGCTCGCGTCCGTAGGCTTCGACCACCTAACCCTAGGCCCACCCTACACGTGTCCCCTGGGTGGTGCTAAACGAGCGACAAAGCCGAAACGACAGACTCGGCTCCTCGCCGTGTGGTAGCGGCGTAAAATTTACCACCCCTTATGTCGCACCATGAGCCAACAATTCAAAGAAATGGCCCCGAGTTCCCGGCGCCCCTTTAATGGGGCAGGGGTGCGAAGAATCTCCGGGAGGAAAATCGGCGACGAGGTTCGCTACCCGTCACGTCCTGTCTCCTGGAGGGGCGAAAAGTGGATTGCGGAGACCCGTCTGGCTACGCTGAATGTATGTGGAGCAATGAATGATAAGATGGATGAAATATGCGAAATGATAATGCCGACAAAGACCGACTCACACACCACGTCCAAATGGCTGCAGACTCCATGCTACAGCAGGTCCCATCCGCAGAGATCGTGATACTCGGTGATTTCAACGCCCACCACGCTGAATGGCTTGGTTCTCGTTTAACCGATCATGCGGGTAGATCTGTCTATGACTGCTTTGGCATATGGTCTAACACAACTGGTTACTTCGCCTACGCGGATCCCATATGTGGAAGACCATGTACCTTCCCTGTTGGACCTTCTGCTGACCTCTCATCCGGACGGATATCAGGTCTCCGTCGATGCCCCACTGGGCTCTTCGGACCATTGTCTGATCCGGAGTACGGTGCCATTCACGCTCCCATCGCAGTTGCGATCTGCAGCTTGCCGCCGTGTTTGGCACTATAGGTCAGCTGATTGGGACGGGATGCGGTCTTTTTTTGCATCCTACCCTTGGGGGCGGGTTTGCTTCTCGCCGGAAGATCCCAGCGTTGTTGCCGATTCTGTTGCTGATGTAGTACTTCAGGGTATGGAACTTTTTATTCCATCCTCTGTGGTGCCCATCGGAGGCAGATCCCAGCCATGGTTTGGTCGCTCCTGTAAAATAGCATCACGCTATAAGCAGGAGTGCTACCAGGCCTGGGCTGACGCATCAACGTCTCGGGATGTAAACACCAGCGCATTAAAAAAGAAGTATAATTCCACCTCCAGGTCCTTCAATAGCGTCATTGCCAAGGCAAGGTCTGAGCACATCGGCAGAATTGGTGAGAAGCTAGTTCGCCTTCCTTCGGGAACCCATGCATTCTGGTCTCTCGCCAAGGCTGTCCAAGGGAACTTCTGTCAGCCATCTCTTCCATCTGTGCACAGAGAGGACGACTCATTGGCCCATGCCGCAAAGAAGAAAGCCGATCTCTTGAGCTCTCTTTTTGCGTCCAACTCGACTTTAGATGACGGGGGGAACACACCGCCGACCAACCCGCGATGTGAGTGCTCCATGCCGGATGTGCGATTTACTCAGCGCTCGGTCCGCAAAGCACTCTTCTCCCTGGACGTCAACAAGTCGAGTGGGCCCGATGGAGTCCCTACCATTGTGCTGAAGACGTGTGCTCCGGAGTTGGCACCGGTTTTAACGCGTCTTTTCCGGTACTCCTACTCCCAAGGCGTAGTCCCGAACTCATGGAAGACAGCTTTGGTGCACCCGATCCCTAAAAAAGGCGACCGCTCAGACCCGTCCAACTACAGGCCTATCGCCATCACCTCCTTGTTCTCCAAATAATGGAAGCCATTATAAACTGCCAGCTCATGAGGTACCTTGAGGATCACCAGCTGATTAGTGACCGCCAGTACGGTTTTCGTCGGGGTCGATCAGCTGGTGATCTTCTAGTCTACTTAACTCATAGATGGGCGAGGCAGTGGAGTCCAAGGAGGAGGCATTAGCCGTTAGTTTGGACGTAGCGAAGGCCTTTGATCGGGTCTGGCACAAAGCGCTTCTTTCGAAGCTTCCTTCCTATGGGCTTCCCGAGAAATTGTGCAAATGGATCACCAGTTTCCTTGCTGATCGGAGCATCAAGGTCGTAGTTGAATGCTCTGATTTCAAGCCTATCAACGCTGGTGTTCCACAAGGCTGCGTGCTATCACCAACGCTGTTTCTCCTGCATATCAATGATATGTTGCTAACGGGCAGCATTCATTGCTATGCGGTCGACAGCACTGGTGATGCCTTATATACCGGCCGTGCCAATATTTATCGGGAAAACGTCGCCGAGTACCGGGACAAACTTGTGTCTGAAGTCGAGTCTTTGCTTAACAAGGTCTCGGATTGGGGGCGACTAAATCTAGTCCAGTTCAATCCCCAGAAGACACAAGTTTGCGCGTTTACCGCTAAAAAGAACCCCTTTGTCGTATCTCCTCAGTTTCAAGGCACTCCCCTTACTGCCTCAGCCAGTATCGGAATCCTTGGCGTCGACATATCGAATAGTGTGCAGTTTTGTGGTCACTTGGAAGGGAAGGCCAAATTGGCCTCTAAAAAGCTTGGCGTGCTCAGCAGAGCGAGACAGTATTTCATGCCGGCACATCGCTTGCAACTTTACAAAGCGCAAGTTCGGCCCCACATGGAATACTGTTCTCATCTCTGGGCCGGGGCACCCCAGTGCCAGCTCCTTCCACTTGACCGCATCCAGCGCAGAGCGGTTCGAATCGTCGACGACCGAGTTATTTCTGATCGGCTCGATACACTGGCACTGCGTAGAGATGTTGCATCTCTTTGCGTATTTTATCGCATTTATCACGGGGAGTGCTCTGAGGAATTGTTCGGACTAATTCCAGCTGCTCAATTTCACCATCGCACATCGCGACAAAACTCGTGTTACCATCCATACCATCTGGATGATTGGCGGTCCACGACTGTGCGATTTAGAAGAAGTTTTCTCCCTCGCACGACTTCCTTGTGGAATCAATTACCACCAGCGAATTTTCCGGACCGATACGACTTAGGAACCTTCAAGAAAAGAGCTTACACCTTTCTAAAAGGTCGGCAACGCATCTGCAATTCCCCTGGTGTTGCGGTTGTTCATGGGCGGCGGTAGTCACTTACCATCAGGTGAGCCGCATGCTCGTTTGCCCCCTATTCTATAAAAAAAAAAGAAATGATGAATGATAGAGGAATAGATGTATTATGTGTGAATGAGACGAAACGAAAGGGAAGAGATGTCACTGCACATGGCATGTGTACCACTTACTGATCTGGTGTAGACGAGACCGAGTGGGCATGCCAGGGAGTCTGTGTCATCCTTTCAGAAAGAATGGGTCAATGTGTGAAAGAGTATGAATGTGTAAGCCCAAGGCTGCTGTGGATACGAATGAAAGTGGGCTAAAAGAAGTTGTTTGTGCTTGGGGTGTCTGCCCCAGATATGTCTAAGCCCACTTATACCCGAGAGCAGATTTGGGACATGGTAAGGCTGGTGTTGACGAAGTGCAAGGAAAATGAAAATAATATTATATTAGGAGATTTTAATGGAAGGGTGGGAGTGAAGAGGTCTGGTTATGAAAGGATATTAGGAGCGTTTGGCGATGAAAGAATAAATGAGAATGGTGAAGACCTCCTCACCATATGCGTGGAAAAGACTCTTTTTGTGGCGAACACTTTCTTTCGCCATAAGAGGATTCACATGTATACATGGGAAAGAGGGGATGATAGAAGCATGATTGATTTCATAATTGTGGATGGAAGAATGAGGAGCGCAGTGTTAGATACAAGGGTTTACCGGGGTCCAAAGTAGGGACGAATCATTACTTGGTCTTATGCCGAATTAATGGTCTATTCAAGCGTTGGCGGCATCGGACATCTGTGTCTACCACTGCGTTACAGCGTATAAGTATAGAGAGGTTACAAGATGAAGGTGTGAAAGAGAAGTATAAATGCAGACTGAGGGAAAATATAAGTGTGTTGAATGAATTTTGTATGAATGATTAAGACTTGAAGAATGTACGGAATAATGTTAAGAAAGTTTTGGTGGATACAGCCACCGAAGTATGTGGTGTAACTAAGAAAACGAATGAAAGGAAAAGTAATACTTTGTGGTGGGATGATGAGGTACGGATGGAAGTTGAAGCAAAGAAGAGGGCATGGCTAGATTTACTAGCAACCAAAGCTGGTAATTCTGGCGGTATGAATGATGAGATTGAAAGAAAAAAGGCAGACTTTAGACATATAAATAAGAGAGTAAAAAAAGTTGTTGAAAGGAAAAAGCAAGAAAGAATAGACAAGAATGATAGAAGAATATCTGATAACTTCCAGGCAAATATTAAAATGTTCTGGAAGCTCGTAAGAACTGCCAGCGGAAATTCAAAACAGCCTAGAATGAATGCTATACGAGACGAGAATGGTTGCATGCTGAATGATGAAGTTTCGAATTTAATGAGATGGAAGGAATACTTTGAAAGCGTGTTTAAGAGTGAAGAGATGTCTGAAGTAAGTGAAATGGAAATTTCGGAAGAAGTGGAGAGAGGTAGAGAAATAAGTGTAGATGAAATAGTGAAAGCAATAAAAAGCATGAAAGCAGGTAAGGCAGCCGGATATGATAGAGTATCACTCGAAATGCTAAGGGCTGGAGAGAGTGTGGTTGCAGGCCTGCTGTACACCTTGTTTAATTTATGTTTGGGAACTGAAGCGGGTACCGGAAGACTGGTGCAGAGCCGTTATAGTCCCAATATATAAGGGAAAGGGGTCGCAGCAGGACTGTAAAAACTACCGTGGTATCAGCTTGCTTAGCATTGTGGGTAAACTGTATGCTAAGGTGTTAATTGAAAGAGTTATGGAAGAAACTAATGGAAAAATTTGGGATGTGCAAGCTGGATTTAGAAAGGGGATGGGGTGTACGGATCAAGTCTTTTCCATGCGCATGATTGCGGAGAAATTTTTGGCCAAAAACCAGAAAGTTTTTTGTGCGTTCATGGACTTGGAAAAGGCTTATGACAGAGTGGACAGGAACGTGTTATGGCAAACACTGACCTTATTTGGGTTGAGCGCTGATCTGATACAGGCATTGAAATCTCTATATAGGGACTCAAGTGCTTGTGTCAGGATCAACGGGGCCTACTCGGACTGGTTTGGCATCCATAAAGGTGTCAGACAGGGCTGTGTGGCTTCCCCATGGTTGTTCAACCTATTTATGGACAGTTGTTTGGAAAATTTGAAAGTAGAAGAATGCGGGTTAAGAATGGGTGAGGTAACCGTCAAATGCCTTTTGTACGCCGATGATCAAGTCATACTTGCGTTTTCGGCAGCCAAATTGCAAATGATGGTTACATTAATGAACAAGACATTAAAAGAAAAGGGAATGAAAGTGAACGCAAGTAAGACGAAAGTTATGGTTTTTAAAAGAGAAGAAAGTAAAACGAACGAACGAAGAATAGAAGGGGAGTTGGTAGAGCAAGTAGATGAGTTTGTGTTTGGGATGTGTGTTTAGCAGGGATGGTAGATATGATAAGGATATAGAACGACGAGTGAATGCAGGAAATAGAGTGAATGGGGCTCTACACTCTATTGTAAAAAGTCAGAATGTGTCCAAAAAGGCACGTATGGCAATTCACAATGCTGTGTTAGTGCCTGCTTTAATGTATGGTAGTGAAAGTTGGGTGTGGCAGAAGAAGCACGAGAGTAGAATAAATGCTGTAGAAATGCGATCATTAAGGAATATGTTAGGGATGAATCTGAATGACAGAGTGAAACATTGTTTAATAAGAGAAGAGTGTGGTTTGCAAGATGATGTTGTGACCAGGATTAAGAAAGGAATGCTTCGGTGGTTTGGTCATGTGGAAAAAATGAATGAGGAAAGAGTGACAAAGCAAATTTATGTTGCAGAGGTGAACGGCAGAGTCGGGAAGGGTCGCCATAGGCGAAAGTTTATCGACCAAATTGGCGATATGTTGAAAATGGGCCAAATCAAGAGTACCTTTAACCGACGAGCGTGTATGCGTAGGTATATGGATGTGGAGGAAGCGAGAGAGGTCTGTCAGGATCGTGCCAAATGGAAGTCCATAGTCTCTGCCTACCCCTCTGGGTGACAGGCGTGAGTATTTATGTATGTATGTAAACTGTACATACGACATATAATATTTCAATATAAAATATTCTATGAAAGAATAACTTTATAAAACACTCTACTCAACGTTGACACAACAGCGAGGTCGAATTACAACAGGCAATTGTGAAGAAAAGTCTTGAGTATCTTGCACTCCCAGACAATGTTTGTTATATGTAATTAAGTAAGTAAATTGTGCAGACACTCGTAGGCCTACCATAAAAACAACTCAGTAGCCGCCTTTACACATACTCACATATTTAACGCGTGAATCGTCTTTGTCGCGTGAAAAAGCGCGCGTGTAAAGAAAAGAGAACGCGCGATTATCTTTAACACGACGCTCTTTTCTCTCTGAATAAAAGTATAAAAGTAATAAGAGACGAAAAAGTCAATGCACATAAAAAAGGATAAAAACAATCACTCACGATTGCGGGTCCAAGCTTTCCCATTTACAAACGTGCAAACTCCGATCGCGAATGAAAGCACGTGTCATTTAAAGGCGGCTATTACCTTGTCTTAAGGTAAGCTTACAATTTAAAGTAACGATTAATTGAATCGTTTAAGTTGTTTGTTGCTTTTTGAATTGGATTTGCTTTTATGTAGGAATTGTCTCATAAGAGAAGATATACAGTTTACTGTGCAGCTCCATGTATTTCACAAATCCTTAAAAGCAGATAATTCTTATATTTTATTTACTTTTTATATCGCCCATTTCTTGATACATTGTTCATACGGTACTGTAATCAAATAACTATAAGACTATTAAAACATTATTTCCAATGGTTTAAATAAAAGTGGCGTTACTTACTATGTTCGTAGACATATTGTTTTAAACTGGTATTTTATGAAAGTAAAGTAATAAATCTAACAAAATAAGTATTGCGGAAGACAAAATCAACAACATCATTACAACCGTTCACAAGTTCACTGCTGAACATAGGCCTCCTCCAAGGAATGCCACAAAGCACGGTTCCAAGCAACCTGCATCCATTGACTTCCTGCATGGATTACCATATGGTCACTCCATCTAGTGGGGGAGTTCGCGCCAAGCGCTAATGTCAATAATTGACGTCAGAGGGCGCGCGCGCCTCTACGATACCGGTTTTGACGTCCCGTCGTGTCGAGGACACGCAAGGACAAGCCAGTCCAAATTCATCGCTGCGATAGATAGCGAGCGGTCCATTTTGTCGGGAACTCGTAATGGTAGGCGCGTATAGTAAATATACTGACTGGGAATTGTAGCGCGTATTCCTTGCTGAGAGCTTCACCCGGGACTTTTAGGTTTAACGCTGAGTCCGTATAAGTGGATTCGACTGTATTAGTTACTAGTGCGGTATTTGATATTCTAGAAATAACTGTGGCCACGCAAAACGGTAGTGACCGTTGATCCGGTCTCGCGTGTTAAGCTTTATAACAAACGAGAGTTAGTTGCTTCTGTAAGGTAGTTAATCGTACGACAGAGTGAAGGGACTGTCATCGTAGAAACAAAGAAAGTGACTGTGGACGGAGAGCAGTGGGAGCGGTGCGGAGGTTCGAACTGCTGCAGATGGTAACGGTCTAATAAGGTCAATAACACTACCAGCCACACCCAGATACACACCACTGACCCTTACTTTCCTAGCACTATATATACACATGCGACCTGACCGAATCCTGAGGAACCAGTCGCCTTGGATAGAGGTAAGTAAGCTCCCTTTATTAGAATAGAACGCTCCCCCTTGCTTGTTTATTATAATTAGAAACTTTCCACCTTTGGCCTGTAGCAGGCCCGACCAACATCTGCTTGTAGGTTCTCCTTCTATGGGCCCGGGGGACTCTACTGTTAGATAAGCAGCTGCTGGCCGTAACAGGGGGGACGCCCTAAATTTCGCCGCCGGTACGAGACTGCCACTCAAGAACCTTTATTCTCCATCGGTTGTCGGTTCTTCGAGCTATTTGGCCGGCCCATTGCCACTTTAGCTAATTAATCCGTTGTGCTGTGTCAGCTACTCTGGTTCTACTGCGCAAATACTCGTTTTTAAGTCTATCATGCAGATAGACTCTGAGAAAAGCTCTCTCCATAGCTCGTTGAGCGTCTTTGAACTTCCTCAAATGTCCATCAATGAAGGACCACCTCTCAGATCCATAGGTCATCACTGGCAACACGCACTGGTTGAACAATCTTCTTTTGGGATTTTGAGGTATGCCTGCCGAGAAAATGTGTCGTAATCTCCCGAACGCTGCCCAGCCGATTTGGATCCGTCGATTGACCTTTCGGTCGAAGTTGGACTTACCAAGTCGGACTATTTGTCCCAGGTAAACATATTCGTCAACAACTTCGAGCTTCGTGCTCCCAACAACGACCGGGATAGGTGTTACATGGACATTAATCATGATGTTTGTTTTGTTCAAATTCATCTTAAGACCTATCCGTTAGGAGACACTATTGATGTCATTGAGCATAGTGCTTAGGTCCTCCAGCAATTCTGCCATAAGGACTATATCGTCAGCAAATCGAAGGTTAGTGATGTACTCACCATTGATGTTGATACCGTATCCTTTCTAGTCCAGTAGCTTGAAAACATGTTGCAATGCAGCGGTAAAGAGTTTCGGGGATATTACCTGATCCTGTTTTACACCTGTCTGCAGTTGGTTTTTTGCAGTTGCAGTTTTCGTACTATGGTTTTGTACTCGGATATCATAGCCCTACTGTACAAAATCTTCAGCACTTCGATATACTAACAAATTCGGCACCGCTCAAGAGACTGCAGCACTGGCCAAATTTCGAAGGAATCAAAGTCTTTCTCATAGTCCACATACGCAAGACATAGTGGTAGATTGTACTCTTCGGTCTTCTGTATAATTTGCCGATGTATTTGTTGATGGTGCTAGAGTTTTTTTTGAAAATCAGCTTGTTCGGGAGGCTGGAAGTCGTCGAGTCTGCGTACGAGATGATTCGTAATGACTCTGTAAAACAGCATTTCTACGCAGCGCAGAAGGGAAATCAGTCTGTAGTTCTTCAAGAGAGCGTTGTCGCCTTTCTTGAAGAATAAGACCACCGCACATTTTCTTCACGCCTCCGGTGTAGTCCCACCATGGAGGACGGAATTCAAAATCTTCTGAAGGACTTTAAATAACGGTTTTCCACCAGCTTTCAAAAGGTCCGTTGTTATTCCATCCTCGCCTGGGGACTTTCCATTTTTAAGGTGCTGGAGAGCCATTCTAATTTCGCTCAGACTGACGTCCGGGATATCTTCGGAATAGTGTCGGATAAGACTTGCTCTTGGATCGTTTCTCAGACTTCCGTGTGGCTCTAACGATGA
The DNA here is from genome assembly GCA_033319125.1 of Parnassius glacialis. Lineage (NCBI taxonomy): Eukaryota > Metazoa > Arthropoda > Insecta > Lepidoptera > Papilionidae > Parnassius > Parnassius glacialis. Next base: position 26,344,422 of record JAVANC010000028.1, on the reverse strand, counting down.
CGTGTACAGCTGCCCATAAAATCAAAATCTAAGGTGTCTCTGTAACGATGCTGCCACATTCGGTCTTCAGTATTGACAGTTGGCTCTATCTGGCAAACAGATGTTTGGCTAAGACTTTGGAGCCCTAGTTCCGCTTGATCGCTTCTTCAACACGAGCAGTATCTTATTAGCAGCAGTTGTATAGTAGTTGCATAAGTCCTGCTGCATGCACTTGGAGATCTGTCTGTTCAGGTGCCTGAATGCTGTCAAACTTGCTTAAGACTATAGCTTCATTTCCCGTCAATAGCCATTAGATTAAGAATGTAATTAGAGAGCTATGTGTTCTTTTGCGACGGGTCTTGCAGAAATTAGCTCCGACCGCATAGACAGTTTTCACAAGCCTTAATTCATATCGTCCACTTAATTGCAGTTTTCTTTCTAAGCAGTAAAACGATTAAGTAACTCGAGTTGAAAGCTTTCGGGTCTTTTCATTAGAGCAAGAGGGTACGAAGCGTTGACTTCATTAGACGTGACCTCTCCAACTTAATGCTTAGGTTCAGTGTGCCTCTTAGCATTCGGTGATCGCTGCCAGTTTTCATCCTCGCTGTCACTGAGACATCACTGAACAGTTGTCGTCTGGTCGTCATAATGAAGTCGATCCCATTTTTTGTCGAACGGTTGGGGCTGTACCAGGTCCACTTTCTGTGGGGCCGTTTCTTGAAGAAAGAGTTCATCATAAAGAGCCCCTCCATTGCAATATCCCGAATTTGCCTAATTTTAACTCACCGTTCTCCTTTGTAACTATTTTTACGTTCAAGTCTCCCATTAATACCGTATAGTGGGTTTTGGAGGAATGCATGGCTCTTAAAAATATCCTCATACATTTCATCTACCTCTTCATCGGAATGTGCCGAGGTGGGTTCGTAAACCTGTATGACCTTCAGCAAATACCGTTTAGAGATTCTAAGTATAAGGTATGCAACCCTCGTCACCACACTCTCAATCTATACAACGTTGTTAATGAGAGACTTCTGGACGATAAATCCGCCACCTCCTTGACAGATGGTCGCCCTCCCGGTGATAGAGCAAGTTGCCGGATTCTAGGATTACCGTTTCCTCCCCCTCTCTTCGGACTTCTGATAATCCTATAATATGCCAGCGTAACTTGTCTATCTCTTCTTTCAGCTCCACAATCTTCTCGTCGGTACTCAGGGTGCGTGCGTTGTATGTTGCCAGATCGAGTCGTCTTATATGGCAACCTAACCTCCACCGGAGATTCTTAGCACCCGCTGCCCCGCCGTTACCATGGTCGCCACCGTAGCCAGGAATAGCGTGGACGCCGGGGACTGGGGGCCGTCTCTTTGCTGCTCACTTCATTGGGGGGTATTTGCCATAGTTGCAACGCTTGGCAAGCGGGTTGGTAACCGCAGTTTTTATATTGTATTTTTGCTGTTATCAGGAAGATGCTGCTGCCCATCTCCTGCCTGTTTCCCTTTTATGCCTTTTAAGACACCTACGGGAAGATATGGGGTAGTGGATATTCTTAACCGCCACTACACGGCGAAGTCAGTTGGTCAAGTGTGCATAAAACTAAATATTTTGTGATAGGTAACGGTATGTTTCAGCCTCCGAAAGGATCCTTATGTTAAAGACCATAGATAATTCTATACCATCAGAGTTAATAACCAACAGAGTTTAGGAACCCATCGCCCGCTGACGTAACAATTAAGTAAAAGAATCACTATATCGGCTCAATTTAGGGTGCAAAGATCAGCTTGGCCTCGCTATTAAACGGTGCCTGGTCTGGACTTCTTCCATTAACTGAGGCTCATGAAATGGATAATGGCATTTAGGAATACGCGCAACGGGCCGCTGTCTGGAGGTCTCCAGAGCGCGTCTAGAGCTACGTACGACGCACGTAGTAGAGTAGAGTAGAGAGTACGACGCACTCGTCGTCACACTTCCAATCTTTACAACATGTTAACAATCATGAAACTTGTGGACGATAAATCCTACACTTCCTTAGAACAGATGGTCTCCCTCCCGGTGATAGAACAAGTTGCCGGATTCGAGGATTACCGTGTCCTCCCCCTCTCTTCGGACCTTTAATATTCCTATATATCCCAATGCAACTTGTTTATCTCTTCTTCCAGCTCCAGGGTCTTCTGGTCAGTCCTGAGAGTGCCTGCGTTATATGTTACCAGGATGAGTCGTCTTAGGTGGCAACCGAACCTCCGCCAGAGAGTCGTAGCACCCCCTGCCACGCCGTTACCATGGTCGCCACCTTAGTCAGGAATAGTGGACGCCGGGGACTGGGGTCATCTTTTTGTAACTCTCGTCATGGGGGGTATATTGTCATAGTTGCCACGCTTGGCGAGCGGGTTGGCAACCGCAGTTTCTTATGGTAATTTGCTGTTATCAGAATGATGCTCTACTGTCTTCTGCCTAAGTTTCCTCTGTCGCCTCTTACAATACCCACGGGAAGATGAACTACACATAAAAACAAAACATGGAAGAAAATATAAAATAAAATAATATCTATACATGATTGAAGAATTTGAGATTAAGTAATTTTTCACAAACCCGTAAAAAAATATATCTTTGTAGTAGATGTCGTTCGTGCGTAGGCCTGCCCCAGCCCGAGATAGCAAAAAATAGTGACAAAAATGCTAATTCAATTAGTCTTATTTTTTGTGCAAAGCTTTGTTTGAGGACATACGAGGACATAAATATATGTTAACATTTTATTGTCTTCGCGTTTAAACTATACAAAAAATTAACAATATTTGAGTTTGAATAAAAAAAAATAAGAAAATAAGAAACAATGGAGAAGACATCGAACTTTTAAATGATTAAAAATTATATTTACTACTTGTCACTGGACCGACACTCAATCGTGGTCAGAAATATAAGTTTATGCCATGAAGTTACTACTGGTTAAACTTTAGGTATTTTAATTGAGTATTATTGACGTAATGAAAACAGGTATCATGTTAAAATTAAAAATATTTAAAATGCTTTTTGTTATAAAAAAATGAAGATTTGCTTTGTCCGGTTTTTGAGTTACGATCATACCATACTGGATCGATCTGAAAGAGACAAATCGATTTTTAACTACAATTTTTCAAATTCTTAAAGATAATAAATATCATTTGAAGATATCAATAAAACTATATTGTTGTAATTGGTAGAAAAATAGTATTTATAGTAAGTAATAGTAGTAGTTGTAGTATTATTTGTAGCGGTAGTATAGCTTCCATTCGTTCCTCGACCGGGTTAAAGTTACGCTTTCATATGTAGCTCATGGGATAAAATAGCAGCCTAACGCAGTATTTCGTATGGCAAGTGATGACAATAACATTGTATTAATATAATAACTTTATTTCGGATATCCACTATGAATCAGTGCCTTGAGAGGTGACAACGCTTCTGCATTTTGTTTCTTGATTAAAGATTGCAGCAGTATTTACAACATTTTCATTAGGTGTCTTTTAAAGTGTTAAATATACATATGAGGCATTGTATGCAAAATACTTTAATTGAATAAACCCTTAATCTAATGAAGAACCTCAATATATTGTGGGTTCCTTTTTATATATTTTTTTCTTTATTTTTCTGAATTTTCAAAAAAGGATAAATTATTTTTGAATATTTCTTCAGCTTTTAATTTATCTTATATACTATATTGTTATTATAATTCGAACACCAAATAAAATTATGGTACGAGAATAAAAAGTAGAATTTGAGTTTTTTTTTATAGTAGATTTTGAGTTGAGTATCAGGGCTTAAGAATAATGTGATTGATTTAAAAAAAAGCAAATAATTATTTTCAAGACATTCTAATGTATACTAAACAAGTGATAGCTTTTCGTACTATATCACATTTCATCCAATATTGAGTTAAGAAATTAATTAAATGAAAAAAGAAAATAAACTATTCCCTTTTGTCTTTTAAAATGTCAGTTCCACGGACCGGTTTGTATTATCAAATAGGAAAAAATCGTATAAACTACCCGGCCTCCATACTATCTTATTACTTGCGGTAAATGGAAATAATATATTGGAAATGCATATTGCATTTCCAATATGTTAATTACCGTTCACCAGACATTGCAGGTAATCTCACTCTATCGACATTTCGTAATAGATTCCATAAGCATTTCTGTTAAAACAAACTAAACCAACAACTTTACTTTAACATTGTTTACTGTTAATTAGGAACGTGTGATGACTCATGGATCTGAGACGTGGTCTTTTACTACTGGCCATATGAGGACGCTCAAGCTCTCTCAGCGAGTTATGGAGAGCTATGCTCTGGGATTCTCTGCGTGAGAAACTTACAAATGAGGATATCCGCAGTAGAACCAGAGTAACCGACATAGCCCAACGGATGAGTAAGCTAAAGTGGCAATGAGCCGGCCATATAGCTTGAAGAACCGTCAACTGATGGGGAAAAAAGGTTCTCCAGTGGCAGCCTCGTACCGGTAGGCAAAGTGTAGGGCGACCCATCACTAGACAGAGTGACGACCTGGTAAGACATGCTGCATGGATGCAGGTGGCTCAGGTCCGTGATTTGTGGCATTCCTTGGGGGAGGCCTATATTCAGCAGAGAACATGTGAAGGGCTGTAATGATGATGAAATGTTTAAACATTAGAAATTTGAACCATATTATTGGTATACGCGTTGGTTTCAATTTATAAATATCTTTAATACTACTTTAATTAAAGTTGAAATTTCATAAATATATCCAGGGACTATATTCATGAACGGGAATAGAAATATAGAGAAGATGGACAGCAGTGTCTTTCTGATTACAGCTCAAAAAAAAAAGATGCAGTTGGTTTGCCAACTGCATCTTTTTTTTTTGTCGCCGCCTGCAAAGTCTGGCATTAATGGCTAATATCCAACTTATTTCGTAATCTATGGAGGGAATCGAAATGATGAATGGGAGTAGAAATATATTAGCAATGTAGAGGCGGCGAAATAGAAAACAATACCACATTTCGTCTCGTGTGTATCGTAAGAGACAGAAGGGAAACTGAAACAGGAAGTGGATGGCAGCATCTTCCAGATAAAAATGCAGAGTATTAATAAGCTGCGATTGCCAACCCACTTGCCAAGCGTAGATACTACTGCAAATATTCGGCCTATTTGACAAACAATGGGAGAAGCCTATGATCAGCAGTGGATATGCCTATTAAATTTAAAAAAGTAGCAGCCTACATACATCCCACTACTGAGGACAGACCGCAGCGTGTTTTAGGACAAAAAGGGGTTGATTGAGTTGACTCCAAAGCGGGTTGACGGACTTCCGATAAGTATACCTAAAAATGATGTTCGAAATATTTTTTAACTTCTTAAATATGGAGGTTTTCTCGAGATATTTTCCTTCACAACAGAGAACGTGGTAAATCTAAACTTCAAATTGCAATTAAAATATGATTGGTGTCGGTGCGGATCAAATTTGGGTTGCTTACGTACTCTGAAATTTACGTTTGAATCGCTTCGATTACCGGATAACTTTCAAGATTCTATCTGGAAGAATAAGTATTCAATTGAATTCTCATTAATTTCATTAGTTACTTATTATTAGTTTCATCATCATCATCATTACAGCCCTTCACAAGTTCCAACGAATACCACAAAGCACGGTCCTGAGCCACCTGCATCCATCGACTTCCTGCACATGTCACCAGGTCGTCACTCCATCTAGTGGGGGGACGCCCAACACTTCGCTTGCCGGTACGAGGATGACACTCGAGAACTATTTTTTCCCCATCGGCTGTCGGTTCTTCGAGCTATATGGCCGGCCCATTGCCACTTCAGGTTACTAATCCGTTGGGCTATGTCGGTCACTCTGGTTCTACTGCGGATATCCTCATTTCTGAGTTTATCACGCAGAGAAACTCTGAGCATAGCCCTCTCCATAGCTCGCTGAGCGACCTTGAGCTTCCTCATCCGACCAGCAGTGAAGAACCACGTCTCAGTTCCGTATGTCATCACTGGCAACACGCACTGGTTGTACAGTCTCGTTTTCAAGTTTTGAGGTATACCTGACGAGAAGATGTGCCGTAATTTCCCGAAAGCTGCCCAGCCGTGTTGAATCCGTCGATTGACCTCTCGGTCGAAGTTGGACTTACCTAGTCGGACTATTTGTCCCAGGTAAACATACTCGTCAACAACTTCGAGCTTAGTGCTCCCAACAATTGGCGGCATAGGTGACATGGACATTAAACATGATCTTTGTTTTGTCCATGTTCATCTTAAGACCTATTCGTTGGGAAACACTATTGAGGTCATTGAGCATAGTGCTTAGGTCCTCCAGCGATTCTGCCATAAGGACTATATCGTCGGCAAATCGAAGGTGAGTGATGTACTCGCCATTGATGATAATACCGTATCCTTTCCAGTCCAGAAGCTTGAAAACGTCTTCCAATGCAGCGGTGAAGAGTTTCGGGGATATAACATCACCCTGTCTTACACCTCTCTGCAATTGGATAGGTTTCGTACTCTGGTTCTGTACTCGGATAGCCATCGTAGCTCTACTGTACAAGCACTTCAGCACTTCGATATACCGACAGTCAACTTGGCACCGCTGAAGGGACTGCAGCACCGCCTAAATTTCGACGGAATCAAAGGCTTTCTCATAGTCCAAATACGCCAGACATGGTGGCAAATTGTACTCCTCTGACTTCTGTACAATTTGGTACAATTTGCCGAAGGGTATGTATGTGGTCTATGGTGCTAAAGCCTTTTCGGAAACCGGCTTGCACGGGAGGCTGGAAGTCGTCAAGTCTGCGTGCGAGACGATTCGTAATGACTCTCGAAAACAGCACGTAGACGCGGCTCAGCAGGGAAATCGGTCTGTATTTCTTCAAGAGAGCGTTGTCACCTTTCTTGAAGAACAAGACCACCGCACTTCTGCTCCACGCCTCCGTTTTAATGCCACCATGAAGGACGGAATTAAAGAGCTTCTGAAGGACTTCAAGTACCGGTTTTCCACCTGCTTTCAGAAGCTCCACTGTAATTCCATCCTCGCCTGGGGCCTTGCCGTTATTAAGATGCTGAAGAGCCATTCTAATCTCGCCCAGACTGACGTCCGGGATATTATCGGAATAATGTCGGATAAGGCTCGCTCTTAGATCGTTACTCACACTTGCGTGTGACTCCAACGATGACGTGTACAGCTGCCCATAGAACCTCTCAATCTCACTCAAAATCTCAGGTGCCCCGGAAACAATGCTGCCACGCTCTGTATTCAGCTTTGACAGTTGGCTCTTTCTGGCAGACAAATCTCTGGCAAAGACCGCCTTGGTTCCGCTCGATTGCTTCTTCAATACGAGCTGTATTGAAGTTGCGTAAGTCCCGCCGCATGCATTTGTCTGGTCGTCATAATGAAGTCAATCTCAGTTTTTATCGAACCGTCGGGGCTCGACCAGGTCCACTTCCTGTGGGGCCGCTTCTGGAAGAAAGGGTTCATCATAAAGAGTCCCTCTTTCTCCATGAAGTCGGCCAGCTGCTGGCCCATTGGGTTCCGTTGCCCTATTCCAAATTTCCCTACTTTCAGCTCACCATTCTCTCTTGTGCCTAGTTTTGCATTGAAGTCTCCCATTAACACCGTATATTGGGTTTTGGAGGAATGCATGGCTCTAGAGATATCCTCATACATTTCCTCCACGTCCTCATCGGGGTGTGCCGAGGTTGGTGCGTAAACCTCTATGACCTTCCGCGAATACCGTTTGGTGATTCTGAGTATAAGGTACGCAATCCTCGTCGACACACTCTCAATATTTACAACGTTGTGAACGAGAGACTTGTGGACGATAAATCCGACACCTCCTTGGGACAGATGGTAATAGAACCCGTTCCTCCCGGTAATAGAACAAGTTGCCGGATTCGAGGATTACCGTTTCCTCCCCCTCTCTTCGGACTTCGGATAATCCTATAATATGCCAGCGTAACTTGTCTATCTATTCTTCCAGCTCCACGATCTTCTTGTCGGTTCTTAGGGTGCGTGCGTTGTATGTTGCCAGGTCGAGTCATCGTAGGTAGCAACCGAACATCCACCTGAGATTCTTAGCACCCCCTGCTTAGCCGTTACCATGGTCGCCACCGTAGCCAGGAATAGCAGGGTCGCCGGGGACTGGGGGCCGTTTCTTTGTTACATTCATTCATAGGGGGGTATTTGCCATAGTTGCCACGCTTGGCGAGCGGGTTGGCAACCGCAGTTTTTTTATTGTATTTTTGCTGTTATCAGGAAGATGCTGCTGTCCATCTCCTGCCGGTTTGCCTTTGTCGCCTTTTACGACACCCACGGGAAGATATGGGGTAGTGGACATTCTTAACCGCCACTACACGGCAATTATTAGTTTATTTAGCAGTAATTAGATGGCTCTATTATGAGATTAAAACTATGAAAACAAAAACTGTACACTCTAGTACTCAGCGACAATAAGTTAAGGTGCGACTGGGGTGACCCAATCACACAACAAAGCCGCCAACCTTTATATAATACATAAATTATGCATATAGTGATGTAGATTTTATTCAAAAATTCTGATTTTGTCAAAAATACGCTATCAGCGCTGCTAGCGGTGTGTAATGAAATTATTTTACAATACAACAATATGAAGAAATAGAAATGTTGTGTTTAGTTGTTAATATCGCCAAACGATATCTATTTATAATATTAAATCATTTGCTCAAGCTATATCATGATATAGTCAAAAACTAATATTAAATTTAATTAACTGCCACCATTCCGTGCTATAATCGACTACATTATTAATTCTAAGTTCTGGCCAATACATATATAAAAATCTCTTTACATAAAGTCTATGGTTAGTGAGAGTTTTGCAATAATTACAGTTTTATGAGTTTATTTATAGATAATCAAAACTTTTTATAGATTATAAATTAAACTTAAAAATATCTCACATTATATGATTTTCTGTCCAATCGGTTGTTGGTTCTTTAAGATACATGGCCGTCCAACTGTCACTTCAGCTTACTGAAACTACTCCGCTTAGCTATGACAGTTACTTTTGCTCTTCTGCGGATTTTACCGTTACGTTCATCGTACGTTCGTTTTTAACCTTACTTTTTTAAAACAGACATTTGGAAACTTAATAAAATGTCCTAATATTAAATAAATTACTTAGACAGATGGCTTTAGAATACTCCTTTAGAGTACACCTTGAAACGAAGTCTTTAAAGTAGGATTTCTTTCAGTTAAAGCAGAGATAAATCTAATCGTTAAACGTTAGTCGCTGTTTGTTGTTTACTTAATTGTACTTTTAATACAATTAAACAGCAATGGAAGTGTCTTAATAGAACTAAAGGGAATTAGATTTGCTTTTACGTAGATATTGTCTCATAAGAGTAAAAATAAAGTTCACTGCACAGCTCCACTACAGATTGGTGGATTTTACAAATCCTGAAAAACAGATATTGCTTACAATTTTACTCGCTTTTTCTCTCTTTTATTTTTTTTAAACGTTGATCATACTATTTATCATATATACTATCAAAACATATTTTTAAAGGATTTTGAATAAAAGCGTCTGAAATTTTTAAGGTTCATCGACAACGCCGGGAAAACGCTGAATGCTCTATTTAAGTCTTAGTCCCAGCAATTTAGTTCACTTACCACATGAGCTTTGTGTTCTGTGTATGCGAGATAACTTCTATATCTCTTGTGAGCTCTTGACTCCCAAGGACATGAATATATATTTACATTTTTATATCTTCACGTTTAAGTGATATAAAGTACAGACAATATATGAGGTTTGTAAGAAAAAATAAAAAAGGAAAGTAAAACGAAAGAAGAAACGGTGGAGAAGACACCAAGCTTTCAAAGTGTTAAGAAATAAATTTACTTTCACTGTACGCCGTATGAGGTATTTCAGTTATAGAATTTATAATGGACGTATATGTAGTAGAACCAGAGTAACTGACATAGCTCAAAGGATCAGTAATCTTATAATAATCTATAAATTTTGATCACAGTATTCAGTCTGAAAGGACCGCGATCGGTGCACCAAAACTGTCTTCAATGACTTCGGGACTACGCCTAAGGTGTATCGGAAAAGGCACGTTAGAACCGGTGCCAACTCTAGAGCATGCGTTTCATCAGCATCTGTCTTCATAATCATCATCATTGCAGTCCATCACAAGTCCACTGTTAAACATTGACCTCCCTCAAGTAATGTTACAAAGTAGGGTTGAGTCACCTGCATCCATCAACTTCCTTACCACTGGTCACCTAGGTTACTCAGACCATCTAGTGTGGGTGCCGCCTTACTTCGTTTAACGGTGCAAGAATGCTATTCGAAAACATTTATTTCCCATCGGTTGTTGGATCTTCAAGATAATTAGCCTTCTCATTGCCATTTCAGCTTGCTGATTCATAACGCTTCAAAAGGAAAAAATGAAATAAATATTTTTTGGAAGTGAGACGGTCCAAAGATGCCGAACAAGTGTTTGTATAGCTCAAAAATATTCCGAGTCTGGATGTTTATCGGAGTGAAATTTGTAAATTTAAAACACCTCGGCGATACAGGACATAACCTAAAAAACCTAGTAAGCGGGTAACTTTTACTTAAATATTATTTTTATAGATCGATTCATAGTTACAGATATAAAATTAATATAATATACAAACTGTATGACATATAATATTTCAATATAAAAGATTCTATTAAAGAATAAATTTATAAAATACTCTACTCAACATTGACGCAACAGCGAGGTCGAATAACAACAGGCGTTTTGAATTCTGAAGAAAAGTCTTGAGTATCTTGCACTCCCAGATAGTGTTTGTTATATGTAATTAAGTAAATTAATTGGGCAGACACTCGTAGGCCTAACATATAAACAACTTAGTAGCCGCCTTTACATGCTATTTAACGCGTGAATTGGCTTTCGTGAGGGAAAAAGCGCGCATGTAAAGATAGAAAAGGAGAACGCGCGATTATAATCATAATAATAAAGTCTTTATTTATCTTCTTACATAACATAAATTATTCTTTACAATCAAATAATAAAAGTATAAAAGTAATAAGAGACGAAAAAGTCAACGCACATAAAAAACGATAAAAACAATCACTCACGATTGCGGGTCCAAGTTTTCCCGCTTACAATCGTGCAAACTCCGATCGCAAATGAAAGCACGTGTCATTTAAATAAAACTAATTTTACGGATTCTATCGCGTAGATTAACTTATTTTTATCTTCCCGATGTTTCGGGTGCTTTCTAGCACCCGTGGTCACGGGGGACTAAGGTGTTTGACGTCCTGCTGTCATAGTTAGCACAGCTACCTTCAGTTTTTTAATATTAATTTTTGGTTCGATTTACGCAGAATGAGCTTACAGTATCTTAAGGTCTAGCAGTGGTATACTTGGGTTTGGATTTTATTTTATTGATTATGGGATCCCAAGCAGATGGCAGCACCCATCCATCTTCTCTATTGAAATTAGGATGTTTTTTAATTTCAATAGCCTCACGAATCATCCTTGGGAGGAATCGGTGTTCTTTTGCGAGGATTTGTGGTCTATCATGTAGTGTTATGCTACTTACTTATCATTTTACATTAATTTAAATCCATTTTTCCATTCCGTTTCGATTTTCTGCATTCACTTCAAAACTGGATATTTTACATCATCTTTATTTCCATAGGATCCTGTAACGATTTTAAACCATAAGAACACAATCACAAATCATTTCTACTTCGTATTTTCACATTATCAGCACTTTTAAATTGGTGTCAATGAAGTCTACCTTTTTTCGATCTTTTAGTTAGTTTTCCTTAACTCTACAATTTCGGGCTTTGTGTGGGTAGTTGCGCTACCTTTTTTCCTATATCAATAATATCTCCTTTTCCACTTAAATCTTGCCGTTTTCTTATTACGAGCCTAAAACTAAAATTTGACATGTTTTGTTATTGTTGTTTATTTGGTCTCCATGGAAATTATATTCAAATTTGCTACCGGTCTGTTGTTTCTATTTCGATAATTCCACATAAATACTCTTTTCTCTTGACCATTTACAAAAAATTTGCGTTTAATTTAAATAATTTTTCCGTTCTCTCTAGAAAGATATAAAAGCCGAACAATCGGTGAAGAAATTCAGTCTTGCTTCAGTTCTCGAATTGGAAGCATCTTCTAAAGGCCTTATCCCGGGGCCGCTCTGCCCCGGGATCCTGCAAGCCTCTGTCCTACCTGAAGCCACTGGACTCTACGAACCTCTGCTCTATCTGAAGTCGCTGGACTCTACAAACCGTTGCTCTGCCTGAAGTCGCCGGGTTCCTACAAGTCTCTGTTCTACCTGGAGTCGCCGGAACCTGCAAACCTCGGTTCCGCCTGAAGTCACCGGAACCTGCAAACCTCTGTCCTGCCTGCAGTCACCGGATCCTGCAGGCTTCTGTGATGTCTGAAGCCGCCGAGGATCCTGCAAGCCCCTGTCTGGCCTGAAATCGCCGGATCCCGCAATTACCACATTCACCGGAGGTCGCCGCTGCTGCAGCGCCGGCAGCTGAGAAGAAGGAAGAGAGAGTCCAAGAAGGAAGAATCTGAGTCTGACGATGAAGTTATGGGCTTCGGTCTCTTCGACTAAAGCTTGCTTAATTTAATTTTTAATTCTTCACCTTTACTGCCCCTTGTCGATTCCGTTTCGACTTAATTGCTTTCCCTTTCGTTCTTAATTCATTACTCATCATTCATTTATTCATCCTTTTCATACCTTCAAAATTCTAAAACAAAACTTCTTCTAGTTTTTCAACTTATTTGGATTATATTTAGGCCTACATATAACACTTCACTTACATTCATCACTCTAAGTTACATTCATCACTCTAATATTTTTTATTCTAGATAACTTAAAGAGGTACAATTTTTAATAAAATCTTTATTTCTTAAACTTAACTTTGCACTTTACACTTAATATAAAATTATTTTTGAAAGCTGAAGCGAAACGAACCATAACTTTTCTAAATATTTATTAACTGTTAAATACTTTTCTAAACATTTATTAACTGTTAAGTTGTATATATGTATAAATATAACTTGTAATTTGTATATATGTATAAATATCACCATCATTTTCACCTTATTATTTTAATTTCTTTTAATTTGTTTGTTTGTTTGATGATCCAGTGTTCTTCAACACATCTTGCTTTAGGACCTCGAACTTTCGTTGGTTAATCGTCACTTTCTATTTTTATTTCAGACACATCTCGTTGGTGATGTTGCTGATCTCTGGCTTTGAGCCCTACCGCTCTGGCCGTTCTTAATCTTTACTTAAGTCATAGCGACTAAAGATTACTTGAGGTATTTCTTTATCTTTATCTTCACTTGGGAGCGGCTCGCTACTCCCTTAATTTTCTTTACCTTTATCTTCACCTGGGAGCAGCTGACTACTCCCTTAATTTTTATCTTCACTTAGGAGCGGATGACAACTCCCTAAATAAGCCTGAATGTCCTTTCGAAAAACACACATTTAGAGTGGTGTCTCTTCGACTAATTTGTTTTTTTTCCCACGCAGGAGCGGATGACTACTCCTTAAATAAGCCTTAATGTCATTTTGAAAACACACTTTTAGAGTGGTAGTCATTGAATGTGAACTCCACCCTTACCTGAATGCAGATGATGAATGTAAGAGATAGTATATCTGATTTTGACTGGTGATGTCTGTTTCTGCAAAGCTGTGTTTTTATGGTTTATTTTAGAATGTATATATCAAAATTTTTGCTGAGTCAAAAAATTTCCAGGGTCAGGGGGAAAATGTAGTGTTATGCTACTTACTTATCATTTTACATTAATTTAAATCCATTTTTCCATTCCGTTTCGATTTTCTGCATTCACTTCAAAACTGGATATTTTACATCATCTTTATTTCCATAGGATCCTGTAACGAGTTTAAACCATAAGAACACAATCACAAATCATTTCTACTTCGTATTTTCATATTATCAGCACTTTTAAATTGGAGTCAATGAAGTCTACCTTTTTTCGATCTTTTAGTTAGTTTTCCTTAACTCTACAATTTCGGGCTTTGTGTGGGTAGTTGCGCTACCTTTTTTCCTATATCAATAATATCTCCTTTTCCACTTAAATCTTGCCGTTTTCTTATTACAAGCCTAAAACTAAAATTTGACATGTTTTGTTATTGTTGTTTATTTGGTCTCCATGGAAATTATATTCAAATTTGCTACCGGTCTGTTGTTTCTATTTCGATAATTCCACATAAATACTCTTTTCTCTTGACCATTTACAAAAAATTTGCGTTTAATTTAAATAATTTTCCGTTCTCTCTAGAAAGATATAAAAGCCGAACAATCGATGAAGAAATTCAGTCTTGCTTCAGTTCTCGAATTGGAAGCATCTTCTAAAGGCCTTATCCCGGGGCCGCTCTGCCCCGGGATCCTGCAAGCCTCTGTCCTACCTGAAGCCACTGGACTCTACGAACCTCTGCTCTATCTGAAGTCGCTGGACTCTACAAACCGTTGCTCTGCCTGAAGTCGCCGGGTTCCTACAAGTCTCTGTTCTACCTGGAGTCGCCGGAACTGCAAACCTCGGTTCCGCCTGAAGTCACCGGAACCTGCAAACCTCTGTCCCGCCTGCAGTCACCGGATCCTGCAGGCTTCTGTGATGTCTGAAGCCGCCGAGGATCCTGCAAGCCCCTGTCTGGCCTGAAATCGCCGGATCCCGCAATTACCACATTCACCGGAGGTCGCCGCCTAGAGACGCCCACGCCTTCTTACCTACTCCGTGCGTGCTCGTTCCAGGCGCTGAGAGCACACCTTGGATCTTCCGACTCAGCTTCGGCACTAATCTCTTTTTTTATTACTTTTTTTTAAAATAATCTGTAAATCGCATCATCCATCCTCATATTCATACTCCATTTTTGTTATATAAAATTGTAAATATTTTTGAATCTTAAATATATTATTTGTTTTGTTGTATTTTTGTTGTTTTGTTGCTTTTAGGTTAGATTCTTTTGTTCTTAATTGTCTCTACACGACATAAAGACGAATCTAATGTAATGGCGGGGACGATCTTGAACATGTTCACAAACTGCAGACTTCCCGATACGTCGGTGCTTCACGTCAGCTATATGTTCTTTAACGCGGGTTTTTATATCTTTTTGTTTGTCCTATGTACGAGAGACCACATTCACAATCCAGCTTGTACACTCCTGCATCTTGTAGAGGGATATGACACTTGACGGATGGTAAAAATTGACCAATCTTCTTCAGCGGCTTGAAGTATGTTTTAATGGAAGCTCGCTTCAAGATGTAGCCAACCTTGTCTGTGACTCCTCTGACATAGGGTAGTACAGCAGGCACACGCTCGACTGTGGCTGGCTTCACTCGGTCACTGTGACGTAGGCGCGGGACCCGAAGCTTGTTGTCTTGCAATACTTGCTTGACGTGCTGAAGCTCGGCGGCCAGATGTTTTCTGTCACAGATCCCTCGTGCTCTCTGAAACAAAGATTTTCCCACGGTAGCTAACTGTGAAGGATGATGGTGCGAATCACCATTTAGATATCGGTTGGTATGGGTATTTTTTCTGTACACAGTATGACCAATAGTGTTATCAGGATTTCGGATGACTAAAACATCTAGGAAAGCTAAAGTATTGTTTTCCTCATGTGCTGCCATCTGCTTGGGATCCCATAATTAATAAAATAAAATCCAAACCCAAGTATACCACTGCTAGACCTCAAGATACTGTAAGCTCATTCTGCGTAAATCGAACCAAAAATTAATATTAAAAAACTGAAGGTAGCCGGGCTAACTATGACAGCAGGACGTCAAACACCTTAGTCCCCCGTGACCACGGGTGCTGGAAAGCACCCGAAACGTCGGGAAGATAAAAATAAGTTAATATACGCGATAGAATCCGTAAAATTAGTTTTATTTAAATGTGTAGTGTTCGCGTAAATATAAGAAATCATTAAGCACGTGTCATGTTAAGGCGGCTATTACCTTGTCTTAAGGTAAGCTTTCAATTAAAAAATTAATTGGATCGTTTAACGTGTTTGTTGCTTTCTGAATTGGATTTGTTTTTATGTAGAAATTGTCTCGTAAGAGAAGATGTACAGTTCACTGCGCAGCTCCATGTATTTTACAAATCCTTAAAAGCAGATAATTCTTGTATTTTATTTACTTTTTATATCGCCCATTTCTTGATATTGATCATACGGTACTGTACTCAAATAACTATAAGACTATTAAAACATTATTTCCAATGGTTGAAATAAAAATGTTGTTATTTTCTATGTCAGTCCATCTAGTGGACTCCCTAACGCCCTACAATTCGCCTGTCGGTACGAGGCAGCCAGTCGAAAACCTTTATTCCCCATCGGTTGTCGGTTCTTCGAACTATATGGCCGGTCTATTGCCACTTCAGCTAACTAATCCTTTGGGCTATGTCAATTAATCTGGCTATATTGCGGATATCTTCGTTTTAAAGTCTATCACGCAGAGAAACTTCGAGCAAAGCTCTCTCCATAGCTCGCTGAGCGAATTTGAACTTCCTCATACGGCTAGCAATGAAGTACCATGTCTCAGATTCAAAAGTCATCAATGGCAACACGCATGGTTGAACAATCTTGTTTTGAGGTACACCTGACGACAAGATATGTTGTAATCTCCCGAACGCTGCCCAGCTGAGTTGGATCCGTTGATTGACCTCTCGGTCGAAGTTGGACTTACCTAGTCGGACTATTTGTCCCAGGTAAACATACTCGTCAACAAGTTTGAGCTTAGTGCTCCCAACAATGACCGGCATAGGTGTGACATGGGCATTAAACATGATCTTTGTTTTGATAGGTGTTAAGACCTATCCGTTGGGAGACACTATTGAGGTCATTGAGCATAGTACTTAGGTCCTCCAGCGATACTGCCACAAGGACTTTACTGTCAGCAAATTAAAGGTGAGTGATGATGTATGATCAACATCAATGAGTACATCATTGATGTTGATACCGTATCCTTTCTAGTCCAGTAGCTTGAAAACGTCTTCCAATGCAGTGGTGAAGAGTTTCGGGGATATGACGTCACCCTGTTTTACACCTCTCTGTAGTTGGATAGTTTTCGTATTATGGTTCTGCACTCGGATATCATAGCCGTACTGTACAAAATCTTCAGCACTTCGATATACTGACAAATTCGGCACCGCTGAAGAGACTGCAGCACTGGCCAAATTTCGAAGGAATCAAAGTCTTTCACATAGTCCACATAGGCAAGACATAATGGTAGATTGCACTCTTCAGTCTTCTGTATAATTTGCCGATGTATGTTGTCGATGGTTCTAGAGCCTTTTTAAAAATCAGCTTGTTCGGGAGCCTGGAAGTCGTCGAGTCTGGCTATGAGATGATTCGAATGACTCTATAAAACAGCACGTTAACGCGGCGCAGAAGGGAAATCGGTCTGTAGTTCTTCAAGAGTGCGTTGTCGCTTTTCTTGAAAATTAAGACCACCGCAATTTTTCTCCACGCCTCCGGTGCAGTCCCACCATGGAGGATGGAATTAAAAATCTTCTGAAGGACTTCAAGTACCGGTTTTCCATCCGCTTTCTAAAGGTCCGTTGTAATTCCAGCCTCGCCCGGGGACTTGCCATTTTTAAGGTGCTGGAGAGCCATTCTAATCTCGCTCAGACTGATATCCGGGATGTCATCGGAATAGTATCGCGTAAGATTTGCTCTTGGATCGTTTATCAGACTTCCATGTGGCTCTAACGATGACGTGTACAGCTGCCCATAGAACTTCTTATCTCACTCAAAATCTCAGGTGTCCCTGAAACGATGCTGCCACATTCAGTCTCCAGTATTGACAGTTGGCTCTTTCTGGCAAACAGATGTCTGACAAAGACTTTGGAGCCCTAGTTCCGCTTGATCGCTTCTTCAACACGAGTAGTATCTTATCAGCAGCAGTTGTATAGTAGTTGCATAAGTCTTTCCGTATGCACTTGGAGATCTCTCTGTTCAGGTGCCTGAATGCTGTCAAACTTGCTGAAGACTATAGCTTCATTTTAAGTTAACAGCCGTGCGATTAAAAATTTGATTAGATAGCTTATGTGTTCTTCTGCGACGGGTCTTGCAGAAATTAGCTCCAATCGCATGGACAGTTTCCACAAGCTTTAATTCATATCGTCCACTTAATTGCAGTTTTCTTTCTAAGCAGTAAAACGATTTTGTAACCTGAGCTGAAAGTTTTAGGGTCTTTTCATTAGAGCACGAGGGGACGAAGCGTTGACTTCATTAGACGTGACCTCTCCAACTTAATGCTTAGGTTCAGTGTACCTCTCACCATTCGGTGATCGCTGCCAGTTTTCATCCTCGCTGTCACTGAGACATCACTGAACAGTTGTCGTCTGGTCGTCATGATAAACGGTTGGGGCTGTAACAGGTCCACTTTCTGTGGGGCCGCTTCTCGAAGAAAGAGTTCATCATAAAGAGTCTCTCCATTGCTCTATCCCGAATTTCCTTAATTTTATCTCACCGTTCTCATTAACACCGTATAGTGGGTTTTGGAGCATTGCATGGCTCTAAAATATCCTCATACATTTCATCTACCTCTTCATCGGGATATGCCGAGGTGGGTGCGTACCTGTATGACCTTCAGCGAATACCGTTTAGTGATTCTGAGTATACATTACGACACCCTCATCGGCACTTGAACTTGTAGAGGATAAATCAGACACAAATATATGTTAACATTTAATTGTCATCGCGTTTAAACGATACAAAGTATTAACAATATTTGAATTTGAATAAAAAAATTAAAAGGGAAAGTAAAAGATAATAAGAAACAATGGAGAAGACATCGAACTTTTAAATGATTAAAAATTATATTTACTACTTGTCACTGGACCGACACTCAATTGCGGTCGAAAATATGAGTTTATGCCATGAAGTTACTACTGTTAAAACTTTAGGTATTTTAATTCAGTATTATTAACGTAATGAAAAGAGGTATCATGTTAAAATTATAAATATTTAAAATGCTTTTTGTTATAAAAAAAATGAAGATTTGCTTTGTCCGGTTTTTGAGTTACGATCATACCATACTGGATCGATCTGAAAGAGACCAATCGATTTTTAACTACCATTTTTCAAATTCTTAAAGATAATTAATATCATTTGAAGATTTCAATAAAACTATATTGTTGTAATTGGTAGAAAACTAGTATTTATAGTAAGTAATAGAAGTAGTAACTGTAGTATTATTTGTAGCGGTAGTATGGCTTCCATTCGTTCCTCGACCGGATCAAAGTTACGCTTTCATATGCAGCTCATGGGATAAAATAGCAGCCTAACGCAGTATTTCGTATGGCAAGTGATGACAATAATATTGTATTAATATAATAACTTTTCTCTGAGCCGTGGTAGCTCAAATGGTTAGCGCTCGCTGTAAGCTTCACAGTACTCGAGCAACCCGGGTTCGGGAAATTATTAATTGCAATTTTAAGTGCTGATTTACCACGTGCTCGGCGGTGAAGGAAAACATCGTGAGGAAACCTGCATGTCTGAAAATAAGAAAAAAAAATTCAAAGGCATGTGAAGTTCGCCATCACGCATTGGGGCAGCGCGGCGGACATTTCCTTGCCCTAAAACCCTCTCAGAAATGAGAGGAGGCCTGTACCCAGCAGTGGGAGATAAATAGGCTGAAACTTTACTTTACTTTACTTTATAATAACTTTTTTTCGGATATCCACAATGAATCAGTGCCCTGAGAGGTGACAAAGCTTCTGCGTTTTTTTTCTTGATTAAAAATTGCAGCAGTATTTACAATATTTTCATTAGGTGTCCTTTAAAGTGTTAAAAATACATATGAGGAATTGTATGCAAAATACTTTAAATGGATAAACCCTTAATCTAATGAAGAACCTCAATATATTGTGAGTCCCTTTTTATATATTTTTTTCTTTATTTTTCTGAATTTTCAAAAGAAAGATCTGAGACGTGGTCTTTTACTACTGGCCATATGAGGACGCTCAAGCTCTCTCAGCGAGTTATGGAGAGGGCTATACTCGGGGATTCTCTCAGTTATAAACTTAGAAATGAGGATATCCGCAGTAGAACCAGAATAACCGACATAGCCCAACGGATTAGTAAGCTAAAGTGGCAATGAGCCGGCCATATAGCTTGAAGAACCGTCAACAGATGGGGGAAAAAGGTTCTCCAGTGGCAGCCTCGTACCGGTAGGCGAAGTGTAGGGCGACCCATCACTAGACAGAGTGACAACCTAGTAAAACATGCTGCATGGATGCAGGTGGCTCAGGTCCGTGATTTGTGGCATTCCTTGGGGGAAGCCTATGTTCAGCAGTGAACTTGTGAAGGGCTGTAATGATGATAAAATGTTTAAAAATAAGAAAATTGAATCATATTATTGGTATACGCGTTGGTTTCCATTTATAGATATCATTAATACTACTTCAATTAAAGTTTAAATTTCATAAATATAGCAAGGGACTATATTCATGAACGGGAATAGAAATGTAGAGTAGATGGACAGCAGCTTCTTTCTGATTACAGCTAAAAATAATAAAAAGATGCAGTTGGCAACCTGCCTGCAAAGCCTGGCAACAACGGGTAATATCCAACTTATTTCGTAATCTATGGAGGGAATCGAAATGATGAACGGAAGTAGAAATATATTAGCAATGTAGAGGCGGCGAAATAGAAAACAATACCACATTTCGTCTCGTGTGTATCGTAAGGGACAGAAGGGAAACTGAAACAGGAGGTGGATGGCAGCATCTTCCAGATAAAAATGCAGAGTAGTAAAAAGCTGCGATTGCCAACCCACTTGCCAAGCGTAGATACTACTGCAAATATCCGGTCTATTTGACAAACAATGGGAGAAGCCTATGATCAGCAGTGGATATGCCTATTAAATTTAAAAAAGTAGCAGCATACATACATCCCACTACTGAGGACAGGCCGCAGCGAGTTTTAGGACAAAAAAGGGTTGATTGAGTTGACTCCAAAGCGGGTTGACGGACTTCAGATAAGTATACCTAAAAATGATGTTCGAAATATTTTTTAACTTCTGAAATATATAATATACAGAGAACGTGGTAAATCTAAACTTCAAATTGCAATTAAAATATGATTGGTGTCGGTGCGGATCAAATTTGGGTTGCTTACGTACTCTGAAATTTACGTTTGAATCGGTTCGATTACCGGATAACTTTCAAGATTCTATCTGGAAGAATAAGTATTTAATTGAATTCTCATTAATTTCATTAGTTACTTTTTATTAGTTTATTTAGCAGTAATTAGATGGCGCTATTATGAGATTAAAACTATGAAAACAAAAACTGTACACTCTAGTACTCAGCGACAATAAGTTAAGGTGCGACTGGGGTGACCCAATCACACAATAGAGCCGCCAACCTTTATATAATACATAAATTATGCATATAGTGATGTAGATTTTATTGAAAATTCTGATTTTGTCAAAAATACGCTATCAGCGCTGCTAGCGGTGTGTAATGAAATTATTTTACAATACAACAATATGAAGAAATAGAAATGTTGTGTTTAGTTGTTAATATCGCCAAACGATCTCTATTCATTGATTTGATCAAGCTATATCATGATATAGTCAAAAACTAAATTTATATATATATATATATATATATATATATATATATATATATATATATATATAATAAAGTTTTTAACAGTGGTAGAGCCACGCGGCAGCTTTGCTGTCGCATGGATGGGCCGGCTCGAACCGGGGTGGTACCACGACCTCACAGAAAACCAGCGTGAAGTAGAGATTTACCTCTGCGTTTCGCTTGGTGAGTGCAGGTGGCCGGAGGCCCTTTTTACTGGAAATGAGGCATTCCATCTTAGTCCTCACGGGTGACAACGCATCTACATTTTGAATTGTAATAGAGGATAGATGTAGATGTCTATGGGCCGCAGGAACCACTTACCATCAGGTGGACTGTGTGCTCGTTTGTCACCCTTATCCTATATAAAAAAAAACTAATATTAAATTTAATTACTTGCCACCATTCCGTGCCATAGTCGAATACTTTATGGTATTATTAATTCTAAGATCTGGCCAATACATATATAAAAATCTCTTTACCTAAACTCTATGGTTAGTGAGAGTTTTCCAATAATTACAGTTTAATCAGTTTATTTATACATAATCAAAACTTTTTTTTATATGATTTTCTGTCCAATCGGTATGTTGGTTCTTTAAGATAAATGGCCGTCCAACTGTCACTTCAGCTTACTGAAACTACTCCGCTTAGCTATGACAGTTACTTTTGCCCTTCTGCGGATTTTACCGTTACGTTCATCGTACGTTCGTTTTTTAACCTTACTTTTTTAAAACAGATATTTGGAAACTTAATAAAATGCCCTACAATTAAGTAAATTACTTAGACAGATGGCTTTAGAATACTCCTTTAGAGTACACCTTGAAAACAAGTCCTTAAAGTAGGATTTCTTTCAGTTAAAGCAGAGATAAATTGAATCATTAAACGTTAGTCGCTGTTTGTTGCTTTCTTAATTGTACTTTTAATACAATTAAAAAGCAATGGAAGTGTCTTCATAGAACTTAAGGGAATTGGATTTGCTTTTACGTAGATATTGTCTCATAAGAGTAAAAATAAAGTTCACTGCACAGCTCCACTACAGATTGGTGGATTTTACAAATCCCGAAAAACAGATATTGCTTAAAATTATTCTCGCTTTTTCTCTCTTTTATTTTTTTCAACGTTGATTATACTATCTATGAATGAATGAATGAATGAATGAATATACTTTATTGTACACCACAAACAAATAAACAAATTACATAACAAAAGACAGGTTAAATGTACAATTTGGCGGCCTTATCGCTACATAGCGATCTATTCCAGGCAACCAAGGGTGTAAAGGAATAAACAATGAATACTAGGTAGGTGGTGCAATATAAATTATACAAAATATAATATCAATACATGCGATATATAGACAATAAAAGAAATAAAATAACATATAAATAACTAACACATGAAATGATATAAATTACTAATACATAATAAAAGATAAAGTAAAGCATATAATATATACATAAACATACATATATAAGAGTATATAAACAAACTTACATATCTACCCAAAATACATAAATAAATTACAAATTTCCTCAAACAATAATATAAAGCTGATAGATAAAATAAATACATAATTACATAATTTATCCTAACGGTCTCCGAACGATTGAGACAAGTAATGTTCTTTAAGTAATCTCTTAAAGATTACAATAGATTATCTATTGTATTGTATTTATCTATCATATATACTATCAAAAAATATTTTTAAAGGATTTTGAATAAAAGGGTCTGTCATTTTTTAGGTTCATGGACAACGCCGGGAAAACGCTGAATGCTCTATTTAAGTCTAAGTCCCAGCAATTTAGTTCATTTACTACATGAGCTTTGTGTTCTGTGTATGCGAGATAACTTCTATATCTCTTGTGAGCTCTTGACTCCCAAGGACATGAATATATATTTACATTTTAATATCTTCACGTTTAAGTGATATAAAGTGCAGACAATATATGAGGTTTGTAAGAAAAAATAAAAAAGGAAAGTAAAACGAAAGAAGAAACGGTGGAGAAGACACCAAGCTTTCAAAGTGTTAAGAAATAAATTTACTACGTGTCACTAGACCGACACTGTATTGCAGTCTGAAGTAAGAGTTCATGCCAGGAAGTTAATATTGTTTTAACTCAAGATTATTTACTATATAACCACATAATAAATAATAGTACTAGAACAGAAGGATCACTCTCTGATAGCAAACTTACAAGTTCAAACCTAGTTACAACGTTGCTAATGTTATACTTTGTACGTTCTGGAAGCGACCTTAGTTAAAATAGTCTACTGATTAAATCTTCAAAAAAAAATAATGTGGCGCGCGTATTAAATCAAAATGCACCTTACGTACACGTGCAAGAATCTACATCACTTACCCCGTTACGTACTTTTGTTAAAGCCGCTCGTACTGTTGGGTTAGGTGTTGTGAGAAAACAGATTGAATCCTTTGATATTAGTTGTTCGCAGAATAAACCGATGAGTTATGCAATGTATTAGTAATTTGCTGATAATAAGAACATTATTATTTTATGGAGGAAGGTTAATATACAACATCGAGAAAAATTAAGATTATAACAACGTCTTTGAAACTCACATAATTTACCTCCTTACCATTTTTAAACGACTTTAAAAAGAAGAACATGTATTCAATTTGACTGTATTTTTTATTTGTGTTACCACAGAACTTTTTTCTAGGTGAACCTACTTTGATAATTCTTTTTATTTCAAACAGATTTTTTTTAAATAGAGGTTATAAATAACACTTAATGAAAGTCATTATTTTGTTTAATTACCACTGGTTCGAAAAAAGCCTCTGTGCTAGAAAGAACCAGCAAGAAACCCAGCGGGACTTTTTTTCAAATAACAGCTTAGAATCATGTTATGTTACACAATTAACAATACAAAACAAATTCGAAATAGCTTGGTAGTGATCACCTCATTCCCAGGGGTTATTATCATCCATAAATTACTAAATATTATAACCCTTTTTATACAAAATTAGTTTAATAAAGTTTTGAACTATTAGCAGGTCAAATTTTGTATATTTTCTAGGATTTTCTTGTAAAAGCGTAAGCGTATACATCGCCACAAGAATGAATTACTGACTCGGTAGAGTCGGGTAGAGAGTACAGATAGTAGAGAGTGGAGAGAGACTAGGTTGTGTCTATTCCTAGTATTTACAGAGTAAATGCCAATTATGTTTGTAAAACTACTTTTATTTTTATGTACGCCAAAGTTAATATATTTATTTCTTAAATTTTTGTCGCAGCGACTCATTATGCTTTAACTCATAAATTTTTCTTATGACCCCCTTCTGTAAAACAAATATAATTTTAGTGTCAGCTGCGTATCCCTTTAGCAAACTACCATACGATATTATTCTATGGCAATTGCTAAAGTATACTAGTCTAGCTGTTACAACACTGGTGAGATGTCTAACCTTTTTACAGCATATGCTGCAGAACTAAGTCGGCTTGCTAGTTTTGATATATAGGGGCTGCATTGAAGTTTCGCCTCTAGAAAAATGGTGGTATCGACAAGACTCAGCTCCTACTCGTTTAAAATTACATCATTCATCGTCACCATCATTACAGCCCTACACAAGTCCTCTGCTGAACATAGGCCTCCCCCAAGGAATGTTACAAATTTAAAATTACATTAGTATTTAATTGTTCTTTGTTGTATTTTAGTAATTGTCACATTAATTTGAAAAAAAAAGAAGTGTCATCAGCAAATAATCAACAAACACAAATTTCTCATATACTTTCTTTTAGTGAACATAAGGTAATGAAACAAATTATCCACAGTGATCTGAACTTAATTTTTTAATTATACTTTTATGCAACGGTTTTGTTAAAATGTAATCTATTCATGTTGCACTAGATTCAGACTCTAAAATCAAATAAAAAGACCATATGATTTAAACAATGATCTAAATTTAATATTAGTGGAGGAAACTTTTAGGAGATTGATATTAAAGCTTAACAAAAACTTTCTAACTACTCTGTGGCTGTAGCTCCCCATTTACGGAAATAATTTACATACAAGACTACCAAATCAACGAATATTTCGACATTTCAAAAATTAATTATAGTTAAATAAAACAAAATTACACTGCCATTTACAATCAGTGGCTTCCTGCATGATAGACGAAGAGATTAAAAAATAGACTGAGTTAAACAATTGATATTTTTAAAAGTTATCGTGTTTACAAGCCTGAGGGTCATTATAAATCCACACCATAAACTACTAAAACCTCCTTTTTATTTAAAAATAGCAATTAATGGATTTAAAAAAATATTAATAAGTTCAACAATCATTTATCTTTCTAACAATGTGCTTTTTATATCATTTATATGTATAATATGATTGCTAGATACGATTTTATTCGATAAAACGTTGGAATCTTAATTTTTAAGCGGTAGTAGAACATACCCTGCGCTTTCGGCAAAGGCATGCAATATAGAAAAGAATAATGCAATTACTGACTGACGTCATATGAAGAAAAATACTGTGGGATTAAATAGATGCTTACTAAGATTTAACTGCGTTGTAAAAAGGGATATTACAGAAGGCACGCACGTATGCAGCTCGCACACACTCACGCACGAACGCACGCACGCACGCACGCATGCCCACACGCCCACACGCCCTCATGCACACACGCACACACACGCACACGCACACGCGCACGCACGCACTCACATACACACACACACACACACACACACACACACAAACATCGAGAAATTAACAATTGTGAAAAAGACAACTTGCGATATTTGAAAGGCCACAATTATTTCATATTATACCACCATATTTCCATGTTATTTAAATTAAATAAAATGTTAACAAGTATAGCGTCACGTTTTTTATCCATCGTGTAGGAATAAACATTCAATATTCTGATGTATTATATATAACTTAGTACTGAATTGATCTTCAGTTATGTAGCTAACATAACTGAAGATCAATTCAGTACTAAGTTATTTAAAAAGAAAAAGGTATGAAACAGCTCACCGATTTAAATCCTCCGTGGCCTTATGAGATTCTCCAAGGCACATTAACATGTTGCTATATTCACGAGCACTATAAACGTACGCGTTAGGTGTTATTAAAATAAAACAGGAAACACAAAACATAACAAAAAGAATAATAACAATAATAATTTAATGAACAATACGATTGAACTGTTGCTGATAGTCAACACAGAACTACTATTACTAAAATTAATAATCAATCCCGCCAAAACAAATGCCTACCGCTAAGTGCGTGTGCCTAGCGTCCGTGTGGCAAGCACTTTTATAATTTCCACAGATTGTTAAACCGTTACGACATTGCCAACGTTTATTCTATTTATAAGTTTAGTTATCCCTTCGACTAGTCTTCATATGGACTTCAGAAGTTATCGTTGTCATTTTTTAAAACAATTACACAATCAATTATACCCGACGCAACAAGCAGTTCTTTACTACAAAAATGATATTGAAATTAATAAACGTAACTTCACTCGGCGTCAAAAAAATCGCACATCCGAAAAAAATAATTTAAATACTATTTTAACACGACAGGCCAATGGCAATGTTGTGGTTTGAGGGTATCATTCGAAAAGTAATTTCATTAGCTTTCAGGAATTTTAATTGAGTTTTACTTTTATAATGAGACGAAAGAGAAATTAAAGAAAAAGACAGGGTATGTACAAATTTGCAATTTAATAATTTAAAAAAAAACTTAATAAATACAAAAAAAGTTCTTAAAACCTAGTGTTAACGTTAACGGTCCGCCACTGTTCAAGAGTCCACTTGCAATGATTGCGAGCAAACTCTAGGCGATCTCTGCGATGCTGTGCAGTAAGTTTTGGACCTTTAGCAGGTCTATAGGCTGTTAAACTCTTTTCGTGTAACCTTCTTCTTATCGTAGAAACACTCACAGATGTTCTCCGAGTTGATCGAAGCTGTTGTTGCAACTCAACAGTATTTGTAAAACGGTTTCGTAAAGATGTCGTAACGATGAAACGGTCATCTCTTTCGGATGTGCACCGTTTTCTTCCAGATTTCGGTTTTTTAACATAACCACCAGTCTGCTGAAAAGGTTGGAACACCCGTCGAACTGAAAAACGGGACAGGTTCAACTGTCGAGCATCGTCACACTGCCGCATCCCCGACTGCAATAGGGCAATCACTTGAGCGGCTTCTTCAGAGCTGGTGTCCATTTTTACTTGTTCTTACTTGGGTTACTTGTTCACGTGTAGTTGGGTAGTCACTTACACAATTATAGAGACTATTTCATCGTTATCTTTGATTTTGTACAAGAAAATATAAATGATATGGTATTGAATAATTTAATAGTTAAAATCAATTGCAATTATGATCCACAGTTAATTAATCTATCAGAATAAATGTAAAAAATAATGCTTTTACTCTTTTTAATTGACTTTCCGTATTTAATCCGTCCAATACTTTGAATTTAAAAAGAGATACTTCAAAACTATATTAAAAATTACTTGCAAGTTTTATTGTGATTGCCGCCTCTAATTTTTATGTAGCTGGCAAAAAAATCTTAGTAGGTATTTTTCGGTGCAACGTGTCTGCGTTACCAACACCAATTTGTCAAATTCCCCGAAAATCCATCTCAAATTTCCCAATTTAAGGACAAAACTTTGACAGATTCCCCATAAATTCCTCTCAATTTTATTTTAAGAAATTACACAATTTTAAATGAATTGTTAGGTTAATAACGACTATTGTTAGGTTAATAACTACTATATTATTGTTTATAATGGAATTACTTGATAAGAGATTTGATTTAATGCTATAATTACTATTGTTAGATTAATAACCACTATATTATTGTTTATAACGAAATTACTCGATAAGTGATTTGACTTTATATTATAATAATTATTAGTTACTTACATTAATGATTGCGGATAATGGATAGAGTAATATAATCATAGAGTAGAGTAATATATACTGGAATAGAGAGCCATCTTCTAAGATTTTTGTCACCCAATACGAATAGTGGCACAGTGTCGCCGCCTGGTATCATATCCGTTGAACTAATCTCAATATTTTAACTATAGATAGTTATATGTAGTTATGCATATACAGCTATCTATACTATAGGCAGTTATATTTATATTTTAAAGTGAAAACGCCAGGCTCACCCGCGAAATTCAAATTTTCTTACGTTTTTTGTAATTTGTAGGTCAGTGTCAGGTCGTAGGTTTAACAAAATATGATTCACGACCGTAACGAGTATGTATTTACAGAATTATAATCATTATAATCATCAATATAACCGCCTATGTTCGTATTATCCCATTGTATGGCTATTTCCAGAAAAAACTCATTCAAAGGGATTATATGAAGTTAGAGACGGTTGTATTGGTGATTTTAATGATAATAATTGTATAAACACATACTCGTTACGGTTGCGAATCATATTTTATTTAACATACAACCTTACCCTAATCTGCAAATTCCAAAAAAACAAAAAAAATGAATTTCGCGTGCCACCCTGGAGCTTTCACCTTAAGGTTAGGGTTCTATCAAAGACGTATTATAAATTTCGGTAATTTAAACATTTATTTTTGTTATATTGTAATTTATACCAAAATATTTTTATTTTTATTTAAGCAAATAGATTTCTTACATTGGTTAAGTATATATACTCTATTTGATCAAACTGTAAAAAAATCCAATAAATGTTTACAAAACAGAAATCTATATAATACAGCCATTAAATAAAAATATTCCATTGTTAATTATTTCATTTATTACTTTTATGTCGGTGCTTGTTATAATATTGCTGAGCATACAATTTCATTTCATCATGACCCTCATATGTGAGCTTACCAGCTAAAATGCGATTAATTGATCTACACCAACTGTAAATTAGTATATTAATTGTAACATCTGTGAAATATTGATTTAATTTTGTTGTATGTGTTTCACATTTAAATGGGTATTCTACAAAAATATCTGCATGAATTTTGACAGAATTTTTTAATCCTTTATGAGGTACATCTTTCTTTAAATGTGAAACACATATATTTTGGATGTCAAAAAAGCATTCATGCAACTGATTTGATGGATAACATAGTAACTTTTTATTTGAAAAATATTCTTTTGCTTTAATATATGAATTTTTTTCTGTGTTATTTATATTTAGCACGTGTTCTATACATGTTTTGCAATCTTTTATTACATTTTTGAGACATTTCCTCAAGACCCAACCACACACATAATCTCTTTGACCTAAATCATTAGCTGTGTCATAATCTAAAAAATCTGTACATACAGTAAATTCCCTTTCTTGATTAACATTAACATCAGACTCTGAAGCAGTTTGAGTATCCCTTTCTTCTGAGATATCAGATGCCGGGGCAGTTTTTGTACCAAATAAATCCAAAGTTTGTAAAAAACTATTTTTATCTTCTTCACAATTAGATTTAGGTGAATGTGGTGCACCTAAATTATTCAGCAAAAGAGTTTTAAAGGCACCCTCGAATGCTACTGAATTAGGTGCAGTGTTTCTTGCCCCGCAATTTCTGATATTTCCGAAGAAATTCTCAAGTGGGTCCTGATTGAAATTTCTCGTGAACATTGAATCAAAATAATATTTTTGTGATAAAATTTTCCACAATTCTTGAATGCCTTCTATAGTTTTAACAACATTTGTCACAGATGGTACAACTGTTTCACATATTCGAATTTTATTACCCGCTTTCTTGCAAGTATGAAATTTAATACTTTTTAAATATTTTATGGCTTTTTGCCACAGCTGATGGTGTGGTGTAGTCCTTCTTACAGGCCCCTTGTAAATTTTCCCATTTGGGATTGTAAATGTATTACAGTTCATGCTATCAAATAAATTGTCTAATATTAATGTGATTGGAATAAGGTCCCGACACTCTGTGGGTAAATATCCCCTGGCTGTCAAGTGTTCAGTAGTAACTGCAACACTATGACTAAATATCTGTGTTGCAGTCTTGACCCTCATTTTTTTAATCTTTTCGGGAACTACATGTTCCTCTGTAAGTTTCTGGAGGCATATCAGCTCACCAAAAGATTTATCTGCTGCATACAATTGCTGTAGATACTCCCATTTTACTATTTTTGTCTTATTGCCATCTCCATAATCAATATATGACATATTTTTTGTTAGGAGGTTGTTTCTCAATCCTTTCAATAAATGAGGGACATCATATAATGGAATTATTTTTTTTCCATTTAGCTCAAAAAAATTATGAGCCATATTGTTCCCTTTCCTTAAATAGTTGGCTTTAGTTTCTTTTATTAGCTCCTCAATGGCTCCCACATTTACTGTACTTTGATCACAAACAGTAGCTAATACAACTAATCCACTTTTCTGAACATTTTTGATGACTTCCTTTATAATTGTTTTTAGTTCAAACTTATTTAATGAATTTGTAAAATAATATGCAACGGGTTGTTTATACTGTCTCTTTATACCTTTTATCATAAATACGAGAGCGTGGTTTGCTATTTGATTTGTACCATGACTAGCAAATCCTTTTAATTCATCTTTCGATGAGTCATATTGAATTTGAGGTGTAATCGACATCTCATCAAATATAACTGTACACAGTTTATCTTGAGTGTCAAAATTGTTGATAGTTTTGCGGAGTTTTTTGAAAACTATTTTATTAATGCCAGTACCAAGTTCAATTTTCGCAAGCAACTGCTTTAAAGACTTGGTCGAAGGGAGTATAAAATATTTTGACATTAGGGCATAACATTTCGGACTTCTTTTAAATAAAGAAAGAGAAAGAATTTTCTCTTCAATTTTAAAACGCCGACCAGTTGGTTTCTTCTGGGCCTGATAATACTGCATGTTTGCAAAAAGTTTTGCTGCTGGTTTACAAGTTTTTGAAAATCAGATTTATTAAATAATTTTTCTGCATTTTCTAGCCGTGACTTTATCCCTTTTCCCTGTTTTCTAAGACCATAAATCTGTCTTCTTAAATTCTTTATATTTTTTGGTAGACTCTATATTTTTCAGATGTTACCACTGATGGTAAGTTACTATTTCGGCCTGAAAATTAAATAATACAATGAATTTAAGTAGTACATAATTACAATTAGAGGTTTCTATTTTCATATTTGTAATGAGGTCAATTATGACCACTACTTTACATATTTTTTTATAGGCTACTGTAGCCCATAGACATCTGCAACCAACTTGAGAGAAAGAAGGCTACAGTTGCGTTGTCATCTCCGAGGACTAAGATGGAATGCCTCATAGCCTGTTATACTGGCTATTAAAGATGTTGGTGACAGTGTGGTTAACTACAGCACATGTTTGTTTAAACTGTACTGTTGAATCAATTTTTTGCAATTATAATGAAAATGAATTGAATGACTTCATTGATCTAGTAGTCGCAAGCGCAACTGCCGATCATGGGGTCCTGTGTTCAGATGCATGTGGTAAATCACAATGTAAAATTGCAACTGTCAATTTCATTGGTGGTGGCAGTGATCAAATCCGTGTTGTGTGTGCACTATGACATTTACGACAAGGGTCAACTGCAGTTTTTATTGTCTTCAGTTGTTAAGAGTAAAATACTGCTGCCCATTTCATGTTTCAGTTTTTCTCTGTTGCCTCTTACAAGACACGGTATGATATATAGTGTGTATATAGTAATGTATGATTTTACACAGTCACTACACAGTATAAATATGTAAAATGAAAATTTATCCTTACTTTTTATTTTATGATGCTCCTTTGAGACTTTGCAATAATTATGCTCCACCAGGGGATCGAAAGATACATCAGGAGGTTGATCTGAAAAATTGGTCGATTTTATTAAACTACTTTTTGAAATGATTTTATTGAAAATTTATTATAGGTTCCCAATAACATTTTATCTATTTTTTCTTAAATATTTATTATTATTTTTTCACTGAATGGCTATACTTAGCCTCAGAGTGAGAAGTGACTTACAAGCATACACTGGGTTTCCTGCCATATAATGTACAATATCTTTATCTATTGTATGTCCTTTAACACTTAATATGTTATTAACATAATAAATGGTCTACATCTGGCCAAGTTATAAAGATATAATCTAAAGACAAATAGACAGATAGTGTAGATACAGAATTTTTGTACAGTGGTAGAGCCACGCGGCAGCTTTTGCTGTCGCACGGATGGGCCGGCTCGAACCGGAGTAGTACTACGACCTCACAGAATACCAGCGTGAAGTAGAGGTTTACCTCTGCGTTTCGCTTGGTGAGTGCAGGTGGCCGGAGGCCCTTTTTACTGGAAATGAGGCATTCCATCTTAGTCCTCACGGGTGACAACGCATCTGCATTTTGATTCGCAAACGAGGATAGATGTAGATGTCTATGGGCCACAGCAACCACTTACCATCAGGTGGACTGTGTGCTCGTTTGTCACCCTTATCCTATAAAAAAAAATTGAGATCCCCTTGGCACTCTTACAATATAACTCTTAAAATATAAAAAGTCATCAGTCCACTATAAATCTTATCTAAATACTCATCATGAGAACTCATGGCTGCACTGAGTTTATCAGTATACATCAGTATGCACTCACAGATAATTGCAGAGAAATTGTTGATGGATTATTAGCATATTAAGAAAATTTATTATTTCTTCTCGAGTTATGCGAGATGAATTTTTTTTTATAAAATAAGGGTAACAAACGAGCAGCCAGTCCACCTGATGGAAAATGGTTGCTGTGACCCATAGACATCTACATTTGTCCTTAATTAAGAATCAAAATGCAGATGCGTCGTTACCCGTGGGGACTAAGGTGGAATGCCTCTTTTCCAGTAAAAATTTTTTACGTGGTAGAGCCATGCTGCAGCTATAGTTGTAGCACGAATGGGTCGGCTCAACCGGGGAAGGACCACGCTCTCACAGAATACTAGCGTATAATAGCAGCTTAACACTGCTGTGTTTTGTATGGTGAGTGCTGAGAACCGGAGACCCTTTTTACTGGAAAATAGGCATTCCATCTTAGTCCTCACGGCTGACAACGCATCTGCATTTTGATTCGCAAAGGAGGATAAATGTAGATGTTTATGGGTCACAGCAACCACTTACCATCAGGTGGACTGTGTGCTCGTTTGTCACCCTATCCTATAAAAAAAATGGTCTCCGGTTCTCTACACTCACCATACGAAACACAGCAATGTCAAGCTGCCATTTTACGCTGGTATTCTGTGAGAGCGTGGCCCGGCCAAGCCGACCCATTCTTGCTACAATTATACTGCTAATATAGCTGCAGCATGGCTCTACCACCTACAAATTTTCAATAACTTCATATCAATCTCTAAATGTACAAAAGTACTTCGTATACATAGTTATTATTTTAGATACAGTAGAATCTGAAGCTTTAGTTCTTCTCTTTTTTTTACTTTCAGGTACAGGGCCTGTACCTTTTACAAAAACATCCTAATAAAAATTTAATAAACTGATTCTAGTTTACCGATCTACCTTCCATGACTGTAGATCCGGATAATGAAGATGTTTAATAACTCAGCTCAACGATCATTTTATTTAAATCACAATGTAGAAAAAAAATAAAGAAGTAAACGAATTCAAAATTAAAACTAAACTAAAATACTAGTACTTCAAAAATTATAAAAATTAAACCCTATAATGATCACTAACTTCCCAAAACTCCAATGGCGTTGACCCAGATAAGGGGCACCGTATCGACCCAAATGTTTTAATGAAATAGGCCGACTTTAGGTGATTCTGTAAATACACAACCTTTTGTATTTTAAGGGCTTGGAATGTTTGCATGATTTTATTGTCTTGATTTTTATCTAGAACTCTTAATAATATTGTTCTGTTTTTAATAATTCTTGTGATTAAAATGGTAAAAAATATGTATTAATTTTATTTATAAGAACGTTTTATACATTATCGAAATATGTTAACAGTTTTAAAGCATTTTGCAACATTCTGATGATGAAAACTTATATTACAATTTGAGATTGAAACACAACTCTATAAAAGTAAATGATTTTTTTACAATTTGTCAGGACCAATCAATTTAGGGTGTTAAAATAAGAAAATTGACGTAAATTTTTATTTAGAAAACACCATGTATTAAACTAAAACAAATTGAATATTTTTTTATTATCTTCATTTTTGATTATACAATAAAAATTATCCATATGTAACTTGTAAAGTACTGACATTTTGATTCACTCTTCACCCTTATACTATGCCTTGGTCACCTACGTAATTTAAAAGTTTAGATTTATCCTTCGAAAATAATAAGTACGTTTGGTACTTACAATTTTTTAAGGATAAATCTTTTTTTTTTTTTTTTTTTATAGAATAGGGGGCAAACGAGCATGCGGCTCACCTGATGGTAAGTGACTACCGCCGCCCATGAACAACCGCAACACCAGGGGAATTGCAGATGCGTTGCCGACCTTTTAGAAAGGTGTAAGCTCTTTTCTTGAAGGTTCCTAAGTCGTATCGGTCCGGAAAATTCGCTGGTGGTAATTGATTCCACAAGGAAGTCGTGCGAGGGAGAAAACTTCTTCTAAATCGCACAGTCGTGGACCGCCAATCATCCAGATGGTATGGATGGTAACGCGAGTTTTGTCGCGATGTGCGATGGTGAAATTGAGCGGCTGGAATTAGTCCGAACAATTCCTCAGAGCACTCCCCGTGATAAATGCGATAAAATACGCAAAGAGATGCAACATCTCTACGCAGTGCCAGTGTATCGAGCCGATCAGAAATAACTCGGTCGTCGACGATTCGAACCGCTCTGCGCTGGATGCGGTCAAGTGGAAGGAGCTGGCACTGGGGTGCCCCGGCCCAGAGATGAGAACAGTATTCCATGTGGGGCCGAACTTGCGCTTTGTAAAGTTGCAAGCGATGTGCCGGCATGAAATACTGTCTCGCTCTGCTGAGCACGCCAAGCTTTTTAGAGGCCAATTTGGCCTTCCCTTCCAAGTGACCACGAAACTGCACACTATTCGATATGTCGACGCCAAGGATTCCGATACTGGCTGAGGCAGTAAGGGGAGTGCCTTGAAACTGAGGAGATACGACAAAGGGGTTCTTTTTAGCGGTAAACGCGCAAACTTGTGTCTTCTGGGGATTGAACTGGACTAGATTTAGTCGCCCCCAATCCGAGACTTTGTTAAGCAAAGACTCGACTTCAGACACAAGTTTGTCCCGGTACTCGGCGACGTTTTCCCGAGAAATATTGGCACGGCCGGTATATAAGGCATCACCAGTGCTGTCGTCCGCATAGCAATGAATGCTGCCAGTTAGCAACATGTCATTAATATGCAGGAGAAACAGCGTTGGTGATAGCACGCAGCCTTGTGGAACACCAGCGTTGATAGGCTTGAAATCAGAGCATTCACCGTCTACTACGACCTTGATGCTCCGATCAGCAAGGAAACTGGTGATCCATTTGCACAATTTCTCGGGAAGCCCATAGGAAGGAAGCTTCGAAAGAAGCGCTTTGTGCCACACCCGATCAAAGGCCTTCGCTACGTCCAAACTAACGGCTAATGCCTCCCCCTTGGACTCTACTGCCTCCGCCCATCTATGAGTTAAGTAGACTAGAAGATCACCAGCTGATCGACCCCGACGAAAACCGTACTGGCGGTCACTAATCAGCTGATGATCCTCAAGGTACCTCATGAGCTGGCAGTTTATAATGGCTTCCATTATTTTGGAGAACAAGGAGGTGATGGCGATAGGCCTGTAGTTGGACGGGTCTGAGCGGTCGCCTTTTTTAGGGATCGGGTGCACCAAAGCTGTCTTCCATGAGTTCGGGACTACGCCTTGGGAGTAGGAGTACCGGAAGAGACGCGTTAAAACCGGTGCCAACTCCGGAGCACACGTCTTCAGCACAATGGGAGGGATCTGCTAGCTTAATGCTGCTGTGTTTTGTATGGTGAGTGTAGAGAATCGGAGACCCATTTTACTGGAAACCTGCATTTTGGTTATTTATCGAGTACCTATTAGTAAATGTCTATAGACCACAGTATCCACTTACTATAAGGTGGACTGTGTGTTCGTTTGTAATTCTTATTCTATAAAAATATGATATACAGTGCAAGAATCACTTATATGCAATTGTATAAATAATCCCTTTATCCTGAAGATTGAATCAAATCGATGAATGAAAATTCCAAGCGTATTTTTACATGGTCTTAGCAAGCTCTCTTATAAAAGTCTAAATTTTCCTCAAAAGTCAAAATTCTAATCTCTTCGTAATACTAGGAACAAAAATATTCAAAAGATATCACTGTGTAGATATGAATCACTTATATTGTCTAAATTAAACTATGCAAATGCAGTCTGTGTACCACGACTGCTGAGAAGAACAAAAAGCTCAGACAGCGTGTGTAAATGCATAGACTCGGTTTAATTTTATTGTCCTGTCTCGAAGTCATGTCTTATTATTATTAAGTACCCAGAGAAAATTGCATCTTGCTGGTTTATTTTTCTCAAAAATAACAATGTAGAGAACGGAATATCTGTTCAAAAGTTCAAGTGTACCCAGACCAAAATAAATAATACAAGAGCTTCTGTTCATTCACTTAAACAGCAAGGAACCGCACTGCTTCAAATTCAGCTTCTGATTTGCACTGTTGAAATGATTTGCGAGCCCTTAAAACTAAAAAATATTTTTATGGAATCGAAAAGTCTTTAAAAAAATTACTTAGTTTTAAAATTATACAACGATTGCATTATTACGTACAACAAGGGCCAATAGGTAATAATTTTATAGCGTTTCGATTTAAACCTACGAGTATATGTTTTTACTCTGTGTTCATGGTTCATATATTTTTGATTACTAATGAGTTTCTATTATTAGCTGAAGGTTCACAATTTTTTAATAATAATAATAATAATAATATTTATTGGGTAATAAGTACATTGCAA
Source organism: Parnassius glacialis (assembly GCA_033319125.1). Lineage (NCBI taxonomy): Eukaryota > Metazoa > Arthropoda > Insecta > Lepidoptera > Papilionidae > Parnassius > Parnassius glacialis. The sequence continues at coordinate 26,306,904 of JAVANC010000028.1, read as the reverse complement.
ATTGATACAGTGTTATAGTTGAAACTTCCTTTTAAGTATTTAAAATACTTATGCCAGAAGGCCACACGCTACGATAGCCTTATATTATAAGCTTATTACCAATAATTTATTTATACTTAAATAATGAAAACAAAATAATCTTATTAATAAATAATTTTTCATAAAGTTTTTTGTTGCGCACGTTTATAAAAACTTTACTGTGTTTGTGTGTGTGTGTGTGTGTGTGTGTGTGTGTGTGTGTGTGTGTGTGTGTGTGTGTGTGTGTGTGTGTGTGTGTTTGTGTGTTTATGTGTGTATGTGTACTCTTTATCATATAATTTAATATAGTAAATCCTCAATTTCTTCATAATTTAAGGTTTTAAGCCAAATAATTAATTTCTTTTCTGCCAACTTTCGAAAAGGAGACGGTACTCAATTCGACTGTATGTTTTTTTATGTGTGTTACCTCATAACTCTTTATTGGGTGAACCAATTTCGATGATTCTTTTTTTATTTGAAAGCTGGTACTTCTATAGTGTGGTCCCATATGAATTTTATCAAGGTCAGACCAATTGTTTTTGAGTTATTCTTCATAACTTATATTGAAATCGGCAGTTACAAAATTTTTAACTTTTAATTATTACACTGTACGGATATATGTATAAGTATTTTGAAAGATCTATTATTTTGTTTATTCTATTATAATTTTAACTTAAGCTGCATATTGACGCCATGCAAAAGCAGAATTAACTTTTTTAGTAATTACGACTTTATCCTTTCTTCTTTTATATTGAATATTATGATCATATACTTAGATTTTATAAAATTTTAGAATAGAATGTAGAGCATTTAATTTTCTTATTGTTAGCAGGTTACATATTTGATATAAGTTGGTGGTTGAAAAAAGGAAAGGTTTAAAATGCATGACTTTTAAAAGTAATCTCTGTAACCGTTCCATTTCTATAAATTTAGTTTTCGCTGCTCCACCCCAGACAGGAATGCAATAAGTGACAATAGATTGGATTAGGGAAATATAAATCTATTCAAGTAGTTTGTTAGATGCTTCATATTTCAACTGTTTAAAAAGCCAACTTAGTTTTCTGATTCGCGCATTAACAAGTTCAATCTGATCATCTTTTGATTGATGTTGACTTTTGTTGATCTAAAATAACTCCTAAATATTTTGTTTTATTTACTTTATTGATAGATGGGCATAGACAATTAGCATTATTAGTATCACATGTATGTATGAATTTTTATGGCAAAATTATTATCTGGTTGAGTTTTGTTAGTTAATGTGAAGCAAATATAATTGTTTTTTTGAGCGTTTAAAGTGAGTGAATTTAACTTGAGCCAAAATGCAACTTTAATTAAACCAAGCTCTGTTACCCTCCGTACTGAATCCGAGTTTCTGTCTGAAAATACTATTGCAGTATCATCAGCGTAAGAAAAAACGCGGGCTTCTTTAGACTTTAGATCACACAGTTCACTTGTGTATACTAAAAATAAGGCAGGCCCTAGTATACTGCCTAACGGCACGCCATGCGTAATATTAGAGTATTTACTAACATATAGACCTATTTTAACTTTTTGTAATCGATTTGATAAATAACTTTTAAATAGTTCTAAAGGCGTGCTTCTGATACGAGTACCAAGAAGCTCCAATTTACTTAAAAAATTGGGGAAGGAGATCGTATTGAATGCATTTTAGGTCCCATGAGACTACAAGACACTTATTTCCACGAATCAATTCATCCGTGAGGTGTGAGGTTATTGCTGTGATTCCGTCTTTTGTAGACCGACCCTATCTAAAGCCAAACTGAGAGTTTGATAAGATATTAAATTTATCTAAATAATTTTATAATCTTTTATTTATAAGATTTCCTAATTTTTTTTTAAATAGAAGATAAAACCGAAATCAGGCAAAAGTTAGTAACCTCGTCTTTAGTATCAGTCCTATAAACTGGTATAACGTTTGATTTCTTTACTGCTTCTAGAAAACACCATAATTAAAACAGAGGTTTGAAAAACGGTCAATGACAAGAGTAAACTCAATCTCAACAAATTTGAGAAAACTTGCTGGGATAAAATCCCAACCCGGTGCAATATTGGTTTTAAGATTCATGAGTGTATATGGACTTCTTTTACACCTGTTTCTATCAACACAAATGATGTTTGACTTTTATTCCTATCCAGAAAATCATTATGCCTTCATAAACTTAACTTGTAAAAAAACCAAGTCTCGCAACTCAGTTCTGCTACCGTAAAAAGTTGTGAGATTCATGTAATATCAAGTCGGTTAATTTATTCAGTCCCTACTTAAGGGTTCTTCTGTCTTAAGTTATTACGTAATTAGCTAACCTAACAACATCTAATAGTGACTACATCAATACTAAAAATCTTTTATATTTTAAATGAATAGATTGACTTGGCCATCGCATAAAAATACAATGTATCTCTCAAGTAATACATGTTATATTAAATTAGATTGTTTAGTGCGATTGCAAAGTTTCATTTTTTGCATTTTTTAATTGCAGATTTTTTAACAGGGGTAGAGCCACGCGGCAGCTTTTGCTGTCGCACGGATGGGCTGGCCCGAACCGGGTTGGTACCACGACCTCACAAAATACCAGCGTGAAGTAGAGGTTTACCTCTGCGTTTCGCTTGGTGAGTGCAGGTTGCCGGAGGCCCTTTTTACTGGAAATGAGGCATTCCATCTTAGGCCTCACGGGTGACAACGCATCTGCATTTTGATTCGCAAACGAGGATAGATGATGTAGATGTCTATGGGCCGCAGCAACCTCTTACCATCAGGTGGACTGTGTGCTCGTTTGTCACCCTTATCCTATAATAAAGTCAATTTATTTATTTAAAACATAAAAGATTTTTAATATTGATGTGGTCACTATAAGATGTTGTTAGGTTAGCTATCTACACCTATTATTCCATTATATTATACATAAATAGTTACACTGATTCATTTACTGCAAATGAAACTTTGTAATCCTATATATTTATATGGGATTACAAAGTTATTTATGCAGTTTGTGTAAAACTGGACTGAAATTGAAAAATATTTTAATTTTTCCTCGATTTATATACTAAACAATAATTGTATTCCAAATTTGAAGCTTCTATATCTACTAGAAGTGCCTTAGAGTTTTGATGATCGGTCATTCAGTGAGTTACAAAATTAAGAAACTTTAACTAGTTATAATTCTTAAACTACTGATTCAAATTTAATGAACTTTGAAAAATACCGAGTTTATACAATGTCTATTGTTGGTTAGTGAAAATTCAGGCTTCTAGTTTTATCCACAACGAAGTTATATGGTTTCTAAAATGGCCTGAACTGCTTAGAGAAAAGGATGGTACGGCCGTGCCGCTTTTTTGCTCGACTTGGCGGGGGCACTGCCGTGCCCCCAGATAATTGTGATTGGATGTTAACAAAATATTTCCTGCTGAATTCTTACCAATATTAACAAAAGATTCGTTGGCCAGATTAACTGCATCGAGAGAAGAAGAACTTAATTGTTAAAGTTTTGTGCAGTCTGTTCTTGTTTTCTTAAAATTTGTTAAATTGTTAAAATTGCGCCAAAGATCTTTACTATTTTAAGGAGAGGCGGATAGTTGTTTACTTTCATAAGTACGTTTGAGTTTTCAATTTAATTAAGTACAAAATTTTCTGTATCTTTTGTAGTTTTCCTTGGATCAATTGATGAACTTGGGCTTCGCAGCTTATTTTAATTATTGGCGGGTCATCTTTCATCCTAACGTAAATTTTACCATAAGCTGTCCAGCAATACTTAAACTTCTTTGATTTTGCCAGGTCACGAGCCAAGAAGTATAATCGTAAAGTTTTAGCTGTCAACAGCTCCGATACGAAAATAGGCGTATCCTCTTTAATGCGACAGCCCAAATGCTTAGCGTAGAGTTTTGTTGTTACATTTTGTATTAATTTCTTACAAGTCCTAAGAAATTCATTCTTTAGAAGTGTGGATGAAGTTTCTACAATAATAGGTGTATAGAATAGAATAGAATGATTTTTATTTAATATTGATTATTACATAATACTTATTTTTTATTTACCACTGGTTCGGAAATTACCTCTGTCCTTGGAAAAACTAGCAAGAAACACAGCGGATTTTTTTTAAAACATAATTTCACATAATTATTTATTTAATTTTTTTTTATACAATTTTAAACGAATTTTCATAAAACCAGCATGGTGGCGATCACCTTATTCCCAGGGATTTTTCATTCATGTATTCCTTGATATTATAATAACCCTTTTTGTACAGTTTTTCTTTAATAGAAATTTAAACTTGTTGATTGACAAATTTTGAACATGTTCTGGGATTTTGTTGTAAAAGCGTATACATTTTCCCATAATCATCATCATTACATCATTTCATAAGTCCACTGTCGGTCACTCTGATTCTACTGCGGATATCATAATTTCTGAGTTTGTTAACAAAGAATTATAATACTGAATTTGTCTACTAATTGTTTTACACTTGTCTCGTCATCTGACATAACAGATAATAAAGTCAAAGCCGTTTTTAAATCAAAAGTATCCATATTGATTGGATTTTCAGATTGTGCACACTCGGGTTGACACAATTTTGTAATATCCTGATATAATGATTCAAAATTCTTACCATAGGTATTTGATAAGATGGAATATCAGTAGATTTAATCTTACCTACTTTGTTTTGCTATTAAAATTTATTAACAACTTAGAATAGTCACTAAATATTTCATTGGCCTCTTTAAGTTTAGTATCTAAAATTTTTCCTTCACGTCTACTCGGTCCAATTTTAATTAAATATGTTCTCACTTCTTTTAATTTCTCATATAACTGTTCTAAAGAAATATTCATAACTTACCACCAATACGCAGAATAGAGTATAATATACATAATTTTAGGAAATATTTAATACAATAATAATTCATTTAAATGACTATTAAAGACAGTACAACGAATACATGAATTAATTTAAAATATAAAGTTCAGTAATATATGCTAGAGTCCCAGATTTACATAGTTGATTTATAAACAATACCTTTTTTTGCACTATAAATAGACACGCACTCTTTTACTCATTTTATATGCACTTAAACGCCGCTTTTAAACACTGATCATACTTACAATACGCCCTTGGTTGACTTGCCTCTTCCACATTTGTGTGGGGTTGTGGTTGCCGAAAAATAGACCTTTTCAGGGTATTTCTATTTATCTCCGTGAGGTAGATGTAGAACGCCATAGCTTGATTTAGTTCATCAGTTGCACAAAGAAAAAGTGTTCCACTCCAAATACGGTAGAGGATGTCATATTCGCGTCCCTAATCTCTTCGGCAGGGTTGCCATGTAGGGCGAATGTTAGGAGAGGAGTTAAACAAACAAATGATGATATAACACTCTCTTTATTGTATTAATAAATTTGATTATATAGGATTATTATTACACTTGTGTTTGTACTTTTATATACTCTTACTACTACTACTACATTATGTTGCCAGGTCGAGTCGTCTTAGGTGGCAACCGAACCTCCATCGGAGTTTCTTAGCACCCCCTGCCCCGCTGTTACCTTGGTCGCCACCGTAGCCAGGAATAGCGGGGCCGCCGGGGACTGGGGGCCGTCTCTTTGTTACCTTCATAGGGGGGTATTTTCCATAGTTGCCACGCTTGGCGAGCGGGTTGGCAACCGCAGTTTTTTATTATAATTTTGCTGTTATCAGGAAGATGCTGCTGCCCATCTCCTGCCCGTTTCTCTTTGTCGCCTTTTACAACACCCACGGGAAGATAGGTAGTGGATATTCTTAACCGCCACTACACGGAAAATAAATGAATTATATTGCCCCATAAATTAATTACTAATTCTGTGGAGTCTAGTAACTGGCATTACAAGCTTATGTTTGTTCCTGGTGTTTAAGGTATGAATATCCTGATTGTTATTAAATTTATTTATGTTTTTATGTACATATATGTATTGTTGTTTATTTCTTCAAATTTTTCTCTGAGGGACTTAGATTATAAATCGCTTGTACGGCTCTCTTTTACAAAACCAATATAGCTTCAATATCAGTCGCATTACCCCATAGCAAAATTCCATAAGACTTCCATAAGGCTATGAATATAAATAAAATACACTAACCTAACTGTCTCAACATCTGTGAGATTTCTAATCTTTCTTACAGCATATGCTGTAGAACTAAGTCTGCTTGCTAATTTAGATATATGGGGGCCCCATTGAAGTTTTGCGTCAATAGTAATACCGAGAAAAACAGTGGTGTCCACAAGACTCAACTCCTCCCCATTTAAGAGCAATTTGGTTTTCGAATGTTTTACATTAGGTATTGTAAATTTAATACATTTTGTCTTATTGCCGTTTAAGAGCATATTGGTGGCGTTAAACCAATGTACCAATTTCGATAGAGCATTATTTACATCGCCATAATTAATAGACTGCCGTTTGAGTTTGAAACTTAAAGAGGTATCGTCAGCAAATAATACTATATCGTGATTGTCCATTACAAGATAAGCTAAGTCATTAATATAGATTAAAAACAGGAATGGGCCAAGAATCGAGCCCTGAGGAACGCCCATTGATACTCCTGATCCGGAGGAACCTTTACCATTGATCACGACTTTTTGAGTATGAAGTAATAAGTCTAACCGCTAAATTTTTTACACCGTAATGTTGTAGTATCCTGATTAATGTCTCATGATGAACACAATCGAAAGCCTTGGAAAGACCTTAGAAAATACCTAAGGCATCCTGTGAATTCTCCCAGCCATTAAAAATATATTTCATAAGCTCAACACCAGCGACAGACGTCGAGCGACCCCTTGTAAAATCAAATTGGTTTTTATGAAGTAATTTATTAGTATTAAAAAAATTAACAATTGATCCAAAATTATTTTTCCAAACATTTTACTGAGAGTTTGTAGTACAGAAATAGGTCTATAACTAACCAATGTACTAGCAGATATAAATTAAGTTAATACTTTATAAAACTTCATTAAATCAAGAAAAACACCAGAATCGATACAATTATTAAAAATAATAGCAAGATGAAGTGCTATTACATCTATTATGGACGCAATCACTGTAACGGAAATCTCCTACAATTCTGCGGTTTTCTTTACATCAATGGTTTTGAAGTATTTTACGAATATTTTACTACGCTGTAATACTTTTTCAAATCTAAATTCTTTTAAACAGGTATTAACATTCTGTTAATAATATATGTTATAATAATGTATTTAAGTAATGACTCGGCGACAGTTAGAGAAGTATTCATGACACTGTTGTCAAGATAGGAACTATAATATAAATGAAAATACGCGCAATATTTAATATGAGAAAATATACAATATTATAAATATAAGTAATAGTTTTAAAAGTATATTTGTGAATTTAATAGATCGGGAAAAATTTTCTTTGTATTTTGTTTATATAAAATTTAAGAAAAATCTCTTTGGTTGTCCTGTTTGTATCTGGCTGATTTTAATATCAGTACATATAGGAAATTAAGAAAAACAAAAAGTAAAAAAACACGTTCCCGCCATTTTTCAATTGTTTTTCTGCCCGCTAAAATGAGTAAATTTAACGAAGAAATTCGATACATTCTGAAGTTTTATTATAAAAAAAGGAAAAATGTGCCTCAAGCCGCAAAAACATTATTTACGTTTAAGGGCCTATATTATTTTAGCTCAAATTCTAACTTCGCCCCCACTACACCTCACTCTTTACTTTTTTTAATAAAATTAGCTTTCAAGTCGTTTATCATATGTTTGCCTTTTTTACGCCAACCTAGTTGCTTCTTATTTTTATTACTATTGCGCTAACGCTGTAAACCTAAGCGTTTCAATATTATTATTTTTATTAGACATAGCTTTCCCGTTCGAAAGCCGAAGCTAGACTGAGGGGAGATGTCTGACGGAGGGGAAGAAAGGAGGTTGGCCAAATCGTACCAGACGATGAAACGATAGCGTCACTATATGCTATATTTATGAAAAATATCCTTATTTTTTAAGGTCTTAAAAAACACAAAAAATACCTGTCTAAGTAGCCACAAAAAAAAGTTATCCTTTTATTTTTGTTTTTGTAACTGTTCCGAAATTATTTAAAATAATGGTTTCTGAACGCACTGGAACGCACCTAATGACGATTAATTTCACGTATGAAAGGATTTTGTTTTCAAAGACTATAATTATTCACGTTTTTCTGAATAGTTGTTAATTGTAATTCAATTTAATTAGTATGTCAACTACTATACTGATGTATTATGTACTGGATTTATGTCATAAAAATAATTATGTAGCTTCATAGTAAGCTAAGCGTTTTGTTCAATTACGGAAAACGGAACATCATTTGTCATCGACAAGTTACATAATGTGTGATCATCGATCGACATCATTGATTGTCACCCGGCAATCATCTACATATCTATTTATCTATGGAAATCATTCGCATCATCTAATTTGCTTCACTCGTAATTGTGGATTGTGATACGTACTGAACTATTATAGATTTCCTTCTGTTGTTTTGACCTCGGCATTGTTTTACGGACTGATAACTACCACTTGTAACGATTATTCTGTGCTTTTGATTTCTGGACACCGATTTTGCATCTTGCTTATTTGTGAGAGATATCATGCAGACTGCAGCTACACAACAACGACAACTAGTCCTGCGATAGCTATGTGTTAATTGTAACATATGCATTGATACACTTCGCCGCCATCTTATTTTTGAGCTTGATGCCAGAGTAATTTTTAAGATGCGCGAGTGGAATTCTTCGATAATATTACATATTTATATACCTACTTATTTTATTACACTAACATAAACCATCACACACAATCGTACATCATAATACAAATCTAATTCTTATTTTAGATCACTGACGAAGATTACATATATGATGCTAACCTCAAAAGTATTGTTGACGTTATTATAAAAAATTGTGGCTATTTAAATATGATTTTCAAACGGGATGGTGTTTACAACATAAAAAGAAACCAATCTAGCTATAGTTTGTTTTGGGACATGAAAAATAAAAGTTAAGTCCAGCTCCTATAGAAATTTGGCCATTGTTCTTTCATGACGTCGATAGTTTAGGCAATTTCTTTTTACGGTGAAAGTAATGGTAATAAAAGAATAAGACCTGCTTTATAGATAGTTCAGTTAGTACGCAAAGTTTCATGATCTAATTTCAAATACTTTTCGAATACCATAGGTTCATTATTCGGTTTGGAGGTAACTTTGGACTTTTTTCGCTATCGAGAAAATTTTATGGAATTGTGTTTTCGTCAAACATAGTACTAAACATTATATTTATTCCAATGTTAATGCTGCAGTATTTTCGGCATAGCGGACGATAATGCTAAGCCATTTGATCCTTATAGGTCCTTAAGGACCTAAGGCAGTGTCAGTAAGAATAGCATTAAGTTGTTTGAAGCGTTTTAAGTCCAGGAATTTCGATGTCAAAGATGCTGCTCGCTCTGTTTAATTCACTTTGGTTTGATTGATTTTTCGGGTTCAATATTATAATCAATCATGGGCGTTTCACTTCTAAAGAACCTGGTTGGTTCATATTTGCCACCTGGACTAGCATCTAGAAATGAATATTTGTGGTATATTTGATAATAATTTAAGCCCTTTCTAATTCTCGGGATGCTCTACTCTCATTGTTATTGCTATTTATGTAGATGGCAAATTGCTTAAATCGTAACCATACAGTACCTAATTACTTAGCAAGGACAGTACAGTTGCTATTTTCAAGCTGCTTGCAAAGTCTGGCAAATCATGAAGCTATTAACTTTCTTTCTAGTTTTCAAGAGCAAGTTTGTACTCTGTAAAACACTGCTCTTTTCAATAAAGATTTTCTGTACTGAGGACTTCAGCTTCACCAGCTCTAATTCAAGTTCAAGTATTTATAAATATAGGTCGTGGCCTGAAAAAAGACCTTTTACCGGTTAAGCCCACCAAATTTCTTTAATTACATATGATCTGTTGGCTCAATTTTTTTGTTTTCTGATCGAGAACATATGACAGAATATTAATTTTTCAACCCACAGTGCAGGACTTTGTTACTGTGCTGGTCACCAATTGGCGCAACGTTAGAAGAAGTATCGTAGTTTGTGCCACATGAACTCAACATGCGTTTGCAATCACGGCTAAAATTGGTATTTCTTGAGAAAAAATATTTCCGATAAGTTTTTGATGATCCACCTCTTCTTTCCTAGCCTCAACTGCTCCGCCGTTTGTTCCCATCATTTGCAAACTTAATTACGCGGTCCTTCATACAACCGCAGAGGTACGGTAGGATGTCTTCACAGGCAAGAACAATATGAAGCTGGATATATCCTGCATCAGTAGATATAATTCCTGCCACAACTTCCTGATTTATGCACATTTTATTCTCGCCTTAGACCACTTTTTCGAGCTTTAAATTCTCAAGTTTATGATTTTAATGAAGGCCAGCTTTTGTTTCTTTATTAATATAGCTACTCAAGAAATTTGAACCATATCCTGTCTTTTGGCTTACATTCTTTAACTGCACATTTTGGCTCCTGTAGCTATAAAAAGACAACGTTAGTACCTAAAGTAAACTAATAAAAAAAAATCTCATTAATTTCAACCTTTTTCGTTCTTCTCTCATCAGCAGTTACCATAAGCTTATACACACACAAACCTTGGTATTTATGTGTAATCACGCATAATTAACTAGCTAGCATAAGATAAATTTACCAAACTTTTAAAATGCTCTTAACTTTTTCGTTGTTTTTGCTTAAAAATAGTTTCCCATTACGTCTGATAATTTGTTGTCACTCTAAAATAAATATTGTCGGGCAACAAAAATAATAATAAAATATTTTATTTTATAAAAGACTTAAACTTGACGATAACACTATGATAGTTCACTATCGTTAACGTCAGGTAGAGCGCCAAGCGACGAAACCTCTCTCTGTGTAGCCAAGCGGCTGTCTAATTTGAATTGATCCAAACACGGAGTTTTAGAGAGTATAGAAAAATAATAAAGCTATTTAATTTTAAATTTTAAAGGGTAAGAGTTGAAAAATATGTTGTCACATATTAAGCCATCATTTTATTATGTTAAGTAACATAATTTTGTGAAAGTAATCGTTTTATCCACATGATTTTCATGAAAATTTCACTTGGTTTGAATTTTTAATTTCTTATATGTACATAATCTAAATCAAAATAACTTATCCAGTAAAAATTTCCTTGGGGTTATAAAATAATAATTTATAATTAATTATAAAATATTTCTTGTTTCGTAGAATTTTCAGCCATTTCAGATACTTTAAGCTTTGAAATTGAATCTAAAATAGAAATTAAGAAAACTTCTGTTTAGTTTTCTTGATAGCAAGCACAAATACTGTATAAATATAAAAACATCTCTTCTAACTACTTAGATCATAAAATTCCCTAAATTTATGGGTAATTAACTTTTGTGTAAGATAAGCGGTTGATGGATATTACCAGGTTTGAAAGTACTGTTTTGAGCTATTCAGCGCTTGGAACGTACCTATATGTCATCATCATCATCATCATTACAGCCTTTCATAAGTCCACTGCTGAACATAGGCCTCCCCCAAGGAATGCCACAAAGCACGGTCCTGAGCCACTTGCATCCATCGACTTTCTGCATGTCTTACCAGGTCGTCACTCCATCTCGTGGGGGGTCGCCCTATACTTCGCCTACCGGTACGAGGCTGCCACTCGAGAACCTTTCTTCCCCATCGGTTGTCGGTTCTTCGAGCTATATGGCCGGCCCACTGCCACTTCAGCTTACTAATCCGTTGGGCTATATCGGTTACTCTAGTTCTACTGCGGATATCCTCATTCCTAAGTTTATCACGCAGAGAAACTCCGAGCATAGCCCTCTCCATAGCTTGCTGAGAGACCTTGAGCTTCCTCATACGGCCAGCTGTGAAGGATCACGTCTCAGTTCCGTAAGTCATCACTGGCAACACGCACTGGTTGTACAATTTCGTTTTAAGGTTTTGAGGTATGTCTGACTGTACCTATATGTATACGTCCAGAAACACAATCCAAGCTGCATTGCAAGATGTATACAAGCTAAATTTATCTTTTTTATATTAGATTAAAGATGCACCACGATGAAAAATTATTTGATACCTAAAATTTTGGAAGGGGAGCAAAATTTTATAAACCTATATATAAAAATTAATATTTGTTTGTTCGTATTAATAATTGTTTTGTATTGAAAAATTTACTTAGGTATACTTAGTGTTAGCAATGTTGAACTAAGTCATAAACTGAAATAGGTAGTGATTTGAAATATTTTGGTACAGAATTTATGGTTGTTAAAGTCTCTTATGAATTTCAATTTAGGTTTATAAGTTCAATGTAAGTTTGCAATACAGAAGCGGTACGCTGTGTTGGTCGTTTACAACATAGATTGATCGCTCATGAAGATAGTAATGTACCTACACTTCGTTTGAAGTTTGTGTTTTACTATTGGAATGGGTATTTTAAAGTAAAATGTTGTACCAGTAAGCTTTTAAAACAATAAAAGACACTGTTTTATCTCTATATTCTTGTTTATTTTTTTTGGTATATTTGGGAAACAAAGTAGGGACTCCAGTTAAAAATACAACATTGAATTATTACATAGCTAGCGCATATCGTGTTTTTGTTCTACTTAGCATATTAAGGTTTTGTTAGTTAACTGGTTTTTCCACAACTATGTATCTTATGCTCGATACGCTTTAGTTGTTTTTCCTCCTAGTTATATCATGCATAGCTTCTGGCTTAATGTGTTTTCCTAGCGTTTGCTAAAATACTGAATTTGCATTTAATGTGTTTTGCTATAAAATAATTAAGCGACGCATAAATCATTTCATCAGGCTCCCATATTTTTATAAGTTTAATAAAAAATTAAAAAATAAAGAAACTGGTTTTTTCCTTTCACTAAATTCAAATTTTAATTTTTATAATTTCTTTTCAGAGAATAAAACTTTGATCGACTCTCCTGTACAGTTCCAAAATTGTTACTTGAAACGTTTTCCTTTCCACCGTCGAAATTAAGGGCGTGCTTAAAGCACTTTTAATTTAGCGCCATCGATTTTTACGACGAAGCGCAATAACGATAATTAAATTTGCAGTCGCGCATCTATCTCAAAAATATTATATATAATAATCTAATATATACATAATAATCTAAAAAAGTCACCCGACACGTTTAAGGCATTGTTAACGAGAACGTAGAAATCAAGAAGTTCATTTGTTTTACGTATCCCATGAAAAGTTTATATTAATAATTCAAACTGTTGGGCTACAATTTCAGCGACTCAGAGACAATAAAATCGCCGCCAAGCCCAAATTACGGATTGTGAATTAAGCAGTACCGATATTGCGACACCTGAAACCGAAAGCTTGATAAGTAATGTACGCACTTAATGTTTTACTGGTACATAAGTGAAACCAAAAGTAGTTAGCGATAATAATAAATTAAAATAATAAGAAATCCCTAGAGGTGCGAGAATGCAGCGTGTTAAAGCTTTGTCAAGTGCTAATTAAAATTGTTTATAGGGAAAAGAGAGAGAAATTATGTCAAAATATTTTTCACTCTTTATTGTCAAAAATCGTCAAAAATTAAATGTAGCTATTAAGTATTATTTAGCGCCATTAAATATACGGCAACCATATTGTGTATTTTGTTTTTTGTTATCCCGACAGAACATTGTGACGACGCAATTCCGAAGTCATGTGACCATGCATATTCGTCGTAGGCCTAATGCGAAGTTTTCTCGCCCGAGTGCCTTCGTGACGTGTTAGGACCGGTATTTCTCACTACAAATGAATGATTCGCGTTTTTAAAGTTATTACTGTCATGCAGAGGGAGACATATAACGTGTCCCAAAATTCAACGATAAGCCAACACCGGAGGATAGACCTGCCCTGGACTAATCGGGGAAAAAAAGAAAAAAAATATATATCCCAATTATATTTTAAGTTATATAAAAAAAATTAAATTCTTCAGAAATTGAGACCGTTTATGATATTTTTCACTACCATGACCACATTTTTTTAAATATTTTTTTCTTTCTTTTTTATAGGCAACCTGAATAGTACTGCTATCTACCACAATTCTTAAAAACTCCAGAATAACTCTTGTTTTATCACGAAAATTAATGAAACTTATTTTATTCCCTAAATTTTTTGAAGACTTTTACTTTTAACCAAATTTAACTTATCGTGGTGTAAAAAAAAAGTATGAACACTAGTATGGCAAGTTTTTTTAAAAATTGACGCAACTAACCAACATTCCAAAATGGTATAATACTCTAGGAAAACAAGTTATAAAAAAATATGGGCCTATTATTTCTTAACAGGGGCCAAATGACGGTCGGGTGTAATAAAAGTATTAGTTCTTGAAAAATGTTTAATATTTCAAAACAAATGGTACAAACAGTTTCACGTGTAATTTAATAAGTTATTAACATTATAGCAAATGTTCGAACTGTTTGCCACCAGCATTAATACATGCACGACATCGCCTTAAAAATGATCGTTTTATTTGTCTTGCATATCTTCTGCTATTTATGTAATCAGCAGCCTGAGTGATATTTCGACGAAACTCGTCCAGTGTCACAATGGGTTTTGAGTAGACCCTGTTTTTAAGACAACCCCAATAGAAGAAGTCCAGGGGGTTCAAATCGGGTGAACGGGGTGGCCATAAGATAGGACCAAGTCGCCCGATCCAACGCCCTGGATACTCTTGATTTAAATATTCTCGCACAGGACGGGCATAATGTGCTGGGCAACCATCATTTTGGAACCACATGTTTTGAAGATCACTTAAGGGCACGTCGTTTAACAATTCTTGCAAGTCATTTTGTAAAAAGTTTAAATAACTATTGCCATCTAAGTTTCCTTGTAACTCAAAATGCCCAATTACTTTTCCATTTAATATGCCGGTCCATAGGTTAACCTTGAATTGATATTAGGATTTGTCTTGTCTCATCAAGTGTGGATTTTCATTACTCCAACTATGTAGGTTGTGAAGATTTAAATACCCATCTTTCTTGCACGTTGCTTCATCCGACCATAGAATTTTGTCTATGAAGTGGGGATCTTCACTGTGCCTTTGCAGCATTACACGGCAAAATGTGACTCGTAGCGGATAGTCCCGCGGTAATAGCGTCTGCACACGCCTTACTACAGGCGTTTGCAGACATACATACATTACATTTACAGTACATTTGGGTATCTTTCTCGATACAGTCTGCTAGCAGCGTTAGCATTACATCGGCATTCTCTATAGATTAAATGCATATTAGCGTATTCCTGTGGTGTGTACGGTTGCGGCATGTTAAACGCCAAACAGTCCAAAATGCGCCAGAACTCTAAATCACAAAACACACAATCGTAGTCCACGATGATGCCACGTCAGTTCAGTTTGCAAATCACTTCCAGTCCAAAGAATGCCAGGTCAGTTAAGTTTGCAGGTCGATTCCAGTCCAAAAAGCCAAGCCAAAAGTCGATAGTATGTACGAGGGCCACGTAAGTTGAATTGGGAACGGTGCGCAGTAAACAAAGGAGCAGAGCGTACTGAACCGACTTGCTGAGAATAATAACAGCTTCTCTACCTGCCCATTTGTTGTCTCTTTTTAACGTAAATATCTCTATCTATCTATCTCTCTCTAACATCTAAGGTATTAATGCGCCATTCGAATTCCTAGAAATCGTAACAGGAACCCATTTTGGGCATGTAGTAAAAGTGATTACCGACAATTACAATTTAAGGAATTTGGCCCCTGTTTAGAAATAATAGGCCCATATTTTTTTATAACTTGTTTTCCTAGAGTATTATACCATTTTGGAATGTTGGTTAGTTGCGTCAATTTTTAAAAAAACTTGCCATACTAGTGTTCATACTTTTTTTTTACACCACGATAAGTTAAATTTGGTTCAAAGTAAAAGTCTTCAAAAAATTTAGGGAATAAAATAAGTTTCATTAATTTTCGTGATAAAACAAGAGTTATTCTGGAGTTTTTAAGAATTGTGGTAGATAGCAGTACTATTCAGGTTGCCTATAAAAAAGAAAGAAAAAAATATTTAAAAAAATGTGGTCATGGTAGTGAAAAATATCATAAACGGTCTCAATTTCTGAAGAATTTAATTTTTTTTATATAACTTAAGATATAATTGGGATATATTTTTTTTCTTTTTTTCCCCGATTAGTCCGGGCCAGGTCTATCCCCCGGTGTTGGCTTATCGTTGAATTTTGGGACACGTTGTATATACATATACACACACACACATATATATATATATATATATATATATATATATATATATATATATATATATATATATATATATATATATATATATACGCTGGGATTTTTAATAAAATTAATATTAAACATTGTTCACTTCCATACATAGAATTTCGGACATTTTTTTTTTCAAAAAATTTATAGGACAAGACAAACAAGCTGGTCCTTTTACCCTTTATGTAATGTGAATGTATTATAATTTTAAACAAATGAACTGATAAGATATGCACAGAGTTGATAAAACCAGAGCCCTTAGCACACGTTTTGATACTAAAACTATCGATTCATCAATGTGGAAGTATTATCAACGAACCTGGGACAGCCAAGTGACTTTAATGAAATAATTATGTTCTGTCACCAAAGTCACTTGTCAGCGATAGAAATTTGATACGATAAAAATCATTCAATCAGCTTGAGACAAATGAAACATTCATACATGGATATTTATCATCATCATCATTATGATGACAGTCCCTAGCGAGTTCAAAGCAATCAACATTTGCTCTGTATGAATTGAAGTTAAATACCAATAAAAACACTAGCAGTTTACTATGGTTTTGGCCATTCTTTGCTAATAACGGGTACGGTATTAAATGGGGGGACAACTTTGTAATATTGAAGATCTTTTATTTATCCAAAAAACTTAATGCAATTCATAAAAAATTATTCAAGCTAAAAATTACAGTATGGTATTTGACAGAAAATGTCAAATTGCACGAAGACGCTGTAGCTAAGAGACTACTTTCGTATGTTCTTCTTTTCTACCGACTTCAAAAAGGAGCCGGTACTCAATTCGACTGTATGTTTTTTCTGTGTGTTACCTCATAACTTCTTACTGGGTGAAACGATTTCGATGATTCTTCTTTTATTTGAAAGCTGGTGATTCCCATGTGGACCTATTGAATTTTAAATAAGGTCTGATTAATAATTAATAATTAATAATAATAAGTATATTAATAAGTTTTTGAGTTATTCTTAATAATTTATATTGAAATCGGTTGCACAAAATTTTAAAATTTAAATTATTATACCATAATTTAAGCCTTAAAATATATGTATAAACAAATAACGTTCTGTAATAAGAAAATTTGGGCGGGGCTACAGTCCCTTTAGCGGTGCAAAGTAGTCTGTATACCGCATAACAAAACTGGCTCAAGCTCAGACGTGCACGAAGTTGTTGACGAGTATGTTTACCTAGGTCGAATTGTTGAACTAGATAAATCAAACTTTGAACGAGAGGGCAATCAACGGATCCAACTTGACTGGGTCGCAAAAAATATTGTTCGACTTACGTTTAAACCAAATTAATATTTAAAAATTTTGGTAACACGAGAATTTTAATTTAGATTTACGTAACATTTTTGACATTTTAATAGGATTATATTTTATACTAGAAACACGCCCCGACTTCACTTGTATAGGATTTATTAATGTGGCGTTATTTATATTTAAGCAATACGCGCCATCGATGAACCGAGAGGAGTAGCCATAGGATTTTTCCCGATACAGAAAAACTCAACAATTCGGCATTTTTGTAGGACGTCAATTCAGTTGCGCAACTAGATTTAGTCTAGTGAGCAGCGCGACTGCAACTAGTTTTATTGTACGCAAATCATAATTGCGAGTGGCAATTGCAACTGACAGATGATAAGTGATTAGTGCGTGTGAACAGGCAGTGACAAGTACGAGTGAAAAGTGATAAGTATAAAATGAATAGTAACAGTCTGCTCTATTCTTTGACAAGTGGCTCTGCTCTGCCCCGCGCTGCTCTCTTTTTCCCTCACTCGCTCGCCGCCTATGCTCTAGCCAACACGTCATGACATGCACGTGTCGGTGAATAATTTTCGATTGCGTTTTAATTGTTGATTTTGATTTGCGGTATTGTTTTAACAATAGCAAAGTGGTGAGAGAACGATAACATTATTTTTTTCCAGGAATTACTGAAACATTTTTGTAAAATAACATTAAATCGCCGAATTTTAAAAACGATGCGAAAAACGGCTATTCTACCAATATCACACACAACATCTACATGCTAGTTGTCACGTGACAGTGTTTACATGTCAATCATATTCGCACTCGTTGCTTCCAAAAATGTAGACCGGGCTTTATGCTTTGACAGAGAGGAACACCTGCGTATGGTTGCTCCCCTCGCCCCTGAATTTAAGAATATCAAAAACCATTAATTTCATAAATTTTTAGTTTTTGAAAAAGGAAATTCCTTCAAGCTTTTCGGATAAAATATAGCTTATATCTTCCTTGAAATTGCTTTCTATCTATTTGTAAAGTTTTATTAAAATCGATTCCGCCATTTCATAGATACAACAGACAAGCATACCGACAATAATTCTAAGTTTGGCTGTCTTAATAGAATGTAAATAATATTTCAATAATTAATTTCAGCTATTTCAATATTACAGACAGTTTCTTAAATTTTATTTATATGTGTAGATGTTTTTTTATGTTCTTGTGTTTTGGTGTAAAATAAAGAATAGAATTGATTGATTGTAGTTAAAGATTATTCTAGATTTTAAGATATTGGCCAAATATGCCGAAAATGCTCATGTTAGTACTTATTTTTTTAAGAACACTCGTGAAAATTACTGTATACAAGTACAGGCCACACATTGTAGCCGTAATATTGATTTACATTTACACTCGCTAGGTAACATTTTGATGCAGCCTACCGTTGCTAATATGGGTAGTACACATTTTTGGTATGTATGATGACAATACCATCATCTAATTAAGACCATGGTGGTATATTCTCTTCGTGACCATTACAAATGCGTTATGTATATTATATATTCGTTATTTGTCCGTATTTATATAATTGTTTGACTTTAATTACATAAATACGGACTAAGTTTAAAAAACTAAAACAAACTTATCTTTATTACAATAGGAGTATAAAAGAGAATTGCGAACTGTAACCGTGTCAAAGGTTAAAGCACCCTCGCGTGATCCGTTTTAATGCACCTCTTTGATAATAGTAAATAGAAACATTTAAGCAACGTAGCATGAGGTTTCATGAGGTATGTACTTAAATTTATAGTTGTGTGTGTCTTTGTTTAAATTGAGGATATTCTATATAAACATACAAATATATCAGATGGTGATGATTACCGCGCATGGTCTTGAGGTTGTAACCGCAACCGCAGAACATGGGTACGGATACCAGATCGGGTATCCATACCTATGTCAACATCTGTAATTGGATTTTCTGTGGGTAGGAAGTTAGTGGTTTCACACCTCAGTGCCTCGGAAAGCACGTTAAGCTGTTAGTCTTGCGCCATATCTCTCCTATCGTGTCAGATTGACATTCCATCAGACTATGAGAAAGAGAGTAATAGAGACTGCAACGGCATTTGTGCATACACTCATGCACTATAATCCTGTTCTGCGCGGATGGCTAGTCTCCGCTGATTCTAGCTGCCGTCATCGGAATTCTGTCTTGAGGATAATACTATAAGTGGATCAGCTTCTTTTGGGTTAGCGTGATTAGCCTTATCTTTAACCATAGTTACTTATCATCAGAAAGAGAGAAAAATAAAGGCGCGCGGGCACTGGCCCACGCACTCACTCGGCCGTAGGCGAACTCCACAATTTTTTTTATTTCTGCAGGTTTACGATCATCCGTCATAATGAGCGCCGACGAGCCACCTTGACCGTCGAGCACGTGGGAAATCAGCACTTCAAATCGGGATAAAAAAATCATTATGTAACGCTCCCCCCGCCCCATTCCCTCCCTCTATATAGAAAAAGAGGCTGTCTATAATATATATATATATATATATATATATATATATATATAAATATAAAATTTACGTAACTTGGATAATAAACATATAATGTGATCTTTTTCAAGGGTCTTTCTAAAGGTTTAATTTAAATGCCTTTTAATAAATTTATGGCGTGATCGTCTAAGATAGGACTCTTATTTACGTTGTGTTTGTTTAGTCACTTAGTTATTATCTCTTAGAAGAACGAATATTCAATAGAGCAATCTGAAGCCGTTGGTAGTGGTGCCTTATAATTATTTTAAACTAAGAACCCCGTTCACGAGAAAAGGCTCAAGAAGGTTAAGAACATTTAATCGTCCCTATTCCGCTTGTAACAGGTTCACATCAATCAACTCCTTATTAAATAATCCCTTCCTGCTTGGAAAAGGCTCAAAATATTAACATAAAATACCCGATACAAAGGCTTCGCTCTCTCACATTGAAAAAAAATGTGGGGAGGCACACGGCTCTACACACGCCGTGTGCGGTGAGCACTAACCGACCAACGCGCTCCCCCTGAAGAGGGACGTTAAGTTAGGAGCTGGACTGTAGTCCACAGCAAAATAACTGGCGAACCAGTAAAAGAGGATTTGGCCCCTTGGTAGTGCGTAAGCACAAACATCGATCATAGTCGCGCGCGTGAATGCGTGTTAACGCTTTACAGAATACGATCAAACTCAACTACAGTGAATGTACGTTACACGGTTTAGGCAACGCGTCAAATAATAGCCACACTGGTCTTAAAAAGGCCTCCGTGAGCGTCACCACGAGCATATTGTAAGCTTAAGGCATCACCACCAATTGTATGATCAGCACAGCTTCAAGCCGCAATTTGTGTCATGAATCCACTGCTCACCTCAAGGGAATGGGGTCCCACGTGGAGCGGCTTTCGGCCACAGCCTTAATAGTGTCCTTAAATTCTCCCTCCAGCTACCACCCGCATGAGGTTGACTGTACAGCGTGCTAGTCCTCATAACATCTCGGTCGCTGCTTGTGTGATTGAATTCAAATTGCAGCTTCAGCTCTCGCATGATTTTATCTGATTTGGCATGCCCGATGAGTACTGAGCTGACGGTTTCTAAGGCTCTTACTCATAAACTGAATTCTCTATGTCATTGAAGTAGGCCCGGGTTGTCAAGTAGATGGACGGGATAAAAGGTACTCAGTGTGTAGTTCGCTGAAACTTGGGGGTGTCATTATGGCTTTTGATGCTGCGAAGGTATGCGACGATAGTAATGCACTCTCTGGTTTCGTTTTGTCGGCGAATGCGGCGATTGCGAATGTGAGCTCTGCGATGGTCGGAGCACCCTGTTTTTATTGGTGAAAGGTTCCGTTAAGCTTCTGCGGTGTTGGATCGTTGAGCCCATTTGCTGGTTTGGGATCTCAAGGTGTTACCTCCTGTTGCGGCTCACTGATGTGGACGATTTTCGAGAGGGGCTTTGGTACGGTTTTCATAGGTGGGGCCTCCCCTCCGTTCGTTGCCTCTTTAGTTGGCTGCTGTTTTGCTGTGGACTCTTCCAGTCAGGATCGGACGTACTTTCTTTTGAAGTGGCCATCTTCATTAGAATCGTCCTTCTTATTAAAATTCATTTATAAAATTGTACAAAAAAGTTGTAAAGTGAAATATGTTTAATAGAATAAACTCCTCTGGGTTTCTTGCTGGATCTTTCTAGGATAGAGGTATAGGAGGTATATAAATAAAAAATTACTTTCAATTAGTATTATGTAATCATCTATATTGAATAAAAGTTATTTTATTCTAATTCATTCTATTCTCTCACTACTAAGAGTCGGAATAAGACACATTTTAGGACATCTAAGGTTGTCCTAAAATGTGATAGTCGTAAATGCTCCAATGGTCTTATGACCCCCAGTAGAGTGACTAAAACAACAACAAGACTAAATGGTCAAGAAAAGAGTTGTATTACAACAAGTTTTTTTGATTCCTTACAAATGTTTTATGGCCAAATACTTAAACCATGCTCATTTTTAAATGTCGTTAAGTCTCGTATTGTCACAGTCAATGTGACTTAAACTTATATTATTAACCTTTAAATTGAGCGTTTGAATATTTGGACATTAACTGCGTAAATATTCTTAAACAAACACGCGCAATCTTGCTTCAAAAGCTAATAATACGCCCCAGGACATCGATCAGACCGTGTTAAGCGACGCTGCCAATGCTATACTATGTTGAAAACAAATTTTTAGTTTGGTCAATCGGCTTAACAAGTTAATATAAACAGGTGGACTGTAAGTTCATTTGTTACTTCAGTTTTATATAAGAAAATAAATTATATTTTAATGATTATATTACAAACAATTGTTGTCGTGAATGTTGTTTGTTGGTTTATTTTTATTTTTAATATCTTATTTTAATGGATTTCCTAATGAAAAATGAAAAATTATCTATTGATTTACAATGATACAATTTAAACCAGTCGCAAGGGCCTCTGTATTAGGTTGGTAACCTGTATTAATGGTTACCCCGCTCATCCACCAAGACAATACAATATTAATCAATAAATAACAAAAAAGGCAAGGCAAGCGCTAGCATTAGGGGGTAATGTAATTTGTAATATAATAATAATTTAAATACATGATAAGTGTGCACGCGTTGGCGTGAGTGTATGTGTGCACGCACACACATTCTCGTGCGTGCGTGCGTGAGTGCGTGCGTGCGTGCGTGCATGCGTGCGTGCGCGTGCATAAAATTTAAGTAATAAATTGTTCAGTTCCCTCGTAGTTTATTTAGTATTAATTAAAATTGTGTTACTACACGTTGGAGTATAGTAAACGTTAAGGGGTTACCTGCTGTTGAATTTATTTTAAAGATATATAGATTGGAATGCGTATTGTTTTTGCTTAAATTTTGTTTAATTTTGTGGTATATGGCAAATTTTGGTGCTCCTACATTTTGGTGTATTATGACGTATATTAGGTAAACGTTGATGAGTGTTTAGGATTCAATTCAATAGGTATATAAATCTGGCGAGTGGTAAGCAATTTATAAGACCTATGTAGTTCAAAAGTTGAAAATCCAAACGGTTTAAAGAACATTACCTTAATTAGAGATGTTTGAGCCCTTTCTAGTACTATTACACGTGTTTTTGCTGCACCACCCCAAACAGGTATACAATAATTCAGTACCGATTGCGCAAGAGCTTTGTAGGTGGTAATGAGGGTCGTTTCATTTGCAATACACCTGAGTTTTGAACATCAATGTTAGTTTTTTTATCCTGTCAGCGATGTTTTCAATGTGTTGACTCCAGGTAAGGTGCTGATCAATAATTACACCGAGATATTTGATGTTACTAGTCCTGGTGATTTTATCACATGAGCAATTACTATGGCCATTTAAATATAGATTATGGTAAGCATAAACTTTTAGATCGATCTTTGTCATTAAGATATGTGGTGAATTCCGGAGTCAGCGATAACCCTTAGATTTTCCCATGATTTTGCATTAAAAACAAGAGCGATGTCATATGCATAGGTATATATTTGACAATTTTATAGGCTTAAATTGCACAAACCCTTGACATAGATTAAAAATAAAGTAGGCCCGAGGACGCTACCTTGAGGAACACCATAAGAGATATTTGATGAACGGCTAAGATATTCACCAAATTGGAGCTGTTGCTGACGTTCAGTGAGATAATCTGATAAAAACGCATGAGGCTGACCTTTTCTGAGAGGTCAGCCTCATGCGTGTCGAACGCCCTGGCCAAATACAAAAAAAAAACTCTAAAACATTTGCTACCAGAGTCAAAGTGCTTACTTATTTCTTCAGTTAAAGCTAACACAGCGTCCCGAGTAGAAATTCTATTTTGAAAACTAAATTGATTTTTAGAAAGCAGGTTGTTTTCTATGAGATATTTTTTCAATCTACTGATTATTAGCTCCTCCATTATTTTGGATAGTACTGTTAGCACAGAAATTGGCCTGTTGTTGTCGAAATCATTTTTACTTTCACTATTGTGTATGTGGGTTACTAATGCAATTTTAAATGTTATGGGAAATCGGCCACTTTTAAAGCAAATATTGTAGATATGGCAAATTAAAGGTGTAGGGTATCTGGCCATTTTAATAAATGATGTTAATGTTATCCCATTCTGGGGCAGAATTATTGAAAAGGTTGCTTATGATTGAATTTACTTCCAACGGATCAGTACCTAAGAGAGCAAAAGTTGGTATTTTATTTATGTAATTATTTACCATAG
This sequence comes from Parnassius glacialis, assembly GCA_033319125.1. NCBI lineage: Eukaryota > Metazoa > Arthropoda > Insecta > Lepidoptera > Papilionidae > Parnassius > Parnassius glacialis. The sequence goes on along the minus strand of JAVANC010000028.1, from coordinate 26,282,573 downwards.
GAGAGGAAAGTTAGGGTTTCAGCCAAGTTTTTGCCTATGAAAAATGACAGTTAATAAGATTAGCAGATTCTACACGGAAAACGCAATATACAACTATTGCGTCTTATCATGTAGAATCTAGAAGTTTATGTGTTTCATTAGTTTTATCTTTATTGACATAGCAAATTGATTTAATATTTTTACATGGAATTTTCGGGTTATTTTTACATTATCCAATGTTTTCCTTTCATAATTATTTTTAAGCTTCCGGACAAGTTTATGACAATAATTTCTGTAGCTTGTTTAGGTTATTTTTAAAATTTTGTTTATATTCTTTTTTACGTTATAAAGTAATTTATCTAGATTTCGAAGACAACGCAATACTACTGGTGCTATCCATGGCTGGCTACAGCGTTTTTAACATGAATTGTGGTTATCGTTAGATTATTCTTTATCGCACACATTAGTTAGTGCGAGAGATTTCGTTGGGTGAACTGTTTTTAAGATCAAATGATCATAGCACATTTTTTCGCGAGTTGGTAGCCTATATTTTGGAAGTAATCCATGGTAAGCAAGTGATATTAAATAATTGGGGCAGTTTGTGTCTATAGTTAAATCACCGGTTATAATGATGTTTTGATAACTTTTATAACAATGGGTAAGGTTTAAAGAGATGAGGTGAAGTCGTCAGTGTTTCGTATTGAAGGTGTACGATATATTCCTTTTACAACTGTATCTATAAAGGTAAGCACAAGACAAGAGGCATTTCTAATGCAAGGTTCTGATATTTTGTTATAAGTTAAGTTTCTTATGTACATAAAATACCACACCGTCACACTGATTTTATTTTTTTTTTGTAAAATATGTATTATAGATTATAGTTTTATTAAGTGTTGGAATGTGTTTATTTTTCGAAATGTGACACCCTGTCATGACTAGTATGTTACAATTAATGTTAAGGGAGTCCAACGTTACTTTAAAATTGTCAAAATTTTTATAAATACTCATTATGTTTTGAGTGAGAATGGTTAAATGAAGTTATGTATGATTGCAATCCTCAGGCCTGCACACAAAGGCCTGCACACGAAGGCCTGGGCAACTTCAGTATTATCAATATCTGTATCGGTTTGTAGCCAACCATCTATTATTAATCGGAAAAAGGCTTTCTAACTAGGTAACTAACAATTTTATGAGTATTACTCAGGCTTGCATAGGAAGAGTATACACTAAAGTTACTGCAATTAGAAACAATATGGAAAATATTTTCGTTATGTTCGTTCAGAATTGAACTTAAATTACTAACTTTTATTATTAATTTTCGATAAAAGAACAACAACTTTTTAGTATATGATATGGTGGATGTAACAAGGTACAGTGATTAATTTTTATGTTTCTGAGTGTTATGATTAAGGTGTGAAAACTTGTGTAAATGGTAGTGTTCGTGATGAGAACAGGTAGTTATATTCAATATGAAAAATGTAAAAAACGCAAAATATAAAATAAAAGTAGACAAAAAGGTAAACAATAATAATATCAAACCAAGAGCATGTCTGAGCTATACATGAAAGTAGTAATTTTTTGGGATATATGTTTTTGATTTGACATTCATTCTCCATTTTTATGATCGGTGAGCTCTCATCAAAACGTATTTCTTTTTCACCAAAACGTTTCCGAGCGATGTCCAGCAAAACTTATATTTCTGAGTTGCTCTACCCAAGTAGTACAGTCTATTTCCTTTTTGTGTTAAATGGTCCGATAGGAAAATTGAAGTGCTGTTGCACTTTAATTCCAATTACTGCGAGTTGAGTTTATTGTTTTTATTTTGAAAATTATATTTTTTGCAGCGTGCAATATATTCGTCTTCTGTAAGTAAGAGGACAATTTGACTACTATAGGCTTTCTGTCACCCTTGTTAGGGAATCTATAAATGTTTTTTATATCGTTAGTTTGGAGTTCAACGTTTGCGTGTGTGTGTGTGTGTGTGCCTATCCTACCTATCACTTACCTATCACTTATTTCCACTCGTACCGGTTTGAATGGGAGAGAATGCCAAAAGGCATTAAGTCCGCCCTTTGTAAACCTTTGGGTTAATGTGTACAATGAATAAATAAATAAATAAATAAAGGGTTATCGCCAGACAGACCATATTAATTCAGATAGATTGTATTATAACAATCGCCGAATATAAAATAACAGTTCTGTGACAGGAAGCAGTGTCAAATGTGCGAAACGCGACACCTATTGCTAATCTGCCTATCAAGGGTGGAATACCGTCGATTATGGTAAATTTTCTATGTAATGGAGGACCAAAATCTGATAAAGGAAAATAGCTATTCTTTAGTTATGCGTGTTAGTAAAACCTCTGTGGTCATTCATATTACTATAAACAACAAATTTTAAAATCTAAAGCGACGTAATTGCAATATTACTTAGAGCCAAATTTGTATTCTATGACGCTTGTTTCCAGATGCATTAGGTAAACGCATAATGAGTAGCCAAAAGCCATACGTTACCTAGAGCTCCCAAAAAGAATTGTTAAGTTACGTATTGGGTCGTAATAGAGCAATTACACTCATAAAATGGTAAAACTAAACCAAACTTACAATAGACTAATTAGCATAAAGTCCTTGACATTTTATTGCCTCTGCATTTGATCATTATATAAAGGCTAAATTTTCAACATACCTTTTAACTTTTCTACCTCATAAAGTCAAATATATAAAACGTTTATTTTTATGAATTGTTATGTTATAAAAGCTTCCAGTATTTTCAAGATTAGTACTCGATTATACTTCCGCGGGTCATTGTAATGCAATATGCATTTGTGAAACCCCAGTTTTATATTACAGTGGGATACTGATGACTTTGTAAAGCGCAGAATGCCGTTCACTAAATATTAATGAGTTTGTACAGTTCTGCGCTCGCTTGCATTTTATTTATGTTCGTAAAGCCCTCAATGAATGAAACTTTCAAATTTAGTGTTTTTTTTTTTCAAGTAAATCGTCGAGTTGAAGTTAAATATAGTCTTACTTAATTTTAGTCAATGCAACGCTCATTAAAATGTTTGGTATATTATTATACAAAATAATTATGACAAACACTTAATGTTAAGTGGGTGGTGTGGCAAATAAACATCTACATTTAGTCACGGTTAGCCATCAAAATACAGATGCATTGTCACCACGGAGGGCTCTCATGGAATGCCTCGTTTCCAGTAAAAATGGTCTCCGTTTCTCTACACTAACCATACGTAGTTGCTATTTTACGCTGATATTCTGAGAGCGTAGTCCTTCCCCGGTTGAGTGGTTGGACCATTTGTGCAACAACCATAATAAACCTGCAGCATGGCATTACCATATATAAAATGTGGTTAATCAGAATTACTGTTACGTCGACAAGAAATATCGAAATGATTCTTTATTAAAGGATTTCTAAACTTCGACTTCTTTACGAGAGCGACATTGAAAGTTTTTAGAACTGGCCACTTGTAAACGATATAATAAAAAATAAGTTCCAATTTTGAAAATGAAACTCTTTGCCAATATTATTGTGTATGTATTTTAATAATTTGTCGTTTATTTACGATTTGGTGGCAAATTGAAAATTGTCTGTGTCACGTTCGATGTCATTATAGTCACCAAGAAAGTTATGATAGACTTCGATTGGCCTTTGACGATGAAGCCCCATCTAGTGCCACTGTTTACAACTGGTTTAATGAGTTTAAACGTGGTCGCACTAATCTCACCTTTGATCAGCGTGAGGGACGGCCTTCTACGGTGACAACTGAAGATAAAATCAATGTTGTGTAGCGTATTATAGAGACTGTTAAAGAGTTACTTATTAGCCGATTTGGACAAGCTTAGGCATCGTTATGAGTCAGGTGCACATAATCCTTCATGAGCATTTAGCGGTCAGGAAGCTTTGTGCCCAGTGGATACCTCATAATTTGACAGAGACCCAAAAACTCCGTCGTGTTGAGTGGTGTCGTAATGTGGTTCAAAGATTTAACGAAAGTGACCAAATGCTGTGTAAGACATACTTACAGGTGACGAAAGCAGGATTTATTGTTGTGATCCTGAAACTAAGAGACAGTCTGCTGTCTGGATGTTTCCTTCTGAGGAGTTGCCATCTAAAGTGAAGAGAGGTGGAAGCGTGGGAAAAAAGATGTTGGCATCGTTCTTCGGAAGAACCGAAAAAAGAGAATCGATAAACGGTTACTGCAGTAACTATTATTGTTTGCCACTTGTCTTGGAAATATTCGGTAGAAACGACCTCGCAATAGGATTTTCCTTCAACACAACAACGCCTCGTCGCACACCGTCAAGCAAACAATCGACTACTTGGCGACATCAGACGTGGAATTACTTGGTCACCCACACTATATACCCGACCTCACACCTTGCGATTTTTATTTATTTCCGAAAATAAAAGAAAAACTTCTAAGAAATCATTTTATGGATGCTGATGAAGCAGTGGGTTAAAATGCCGTCGAAGAGACCCCTAAGGGCGAGTGGGAAAAGTGCTTTTCTCAGTAGTTCCATCGGATAAAGCGATGCATTGATGTAAATAGACAATATATTGAAAAGATGTAATAAAAGTGATATCTTGCTAGTTTATTTACTTTATGATTTTCTAAAAATTTTCAGTGTCACCCTGGTAACAGCGCGTGAAGGTCCACAGCTGGTACTTACTACCTTTCCTGATGTAGGGAGAATTGATTTAAGTTAGGCAAGTGGATTAACGTTTGCAATAACTAGACATCTCGCGCTTTTTACCGTGCTTTCCGTCACTTGTCTAGTTATTTTACATTTAATGTATACAAGATAGTTATAGCGCAATTTCTCCGAAGCTATTAGATTTTTAGTAAATTCCTATTGTTTGAAATAACCAAATTAATGTAAATAATTAAACAAGTACTCTAAATAGTAGTCGACGAGATATTTAAATAACTATATTCGGAGTTTCATTTATGAATAAAATTCATAATGAAAATTTTCCGATCACCGATATAACTTTCCGTGTTTGCAAACTTACGTGGTTATGATCTGATCATATTTGTCGCATTTGTGTGCAAAAAGTTTGAGTAAAAGAATCATGGAATCAAGACAGCGCTCAGACAAACGTATAGTATGGCAACTCCCTCGCTAAATGGAACGACGATCGTAGCAAAGGCACTTGATTTATTAGTTGCCAACGATTTGGTATTGATGAGTCTATTTATAAATGGTATGGTAATGGTTAAACTTCTCAGTTTTTGTAAGTGCTATGAGGAGTCCCATGTACTTAGATAATATAACAAAAATAAATTGAATTCTTGATTTTCAAGTCGGGTACAAGAATTTGCTAAACATTACCAGTCATTCTAAGTAGCCATATGTTGAAAGAGTGTACAGTTTAAATATCTAGGTCATTGGGTTACTAAGGCACTGGCAGATTATGTGGACATTAAGATGGAACGTAGAGCTCTGTGGCTTAGGGCAAAAATGCTGGCTCGCATGTTTGCACCATTGCAGGTCAGCGTTTTACCACTCAGTTTAAGACAACCACTACATAGAGCATACTGCTTATTTTTTTATACGCTCAGTCTGCGAGTCATATAAGCAGAAAAAATGTAGAGTCCTACTTAAACATTACACCAAATATTACTACAGTGTGTCTCAGATATTTACAGTTGCTAGCATTAGATAGCTTCGATGCCATATTTCGCAATAATTGGCTTATATATAATATTATTTTATTTGTAATAAGATTATTTTTTAGCCTACGCGTCCGTCTGGATCTAAGTTTTTCTATCGGCTTTAAAAAAGAAGACGGTACTCAATTCGACTGTATTTTGTTTCTTTTGTTTTATGTGTTATCTCATAACTTTTTTCTGAGTGAACCGATTTCAATGATTCTTTTTTATTTGTAAGGTGGTGCTTCTGATGTGGTGCCATGTAAATTTGTTTAAGGTCTGACCAATATTTTTGAATTATTCTTAATAATTTATATTAAATTGGGTTGTACAAAATTTTTAATTTTAAATTATAAATTTGACAACGCATCTGTATACTTTTGTGTTTGAAGTTGGCTGCAGGTGTTCAAGTAAAACAGTAACTACTAACCATCAGGTGGACTGTTAGTTCACAATGCAGCGATTGCGAGCCTTTTCCAATTTTTATCTATAACTGGTTGCTCGACGCTTCGATATTAATTGTCTTTTCATGAAGAATTGGACCAGCCAGCTCATTAATTATTATCAGCATCATCACAGTTCATCATGCTCCTAAGCCATCTATATCCATCGACTACCTGCATTTCTTACCAGTTTGTCACTCCATCTATTGAGGGACAGCTGTGCATCTCGCTTACCGGTACGAAGCTGTCTCTCGAGAACCTTTTTGTCTCATGAGCAAGGAAATGATTTAATATTTTTTTTAACTTATCTTTATTTCCGAGCTACCTACATAATTATAATTAAAGTAGCTTAATAATTTTTTAGTATGTATTGTCATTCCTTTTGTTTTTTTATTATTGACGAACTTTAATATCTGAAATAAAGCATTATTATTTTTAAAATATCCTACACGTAGAGGTATTTTTTACATAATATCAGTAAATAAATTATGATATTTTACTGTTGAAAATAAACTTTCTTTATCTATTCCAAATGCACGCTAATCCCAACGGTCTTCTATGCTAAGTAAATAATGGATGACGGTCTGGCGATCAACTGATGCAGCAAAATGCATTCGAAAATATGGAAGAAGAAATTCCTTAATATTTACGATGCGGAGTAATCTAGTGCTTATTATAAGGTTTCTCATGTTTTTTTAAACCGGTCTAATGTACATGATAATTCTTCTTCTTCTACTTTTTATCAAGGATTCTGACAGCCTGTCCTCCGCGAATTCGCCCGCGTGTAATTTAGGGTTTTAATTATGTAGCGCGCAACCCTAATACTTTTTCTAAAATATAAGTAGCCTAAGTTACTCCATATAACATTGGCTACCTGTCAGTGAAAGTTTCGTCGAAATCGGTCCAGCTGTTTCGGAGATCAGCTGGAACAAATAGATAGACTGACATAAATTAAATAAATTGTAGTTTTCTAATAAGTACCGTATGTATTGCATGCCTTAAGCGAAAGCTCAAGGTATGTTCTACTATCGCCTAAAAATTAAGATTCTAACGTTTTATCGAATAAAATCGTATCTAGCAATCATATTATACATATAAATTATATAAATAGCACATTTTTAGAAAGATAAATGATTGTTGAACTTATTAATATATTTTTTTAAACCGATTAATTGCTATTTTTAAATAAAAAAGGGGTTTTAGTGGCTCATGGTGTGGATTTATCATGGCCCCAAGGCTTGTAAACACGATAACTTTTGAAAATATCAACTGTTTACCTCAATCTATTTTTTATTCTCTTTATCTATCATGTGGGAAGCCACTGAATGAAAATGGCAGTGTAATTTTGTTTTTTTTTTTTAGCTATAATTAATTTTTTTCGGCTCCAAAATGGCTAAATTTTCGTTGATTTGGTAGCCTTGTATGTAAATTATTTCTGTAAATGGGGAGCTACAGCCACAGTGTAGTTTACCCACTCACTCAGTCCGACGTCAGTCGCCGTCGTGAGTGGACATTGTTTCGGTTGTTTGCAGCGGCTCAAAAAGATCGCTGTACAAATACACAATATTCGAATAACCAAACTTCTTAAATACTTGATTATAATAATAATAAGAGATTTTATTATAACAATATTTTAAAAGCACAGAATAAATAATAGTAGTCCGTACTAAAAGTAAGTAGTATCAATTTTTTTGTCATGGGTGACATTTTCATGGTTTTCGAGGGTGTTGAAACCGACAGGGTTGTGGAAATGTAAATCCAAGATAACAGCCGCAATAGGTATAAATTTCTTCATCATGGGTGTCATTTTCATGTTTTTCGAGGATGTTGAAGCTGATAGTGCTGTCGAAATGTAAATCCAAGATGGTGGCAGCAGTAGATATCCATTTTTTCATCTTGGGTATCATTTTCATGGTTTTCGATGGTGTTGAAGGCGATGGTGCTGTCGAAATGTAAATCCAGGATGGCGGCTGAATTAAGTACCAATTCTTCCATGATGGGTGTCATTTTCATGGTTTTCGCGGGTGTTGAAGCCGATAGTGCTGTCGAAACTTAAATACAATATGGCGGCTGCAATAGATATCATTGTTTTTTTATCTTGGGTGTCATTTTTATGGTTTACGAGGGTGTTGAAGCCGATAGTGCTGTCGAAATATAAATCCAAGTTGGCGGCTGCAGTAGGTATCAATTCTTTCATCATGGGTGTCATTTTCATGGTTTTCGAGGGTGTTGAAGCCGATGATGCTGTCGAAATGTAAATCCAGGATGGCGGCTGAATTAGGTACCAATTCTTTCATGATGGGTGTCATTTTCATGGTTTTTGCGGGTGATGAAGCCGATAGTGCTGTCGAAATTTAAATCCAAGATGACGGCTGCAATAGATATCATTGTTTTTTATCTTGGGTATCATTTTCATGGTTTTCGAGTGTGTTGTAGCCGATAGTGCTGTCGAAATGTAAATCCAAGATGGCGGCTGCAGTAGATATCAATTTTTACATAATGTGTGTCATATTCATGGTTTTCGAGGGTGTTGAAGCCGATAGTGCTGTTGAAATGTAAATCCAAGTTGGCGGCTGCAATAGATATAAATTTTTTTAAGTTGATTTTAATTTTCATGATTTTCGAGGGTTTTGAAGCCGATAGTGCTGTCGAAATGTAAATCCAAGATGGCGGCTGCAAAAGGTATTAATTTTTTCATCATGGGTGTCATTTTCATGGTTTTCGAGAGAGTTGAAGCCGATAGTGTTGTCGAAAAGTAATTCCAAGATGACGGCTGCAATAGATATCAATTTTTCATCATGGGTGTCATTCTCATGGTTTTCGCGAGTGTTAAAGCCGATAGTGCTGTCGAAATGTAAATCCAAGATGGCGGTTGTAGTAGGTACCAATTTTTTCATCATGGGTGTCATTTTCATGGTTTTCGAGTGTGTTGAAGCCGATAGTGCTGTCGAAATGTATTTAAACTTCTTTAAAAAATTCCGTATAATCATGTTACACGTAATTTCTTTAATGCGCTTAAGGCTTGCCCAATTGGGTTTACCAATAGTTTTTTTATATGCATTTAGTATAAAGATGTTATTTTTTACATGACAAACAGACACTTCATTTTTATTTATTTATATGTATGTAATGTATACATATTTCTTCTAATTCTCTTTAATTTGCACGCGGCATAACTCGGTCTTTCTCTTTTAACTGATTAATTTACGTATCTCTTTTTTTGCTCGGCCTCTTTTCTTTTTCTTTAATAATTTGAAATAAAATAATATATTAAATAATAAAAATAATATATTAAATAATAAAATAATGCCATGTAGTGGCGGTCAAGAATATCCACTACCCCATATCCTCCCGTGGGTGTCGTAAAAGGCGACAAAAAGAAACAGGCGGGAGATGGGCAGCAGCATCTTCCTGATAATAGCCAAAATTACAATAAAAAACTGCGGTTGCCAACCCGCTCGCCAAGCATGGCAACTATGGCAAATACCCCCCAATGATCAAAACATCAAACAGACGGCCCCCAGTCCCCGGCGGCCCCGCTATTCCTGGCTACGGTGGCGACCATGGTAACGGCGGGGCAGGGGGTGCTAAGAATCTCCGGTGGAGGTTCGGTTGCTACCTACGACGACTCGACGTGGCAACGTACAACGCACGCACCCTGAGGACTGACGAGAAGATCGTGGAGCTGGAAGAAGAGATAGACAAGTTGCGCTGGCATATTATAGGATTATCCGAAGTCCGAAGACAGGGGGAGGACACGGTAATCCTCGAATCCGGCAACTTGCTCTATCACCGGGAGGGCGACCATCTGTCCCAAGGAGGTGTCGGATTTATCGTCCACAAGTCTCTCGATAACAACGTTGTAAAGATCGGGAGTGTGTCGACGACCTTATACTCATAATCACCAAACGGTATTCGCTGAAGGTCATACAGGTTTACGCACCAACCTCGGCACACCCCGATGAGGAGGTGGAAGAAATGTATGAGGATATCTCTAGAGCCATGCATTCCTCCAAAACCCAAAACACGGTGTTAATGGGAGACTTCAATGCAAAACTAGGCACAAGAGAGAACGGTGAGCTGAAAGTAGGGAAATTTGGAATAGGGCAACGGAACCCAAGGGGCCAGCAGCTGGCCAACTTCATGGAGAAAGAGCGACTCTTTATGATGAACTCTTTCTTCAAGAAGCGGCCCCACAGGAAGTGGACCTGGTCGAGCCCCGACGGTTCGACAAAAAATGAGATTGACTTCATTATGACGACCAGACGACAACTATTCAGTGATGTCTCAGTGATCGCGAGGGTGAAAACCCGCAGCGATCACCGAATGGTTAGAGGCACACTGAACCTTAATGTTAAGTTGTAGAGGTTTCGTCTGATGAAGTCAACGCTCCGTCCCCCTCGTGCTCTAATCCAAAGTCCCGAAACCTTTCAGCTCGAGTTACAAAACCGTTTTCAGTGCCTAGAAGACTGCAATGAAGTGGACGATATGAATGACAAGCTCGTGGAAACTGTCCATGCGGTCGGAGCTAAGTTCTGCAAGACCCGCCGCAGACGAACACAAAAACTCTCCGATCACACTCTTAATCTCATGGCTGTTAGACGGGAGATGAGGCTACATTCTTCAACAGTTTTGACAGCATACAGGCAACTGAACAGACAGATCTCCAAATGCATGCGGCGAGACTTACGCAACTTCAATACAGCTCGTATTGAAGAAGCGATCGAGCGGAACCAAGGCTCCAAAGTCTTTGCCAGAGATCTGTCTGCCAGAAAGAGCCAACTGTCAAAGCTGAAGACCGAATGTGGCAGCATCGTTTCCGGGGCACCTGAGATTTTGAGTGAGATTGAGAGGTTCTATGGGCAGCTGTACACGTCATCGTTGGAGCCACACGTAAGTGTGAGTAACGATCCAAGAGCGAGTCTTATTCGACACTATTCCGAAGATATCCCTGACGTCAGTCTAAACGAGATTAGAATGGCTCTCCAGCACCTTAAAAACGGCAAGATCCAAGGCGAGGATGGAATAACAGCGGAGCTTCTGAAAGCGGGTGGACGACCGGTACTTGAAGTCCTTCAGAAGCTCTTTAGTTCCGTCCTCCATGGTGGAATTACACCGGAGGCGTGTAGCAGAAGTGCGGTGGTCTTGTTCTTCAAGAAAGGTGACAACGCTCTCTTGAAGAACTACAGACCGATTTCCCTTCTGAGCCGCGTCTACGTGCTGTTTTCGAGAGTCATTACGAATCGTCTCGCGCGCAGACTTGACGACTTCCAGCCTCCCGAACAAGCCGGTTTCCGAAAGGGCTTTAGCACCATAGACCACATACATACCCTACGGCAAATTGTACAGAAGTCCAAAGAGTACAATTTGCCACTATGTTTGGCGTATGTGGACTATGAGAAAGCCTTTGATTCCGTCGAAATTTGGGCGGTGCTGCAGTCCCTTCAGCGGTGCCAAGTTGACTGTCGGTATATCGAAGTGCTGAAGTGTTTGTACAGTAGAGCTACGATGGCTATCCGAATACAGAACCAGAGTACGAAACCTATCCAATTGCAGAGAGGTGTAAGACAGGGTGACGTTATATCCCCTAAACTCTTCACCGCTGCATTGGAAGACGTTTTCAAGCTTCTGGACTGGAAAGATACGGCATTAATATCAATGGCGAGTACATCACTCACCTTCGATTTGCCGACGATATAGTCCTCATGGCAGAATCGCTGAAGGAACTAAGCACTATGCTCAATGACCTCAACAGTGTCTCCCAACGGATAGATCTTAAGATGAACATGGACAAAACAAAGATTATATTTAATGTCCATGTCACACCTATGCCGGTAGTTGTTGGGAGCACTAAGCTCAAAGTTGTTGACGAGTATGTTTACCTGGGACAAATAGTCCGACTAGGTAAGTCCAACTTCGACCGAGAGGTCAATCGTCGGATTCAACTCGGCTGGGCAGCGTTCGGGAATCTACGACACATCTTCTCGTCAGAAATACCTCAAAACCTTAAAACAAAATTGTACAACCAGTGCGTGTTGCCAGTGATGACTTACGGAACTGAGACGTGGTCCTTCACTGCTGGCCGTTTGAGGAAGCTCAAGGTCGCTCAGCGAGCTATGGAGAGGGCTATACTCGGAGTTTCTCTGCGTGATAAACTTGGGAATGAGGATATCCGCAGTAGAACCAGAGTAACCGACATAGCCCAACGGATTAGTAAGCTGAAGTGGCAGTGGGCCTGCCATATAGCTCGAAGAACCGACAACCGATGGGGAAGAAAGGTTCTCGAGTGGCAGTCTCGTACCGGTAGGCGAAGTGTAGGGCGTCCCCCCACAAGATGGAGTGACGACCTGGTAAGACATGCAGGAAGTCGATGGATGCAGGTGGCTCAGGACTGTGCTTTGTGGCATTCTTTGGGGGAGGCCTATGTTCAGCAGTGGACTTGTGAAGGGCTGTAATGATGATGATGATGATGATTAATTATTTAAAACTGATCCTTTTTACAATCCTAAAATAAATAGCATCCTCCTTGTACTTACGGCTCCAGCTTCACTCGGGTACAATTTAAATGTGGTGTCATGTTTTAAAAAAGCAATGTTTGATCGATTTAGAATTTGCAGCTTTAGTATTGATAATTAATCGTTCCGAAAGGTGCAATATGCAAGAAAATATTATATTTATTTTATAACATTTATTTATTTTTATATAATATGTCGGGTTGCTTAAATGAGAAACATGAAAAATATCAAAATTGGTTAGCGTTCATTGGTTTTATTAGTAAGATTACTATATCGTGAAACATAGATCAGACAATCTTGAGTAGTTTTAGCTATTAATGTCAAAGTTTTATCTTTACTATCCTTACTTGTTTCATCATGTATTTATTCAGTACGTCTTTATGTACCATATTAACAGTACAATTAATATTAACGAACGAACAATACGAACAACTTTTGTCTGAAAGTGACTCTCGAGTATATAGCTACCTATTCGGTAGAAAAACACTCGACGCTCAAGATCTAAACTCGTAATTTTGAATGTTGAACCTAGTGATTTTTTGATAGTCATTAAGGACAATTTTATGGGAAATTAAAGCCATTTAAATTGGAAAGTAGATCAAATGGTATTTATTAATCGAATACGGAATTAAAGAATTAATTAAGGAATTAAACTAATTTTTCAATGCTACATCCGGTCAATATTGTGCTTTGTTTATGACAGCTTTTACCGACAAACGTGATTTTACCGACAAACGTGTACCATTGCACAATTCGGGTGGATTAGGGTTAGGGGACACTCTACTTTTTAAACCTTAACTTAAATCTAACTCGATCTATTACTTTATCATTAGTAGGTAACAGAACTGTGGAGAAAACAGCTTCGGAAATAAGCTGTTATTTTCAATTAATATTGTAAAGCTAACAATGGTTTAAGTTAGTCAAAATCAATTTTTTGACGGGTTAATTACACAACATTGAATTATGTCTACTATTTAAATCTTAATTAGAATGTATTATACATACTAACATTCCGTAACAAAAATTCTAAATGGCAGTGAAAACCGTATTAAATCTGTTACGTAATTTAGGAGAAGTAAAGTAAGATTATTTAAAAAAAAACTGAAAAATTTATTTGATTAACAAAGTACTTACAGTAACGTTTTAGTTAAGAGCCCCGAAATAAATAATTTAGTACCCCATTTCACCCGATTAGAATTTGAAATTTTCGAAATCCTTTCTTAGTGGATGCTTACTTTATATGATTTAAAATTAAAAGTTTTGTACAATTGACTTCAATATAAATTATTAAGAATTACTCAAAAACTATTGATCAAACCTTGATCAAATTTATATGGGACTACATGAAAAGCACCAGCTTTCAAATAGAAAAAGAATTATCGAATTCGGTCCACCCAGAAGTTATGAGGTAACACACATAAAAAAACATGGAGTCGAATTTAGTACCGTCTCCTTTTTGAAGAAGAAGGCAGCTACTGACCAAATTTCAGATTTCTTCATCTAGTGAATTCGACTTTGCGTTGATGAGTTATTCTCACTCACTCAGGATGACTTCTTTTGTACATATAGATAAGCTATTTTTGTAATTAAAACTTGAAGTCAGGTGATGGATAAAATTAATATTGGTTCAAATATAACTATACGATCCAAATATTACAGCTCTATCAAGGTAGCAGTGAAAAGTTAGCAATGAAAGTCGCATGGAATTTGTGGTGTTGAAACCGATTTTGAAGCTTAAACCGGTTCTACATATATAATACAAGTTACTCTTATCTTTATATCGAGCAAGTATTAAACAAAATTAAATAATATTTGAGATGTCATCATCATCATCATTACAGCCCTTCACAAATCCACTACTAAACATAGGAATACCCCAGGGAATGCTACTAATCACAGTCTTGAGCCACTTGCATCCATCGACTTCCTGCATAGGTATGCAGGAATGGTAAGGTTACCAGGTCGTCACTCCATCTAGTTGGGGACGCACGCCATACACTTCATCCGCTAGTACGAGACCACCACTCGAGAACCTTTTTTCCCATCGGTTGTCGGTTCTTCGAGCTATATGTCCAGCCCATTGCCACTTCAGCTAACTAATCCGTTACGCTATGTCACTAAATCTGGTTCTACTGCAGCTATCCTCATTTCTAAGTTTATCACGCAGAGAAACTCTGAACATAGCCCTCTCCATAGCTCACAGAGCGACCTTGAGCTTCCTCATCCGGCCAGCAGTGAAGGAACACGTCTCAGTTCCATAGGTCATCACTGGCAACACGCACTGGTTGTACAGTCCCGTTTTCAAGTTTTGAGGTATACTTGACGAGAAGATGTGGCGTAATTTCCCGAATGCTGCCCAACCGAGTTGAATCCGTCGATTGACCTCTCGGTCGAAGTTGGACTTACATAGTCGGACTATTTGTCCTAGGTAAACATACTCGTCAGCAACATCGAGCTTAGTGCTCCCAACAACTACCGGCATAGGTGTGACATGGACATTAAACTTGATCTTTGTTTTGTCCATGTTCATCTTAAGACCTATCCGTTGGGAAGCACTATTGAGGTCTACTATTGAGGTCATTTAGCATAGTGGTTAGGTCTTCCAGCGATTCTGCCATAAGCGAAACACATCGAAGTCTAAATCACGCTAACAAAGTTCCGAAATTATAGCAGTATATATAGAATAGCTCCGAACTACCACTTGGAGCGTTGGCCGCTCCCCGGGCATAACATCTTGCCCGGCGGGAGATCTCCCCTTTTCTTTCCACCCGTTATAGTGGTGACCAGCCGTCGTGATATGAACACGCAACCAATAACCTTCGGAAACTACAGCATCAAACCTTCGTCAGCATCTTCAAGTACTCCATTCATTCGCCTCCGAGCAGATATTGTCTGCAGTCTTCACATTCTGCAATCCATCTAGCTTTATAAAGGTTCATTGCAGCACTGGAATAATAATGCTTCCTGTTCCTTCAAGCTACTCTCTGCGCTACAGTGTTTGGCACAGCTCTGAGCCTTACTGCTCGCCTCTGCTTCACGGCACTCTCGCAGATTACTTGCCTTCTTCTCGACTCATCGAAGACTTACAAGGCAATTCTCTGGCACTTGCTAATTCGTCGACATATAGACTGCACTATCGACCTCCGGTCTGAGCAGCGGGGTGATGTGGCGGCGCTGTAGTCGTGTCACAAGCGAAACACATCGAAGTTTAAATCACGCTAACAAAATCCGATTTTTTTTTATAGGATAAGGGTGACAAACGAGCACACAGTCCACCTGATGGTAAGTAGTTGCTGCGACCCATCTACATCTATTCTCTATTCCAAATCAAAATGTAGATGCGTTGTCACCCGTGAGGACTAAGATGGAATGCCTCATTTCCAGTAAAAAGGGCCTCCGGCCACCTGCACTCACCAAGCGAAACGCAGAGGTAAACCTTTACTTCACGCTGGTTTTCTGTGAGGTCGTGGTACCCCGGTTCGAGCCGGCCCATCCATGCGACAGCAAAAGCTGCCGCGTGGCTCTACCACTCTATTATAGCAGTATATATAGAATAGCTCCGAACTACCACTTGGAGCCACCCATTACCCATTTCAATGTACAGGGCAGCCTCTTTAGCAAAACGATCTTCCTGGCCTACACTAGTAGAATACCCCAACGGGTATAGTTAACACAGTGAGACTTATAGAATTACAGAGTGATGCCTCCCAGTTGCGTGCACAATACTTTATACTGCCAGAACGGGTACGAGATTACCAGTTCTACCTTCATTTGTTCGTATTTCCTTATATTTTTTTACCCTCATTCCCCACATGGCTTCTACTGACAGGAGACCGTCCTTGGGCTCTCTTTAGTTTTGAATATCCATCTCCATCAACGGCATGGGGGGGGGGGGGGAGTGTGTGCAGGCACCGCGTATATCACAGGTGACGCGCTTGGCAATGGGTCTACGTTAACATAACGTGTCGTCTGAGTAAGCCATGGGCACTACGTTCGCATAGCTGAACACAGGTGGTAAAATAAAAAAAATTGTACAACCTACTTCAATATAAATTAAAAGTAAATTATTAATAAATACGCATTGTTAAGAATAAATCACAAACTACTGGTCAGAGATCTTGATCAAATTTATATGAGACCATGATAAGCACCACCTTTTAAATGAAAAAAAAAAGAATCATCGAAATCGGCTCACCTAAAAAAAGTTCTGAGGTAACACACATAAAAAAACACAGTCATATTGATAACCTCCTCCTTTTTTGAAGTTGGTAAAAATAACAGATTCATTCATTAGCACTACGTTAGCATAACTTCAGATAGACGCGACAGAGGCACGATGTTAGCTTGCCGCATTGTACTTTTGAGAAAGAGGCACAAGCGTTAGCGTATCTAAATATGACACTTTTAGAAAGGAAGCAGTACTTTAGCTATTTTTAAAACATGTGTAACTACTCACCCTCAAAGTAAGCATGGGGTAAGCACACACCTCGTGTGGAGGCTAGAGTAACGTAACTGGCTCAATGTAACTTTTTCTATTCTTGGCCCTTTCTGTCCATGAAACAATAAAGTCGTTGTTTTCAAAACTTTAGCAGTTTTTATTCAACAGCACACAATAAGTGAGCTCTTGAATTCATTTCATACAGACTAAGCTTTTACAGAATCGAAAACATCATCCGAACCAGATTTTAGTATACAACGCTTCCTGCTAGAGTTTAACGCACGTCACAGATAACACAATCTTCTTTGAGGAACACTGCGCACACGGCACAGATCGTACAATACACAGGTCATTCGGCTGAACGCGTTTCAGCAAGCGGTTCAGCTGTGTTCGCGCCAGCGAGTTGTCTAACTGCACATGCGCGAGTTGTCGTGCCGCACCAGGGCTAGCGAGCCACTTCAGCGCTAGCAAACCACTGCGCTGCATCAGCGCCAGCAAACCGTTGCGCCGTATCAGCGCCAGAATGCCGCTGCGTCGCACCAGCGTCAGGAAGCCGCCAGGCTGCACTGGCACCAGCGACCTGTCCATACTTTCAATATTGTAGGCATAGGCACTAAGTTTGCATACCTTAGAGTGACTGTTGACATAGACACATAGTTAGCGTTAACTAGTACCTCAAACGTTTTTCATATTGGATTTTATTAAAGGTAGTTTTAATGTAGACGTTGAAATACACAACAGTAAAAGCAAAGAACATGGAAACAAATACGTCAGATGGACAAACGTGCACTAAAGTACATCCAACACCGGTCTCGCAAAATAGGTATCCAAAGTAATTTAAAATAGAAATAGACGTAAAACGTTTCAGGTGTATGAAACAAACAAATATTCTGCTTTGCAAAATTAAAAATTAAAAGAAATTAAGATATATGTATTGCAAACCATAGAATTCAGGGTTCTAAAGTTCACCAGACATTCTTTTAAGAAACGGCAACTGTGTGACATGGCACTCACAAACCATTACACAGATTGAAAAAACGGGTACCGTGTGGGGAGACTGATCCTACCACATATTCCAAAGGAAAGGAGGCAACTGCGCAAGATCTACGCATTGCAAAAGGCAACTGCATGCAGAAGTGTAGGCCACACATTGCCAATATAAAAAGTAACTGTATGGAAATATCACACATTGCAAAAGTAATAAAGGCAAATGTAAAACAAACCACACTGCAAACGACATCACACAAATTGCAATCGTCATTTTTTATATTTAAAAAAAAACGTTAACCCCACACTAAGATTGTCTCCTGTATCGTGGAGGCAGTTTACAAACATAAATTGCACGAGGACAAACATCCAGACCCGGAACAATTATTTGTAGTGCCTGTAAATACTTGTTCCGTGCGGGATTTGAACCCGCGGCCCCCAGCGTAACAACCCATTGCTAAACCACTGCGCCACAGAGTCGTCTTTGTCATTAAGTTCTGTTGGTCGTATTGATATCCAATTGACATGGCTCACCACTCGTCAAATGTCCATTTGCCGCGCCAAAGCACCATGAACGCGACTGTCGCTGAAGCCGTCCTGCCATTAGATCCACTGTGAAGTCGCAGGCAGTAGCGATGGCGTGGCAGCACGCACAAGGTTTCATAGAACCCCACATACTAGAGTCCAGCTTTCCTGTAGATTGTGGCAAATCGAACAAAATTCACAGACTGAAAGTTCGTAGCTGCTGACGACCCTCGTAGAGCTAACGTTTGCCGTCTTTAGGGCTCAGCCACACCTCTTGAAATTAAATCCCAATTTTGTAGACTACATAGTATTCGTAGTAATCTGTAACACTTATAAACATATTAGAATAAAATTTAAATGTATAGGCTATATTATTTCGTAGGCTACATATTTTCACATCATTAGATTACGCAAATCATATTTCGCATGCATAAACCGAACAGCTTAAATTTCTACTGAATGCCAAATTATAACTCATCTAGAATGTCTGAAACATGTCTTTCTACATATGTTAACAAAATATTTGTGTACGTTAAGAAACAATGGAAAATACTTGTGGGTAATTTTAATATAAATTGACTTAAAAAGTTTCACTTTATATTTTTACTTTAAATTTAAATGGTACATCAATATCGTAAATAGGACAGCAAATTTCATTATGAGATTTAACACAAAAATAAGACGAGCGGTGCGTCATAGTCACTAACACTATTCAGTGATTAAATATGAGCGATAACAGAGATTTTATTCAAATTCTGAACAACTAAACCACTTCTGAAACTATTCCACTTTTGATGTTAAAAATTATTCCCAAAATTATTTAAATAAAAGAACACTACTCGGTAACAAACCCTGCTTACTATCAGGACACAATTACATGATAACGCTAAATTGTACAAACCAAGAGCATCACTACCCATTTCAATGTAACACAGGGCAGCCTATTTATTTCTTTATCCTACACTAGTAGAATACCCCGATGGGCATAGTTACGACAATGAGAATTGTAGAATTACAGACAATCATTACGTTTACGTTACGATTCATTAGATTCTGCGGTTGGGTTCTGTAGACTGCGGACGTGTTGGTCGAGTTCACCCCCGTCACTCCACTCCCTTAGCTCACGCATACAATTTATTTTAATACATCACGCCTCTAGTATGCTATACTGTTCGGTGTCGTGTCTCTGGTGACTATTTTGGTGCCCCCTCCTTGGTGCGTGAAGCACGCTGTCCCGGGTGACAGCAGTCTCACAGTGAAATGTAGTGAACGCTTGTTGTGGTGCAAAAAGTGTTTTGTGCGTAACTTCCCTTCCTGGATTCCTGGTACTGGTACCGGTAAAAGCAAGTATAGTGAAACATACCAACCGCTTCAAAGGCGGCCATCGTTTTTATTTTTTTGTATTGCTTTTTGCATTAGGCAATAGCTAGATACACACAACCTAGTGTAGCGGTTGGTAGCAAATAGAGGGTACTCGCTCTACAAAGCGTCTCATTAAGGCTGGAGTCCCATAAGGCTTCGTCCTCTCCCCACTACTCTTCACACTCTTTACGAGTGACATCCCGAAGGACCCAGTAGTAAATACTGCTCTTTTCGCCGATGAAACGGCACTTTCGTCGTCCATCACCATAAAAGAATCCTAACCGAGAAGCTCCAAATAGCAGTCAACTTAGGCGATTGGTTCCGCTTTTGGAGAATCGAAGTGCATCCTGAAAACGTGTAGCAATACACTTTAAAAGGATCTCCACTTCCAATCGTCAAATCAGAACTACCAAGAAATCTTTAGGTACCCTGTACGGCCGCCAGATCCCCTAGCAACCGACGGCTAAATATCTAGGAGCCACATTCTACAAAGGTATGATATTCGCGAAACGCATTCGCAATATTCGCTAGTTATCAGAAAGATCAAACTGTCGTTAAGACACAAGCTCCATCTGTAGAAAGCATGCGTAAAACCTATCGTGTCGTACGCAAGCGTAGTTTTTGCGCACGCGGCCCATAGACACTTGTACGATCTCCAAGTCGTCCAAAATAGATTCATTCGCATATCCACCGGAGCTCAATGGTAATGCAAATGAATCTATTTAAAAAATATAGCCCTTCCAAATTTAAAACGATTTTTACACACATATTTTTCTGTGGCCGACTATATATAGCTAAAAGAACCGATAACCGAGGGGGAAGAAAAATTCTCAAGTGGCAGCCTCGTACCGGTAGGCGAAGTGTAGGACGGCCCCTTTTTTTACATGGGGAAATGCCTACGCATACCCGCCTCGCGGGGGCAAGGACGAGTTATGTCGGACTCGCACCGACTAAGACCCCATGGGGTACCCATGGGGTAGGTTCCACCTTCGCCGCATATTGGCAGAGCCAGGGGAACGCTTTCGCACACATCCGCGGCCCCACCAGACCGGCCGCTTTATATCCGCCCCTTCTCCCCATTCTCTTTCTCAGGCAAGGCGCACCAGGAAAACAAGGCACGCCCCCCTCCACGGCCTCCACTTGCATATCGGAGTTCTCCACTGGGAGTGGTCACTTTGGACCGGCCCTACACCACGGGCCAGCCAAGGGGTTCCTCTTTGTTCACCGCGGGTGACCAAGCCACGACTACTAAATCTATGATTGCATCTTGCCTATAAAAAATGTGTGTTGTCGTAGTATGGAGTTGGAGTTAAGTAGCTGTTGGCAGGTTCGGCTAGTTCTAGGATTTTTTTATTTTTCCATTCCAGCAACAAATTAGTAACAAATTTTGAATTATTATGTGACTCAATTATAATAGATTTAATTTTGTTTAGTGATAGCTTGATATAAACATAGCAGTAACTAGTTACTTGTGGAACCGGTTTGATCTACAAAATCGGTTTTAAGTAATTAATTAACAACTATTTAGCTATAAATTCCAGTCCAACTTTCATTGTTTAACTTAACTTAACTTTTCATTGCTAGCTTAATAGAGTTAAATATTAAAATCAAAAAACATGCGTGAGTGTCACGGAACACTGTTAAAACGAAGGTTCTTTCGTAGTATATACTATTATTTATAAACGTATTATATTATTGATTAACAAATACATGTAAATTAATTAACAGCGTCTATTAAAATGAAGCATCATTTAAAACAATATAGTATTTCTTTCATGGCAAGATAAGAAAAAGTGACAGTGAGATGGTTATCATTCCATCTCGCTTCGTTATAGCCGTTAAGGCCGTCTACACTACGTCAGAAAGTGTCGTGACGGAAAAATTTTACACTTCTTCTCGCTTAGCCCCCATCCGCTAAATTCGTACCGTCCGATAAGAAACTTCGTTTCAACAATATATTTTTCTTTGAGAGTTACTTTTTATAAGGATCACAAATTTTCAATAAATCCAGTTCGCATTTTATTGCCTAGCCGTAAAGTAGAGAAAATTAAATGCAGAAAACGTTGTTAAGTTATAGATTAA